>OZ020308.1:59266240-60466240 GCA_963971305.1 Arcuatula senhousia
TGGCCCATTTTCTATTTCGTTATTCATTTTCCTTTTCAAATTATTTTTTTCAAATTTTTTTTTTTTGATTTTTTTTTTTTCGATTTTGAATAGGAAAATGACCCATTTTCCTTTTCGTTTTTCATTTTCCTTTTCGATTTTGAATAGGAATATGACTCATTTTCCTTTTCGTTATTCATTTTCCTTTTCGTTTTTCATTTTCCTTTTCGATTTTGAATAGGAAAATGGCCCATTTTCCTTTTCGTTATTCATTTTCCTTTTCAATTTTTTTTTTCAAAATTTTTTTTTTCGATTTTTTTTTTTTTGAATAGGAAAATGACCCATTTTCCTTTTCGTTTTTCATTTTCCTTTTCGATTTTGAATAGGAAAATGGCCCATTTTCCTTTTCGTTATTCATTTTCCTTTTCAAATTTTTTTTTTTCAAAATTTTTTTTTCGATTTTTTTTTTTTTATTTTGAATAGGAAAATGACCCATTTTCCTTTTCGTTTTTCATTTTCCTTTTCGATTTTGAATAGGAATATGACTCATTTTCCTTTTTGTTATTCATTTTCCTTTTCGGTTTTCATTTTCCTTTTCGATTTTGAATAGGAAAATGGCACATTTTCCTTTTCAATTTTTTTTTTCAAAATTTTTTTTTTTCGATTTTTCTTTAATTTTGAATAGGAAAATGACCCATTTTCCTTTTCATTTTTCATTTTCCTTTTCGATTTGGAATAGGAAAATGACTCATTTTCCTTTTCGTAATTCATTTTCCTCTTCGTTTTTCATTTTCCTTTTCGATTTTGAATAGGAAAATGGCCCATTTTCTTTTTCGTTATTCATTTTCCTTTTCAAATTTTTTTTTCAAAATTTTTTTTTTTCGATTTTGAATAGGAAAATGGCCCATTTTCCTTTTCGTAATTCATTTTCCTTTTCGTTTTTCATTTTCCTTTTCGATTTTGAATAGGAAAATGGCCCATTTTCCTTTTCGTTATTCATTTTGCTTTTCAAATTTTTTTTTTCAAAATTTTTTTTTCGATTTTTTTTTATTTTTATTTTGAATAGGAAAATGACCCATTTTCCTTTTCGTTTTTCATTTTCCTTTTCGATTTTGAATAGGAATATGATTCATTTTCCTTTTTGTTATTCATTTTCCTTTTCGGTTTTCATTTTCCTTTTCGATTTTGAATAGGAAAATGGCACATTTTCCTTTTCAATTTTTTTTTTCAAAATTTTTTTTTTCGATTTTTCTTTAATTTTGAATAGGAAAATGACCCATTTTCCTTTTCGTTTTTCATTTTCCTTTTCGATTTGGAATAGAAAAATGACTCATTTTCCTTTTCGTAATTCATTTACCTCTTCGTTTTTCATTTTCCTTTTCGATTTGGAATAGGAAAATGGCCCATTTTGCTTTTCGTTTTTCATTTTCCTTTTCGATTTTGAAAAGAAAAATGACCCATTTTCCTTTTCGTTTTTCATTTTCCGGCCTCCAGAAATATTTTGATTGTTGTTATTCTAGAAATGGTGTCAATCAAATGTGGATCCTGAAGAATTCGAAAGAACTGATGGAGATTCTTAACTCTAAAACAGTTTCATCTTGTAACAGCATCAAAACATTCAATTTCTCCACACTTTATACTTCTATTCCACATGAACAACTGAAATCGCGATTGGCACAGCTGATTTAACGCAGCTTTTTAAAAAAGAATATAAAACGCTGCAACAAATATCTTGTAGTCGATTATATCAAGACTTACTTTGTTATCAATGAGCCTAAGAAAAAGAACAATTTTAGAGAAGACCAAATAATCGACATGCTCAACTTTCTTATTGACATCATATTTGTTCAGTTTTGGTGAACGTGTTTTTCAGCAAACAATAGGGATTCCAATAGGCCCCAATTTTGCACCTTTGCTTGCTGATTCATTTCTTCATTCATATAAAGCAGACATCTTACAATCTCTTCTATACAAAAAAAAACCCGTAGACTAGCTCTCTCTTTCAACCTCACGTTCCGTTATATTGATGATGTCCTTTCACTAACAATTCTCGATTTAGTGACTTTCTCCATCTCATATATCCCCAGGAGCTTGAATTAAAGGACAGAACGGATTCTAGGAAGTCTGCTTAATATTAAGATCTACATCTCGAAATTGACTCTTAAGGAAGACTTTCAACAAGGCCCTATGACAAACGTGATGACTTCAACTCTCCAATTGTCAACTTTCCCTTCTTGTGTAGCAACATTCCGTCCGCTCCAGCTTATGGAGTTTACGTATCTGAATTGGTTCGTTACTCCAGAGCGCGCAGGACTTACATCGATTTCCTTAGCAGAGCGACACGTCTGACGCAAAAATTGCTCACACAGGGTTATGTTGCTCCTCGGTTTCTGTCTTTACTTGAGAAATTTTACAAAAGACATCATGCACTTATAGACAAATATGGGATTTCGATCTCTCAGATGAGTGCAGATGTTGGTTTGTCATAAGGTTTTGTTTTGTTTTCCTTTACCGGATTTTACACACTGAGTAGACTATTGGCAACGCGACGGGTGTGCTATAGCAAGCAGGAACTGCTTACTCTTCCGGAGCACCCGAGTTCACTCTTGTTTCGACTGGAGTTCGCGTTGTTAATTGACATTCAGTTATTTTTTGTTTCCATGTTTTACATGTTGCCCCATTCTTGTTGGTGTTTACTGGTTATGTCTCTGCCCTTTCGGACTTTTCGCATTCGGATACCCCATTGGTACCTCTGCTTCTCTCATGTACAAGTACACCATATCTAACAAAAAAAGAGCATACGTCTTAAACACGGGGAATAGTTCTACTAACTCTACAATGCATTAAAGACAAACTCCTGTAATAAATAATTTAAGAAAGGATATGGATTAAATGAACATGAGACCACAACACATATGTTGACTCCAACTGCAATTAATTTTTATGAGCTGTATGGCCATTTCGGAAAATTATTCCTCATCAGCAGCACTAGAACACAAACAAAGGAAATCCACAATTCAAAAGATGTTCAAAATGCATAAAGCCAGACGAAATCAAAATATATAGGTAAGGGTAAAACAACGATGGAGGGAGTTTAGCCTTAGGTTGTAAAATTTACATAAATGTATATAGTGGTTCAAAACAAAGTGTACACATGAGAAGCAATCTCATATACAAGTACACCATATCTAAAAAATAAAGACCATACATCTTAAACATGGGAATTGTTCTAATAACTCCACACGGCATAAAAGACAACATCCTGATATAAGTAATTTAAGAAAGGATATGGAGTAAATGAACATGAGACCACAACACATATGTTAACTCCAACTGCAATTAATTGTGATGAGCTGTATGGCCATTTCGTAAAATTATTCCTCATCAGCAGCACTAGAACACCAACAAAGGAAATCTACAATTCAAAAGATGTTCAAAATGCATCAAGCCAAACGAAATCCAAACATATAGCTCAGGGCAAAACTGCAATTCAGCCTTAGGTTTTAAAAATAAAGAGCATACATCTTAAACACGGGGAATTGTTCTACTAACTCCACACGGCATAAAAGACAAACTCTTGTAATAACTAATGTAAAAAAGGATATGGAGTAAATGAACATGAGACAGTCTGCAAAGAGTTCAAAACTGTCAGATGACCCCTTATAAGGGTAACGGCCCCTTAATAATATTTAACATGTTGTTAGCCTACAGAATGAAAACTATTGCTGCAAGAGAAAAGCTTAAATGTTCAGCTTATTAAGCTCTCCAAAAGTTTCCGAAGGGTTATAGCCCCTTAAAGGAAGAAATATGTTTCTGGCGTATAAAATTAAATTTTTGCAGATAGAGAAAAGCTGTTGCTTGCTTAAACAATCAGCTCATTATGCTTTACAAAAGTCTTCATAGGGTCAAAATTAGCAGATGATCCATTGAAGGGGTTATGACCCCTTAGAGGTGAAAAAATAGTTTATTTAAACTATTGCTAATAGAGAAAATATTTTTTCGCTTAAACATTCAGCTCAATTAGCTCTACAAATATCTTATTAGTGTTGACGTCAAGACAAGGTGTGCAAGTCAGGCTCCAGGGAGCCACATGTTTGTTTCCACAATCACTTTTGTTCTTGTTGACCAAATGATGTGAAACTTTACAGTATTGCTATCAATCATGAAAAGAGTGTGGTGCGGATTTTTTGGTGTCCCTTTCTTTCTTTTATAAATTCGGGGACATAAAAGAGCCACTTTTTATATTTTTTTACGACAATTACTTTTGTTCTGGCTGACCAAATGCTATGAAAGTTTATAGTAATGTTACTTACCATACAAAATGGGTGATGCTGATTTTGGGTGTTATGCAGGGGTAATAATGTTACTTTATTTTTGTTCTGCAAGTTACGTTTTGTCATATATTGGATACCAAATGGAGGATATGTTTTTATCTTATTCTATATTCTTGTTAGATAAAGGATCATCAATGTTTTCATTTCTAAATTAAATATCCATTGTCAGTCTATTGGATTGCATGTAACAAATATACTTAGTCAATCCACCATAGGATGCATGTGTTTAAATCTATTAACGGTCCATATCGGGACTAGAGTGTAGTGCGACGCAGGGCCAGACATCGATCGGTCTTGCTGTCTTTATGTTCTTGGATATATGATCCAAGTAAGAAGTTTTGTTGTTACCTTTATTCAGCGAAAGAAATAGTCGTCCGTTGTCGCTAAATTTAAAAACTGCTCTTTACGTGATTGCTTTGAAAATTAGCACACATCAACTTTAGGATATGGTTAACGAAAATTACACAATTGATGACCGTCGAAAAAACACCGTGACCCATTGCTGTAAATGGAACATAATGGTTTTGGTGCATGTTTTTGTTTAATTTCCAAGTTCAACAAATATATAGAAATCCCGATACGATCTTCTACTCCAGCAGCGCATGTTTGTGTTTTTCCATATTTTTGCCCTATAGAATGAAAGGTATTGTAGATACCCAATGTCTGTTGAAAGTTCAAACCGTAATCACAGTGGCGTTTAATGCAAATTTTCATTTGGCCGAGGTTTTCAGAGGACCCCATAAAAATGTTATGAACCATTATAAGGGAAAAAAATAAGTTTTTGTTTGAATGAGTGGAAACTATCGCAAATAGAGAAAAGTTGCTTGCTAAAACAAATATAAATGATTATGTAAATGGGTGCATTAATATGCAAATAAACATTTTCTTTAGGTAACATGCAGAAATCGAATATCATTCAACAAAATATTTGAACCAGTTTTGAAACAAAATAGTGGGATGAAATGGCGACTAAATATAAGATGACACTTCCAGTCTCAATTCACTACTAGTATTCTAAATGAGACAAGAAAAATGTGGCAAATATTGGCTCAACCGGTTTCTTAATTAGGGACTTATAATTTTTTACCTTGGAGGGGGCTGGTCATTTTGAAATCAATCGTGTTATTTTTTGTTCTTGATCCTCCATTAGTAAATTAAAAAGATATATAAAAACTTTAAAAAATTACAAAAAATATGAACCCGCCTTAACTTTTACTATATAAAACATGTCGAAATATCTTAACCTGCAGTTGAATGATATCGCATGACATGATAGGTCTTTTGGATAGACTTGAAGATCTTTATATCATACTAGAAGCATATTCAATATTCAATATTCACGAAAAAGTCATAATGCTGATAGTATATTAGCAATTTCAATATCAATACTTTATTGTCGGGTGGACTGAATTCCATTAGGCTCAGACAGGAACTGGTGGCCATTTAGCAACTTTCTTTTAATGTTGAAGAAAGTGAAATAATAAACAATTGGGTACAATAAAACAAGATTGCTACACTTTGCCAAAGCGTTAAAGTTGAAAATGTAATGGTGTTTCGATATAATCAACAACATATGATAGGCCCCTCTGCCGCTTTGTGGCTGGGGTCCCTCTGTCGCTTTGTGGCCGGGGGTCTCTCTGTCGCTTTGTGGCAGGGGACAAAAATTTAAGTCTTTTATGTCAAAATTTAAGGTAACCCTGGTGAGGCTCTGTAGAACCTGATTATGTCATATGAAAACTGATTTTGATGAAGGGCAAAGAGATGACGGAAGATACTTCTCACAAAATGAAAAATCTGATCCTTATGACTTGCCAACCGTAAAACGCTTATATATATGATAGAGGTCCAAATGGTTACTTTGTTGTGAAACAGTATACACATACATTTTAAAGCTAAGATGATAAAATAAATTTGTCTTGAGTTGATGCATATATTATTATAAGTTTTAAATCAAAACATAAGGTTTTTTTCTAAACCCTAAGGTTCTTCCTACCCCAGACATACGTTGAATATCTTAGTAATGATTTGGTTCCCCAGTTTGGTATTTTTGGTTATACTATTCTATACTCTTCATACTCATACAGTGTTTGGGATATTCAATTTTTTGGTAGAGCGCCTCTGATGAGTCTTGAATAGACGAAACGTGCGTCAGGCGTAGCAAAATTTATTGTCTGGAACTTTGTTGTCATTGGTATTCCTAGCTCTTCACATGGTCCATACCCTTGGCACTGGATATTGGCTTCATATTAAAACTATATAGGTACGAGTATATTATTTAAATTTTTAAACTTACAAATGATGATGGCGGAGAGGTTACTCCTGGAAATATGCATATACATATGATAATTTTATTTGCAAAAACATAAAACCCCGAGAGGCTATTAGCAAATACATAAAAAAAATCAAATAAAACATATAAGATTTAGGAAAAACAAAACGGTTTTATATGTAGATGATTGATGATATTTTGATTCATATAGCATATGATGTTTTGGTGGTCTTGATACTTTGTATTACTAGTGTAGTAATACAATGAAACCCCATCTCAAATATGTATGGATTATAAATTTCTATATAGGAAAAATCTTGAACTCCCTATATTTAATTTTTTTTAAATCTTGAACTCCCCTTTCAAAAATTGCAAAATACCCCAGCTTCATTTTGACCAGCCCAACCTCTCCCAGGTAAAAATGATAAGCCCCTTATAATTAAAATTGAAAGAAAATGGGATACATTGAAATATGCATGAAAAGTTGCGTAGGGGCTTGGAACTCACTGAGAGTCGAGGACAAATGAGACAAGAAAAATGTGGCAAATATTGGTTCATCCGGCTTCTAAATAATAATAGAAATTGAAGGGAAATGGGATACATTGAAATATTATGACCAGTTACATAGGGCTTGGAACTCACTGTAGTTCAAGGACAGTCCTTACCACTACACAAATTTTGTCAGGAGAGTATTTGGAGGGGAGGCTATGACATTTTTTTTAAATAAAGGCAGGATGCTAAAAGACAGGAACAACTAGACAAGACATGGTAGATATTTAAAAAGGGGCCCATAAGGGTCAAATCACTAGCTGGGTGTAATTGACCTTTGTGTGAAGCACCTTTCTCTGGCGCCCCTAATGATAACAGATAGCAATTTATTGACTTTTAAAGTTATCTCGCTTACAGCGGTGACTTACGTCATTAAATGGGAAAATGTTTAGGAGATTTAAGAATTAAAAAGGCAGGCTGGCAGAACCCATCCCTAGCCTCCCTTTAAAATTCAAGTTGTTTCCCCCTATATACATCTTCGACGTATCCATTGTGTACCTGTAGATAATGGAGGATTGTATACAGCTTCCCCTTGAAATAGGTAGAGGCAGTATTGGTCCGTTGACTACGTTGATTTGTTGGATGTTTGGTATTACAAGAAACAACATTTTCCCATGTGAAAATCGAATGTCGTTAATACACAGGTAAAATGTGGACTGCGTTTAACGTGTGTCTGACGTATGTTAAATGCATGTCATCTGACGCATATTGTATTGGTGTTTCTTACCGCGTACGTTTGTCGCACATTAAAAAAATATTTTGGAAATATTTTCATTTCATAATAAAGCACACTAAATAGATAACTCACTATATTCATACATTTTAGGAAACTTTACGTCTGACGGATTGTAAACGTATGTTTGACGCACGTTTACAAAATGTACGTCTGACGTTTGTTTTGACAATTATTTGATGTACGTTTACAGTATGGCGGTTAGAAACATATGTTAAACGTACATGCATATACTACGTCAGACGAACGTTTTTACAAACGTATGTCAGACGTATGTCTAAAGTTTGACTGTGTACGGTATTATACAAAACAATATGAAATAAAATAATCACAAAAAGAAACCACACAGCACACACATAATTCATCTTAATCGCAACCAGCAATGTTAACTGAAGACGGAACAAGATCGAGCTCAGGTGCCCCAAAAGAGTAAGCGATTCTTAACCATATAGTCACCCTTCTTGTTTGGTTCCAATCATCGATTCAGTATGGGTAATATTCTTTAAAGAACGACAAAACGTAACATCTATGGAAAACAGACATATGCGCTCAGGTAAGAGACAAAAAATTGTATTAGTCTACAAGCACTTTTATCTACTGTAAAATCTCTTGATGACAGCAGCAACCGGGACGCAACATTACCAGGCTGTGTATGTACATGTATTTAATCTGTAAGACGTGAGAATTTATCAAGAAATGCCCAATATTCCACACAAACCCTCGAATAATTAATCTTTCAAATAAGCAAAAAAAGCATCCACGGTCATAACTTGTCCGGAAATTCCAATATTAATGTTGACACCAAAAAAAAACAAACAAACAAACGAAAAACATAACCCCCCAAAAACATTTCTTTGGTAACCTTTACATGCTGTATTACAGAAAAAGATTTTAAATTAAACAAGAATTCCATGACTGTCAACTCTAGGTAACGCATGCGCATAATACATCTACTATAAATATATCTGTTAATCTGTTAACGAAACACAATATCGTTCCATCACAACAAGCCTAGTGGCCATTTGAGGACATCATTTGGTTTATCAAACGGTTTCTAATTTCAAGCTCGCATAGATGTTGTGTTTTTTGCTGAATTGTGAACATGTTCTTTAAACATATGCATACCTTCGATGTTATGTTAAATCCTTACAGTGTAAATGAAAGCATGAAATTGTTCCGTCGTTGACTCATTGCACATTTGTAGCAGAAATATTAAAGGGTAATGTTCAATGTATTTGAGAACCATTTACTTCTTAACATACAAACATTCTGCATATCGGACTTTGGAAAAAAAACATTTTTCGACATGCAGTATTACAACCAGTGAATATGATTGTATACATATGATTATAAGTAAGTTTATATTCTTCTCTGTCTCTGTCTTCTATAAGAACGAAGACAAAAGAACCAGCCCACGTCCCCAGATATCAAACATCAACAATGATAATCAGGGAGTGTACACTCTACTACATGGATTAAATGAACATAAAGCAACAGGACCAGACGGCATACCAGCATGCTTCTTAAAGAAACCGGCAAACAAACTATCGCCAATTTTAACAATCTTCTTTCAGGCTTCTTTAGACCAGGAAAAGATTCATTAGGAATGGAATAAAGCAAATGTGGTCACCATCTTCAAGAATGGAGATAAAAGCAAAGATTCAAACTACATGCCAGTTTCACTGACCCCTGTACTATGCAAGACCTTAGAACATATCATCATTAGCAACATCATGAAACATCTAGACAAGAATAACATACTTAGAGACATTCAGCACGGCTTTCGTAAGAAAAGATCAGGCGAGTCACAACTCATCATATAACACAGAGCAAGTAGATCTTATATACTCCTATATTCCAGTAAGGGGCTTGACAAGGTGCCACATGAACGGCTGCTATATAAACTCAAGTTCTACGGAATAACAGGCCATAGTAACAGTTGGATACGAGATTTTCTTGGCAATAGAATCCAACAAGTAGTCCTAGAGGGCGAGATGGATTCTGGTGTTACTCAGGGAAGTTTTTTGGGACCAATCATCTTTATTTTCCTGAAGTTATTTCCATCAACTCCAATGCAAGACTTTTCGCAGATGACTGTGTTCTGTATAAAACCATCAAATCACCTGATGATGCAGCCAAACTTCAACAAAACCTGAAAACTTACAGAAATGGGAACATCATTGGCTAATGGAATTTCACCCTGCAAAATACCAAGTAATGCACATAACTCACAAAAGAAATCATATCATTAGCCAATACAACATCCATGGGCAGACACAGGAAAGTACCATGGCATCAATATCAGCAAGGAAATGAGCTGGAATACACATATTGACCAGGTAGCACGGAAGGCAACAAACACCAGCAACTTCCTGTACCACAACATCAAACAGTTTCCCAAAAAGACCAAGGAACAGTGCTACTTACCCTTGTTAGACCAATACTGGAATATGGGTGAAAAGTATCGGACCCATTAACAGTGTCGAACATCAACAAACTTGAAGCTGTCCAAAGCTGTCCAAAGACGCTCCGCACGTTTTGTGAATGGAGATTTCAGAACCACCAGCAGCGTTACCACCATGCTACAGCAGAAAGAATGGCCCACTTCAAGTCTGTAAACTGGTCATGATGTACCGGATAATACACCAACTTGTTACTATACCAACTGACCACCAAAGGGCACTCTCAAAGATACCAAGTTCCATATTCAAGAACCAGCATGTACCGGCACTCCTTTTTCCGGACACCATCAGGCTATGGAACATGGCCATTATTCATACAAGCTCAGACTCTGGAATCAATCAAACAGGGTTTGACTGCAATCATGCCATACAGCAGTACTGTGATTTTAATTGCACTGTGTATAGTTCATTCTAACTCACATATATTTTGAACGTATTCCTTGCACGTACATGCTTCGCACAGTACGACAATCACCAAATGGTGGATGTACTAACAAAGACTTATGGATGATGATGATGATGATGATGATGATGATGATGATGATGATGATGATGATGATGATGATGATGATGATGATGATGATGATGATGATATTCAAAACAGTTTAAATGACCATGCCAGGACCATATTTTGTATAAATAATTTCCACTAGTTTTTATTTTTATAACAAACTCCCTTGACAAAACATTTCACAATATGACACTTTACTACATGTGAATATTTGGTCAGGTGATTCACCATGGTGTTTCCTGTTGACTGAAACACTTAAAAACTAAGGTAATTTTTTATACCATGGCTTTTATTCTTTAACTTTTTGGTATAACTATAAATCTACAAAACATTGATGCAAATCGCTTTTATTTCTTTCTTTTGTTAAAACAAACTTAAAAACAAATAATAATAAGATGGGAAGAAACCAATAATTTTACTTTCGATTTCGGTTAACAAAAAATGAGATTGTCATGCTAGTAAAAACCACTGGTAAACGTTTCATTTTTTATTTACATATTCAAATCGGCACGATAGAATTGAATTAAACATCTTTAAACCTTTGGAAACGATCTTATTTATATCGGGTTCAGTCCGAAAACCGGTGGTATTTAAACAATAGAATGTGAGCTCTTCATCGGAAAAGATAGGAAAGTCAATTCGAATGTTTATCCTGGTTGTCAAGTGAATCAAAAGTTCTTTTTAGAACAAAATTTCTTCCAATTTTAGGTTATGCTGATAAAATAAACTTTTTTCAATTAAAAATAGTTTTTAAAAGTAACAGATTGCATTTTAATGCATGTTATTATGTGGATATTTATGAAATGCATACGGTGCAAACTGAAATGGATCGCACAACTTTAACTTTTATATAAAAAATTGAAAAAAATCACACTATTTGTTTAAATGTATATCTTCTCATCTGCAAATTTTCAGACATGTACTGCAAGAGGTAAAGCCAAAATAAAATTAAGAAAATACCTATTTTTCTAGTCCGTCTTGACAACCTTCTTTTTAAAAGTACACGATTTACCTGTTGAATTCGATTATGTCATAGAACATGTTTACCTTTTTGACCGGTATCCGTAAATTGGGATCAACAGTATGTGAATTTGCATTGTTTTGGAGTTAATGTCCAATTCAATATTCAGTCATCCGTTTTAAAAATAGGAATGCCTCCCATTTATCATGTTTATAACTTATTAAAGATAGAACTTGGTTGTGTCCCTTGAAAGTTTTTCATAGTTACATATTGAATTCAAATGGATCGTTATATGATAACAGTAAAATAAAATTTTCAAACTAATATCTGTCGAAAGAAAAGGTAATAACCTAACATTCCCACAAGTTTCAAAAATGTACTGCAGGTATTACGCCTTGTGTGATTTTTTAAAGGTTGAGTTGACATTTTAATTTTTTCCAACGGCCAATAAGTTTCACTCGATTTGTTAAAATATGCACTTTTGTTGACCTTATAAACAACTGTTTACGCAACAGAAAAGATTCGTTAATAACATAACATGTCCAACGTATATGATAGTAGTCAAATCCATGCGTAATAAATGAAAATTGAAGATTGTTTATATGCCGTCGCCATCGTTGTTGTCATCGTTAAAAATTTAAAAACACATTAGCTGTTTTCTGCAGGGGAGATAATTAAATACCACTAGATATTACACTGGGTTTAGACAGCATAAGTCTCACAGATAGTAAAGTGCTAATATAGTAAATCGTTTTGTCGTGGGAATTGACATAGCTTCGTCAAAAAGTCAAAGTTTTTACAAGCAAATTTGTAAAAAATACAGTTTAATAGAACCGTCTTGGGTTATCTGATCTATTGGCGTAAGTAAGCGTCTGTTGCTCGTCCGTCCATTTTTACATTACTTCACAGATCTTTCAAAGATCTTTTCTGTAACCGCTGACCTTGTAACTGTATACTTGATTAACAGCAAGGATTGTAGAGCCAAATTGTCTAATATGCCTTTTCAGACTTGCACTACTGATTTTTACGAGTTTAAACTTATTTAAGTCCTCTTTTCCGTAGCTTCGTTCACTTTATTATTTGGGGTTTTACTATTCTTTTCCAAATTGTGTAACGTTTCACATCAATGACCACATTAGGTAAGACGTTTCACACATCAGGTGAGCATTTCAGAAAGGCTCGTGGAGGGCTTAGACGTTAAGCAGGATATTTCGTCAATGTATAAAGATTTCATAACCATTACTGAACTAAATCTTCTGGACGCTTTTAATACAATAAGAATGAATATATGAGTCCTGCATATCCTTATACTCCTTTCAATATATTTTATATACAGGACTCTACTTTTTCCTGCAAAAAGTATAAATGCTTAAAACGCTGAAAATAAACGAAGAAAAACCGCATGTTTGGCAAAACAACCCTGACGTTTTCGGACTTGACGAATATACCTTGCGTTCTTGTCACGTTACACGTCTGCACGTCATGAAATTGTGCATGAAGCAGTAAAGTCGCATATGATCGTTTATGCCGTTCTCAAAATAACATTTGCCAAAATATAAAATATAGATTCTCGCAAAAATATAATTCCCAGGTAATGGGCATATTTTGTACTAGACGAGCGTTTTTTTTTTGTTTAGGCAAAGCAAATGTTTTTCCAAGATTTTGGGTATTAAATCAAAGTTCATTTATTCAGTAAGTAGATGTCTATTGGCAAAACATTGTCTAAAAACATCAAAGAAGTAAGTTTGGGAAAAAAGTTTTGCAATTTGTACAAAGACTATTTCTTCTTTCTTTTGAACGAATCTGAAGTTTAAAAGTTTCATCAGAAAATTGGCCCTGAACGGCTTAGTATACATATATATATGTAATATCAAAAATAAAAGCGTGCACTGTAAAAAAGTGCCAATCTTCCCTGAAACATAAGTCTTTTAATTTGTCCGATCCATATTTTTTAACAGTGTGTACGTTTTCAAGCTTTTAAGGGATTAAAATCTATTTGTAATTGTTCATATTGTGTCTTTAAAACTTAAAACATTAACTTTGGAATTTTAATTTATGTACGTGAAATTTCATAGGTTTTAAGAAAGTTACTGTCTTAAAATGAGAACGTTTACATTAAGATCATAAAAATCATGTTTCTTTAATTTGAGTAGTTTGTGTAACTTATTGTCAATTACATATTCGCACCGTATCCTTGATTTCTTCTTCTTATTTATTGACAGTTCTGAGTTTCATTGAACTTCTGTAAAAAACAAAACTTATTGACAAACCAAAGTTTATAAAATTAATAGTTTCAAATGTTTTAAAAACTTTAATCATATTTCCATTAAGTCAGATCTGGGTTTTTTCTTCATGGAGCAATAGAGGGTTTTGATATTAGAACTAACGACTAGGATGCAATAACGGGCTTAACGGTTTTGAGTGGAAACAAAGTTAATAATTTATTCTCTAGAAACACCACCATGTACAAACAAAAGACTTTCCTCAGACAAAATAAATAATAAAAATGTTTTACGGTATGGGAGATAACCAATAAATCTTTTTAGCACATCTGAATCTTTATCTTTATTGAATTTCTTATACTCTTTTTTTTTATTGTTTTTAACTTTTTATAACTTTTTCAGATTGTTTCAGACTATCTATTATCGGACTGCATATAAACGGCACATCATTACTGAATGTAAGTATCTTTTTCGTAACAAATTTTACAGATTCATTATTTTCAGACAGAGATCTGTGATAAAACGAAAGCAAATTGTGATATACATGTAGATAAAAAATCCACAAGAAATTATCATTTTGCATTTAGTGAATAAAAAAGCTATGTCGAAATTTCTTTTTATGAGCGCATTTTAAGAGTAAATAAAGGTAATAACAAAATTATCGAACTTGGAGAATCAATCTCGAATGTCCATAAGAGGAGACATATAAGTAAAACAAACTGGAAAAATAGAAGATCGCAATGGTCCTGACTTGGTACAGGCATTTCTAAAGAAATGATGGGTTATACCAGTAACTCATTATCCGTTCTTCGGAATTTTCTTAAGCATCATCTATAACGTATATAAGAAACAATTCAGAAGAAATTTAGGAGGCAAAACTTGCCTTATTAACAAAACTTTTAATGAATTAATAATGTATGATGATCTATTTAAATCAGGTCAAAATTAATGTTCATGCAACTATTCCTTTTAAGATAATTTTCAAGACTTCATAAAATCGGTATGAAATATTGTTTTGATTTAATGAAGTCTTTAAAATGGTCTAAAAAGGTGGTTTTTGGGACTAACATATTTGATTTCATAACAGATCAATATTAAAGTGAAATGTGTTCAATCACCACATCCACCAATATGGAACCTTTAAGAAATAACTTGATGCTAAAACTTTATATCTTAAATGGAGGTTTCCTCCAAATAGGCAAATTTTGATGCAATTTATTGAAAAACATCCAAATAAGTCTTTTTACAATGATAAAGCGAAAAATGCACACTGTGATATTGTTTTTTGTTGTCAAGTAGGGTTTTTCCACGGTCTAAGCATTTCTGAAACGTAGGTTTGAGAAAAGACATGATTAAGGATTATTTTTAGATTCAGAGGAAAATGTCCTTTAAACAAAAATAAAAGGTTACATAATTTTTTTTTCAGGTTGATCAAGGTCATCACCAACCCAATTGTTTATTTAGAAATAATTTGTTCATACGTTCATTTCGTTATATGTGTTTAAATAACTTGTACTTTCTTTTTCTCTTAGTATCTTTATTTACTTTTATTCCAGATTGTTAAACATGGCAGACAGAACAATTCAATGCAGAATCTGTAGTCTACGTCAAACGTCTAGACCAGCGGTAATTTGGTGTCAGAATTGTTCGGAGGGACTTTGTGGAAGCTGTCAGGAGCACCATATTATACAAATCACAGACATCTGCCCAGAACACAATGACAAGTACGTTATGTATTGCCAGAACCACTTACAACCCTGCTGTGTAAGCTGCATCTTAGCAAACCACAAAACCTGTAAAGATGTAGCTAAATTGAACGAAGTCGTCCATAATTTCAAATCGTCGGTAGCTTTACAAGACCTAGAAGCTCCGTTGAAAGAATCCATCGAAAATTTAACAAAAGTCAAAGCAGATCGGAAAAAAAACTTGACTTCAATAACAGCCGATAGTAAAAAGGCACTGGATGAAATTGAAAACATTCGACGAGAAATAAACAAACATCTTGATGTTCTACAAGATAACATCAAGACAGATCTTAAACAAAAAGAGGAGAAAACCAGAAATAAAATTGTTGATACTCTGAGATGCCTGGAAAAGGAAGAAACATTGTTGGACGATAACCTTAAAACGTTAGTAAATGTGAGGAAATACGCCACCGATTTGCAGGCGTTCCTGTATTCAACAAAAATGGAAAGACAAGTACATGCCGTAGAAAATCGTATCCTGGATTTCATTAAGGATCAGTCTTGTTCTGAGTCGAAAATCAACATCAAGATCGATCCGTCCTTGAAAAGATTCGCCGATCAAATAAAAAGTTTCGGTACAGTAGAAGTCAGCACTTCACCGTCCACCGTAGTCCTGAGTAGAAGGAAGGAGGGGGAAGCCCAATTGATGATCTCTAGACCTCGGACAAGACAGATAGAGGATATCAACCTTGCTGTGGATAAAACATTAGATAATGTCAGTACTAGTTGTTGTGTACTTACCGACGGTAGAATTGCATTTACATATTTTATAGAAATAAAATAAACATTGTTAATACCAATGGAGTGAAAGAAGTAGCAATCAACACACCTGAATATCCAAAAAACGTAATACAAGTCAACGACACAACACTGGCAGTTACATCTTATGGATCCAACCGTGGTATACACCTCATTGATCTCCATTCAAGACAGATAACCAAGTCCCTTCTCACTGGTCGTTTGACATATGGTATAACGACCCGTGACGACGATCACCTTATTTATTGTGAACAGGGAGTTGGAGTACGGATGATCCGTCTCAGTGACGGAACCGTTACAGATATAGTCAAGGAGAAGCTGCCTCATGATACCTACGTTACCTCGTTTGGTGAGATGGTTATGTATACCAACTGGAAAACAGATACCGTGTCGTGTTTTGATATCAGTGGAACAAAGAAATGGGAGTTTAAGGATGAAAGTCTTCTTTATAGTCCCTACGGATTATCAACGGACAGGGATGGAAACGTTTTTGTCGTGGGACGTTGCTCTGGAAATATAGTTATCCTATCTGCAAATGGACAAAAACATAAAGAAATTAAATGCGGACTGAACACTATGTTTGCACTTGATTATGACAAAAATAATGATATTCTTTTAGTCGTTGAACGTTCTGGGAAGGCTGTACTTATGAAACAAAATTAGGACAAATCAGATAGAAAACTCTTGTATAGCAATATGACGTCCATCAAGCAACTATTATATAGTTTTTATCCTATTGTTTTTTATGTAGTATATAAAAGCATATTTTTTATCCTTTTCTTATTTTCATTTATTTTGTATCACTGAAGTATGCATTCAAGTCGATTTTGGAATGATGAATCCTACAGTTCCACAATGTTACTGATTTTAACGTTTCTTTCATTTGTACCACTAAAAGTAAAAATCTGTTGCATTTCACGATTTACAATTTGTGACTTCTACCATTAAAACGGGTTATCAAAAATGGAACAAATGCTAATGCACTAAAGAAATATTTTAATATTTTTGGTAGAGCGCCTCTGATGAGACGAAACGCGCGTCAGGCGTAGGAAAATTTACTCTCTGGAACTTTGTTGTCATTTGTATTTAAAATATTTTCTTTCCATTTAATTTAGATGCATTTAATCAAGATGTACCTCATTAAGATCGTGAACTAGCTAATATTTTATCAAATTTGATGCATCTTCTACAGTTTTTTTTTAAATACATGGATAGAAAATCAAAGAAGCAAATAGGAATGAATGGGGCATGGCAATCTTATGTCAAAATTCCAAAACTGAATAGAAATCAGCAAAACACACAGAAAAGTAACTGAATAACAATCAACAAAACACACAGAAAACTAACTGAATAGCAATCAACAAAACACACAGAAAACTAACTGAATAGCAATCAACAAAACACACAGAAAATTAACTGAATAGCAATCAACAAAACACACAGAAAACTAACTGAATAGCAATCAACAAAACACACAGAAAACTAACTGAATAGCAATCAACAAAACACACAGAAAATTAACTGAATAGCAGTCAACAAAACACACAGGAAACTAACTGAATAGCAATCAACAAAACACATAGAAAACTAACTGAATAGCAATCAACAAAACACACAGAAACTAACTGAAAAGCAATCAACAAAACACACAGAAAACTAACTGAATAGCATTCAGCAAAACACACAGAAAACTAACTGAATAGCAATTAACAAAACACACAGACAATTAACTGAATAGCAGTCAACAAAACACACAGGAAACTAACTGAATAGCAATCAACAAAACACATAGAAAACTAACTGAATAGCAATCAACAAAACACACAGAAACTAACTGAAAAGCAATCAACAAAACACACAGAAAACTAACTGAATAGCAATAAACAAAACACACATAAAACAAACTGATTAGCTATCAACAAAACACACAGAAGACTAACTGAACAGCAATCAACAAAACAAACAGAAAACTAACTGAATAGCAATCAGCAAAACACACAGAAAACTAACTAAATAACAATCAACAAAACACACAGAAAACTAACTGAATAGCAATCAACAAAACACACAGAAAACTAACTGAATAGCAATTAACAAAACACACAGAAAACTAACTAGACAGCAATCAACAAAACAAACAGAAAACTAACTGAATAGCAATCAACAAAACAACTTAATTGTAACGAGGGTGATCTCAAGTGTTAAAGTATTAATAAGTGCAGAACATTTAACAACGCAACTCAATCGTAACAAGAGTGAAATCAAGTATACTAAGGGTAAGCAGTCCCTGCTCGTTGTAACACATCCGTAGTGTTGCTTCAGTTTTGCGTTATTTCATGTTATCAATTTTTTTCTGTGCTTTATTTTTACCTGCGTCGCTGAAGTCGGGTTACTCTGTCCGTCCGTTCGTTTGTCCGTCCGTCCTTCGCGCTATGGGGTGCCTGTTTTGTGTAATCTGAATATAAAAAAAAACAAAAACATGAAAAAACACTAGATCTTTGTGAAATTTTACATGGTGATTACAGATACTAGTATAGGGATCATTTTATAATTTTGTTAGAAATTATGGGCCAAAAATAGAACATGATGGTTTTGTTGCATGTTTTTGGTTATCATTTTCCAAGTTCAACAGTTATAGAGAAATCCCGATACGATCTTCGACTCCAGCAGCAAACTTATGTGTTTTTTCCATGTTTTTTGGCCTATAGAATGAAAGGTATTGTAGATACACAATGGCTTTTGAAAGGTCAAAATGTCAGCTAAGTGGTGTTTAATGTAAGTTTTCATTTGGTCAAGGTTTTCAGAGAACCCCATAAAGATGTTATGGATCATTATAAGTGAAAACAAAACATTTTAAAGCTTTTGTTTAAATGAATGGAATTTGTTGCAAATAGAGAGAAGTTGCTTGCTAAAAACAATTTCAATAATTATGTTAATGGGTGCAGAAATTTAGAAACAAACATTTTCTAAAGGTAGCATGTATGAATCCAATATCCAATACTTCATTCAACAAAATATTTGAACAAGTTCTTGAAACAAAATAGTGGGAAGAAACGGCGACTTAACGTAAAATGACACTTCAAATCTCAATTCACTACTAGTATTCCAAATGAGACAATAAAAATGTGGCAAATATTAGCTTAACCGTCGTCTAAAAATATTTGAAATTGAAGGAAAATGAAATACATTGAAATATGCATGACCAGTTGCGTAGGGGCTTGCAACTGCAACTCACTGTAAATCGAGGACAGTCCTTACCACTAAACAGAAGTTATCAGGAGAGTATTTGGAGGGGGTATGTAATAAATATTCAAAATAAAGACAGTATGCCAAAAACAGGAATAACATGGCAGGACACGGTAGATATTTAAAGTGGGAAGGATATAAGATGTTTAGGACAATCAAAAATTAAAAAAAGATTGCGCTCGTAAAAAAAATCCAGGCGCTGATTTTTTTTTCCAAATTAAAAAGGCAGGCTAGCAAAACCCATCCCTATCCACCCCTAAAAATCAAATTGTTGCTCCCTTTATACATCTCGGTGCTGGATTTGGCATATTTGGTATTTCGAAATGCAATTGTTTTCCCATGTGAAAATGGATTATCGTTAATACTGTAAAAGACAAAACCATTGGACACATAATAATCATAAAAACAAACCACACAGCACACAAATCGCAACCAGTTATGTTTACTGAAGACGGAAAAAGATCGAACCCAGGTGCTCCAGAAGAGTAAGCGATTCTTACTTGCAACATAGTCCCCCTTCTCGTTTCCATATATCGATTCATGTATGTTGTTACGCCTGCAGACAAAGCTTCCAATAATATAGTGTTTGTATGTAAAGCACATTATTACAATTGTCTAATGAAAGAACTAGGCATTGATGGTAATACTTCTGCTAGTGCTACATACAAACGGACAACATTTAACAAAGATGAAATCATAGCCAACCATAGCTCTTTTATGTCCTCTTTCAATATTCAAATGAAAGAGGAACATAAAGAGTTACAATATTTGTACTGGATACCTAAACTTCACAAAAATTCGTACAAAGAAAAGTATATAGCTGGATCTTCATCATGTTCAACTACAGAGCTGTCCGTCTATTTAACTAAGATCTTGTCTGCTGTCAAAGAAGGTCAACAAGCATATTGCGACACTATTTATAATCGTAGTGGAATCAACCATATGTGGATTTTGAAGAACTAAAAAGATTTGTTAGATCATTTCAAATCTAGATCATTTTATGAGGTTCACTCTTTGACAACGTTCGATTTTCAACTTTATACACTACCTTGCCACACGAAAAACTAACATGTCGCCTGAAAAAAAAACTTCTCGAAAAAGCCTTTTCAAATTATAGGAAGTTTGTTGTTTTGGGTTATAACTCTACATTCTATTCCAAAACATCTTTCAAAGATAAAATTTGTTACTCACTGGAACAAGTTTGCAGTATGCTTGATTTCCTCATTGACAACATATTTGTCACCTTCAGAGGAGAGATTTTTCAACAACTATTCGGCATTACAATGGGCACAAACTGTGCTCCTCTCCTCGCCGATTTGTTTTTATACTATTACGAGACTGAATTTCTTCAGGGACTCGTAAACAACAAGACGATGAAAGAGGCAAGGTCATTTAATATTACATTCTGATATAATTATGATGTCCTTTCTGTCAATAACACTTCATTTGGTAAATGGATTCCTTCAATATATCCTCCAGAATTGGATATTAAAGAGACCACCGAATCAAATTGCTTCACGTGTTTCTTAGATTTGCACCTCGAAATTGATTCACGTGGTCATCTCAGTACAAAAAAAAATACGATAAAAGGGACGATTTTTATTTTCATATTATTAATTTTCCTAATCTACAGAGCAATATACCTATTTTCCCTGCATACGGTGTTTATATTTCACAACTTATTCGATATACCATTCACAAATTGTATAGATTTTTTGATCAGACACCGATTTCTTCGTGACCGACTTTTGGAGCAGGGCTATAAGAAAATAAGTCTCAAACGATCCCTAAAAAAATTCTTTCTTCGTTATCAGCCACCTGTGGAAAAGTTTAAAATTGAGTTAAAAGATATGGTGATTAATTGTTTTAATAAGTGTTTGACTGGTCTGCTGTACTGAGATGATCAACTCAATATACCTATTGTGTCTCACAACTATGTTGTGCTTTATGGTCATTACCGGATCCTAAGATCGCAATGGAAGAGAGAGGTTTGGCGCCATAAAACCCGGTTTAACCCAATATTTTGTTTGAAATGCCTATACCAAGTCAGGGCCATTGCGATCCACCAATTCTCCGGTATGACTGATTCGTTTTTGTCATTTTCTCTGGACTATGAGATTGAATCACTCAAGTTCGGTAGTTTTGTTATTACCTTTATTCAGTTTATGTAATATTCTATAAAGGACGACAATCTAAATATCTATGGCAAACAGACATATATACTCATCTAATAGAAAAACCGGGAAGCAAAATATTTAGAGCTGTGTATGAAATTAGCCTGTATGACGTGATAATTTTTCCAGGAAATCCTAATATTCCCAACAAACTTTGGAATAACGAATATTTCAAATAAACGAAAGAGGCATCCAAGGTCATAACTCGTCCGGAAAGGCCAAGATAAATGTTGACACGCAAAAAAACGAAAAATGTTACCCACGCAACAAAAAAATCTTCATATTCGTATAAAAATCGGAGAGATTTGATGCCCAACAAGTCAATAAAAACACGAAAAAGGCGGTTTGATCCAGTAGTTCTTTTGGAATGCCAAAAATCTATAAAAAAAGCTGGTTCAGTCAAATATTTCTATGGAATTGTGTGTACCATTGTACACAGTCACATTATAAACAAACAACATAGATTCAGAAGACAAACGTCAACTCATCAACCGTAGCTAAAACTTAAATAAGAGACCAAACTTTAAATAGCAAATTGGTGTCATCCTAATTGATTTCATCAAGGCTTTTGACATGGTTCGCAATGTTAGATAATCGCAAGGTTCAATAACAACCATATGAGACAATACAAGAAAGTGGACCAGCGATGATGAGTAAAACTAGATGATTATCACAAATTCAAACCAATGCGAAATAATACCCATACATTGGATAAATACGTCATCGATGTGAGTTACCAATCAATGGATACATATTTAACCTTACAAGTCGGGCAAAATATCAGAAGTCATCATTGACATCAAAATTTCAAGGGCTCCACATACAGAGAGTTTAACAATATAAACGCCTTTGAATAATTTGAGAAGGAAAATGTCCAGTAGTCTTGTGCCCGCGCATAGGTTCAGAACACGTTTCATTTTGTGCAGCAATCTATGGTCCCCGCCAGGCTACATTACTTACAGTATATTGGCTAGCAGTCATGATCATTGTCTTTTCGCAGCTACAAGATAAATCTTTTCATCAAGCTGCCCTTGACTCATGCCAAGCTACGAAACTCATCTTATTTTGTCCAGAACTTGACTTATACTAATATATTTTTTCCAACAGTTATATGCCCGCCAAGCTTTTACAAGACCCATTTTATTTTGTCCAGAAGTCCAGGGACTCTGGTGAACCTTCAAGACTCATCTTATATTGTCCACCAGTCCTGTGCCCCGCCAAGCTTCAATACTTATTTTATTTCATGCAGCAGTCCTGAGCCCCCGCCAAGCTGTAGAACCCATCTCGTTTTGTTCAGCAGCACTGTGCCCCGCCAAGGTACAGAACTCGTCTCATTTTGAAAAGTATTCCTTGGTCCCTCCAATCTAAAAAGACCAATCTTACTTTTTTTCTTATAGTCCCGGGCCTTCACCAAGGAACAAGACTTATCGTATTATGTCCAGTGGTTCTGGATCCCCGCAAAGCTACAAAACTCATTTTGCTTTTTTTCAGCAGTTTTGGGGCCCCTGCCAATCTACACAACTCATCTTATTTTGACCAGCAGTCTTGTGCCTCGCCAATCTAAAAAAACTCATCTTATTTTGTCCAGCAGTCTTGGGGTCTCGCCAATCTACTAAACTCATCTTATTTTGTCCAGCAGTCTTGGGGTCTCGCCAATCTAAAAAACTCATCTCATTTTGTCCAGCAGTCTTGGGGTCTCGCCAATCTACTAAGCTCGTCTCATTTTGTCCAACGGTTTTGGGGTCTCGCCAATCTACTAAACTCGTCTCATTTTGTCCAACGGTTTTGGGGCCCACCAACCCACAAGACTATTTTTATTGTTCCAGCATTCCAATACAACTCTCTATCGCAAAAGATTTACTCGATAATTTCATTCTCGTTACACTTACTAGACAGACATGTCTTTTATGTACACTATTTATGTTTTCCCGTATTGTTTTTTTTTATATATAAACCTGTCGTCTTGGGCAAACCCGTTTTGCAAACAAGTTGTACTATGATTTATGCCCCAGAGGATTCCTTGTAAAATATTTATCAGAAACTGCTATATGATTTTTGACAACCGTGGACAGACCGAATGTTTGCTTTAATTCAATCACAGACTAAAATAATTTGTCGGAGTTGTACAGAGGAACCCTGTAATTTATTTTTTTGGAAACTGTTATATGATTTTCGACCACCGCGGACAGAACGAATGATTGGTTTAATTCAATCACAGACAGAAATAATTTGTCATAGTTGTACAACTCAACTATCCCATTGAAAAAGTTACTATTCGCAATAAGGCCGTTATTTAGGACACATACATACTCTATACCCTCGTCCTTAACATATATTTTTTCTCTGTAGCTTTACATTTTAAGGGAGTGGTTAATTAACAACGCATTGTGTCTGGTTGGTGCCTTGCTTAAAATGATCGATTAATTCGGATTTTGTATGCTTTAACAACCAAATCAACAAATAAGACATCTTGTTGTTATAAATAATATATTGTGAATTAAGCGTAAATGTATGCAGATGTTTGTTCTCAATTCATTTTAAAGTTTTCTTAATTTTACATGGGTATATTTACATTCATTGTACCAAGTCTAAACCATTGGGTTCTGCAATTTATCTGGTGTGTCCGGCTCATTTGTCCTATCTCTTAGACGTTCCAAATCAAGCCTCCGGGCTAGGTAGTTTTTTTATTGCCTTTAGTTACCCAAAGGCGCATACACCCCGACTGCTCTGTGGACATAGCGCCTAACCAGACGTCAGGTTCTTTGTGCTCTGTAATGGATTTTGAAAGTCAAGCTGAGAGCTGTAGCGGGCCTTCATGTATTCACCACAAGGGAGTTCTGGCACTAGTCTGTGTTAAGGTTATTTTAGTATTTACAGAGTTCTACTTGTTCCTTGTACATATACATAAGTTTCATTGTGGGAAAATATTGTTCATTTTGATTGAGTCTATTCCCTTCTCAATATTCATGACATCAATAGGGAAAGTTTGAACACTAGATTTGCACCACCTTCGGATCTTTTCGGATCCCCTGAAGTCAGAAACAGTGTCAAACATGTATTTACCTGTCGTACCCCTTAATGTTCGTCGTTATATACCAAAAAGAGTGTTATTATTTTGTCATTGGAATCATATGCATTGTGTTGTTGATCTGGGGTGAATTATTGCAGGGAGGTGAGCAACGACCACTGGTAAAAATGAAAGTTGTTTATAGGTTTTAACTGGTGTTCGGCTGGTGTAGTTTGTGTTGCATTTAAATTTATTTCACATCTTATTAGCTTTAAAATATAGCATGTATAATTTACAATATTCGATTGAAATTTATATATGTCTACTTCTATATAGTATTTCTTTATTTAACATTTGAAACACCGTTTTTTTTTCTATAGATGTAAGGTAACAAAGGAAATGTTTTATAGGACGACCGTTAGTACTTTTAAGACCAGCTCAGACTGAAGGACGGTCGAATCTAGACATATTTTTACAACGTGGTAACTGTTACTGCTAACTAGTAGGATGAAATGGTTTAATTGCAATAATTCAAAAACACGAAAAAAACAGTGTATTCCCGACTATAATGGTGCTGTGCTATGACTATGTGTACAAAACACTCATTATGTGGCAAGTGGTCATTAACTGCATGTATATATATTCATATTTGATTAAAGTCACGTGTAGATTTATGCTGGAAAATAATCAACCACGGGGGGAGGGTTGAATTACAACTTAAAGGCAAGAACATATATGCGGAACAAAAATGTCTACATGTTGGCATGAATATTATGTGAAATTGGTGAGATTTTTATGCTGCATATATGAATATGTTTACTATTCACAAATATCATATATGAATACAAAACTATGAGACTTTTTTACTATTTAGTGTTAATATGTTATCTGTCAATTTAAATCATATTGACGAAGTTTCAGCAGTTGTTATATCCGCCTACTTTTGATATACATTTATGAATAGTATAGGTCACATATATACATTAGAATATATAAAATGTAAATGGAATAAGTAAAAATTGTTGGGGTCGCTCATCTTTACCCTAAAATACAGCGAGTTACCTTCCACTATGACATAAATGACCCTTTTATCGTTTCAGCAAAATTTATGCATCATAAATATACTCCTGCAACCATCTAAATAGATGTTAACCAGCCCTAAATTCCATTTTATTACCTTTTGATAATTTAGAGAAAAATGAGACAAAACAAACTTCAAAATACTAGTACCTGAATTTTTTTTTAATTAATCAAGCTGCTTTTGTAAAGAATCCCAGTAAAATTGACTCGCCATGTAGGCCGGCCTTCTTGAATTTCCCTTAAAACATTTTGCCAAATAAAGCTTAAGTCTTTCATTCTGTTAGTTAAACCATCTCTTAAGTTGGTATGGAAATATTGGTTTTAAAAAAAAGGATTTTGCATGGTTTTTGAGCTGTTGAGACCTAGTCACTTCCTTATATACAACTATCTTCCAAATATATCCTACTATAACACTACTGTATGCAACATAATAATCATAATATAATATTTGGTAAGCAGTAACACATTTACATTAAATGGTTATGGCAACAGACATAAAGTGGAATAAACATAATACATGTAGATATAACTTAAGACAGAGGAAAATTATGAATGACATATCCTGACAAGAAATATGATGCGACTGACAGTGGGTATTTTACTTATGGAGAGAGAAAAATAATGCCATAGAATACAGCAGAATAAAGAACAAGAAGAATATTATAAAAGGGCAAACTCTGATTGTGACATTATGGTTGAAATGTTATTAAGATATTTTTTAACATGTATGTGCCTTGGGCCAAAGTGACTAGAATTACAAACTAGACACGATGGCATAAGGATACGTTTCATGACCATGGTTTAACCTTGTCTGAAGTTTGACCTGTGATTATGAAATCAGGAAGATTGGAATTATATATATATTTGGAGAAATTGATATGTAGAATTAATCAGGGAATCAGGGAAATAGTTAGCAGTGTTTAAGTTGGAACATTTACCATGTACAATTGTATATAATAAACTATTGGAACTTCACAGTCATTATGCCACATTATTTATTTGTGGTGCCAAGTAACCAGGTAAGCATTAATTTGATCTTTCTTGCTCCCTTACGCATATAATTAGAAATGAAAACAGAAAAAAAAGTTTGTAAAAGTTCTCAATTAGAATTTGAAAACATGAAAAGGTTCATTAGAAAAAAAAATGAAAGAATAAAAGTAAGAGAAAAGACATTATAAGAGTTTGATACACTGTAGTTCACTTAACCATGGACACAGATCACAGCCAAAATAAAACAAAAATATTTTTGAAATTTAAAGAATGATAAATTAATTTAATTGTGTTTGGTTGGAAAATAAGATGCTTCTATGGAATTTAATCTTTTTGATTTTTTTTAATTAATTTTTGACAAAAACCAATAACGAATTTTTTTTTTTTATTAAGAAGGTTAATTTTAACAACGAGAATATATTTATGGAAAACTTTAACATTCTATCATGGCAAATTAATTACATGAATTGGTTGGTATGTTTAATTAATGGCTCTTTATTGATTAACTGACAATGGAACTGATATTTTGTATATATATTTGAAATTATTTTTTTTTAAAGATTTTATAGCGGTGACGGAAATTCAGTTGAATAAAAGTTTGTAAATTTTTTTAACTGTCTTGTTGCTTTGATGTGTATAAATGTACTAATTATATCTTTGATTAGCATTTTTACAGGATATGGCAAAAGAATCGTGGCTGATGTGAGATTCTAAAGTTATAAAGGAAATTTATCCCATAGGTGATAAGTTATTCAAATCAATTAGTTTTAATTTTGTTTTGGAATTTGTACAATTGCAGGAAAGTTAAGTTATAGTTGATTCGGAGTTTGAGGCAGGCACTTTATTTATGGACAATGTTGATGTTTTTTTGATTAGGTGCACCATATGAGATTTGGTGTTGTACCCGCGCGCGCGCGTTCATGCGTTCATGCTTGGAGGTTGTTGTCCTGTTGTTTTCCCTAAAATAGCAGATTTTAGGATGGAATAAATAATTGTTTGGACAATGTTGTTGTTGATTAAGGGCACCATATGAGTTTTGGTGTAATACCCGCGCAAGCGTTCATCAATAGTAGCTTAGAAGTTGTTGTCCTGTTGTTTTCCCTAAAATAGCAGATTTTAGGATGGAATAAATAGTAGTTTGGACAATGTTGTTGTTGATTAGGGGCACCATATGAGTTTTGGTGTAATACCCGCGCAAGCGTTCATTAAATAGTAGTTCGGACGAAGTTGTTGTCCTGATGTTTCCCTAAAATGACTGATTTTAGGAGGGAATATTGTGGGTGTCCATAAAAGGTTGGTGTAATGCCCAGGTTTATAGTATTTTAGTTAATGTTGTCCACGAGATGTTCCTATAATCATGATGAAACATGTTTAGGTTTCCAAAACGTTTGGTGTAATGCTCGTATAAATAAGTAAAGTGCTTGAAAGAAACCGCTGCTTGTAGCTTGAGTTTGTTAACTGATATTATCAATTACAATTTAACTTTTTTTGTTTGCCTGCATCTTGAAAACATGAGTAATGTGAAAAATTAAATTTGACAATTTAATGGCTTTTAAGAATGTGATAATATATGTATATGTAAAGATGTAAAAAAAAAGTATTGTATTGTTACCTTGGAAAATTCAAAGCAGCTGTTATACACTTTAAAAAAGCAGCTAAGAATAACGTCAAACAATTGTTTTAATGTACAAGTATTCAAGAGTTGCATATATTGTAAAGTATCAAGTTTATGTACTTAGTTTAAAAAAAATGTTATGATTTCTCGTTTTAGGATTGATTTTGTAATTTGCGTAAGGGGCGAGAGCACAAAGTTCATTGCTTTAAACGTTCCGATGACGGTTGGGGCACAGCCGAAGACACCACTATACTTGATCATCGGCAAAATAAAACGATGTATCCTATTTTCAATGTGTCGGCGAATACGTAACGGTCGGAATAACCAGATGGGTGACCGGAGACGACCTTGAAAGGAGGCTCGGAAATACTGCACATGGAACTGGGTTCACATGGTAAGGGTCTACTATGGGGTAGCAGGTAGCCATGCCAGTTTCATCGCACAGCGAAGAAACCAACATACCAGCCAGACCAAGCAAGGGGATGCTGACGGTGTGGAAGGAAGAGCGGTGGTAATACTGGCGTAGCAGATGTCGAGGAAACGGGGAAGGAGTTCGTTGTTGCCTTGGCGAGGTGCTACCAATCTTCGAGGGAGTGAGCTGGGACGACGTCTACGGAGGAACATACCATCGTACCCGTAGTACTACCACAACCTTGTAGATAACGGATCGGATGCTCTGATGTCTACAACGGAGGCGTGGATGGTCAATTTCACGACAACCGTTTGGCGAGTCACAACATACGGAATTCTAAATTGAGGACACTTACTTCTTTTGGACATTTGTTTTTGGCCGTTGCAATGTGGTTTTGGACAATAATTCACAAGGACAGAATTGGACCTTCAGATGAATATTATGTAAATTGCGTACATTTTTAGTGATGGACTTTAAGCTGTGTTTATTTTGTTTCTTTTTTTTTCCTTTTTGTTGTTGTGTTTGTTTCTTTCGTTTTGTCTTATTTTTTTTTTCTTTCCAACCAGAATGTTACTTGAAACGACATGTTTTACAAACTCTAAATCACGGTAGGTCCCGTGTCCGGCGACAGGATTGTTTTTTCGAGAGGGATGTACAATTGTCCTGGTTTTTTCATGAGAATAATCAATAAAAATGTAAAGTTTGGTGATATTTAATGATTTTTAACTGAAAGCGAAGACAAAATGCTACCAACGGGTAAGCATATTTTAGTATTATCAAATTGTAGAACAACACCAATTCCTATAAAAAAATGTGATTCCTAAATAAAATTATGGGCTGTTTTTTTGAGTTTTTACCTTTTTGCATTTTTCACCCCTTAAAAGACAAATATATCGAACAATATTGCTAACCATTATTAGTGAATATCAATGTTATATTATGGCATCCTGAACATTGACGCCAAAAAGTTGAGTCTGACATATTTTTAAATTAAAATAAAATACATGTCCAGGTTTTTTCAAGAGGTGTCCAGGTTTTTGCAAGAGAGGTCCAGGTTTTTTCATACTTTAAATAAACAAGTTGTGCGTGTTGTTTACCTCTTAAATCATATTTCAAAAAGACATTGTATGTTGTTAAAAAAATACAAATACGGTACTATCATTTCAAGGGTTTAGGACAAGAATACGTCAGTTAAAGTCGAGAATTCAACCTTATATAGCCTATATAAATAGGCAGGCACATTTAATTGACGCCTACAACCAGAACTCATGAATCTATATTGTCTTAGCATAACTACCAACTGTTATAAATTGAAAATAGCCTCCTTGAATAATTGGCTGGAAACAAAATGTTTGTGTTGCGAGAAGCAGCCCTGTCATAATAAATGTCGGTTCATCAGGCTATACTAATGCAGAAACTTGACCGTAAACCACATTGCGCCAGATAAAATATGGTTATTAGAAACTGGGTAAGAGTTGGCTATATCCCACACAGGTAGATGTTCCATCTAGTATGACCTCATTTCGGGTAAGGGTTCATTGTCAGTCACCATATGGAAGGGTTCCAAATTGTGCGAAACTTTTGAGGAAGGATTTCGTCACTTTCTGGATGCATTGGCCTATGGTGCGTTAAGGGAACATTGGCCTATCTTGTGAGTTGGTTCGTTTTACTTCTGGTTTGTGTTCGTGCATGTGTCCTTCGAATGACATACATGGGTCTGTGTCCGGGGTGGGTGTACAGAATTCCTTTTGGTGTTTCAATTAGCTCTTGTCCTGCTGATTATGACTGAAATAGAGTCGACCTGACATAAAACAAACATAAGAGTATGAGATTCAAATGCTATTTCAGTTTCTGTATCTTTACATACATATATATGTATACGTTAAGGGGTTCCAATATCTCATATTTCCAAATGTTTTTTATCAAATATCCCGTATCCAAAATAGAGGGTTTTTTTCTGATCCCATATCCATGTAAATAGAAAAGATTTAAATACTAGTATTCTATATCTTAGTTTGTTTTGCCTCAAATATCCCGTATCCCAGGAATAAATATGTAAATATCAACCTTAAACTCTTGAAATAACAGAATGCCACCAGTGGAATATGCTATTTTTGTATTTATTTGTTTCTAACATACCGGTACATGTAGATTTTATAGTTTCAAAGACCTGAAAAGGCACAAAAACAAGGTTGCAACTTGCCTTTTAAAATTTTGCCCACCGTAACAATCGCTCTTTTTGAAACCTGTAATTTATTAAAGCACACCAAGAAAGTCACAAATGTACAGATGTACTATAAAACTAATTTTGTCAAAATACTAATTTAGTCTTCAAAGAAATTGCATGTGGGCAGCCTACTTATGTTTTAAAGTTAGTAACACACTTGATATTTTGCATGTAATGTGTTTAAATGTATGTTTAATGAGTAAGAGGAATATTAGTTTCCACTTAAGTCGCATAGTTTCCACAAAACCCAGTTCCTCTCTTTAGTCAAAATTTTCAAAAAACCAGGACACCATTCGAAAAAACCGGACAAGTTGTTGTGCCTCTCGAAAAAACCTGGTCAATTTCAATAAATAATTAACTGATGCTTCTTTACGGACTTTTTTGGAAGAAAAGTAATAATTGGAAAATTTTGAATACTTATATTCCTCTTTTTCGTTTTGTTTCACTTACAATTGAGAATTTAAGCATTTTTTTGTAAACGGACAGGCGAAAAAACCTGGACCTCTCTCGAAAAAACTGGACAATGCCTCTCGAAAAAACAATCATGTCGCCGGACACGGGACCTACCGTGAAATATAGAGTTTGTATCTTTGCGGAAAAGGCATGTGACATTATGGTTGGAAATTTTATCAATTTAATCTTATGCATGTATGTTTTGTGCCTTGGGCCAAAATGTGCAAACATGTTGGCACAAGGATATGTATCATAACCAGAGGCTAACCTTGTAAAAAGTTTGACCTATGATTATAAAATTAGGAAGTTGTAAATGTATATAAACGCGAGAAATTGTATTTCAAGAAAAAGGCTAGTTCCAAGCCGTTGCTGTAAATTGTCAAATAAATTGGATTTTAGAAACCACATTACCTTGTTATATGATTACGACAAGATAGAGGTTCTTAAAAAGACAATTAACTTATATGATTGGCTAGTATTTTCAATACTATTTCACTTGTTACAGGGAATCCCTGCTTTTGAATGTTTGTTTGTATGAAAATTTTATCACTATAAATTATAGTTACAATTTATCATGTAGAACTTTTATTACATTGGTGTGTTTCATTTATAAATCTGTGCCTTAATCATGTTAACCAAGTTCAGAGCTATGAGTTTGTGCTAATAAATATTCGTATGATTATAAGAAAGTTTATGTTCATAACATTTTATTACATTATATTATGACATTTAAAACATGCAAAGACAATTCCCCTAGTTTTTATTATCTCCTTATTATAATACAAAACTCCCTTGACAAAACATTTCACGATATGAGAGATTACTACCTGTGAATATTTGGTCATGTGATATATACTTCGTTACCTTGGGATTTCCTGTTGACTGAAATACTTAAAAAGGTTTGTTATTTATTCTTTATCTAAGTTAGATCTATAGTAATAGATTTAAGAAACATTAAGGCAATTAGGTTTTACTTCTTTGTAATGTTTAACTGTAAATGATAAAAAAATAAGGATGAAATAAGAGGGAATGAAACCATGATTTTACTTTCGATTTCGGTTGACTTAACATGAGATAGTCAAGCCTCCTAATACCACCGGTAAGTGTTTTTTAAAGTTTTTACAAGCAAAGTTGAATAATGTTACAAAAAGTTTGTCAGGCCCGCCTTGGGTCATCTGAGCTATTGTCGCACTTAAGTGTCTTACATCCGCACAACCGTTCCTTTTCAATATATATTAAAGATCTTGTCCCGGGCCACTGATGCAATGGCGTTGTTGTCCTCAGTGTAAACTTTGAGTGTCCTCTACCAAGTATGCAAAATGTATGATGCAATCAACCAACATTACGACCATCGCTTATATAGAATAGGAGTCATACCATAGTCAGACAATAGCCTAGTATAAAGCTAAAAATATAAGACAGATATAATCTCATTAAATCAAAGTTCATGTTGTGCATCAAAAGCCTTTAAAAACCGTCACTGAGTCGAAGTTTTTAGACGACTCTAAAAAATAGAAGCTAAATTTCTATCTTTACCCCTTATTTGACAAAGAATCAAACTTAAACACGCATTTCGATTTTTTTTCCAAGACTTTCTGAAAAGCCTTTAAAAGTCACATTTATAATAAAATCATTCCTTTGGTGTCTGCAACAAAATTGTATGTCCATTTTAAGTCCAAAAATACAAAATCTAGAAAGATTTTTGATTTTCATTGTTCTGAAATCAGTTAAATTTTATTCTTTACTTTAAAAAAAATAATGGATAAAAAAGGGGTATTGCATATTTGATGGAAAAACTAAAAGATTGTAGAAAAAAAATATCCCCCAAAGCAAGTTATACAACTTTGTAGAATAGTTTTTTTTTGGAGTAAAGACAAATTAATGGCATTTTATCTTTCAATAAAAACTAATGACTAATTGAAACAAAAAATTTAGGCGTGCTTAATACCTTTAACTTGGGTTTTAGACATCACATGTCTAATGTGTTCATGACACAAGACTTCGTTTAAAATTGGACTTATCATAATATCATAACCTTTTTCACAATGGTGCTTATACATAAAAAAAGGGCTTTTCCTTAGGTGTTGTACTTTTGGAAAAATGTGTAAGCAATCAGCTGCCTGATTATTTTTTGGACCTTAATTTATGACACATATACTTTGAAAATGGCGTATGTTTTCATTGTTATTAGGGGTGTTTACTATCCATACGTAAGCTGTTTGATGTTACACACTAATCAAGGTAAGGAAGAATTCATTTAATGTTTATGGGGCTTTGTTATTTCCGTCGGTCTGCCTTTTTATTTCCGGGGCCTGGATTCTTTTTTGGGCGCAAGCACAATGATTTGATTTTTAAAGACACTATATTTTTTTCTGTCAAAAACACTATCCTGCCATTTCTTTTTATTCAAAGCACCGTCCTGCTTCTTTATTTCTGGATTTCACCCATAGCCGCCCCCAATAAAAAATTAAAAGGTCATCCCCCACGACGTTCCAGAAACCAAACTTTTACACTTATTTCGATTTTATATTTTTTTTTAGTTGAGAGATATAAATTATATTCTGAATCTGTGCAGCCATAGTTTGGTCAGGTGATATTGTCCAAGAAGAAAATTATATTAAATCTAATTATGCGAGCATTTGTTTATAATATTGTCTCATTTTTAAACTGCATTTAAATTAAAAAAAAAAAACAATAAAACACGTAGCAATATTGCCGTAATAACGACTGACTTTCTTTAAATTCAACTTCCACTAGCGAAGACGTTAACTAAATGGTTCCTGTTTTTTGTACAACAAAAAAGAGATAAATTGCTATATTTTTATCACACTTTTCCAAAAGGTTAAGTTGTTTTTCTATGCTTTTATACCCCCTTAGCCAACACAAACAGGGAACTTATGTTAGAATTGTAAATTGTAAACAATAAGCTTCATGTTAAATAGAATTGAAACAATTTCACAGTTAAAAATTTATTTTTTTCTAATTTTATAAACACCAGCTTGTATATCTAGGCTCTACCTAAGACAAAATTTAGTAAAAAAAAATCCCCTGACAAGCGTTTTACAGTATTTATAATGATATTTGTGTTATGTCGCATCTTAATCTAAACCACTTATGTTTGATATCCTCCTTTTTGCTTTAAACTTTCACAACTTTTTCCAAGTTTTTTCAAATACCACTTGTTATCGGACTGCAGATGAACCAAGAACATAGTGAATCGTGGTACAGGTGTAGACGAAGCGGCGAGCAAAAAAGCAAATGGAAATTTACAATCTACAAAGTAAAACAGTCAGCAGCCTCCAAAGAGGCCAGTAGGTGATGGCCGTTGGTTTGCCTAAATTTATTTTCCATTTTCACTTTTCACTTTTTCAGATTGTTTATAAATCGCCTGTTAAATAGAATGCTTCGGAATTGCATATAATTAAATGTGAGTATGTATTATATGTTAACAATTCAAGACACGAAAAAGTAAAATAAAGTTTTAAATTTAATACAATAAGATAGTTGTTTACCAACAGTGTTGATTTCTTATGGATTTATAGACTGTCGTTGATTTACGCGTGCCGTGTACACTTTTTGAATTCATTCTTTCTTCCATTATGAAGTATGTAACTATTTAAAAATCAAATAAGTGCAACAACGGTGTCATTAAAGTTGGGTTCTAGTGCTGCTTGGGATTAATTATTACCGAAATAGCCATACAGCTCATAAAAATTAATTGCAATTAACACATGGTCTCAATTTCATTAAAGCCATATCGTTTAGTAATATATCAAATAAATGCAACTTACTAGTCACCATGCAGGATTTACTTTAGTTATAAGTATCACCAGGTATTAGTAAAAATCCAAAAGAAAATATCTTTATTTTGAAAACTTATTGATATATGTAAGCAGTTTTTATTCGACAGCATTTTTTTTATCCTATTATCATTTTGTTACAGCCATGTCGTCGTTGTCCTTGTCGTTTATAGACACTTTGGTTTTTGGCCCTTGAAAACAAGAAAGATTTGTATTTCATTTCGGATTTCTGGCCACTTACATTTCGGAAAAAGGCCAAAAGAGGCTTTAATGAGTGAATTTACAAAACGTCTGTAAAATGTTAAATTGTCATCAAAACTTGATTATTCTTTTTAAATTTTATTTCTCATTAGATTTTTCTATCAAAATGTAACAACAATTTTGATGTATCTTGCACCGTTACATTGCTACGAGGGTTAAAAAGAGGTCACATCCCATACATTTACTTGTATTTGTGGTCCGATATTCATAAATCTAGTCTTGCTTATATTGACCACACTCTTGAAAATAAATACAACTTTTAAGTTTATTTTATTATGTTACCTGCGACGTGTTGCAGAAGCGACAAAGAGGGGGTAGTATGGCACCATCCATCGTCTTGCGTCGTCGTAGTCCTGCGGCGTCACAAAAAAAATCCGTCACAGTTTTCCAGGCATATAGTATACATGCCACAGCTTCTTGATATTTGACATATAGCTTCATCCCATAGTACTATAAGGTGTAAAGCGATTTTATGCCAGAAAAAATAGCTACTTCCTTTTTACATGTACCGAATACTTAAGTTTTTATGTATTATGAATATTTTTATGCAAAATTTTCTTCGCAGTTTTCTGGGTAACTACATGTCACAGCCTCTTGATATTTGGAATGTGTCTTCATCCCATAGTACATTAAAATGTAAAGCAATTTTATGCCCGAAACATTGCTACTTTCTGTTTACTGAATGTTTTTATACACAGGTGACATACATCTTTCATGGAAGACCGCCATTCAAGTTAACTTAAAGATCGAGGAGCAAACCCCCTTAAGGGATTGTGACCCTATTGTTTCAGAGAAAATGGGACCAAGGGGTATAACAAACAATTGCTGAACATTGAGTTTTTATGCGATTTGTTCATTTTTTGTCATTGTTTATGGCGATAAATTCTGTCAGGAAAATGTAATTTCAGTTTGAAGCACGTTACATTGGTACGAGGGGGCAAATTGAGGACACAACCAAAAAAATCTTCCTGCTTTTCTCTATCAGAATTGCAATATTTTCTATCATTTTGGGAAATTTAGTAATCAAAGGTGTCAAAAGCGCCTGATGAATTTCCTTGAAGGTTTGAATACATGTACAAAAACAAATTTCAAATATGCATTGAATTCTCACTAAAGAATGCATGTGTCAGAAAGCTTTGTGTGCCCACCTTTCAGTGTGGTCGGCGTAGCTTTTTATTTTCTTTGTCATAATCGAGTTTTTAATGCTTACATAAGAAAAAATGTCCATCAGTCCATTAATTAATTTGTATTTGAAATTTGAAAAGTTTATCAAACTTGGTTTATTTAGACTTTATACTTCCTTTCAGACTGTTTAGAATGGCAGACACAACAATAAACTGCAGAATCTGTAGTCTACGCCATACCTCTAGACCAGCGGTAATTTGGTGTCAGAATTGTTCAGAGGGACTTTGTGGAAGCTGTCAGGAGCACCACAGTTTGTCTAAAGGGTCTGAAAATCATAATACTATAACTATTGCTGATTACCAGAAATTACCTAGCGATGTTTTACAGATCAGCGACATCTGTCCAGAACATGATGACAAGTACGTTATGTATTGCCAAAACCACTTACAACCCTGCTGTAGAAGCTGCAGCGCACAGAACCACAAAAACTGTAAGGATGTAGCGAAACTGGAAGATGTCGTTCAAAACTACAAATCGTCTGAAGCTCTACAAGACCTCGAAATCTCAATGAAAGAATCCATAGAAAATTTAATGAAAGTAAAATCAAATCGGAAAGATAATTTAAAAACTATTGAAGCCGAGGATAAAAAAGCACTTGATGAAATAGAAAACATACGACGTAAAATAAACAAACACCTTGATGTTCTGCAAGAAAACATTAAGGCAGACCTTGGACAAAAAGAGGAGAAAACCAGAAAAAAAAATTATGGATGCTATGAGTTTGCTTACGAAGGAAGAAACATTAATGAACAACAACCTCAAAACGTTGATTAATGTTAAAACTTACGCCACCGACTTACAGGCGTTTCTGTATTCAGCAACAATGGAACGACAAGTACATGCCGTAGAAAATCGTCTCCAGGGTCTCATTAAGGACCAGTCATGTTCTGAGTCGAAAATCAATTTGAAGATCGAACCGTCATTGAAAAGTTTCGTTGACCAAATAAAAAGTTTCGGCACAGTAGAAGTCAGCACTACACCGTTCACCGTCGTCCTAAGTAGAAGGAAGGATGGAGAGGCTCAGTTGATGATCTCTAGACCACTGACCAGACAGATAGAGGATATCAACTTTACTGTGGATAAGACTTTAGATAATGTCAGTAGTTATTGTTTTGGTTGTTGTGTACTTACCGACGATAGAATGGCATTTACAGATTTTAATAGAAATAAAATAAACATTGTAAATACCAATGGAGTGAAAGAAGTAGCAATCAACACACCTGAATATCCAAAAAACGTAACACAAGTCAACGACACAACACTGGCAGTTACATCTTATGGATCCAACCGTGGTATACACCTCATTGATCTCCATTCAAGACAGATAACCAAGTCCCTTCTCACTGGTCGTTTGACATATGGTATAACGACCCGTGACGACGATCACCTTATTTATTGTGAACGGGGAGTCGGAGTACGGATGATCCGTCTCAGTGACGGAACCGTTACAGATATAGTCAAGGAAAAGCTGCCTCAGGATACCTGCGTTACCTCGTTTGGTGAGATGGTTATGTATACCAACCGGAAAACAGATACCGTGTCGTGTTATGATATCAGTGGAACAAAGAAATGGGAGTTTAATGACAAAAGTGTTCTACGTAATCCCCGTGGATTATCAACGGACAGGAGTGGAAACATTTTTCTCGCGTGGTTTGAATCTAGGAATATTGTTCTCATTACTTCCGATGGACAAAAACATAAAGAAATTAAGAATGGACTGAGCAATGTACGTGCACTTGACTATGACAAAAATAATGATATTCTGTTAGTCGTTCAACTGAGTGGCCAGGCTGTAGTTATGAAACAAAATTAGGACAAATCAGATAGAAACTCTTGTATAGCAATATATATTTTTTATCCTATTGGGTTTTTTATATAGTATATACAAGTATATTTTTATCATTTGTTCATTTTCATTAATTTTGAATCACTGAAATATGCATTCTGATCGATTTTGTATTGATGAATCATGAAGTTTCAAAATATTTTAAAAATGATTTTATCGTTTTATCGTTATACCCAGTTTGGATTTTTTTGTTATACTGTTCTATGCTCTTCATATTCATACAGTGTTTGACATTTTCAATATTTTTGGTAGAGCGCCTCTGATGAGTCTTGAATAGACGAAACGCGCGTCAGGCGTAGCAAAATTTATTGTCTGGAACTTTGTTGTCATTTGTATTTCGAACACACGTGAAGGTTAGCACTGCTGGTGGAGTTTAAATTCCCCGAGGTTAGCCTGCTCCGGCACCAACACTATTGAGTTGGAGAATACATCAAAGCTTTAAATTATCCGTCTAAATTTCAAAATTATTTAAACCCTAAGGTTCTTCCTACCCCAGACATAGGTTGAATATCTTAGTAATAATTTGGTTCCCCAGTTTGGTATGTTTGGTTATACTGTTCTATGCTCTTCATATTCATACAGTGTTTGGCATTTTCAATATTTTTGGTAGAGCACCTCTGATGAGTCTTGAATAGACGAAACGCGCGTCAGGCGTAGCAAAATTTATTGTCTGGAACTTTGTTGTCATTTGTATTTCTTTCATTTGTACTACTAAAAGTAAAATTCAGTTGCATTTCACGATTTGCATTTTGTGACTGCTACCATTAAATAGGATTGTTAAAAATGGAACCAAAATTGAGACACTAAACAAATATTTTAGAATGTTTTTTTTTTTTCTTTTCCATTTGATTTGGAATGCGTTTAATCACAATGTGCTTCATTTAGATCGGGAACTAATATTTTAATAAATCTAATGCATCTTCTACATTTAACTACATCTAGAGAAACTCTATATGATACAATAATTAAAACTAACTCAAATTTTGATAATATGTCCTCTTTCAATAAACTATTCTGGACCTTTAACTGTGAAAATGAAACAATTCTAAATAACCTATGTAAATTCCTCCTGGAGTCTGGAGTTGTTTAAAACAAATACAGTGTATCTGCACTGATTTGTCTTAAATTATGACAATTGCTTTGTTTATATTATTTTGTATTGCCAGATATATGTTTTCATGTATATTCTGTCATAAATAAATATGTGTACTGTTATTGCCCCTTGAGTGCCAATGATTGGTCAAATAGACTTGTATTCTTGTATTCTTGTATTCTACAGTTTTTGTCTCGCCTGCGAAGCAGAGCGGGACATAGGTGTTACTTTACCGGTGGCGGCGACGGCGGCGTTAACTTTTTGGAAAAGTTTTATGAGCACCTCCATATCTCAAAAACTATAGGTCCTGGGTTGATGAAACTTGATATGAATATGCCCAAGTAGTAGCTTAGCACAGTTGCATCCCCATCTTTTGACCTTGACCTTGATTTTCCGGTTGAGTAACTTTGATAATTTTTAATACATATAAAAGCAATGAAAAAGTTTTGTGAGCAACTCCATATCTCAAGAACTATAGGTCCTAGGTTGATGAAACTTGGTATAGGTATGCCCCAGTAGTAGCTCAGCACAGTTGCATCCCCATCTTTTGACCTTGATCTTGATTTTTCGGTTGAGTGACTTTGACAATTTTCAATGCATATAATAGTTATGGAAAGGTTTTGCGGGCACTTCCATATCTCAAGAACTATAAGTCCTAGGTTGATGAAACTTGGTATAAATATATCCCAGTAGTAGCTTAGCACAGTTACATCCTCATCTTTTGACCTTGACCTTGATTTTCTGGTTGAGTGACTTTGATTATTTTTATTGCATATATTTGCAATGTTTAAACATCTTTTGATCTCAGAAACTGAAAATCCATGTAAATTCAAAATATAGTGGATGAAAGAAAGAATAATTGTTTCTGATGGTGCCTGCAGGCGAAACATACTTTAGTGTTAACTCTTGTTCTTAAATGCATGGATAAAAAAATCAAAGAAGCAGAGAGGAATTAATGGGGCATTGCAATCTAATGTCAAAATTCCGAAACAAAATCAGAGAAGAAAAACAAGAATAGCAAGAAGAAACATACAACAACAAAACACACTGAAAACTAACTGAATAACAATCAACAAAACACCTCAATCGTAACAAGAGTGAAATCAAGTACTCAGGGTAAGCAGTTCCTGCTTGTTGCAAAACATCCGCAGCGTTGCTTCATTTTTGCGTTATTTCATTTTTAAAAACCATACTACCTAAGAAACAAACAAGAACAGTACGATGAACCGTACTACCTAGAACACAAACAAGAACAGTACGATGAACCATTCTACCTACAACACAAACAAGAACAGTACGATGAACTATACTACCTAAAACACAAACAAGAACAGTACGATAAACCATACTACCTCAAAATGTACCTAGAACACAAACAAGAACAGTACGATAAACCGTACTACCTAGAACACAAACAAGAACTGTACGATAAACTATACTACCTAGAACACAAACAAGAACAGTACGATAAACAATACTACCTTGAACACAAACAAGAACAGTACGATAAACTTTACTAAATAGAACACACACAAAAAAGGAAACCTTAATACTACTGGTTTACTTATGTCGCTGAAATTACCGATTTTTTTAATTCAAAATTGTTCAAAACACCAGGTTTCTTTCCTTGTAATGCACATGGTCGATATCCTCGGTGCTGGATTTGGCTTCCTTGTTCGAACGTCTTGGTTTTGAGTACTTTTCATTTTCAACAGTTTTGGAATTAGACCTTCCAATGTTTTGATTCAAATGCTACTGATGAGAGGTTACTCCTTGAAATATCGATATATAGCATATCTAAATTAACCGTTTATACCCGCGTTTTGGTATTTGTTATTTTGAAACCACTGGGCGATAACCGCTGCTGGTGGACCAGAGGTCCCCGAGGGTAATCACAAGTCGGTCGTCAGACTTGTATGACACGATTTACCATAAAATTTCTAATATATTTGTCGCTGAAATTTCCGATTTTAAGGCAAGCGCAGCGAAGCCTTATGGAGTCTATAGAGTAGTGATGATTTTCGCGTTTTTTTTCAGTCTAGACGGAGTGATCTTCCTGCATCCAGTCTTGGAAAAATGCTTTATTTTCTTTATTATTTTTCAATATTTGTTGACATGATACACACTTTTATAAATCTCCATTTTATTGGCATTTTATAGGATCGGCACAAGTTTTATTTATTCCTTTGCATTTTACTGACGAACTATTTGGTTCAATGCGATAGAATATAGATTATATTGTATTCATCTATTACTTGATTGGTTCGTATAAATATTTCTCTTATTTGATTGGTCAACGCAAGAATACGGTCTTGTTCATTCATAAATTAAGTACTTAATACACATCATTGGGACGAGTGCATTTAAATCGAAGGGGTGTTTCAATCGATACCGTTTTCACACGGTACCTGTCTTGTGCGTGTAAATGTGTTCATTAACTTTGAGAGCATATGCATGCAAGTGTATGCATGACGATCCTTTCTTCGCTCACCAAATATTTCGCAAACATTATGAGCAATGATTATACTTTAACAGAGGATAAATCTTTAACAGTACTTTTATATTCGCTTGCCTATTAACGCTTTAGTGCTTTGATTAAATTCAAAATTGTTTAAAACACCCGATTTCTTTCCTTGTAATGCACATGGTCGATATCCTCGGTGCTGGATTTGGCTTCCTTGTTCGAACGTTTTGGTTTTGATTACTTTTCATTTTCAACAGTTTTGGAATTAGACCTTCCAATGTTTTGATTCAAGTGCTTCTGATGAGAGGTTACTCCTTGAAATATCGATATATAGCATATCTTAATTAACCGTTTATACCCGCGTTTTGGTATTTGTTATTTTGAAACCACTGGGCGATAACTGCTGCTGGTGGACCAGAGGTCCCCGAGGGTAATCACATATCCGGTCGTCAGACTTGTCTGACACGATTTACCATAAAATTTCTAATATATTTGTCGCTGAAATTTCCGATTTTTAAATTCAAATTTGTTTAAAACAACAGTTTACTTTCCTTGTAATGCACATGGTCGATATCCTCAGTGCTGGATTTGGCTTTTTAGTTCGAACGTTTTGGTTTTGAGTACTTTTCGTTTTCAACAGTTTTGGAATTAGACCTTCCAATGTTTTGATTCAAATGCTACTGATGAGAGGTTACTCCTTGAAATATCGATTTATAGCATATCTAAATTAAACGTTTAAACCCGCGTTTTGGTATTTGTTATTTTGGAAACCACTGGGCGATAACTGCTGCTGGTGGACCAGAGGTCCCCGAGGGTAATCACATATCCGGTCGTCAGACTTGTCTGACACGATTTACCATAAAAATTCTAATATATTTGTCGCTGAAATTTCCGATTTTTAAATTCAAATTTGTTTAAAACAACAGTTTTCTTTCCTTGTAATGCACATGGTCGATATCCTCGGTGCTGGATTTGGCTTCCTTGTTCGAACGTTTTGGTTTTGAGTACTTTTCGTTTTCAACAGTTTTGGAATTAGACCTTCCAATGTTTTGATTCAAATGCTACTGATGAGAGGTTACTCCTTGAAATATCGATTTATAGCATATCTAAATTAAACGCTTAAACCCGCGTTTTGGTATTTGTAACTAAGAACACTAACAAAAACCGTATGATGAACCACACTTCCAAGAACACAAACAAGAATGGTACGATGAACCATACTACCTAGAACACAAACAAGAACAGTACGATGAACCATACTACCTAGAACACAAACAAGAACAGAATGATGAACCGTACTACATAGAGCACGAACAAGAACAGTACGATTAACAATATTACCTAGAACACAAACAATAACAGTACAATGAACCCTACTGCCTAGAACACTTACAAGAAATTACGATGAACCATACTACCAATAAAACAAACAAGAACAGTTCGATGAACCATACTACCTAAAACACGGTCAAGAACAGTACAATGAACTATACTACCTAGAACTCAAACAAGAACAGCACGATGAACCGTACAATCTAGAACGGACAGTTCGATAAACCATACAACCTAGAACACAAACAACGAGAGTACGAGGAACCATCCTACCTATAACACGAATAAGAATAGTACATTGCACGATACATCCTAGAGTAAAAACAATAACAACGCGATGAACCATACTACCTAGAACACAAACACGGACAGTTCGATGAACCATACTACCTAGAACACAAACAAAAACATTATGATGAACCATACTACCTAGAACACAAACAAGAACAGTACGATGAACCATACTACCTAAAACACAAACAAGAACAGTACAATGAAACATACTACCTAAAACACAAACAAGAACAATACGATGAACCATACTGCCTAGAACACAAACAAGAACAGTACGATGAACCTAACTACCTTAAACACAAACAAGAACAGTACAATGAACCATACTACCTAGAACACAAACAAGAACAGTACGATGAACAATACTACCTAGAACACAAACAAGAACAGTTCGATGAACTATAATACCTAGAACAGAAACAATAACGTAACGATGAACCACACTATCTTGAACAAAAACAAAAACAGTACGATGAACCATGCTACCTCGAACACAAACAAGAACAGTACGATCAACCATACTACCTAGAACAGAAACAAGAACAGCACGATTAACCATATTTCCTAGAAATAAATAAGAACCATACTACCTAGAATTCAAACAAGAACAGTACGATGAATCATACTAATAAGAACATTCACAAGATCAGTACAATGAACCAATGAACCATACTACCTAAAACAAACGCAAGAACAGTATGATGAACCATACTACCTAGAACACAAACAAGAACAGTTTAATGAACCATACTACCTAGAACACAAACAAGAACAGTACGATGAACCATAGTACCTAGAACACAAACATTAACAGTTTGATGAACCATACTGCCTAGAACACAAACATAAACTGTACGATGAACCATATTACCTTAAACACAAACAAGAACAGTACGATGAACCATACTGCTTAGAACAGAAACAAGAAAAGTACGATGAACCATACTACCTAGAACACAAACAAGAACAGAACGATGAACCATACTGCCTAGAACAGAGACAAGAACAGTACGATGAACCGTACTACCTATAGCTAGGACACAAAAATAACTGAATAACACTCAACAACGTACATGATTAAACGAAAGTGAACTTAAATGCTCCGTCAGGATCAGTAGTTCCTGCTTGTTTCAACACACCAGTCACGTTACCAATGGTCAATTCAGTTTGTCAATCCGATTAAGGAGAATACAAAATGACATACAGATTTGACAAATCAACATCTGTTCTTATCTGAGAGAAAAAAATCCCATGTTTGTCTATGAACCCATGATGTCTACCATAAAATTATTTTACTGAAGACAATAACCGAGGACCAACATAACCCTGGGTGCAGCTATTAAATGGAAAAATCATTTCATTAACCCAACTTGATAAAAAGAATTGCTGTATCTATATCTAGCGACCGTATTACTCGATTTTATTCACAAGGTTGGGCGGAGCTTATTTTTCTCGGTCTTTTAGGTAGGATTTAAATGAAGAACTCCGAAATAATTGACCCATGACCAGCCCGGTCAATAAAATAGAGTAATAGAAGTCGTCAGTTCTTGCTAACTTTTCATTTAATTTTACAGGTAAAGAAAATCCGAGACAAAATTCTGCTCTAGCATCAAAAGCTCTACAAAAACAGTTGCAAATGGGTGCAAAGATACAGAAACTAAGTCCTTAGCACTATCCAGCTAACGTTTGGAAACAAAACATCTATATTGTCTTCTCTTAGCTAGTAAGAGATCGACCATTTGGTTTTATTAGGGGGTATGGGGTATGGTGAAATTAGAAATAAAAATGCAGGCTGCCAAAAGACAGAATATATGAAGAAAGGACACTGCAAAAATTAAAAAAGCAAGAATGTTTTTTTTTTCAGTATATTTAAAAAGAATAGAAAATTACACTCCCCATTTGGACATGATTTTTCCAAATATGAAAAGGGAGCCTAAAAACAATTAGTAACCCCCTTAAAATAATACATCATAAACACTCTAAATATACTCTTCAAAAAAAGTTACGCATAGATAGAAAATTGCCCGTAGGTTTAATGCAAGTCGAAACAATTTCAAAACATTATTACCGAGCTGTTCTGAGACCGATTTTCACGAAATAAATCCAGTAAAAAGAAAACAAAATGAAGATTGTTTGATAGTTACGACAGTTCCGTAAATTTGTTTGATTTTTTTTTGGTATAACGAGAAGCAAATTTATTCCAATGGTAAAACCGAATGTCGTATGAGAAAAATCAAAATCAGTAGACATAAAATCATCAAAAAGTCAAACCACTCACAAAACTATTATTGCAACCAAACTGCAACTAGCAATGTTAAATGAAGATGGAACAAGAGCGAATTTAGGTGCTCCAGAAAATTTAGCTATTCATACATGCCTAAAAAGTCACCATTCTCGTTTCCAACCATAGATTTAGTATGGGTGACAATAATGGACGACAATACTAAATATCTATGGTAAACAGACATATGCGCTCATCTTAGAATCAAAATGGTATTGTGCATCGTCACATCATCAACAAATTCCTGCCAAACGAACCCCGTAGATTTGCTCACGAGCGTCAAGTGATCAACAGCATCTCATTCTTGGCCAAGGGACCAAACTTTAAAAAGCTATTGGTGCCATCCTGATTGATCCATCAAGGCTGTCGACAAGGTAAGCAATGCAAGCTAACCGCAAGGTTTTTGACAAGTACATGAGAGACATGACATGAAGATGAAGCATTATGACGTAAAAGTGCAACCCATGTAACAGGTTATAGAGTTTCATCTCAGGAAGAAAAAAAGTAGTAGATGGCTTGTTTTCGAAGTAATTTATAGTGAAATCAGAGGTGCCACAAATAAAAGCTTTGGGACCTCTTTTTTGGTAACACCAATGATCTGCAATTGTAAGTACAACCACAGACGATGTTGTTTGTCAATGAGCCTCCTTTACAGAGCAAACATATGAGGCAATAGAAGAAAGTGGAGCAGCAATGATGAATCAATCTAGATGATTATCACCAATACAAACAAATGCGAAATGATAATCATATATTGGATAAATAAGTCATTGATGCGAGTCTTCGATTATTGGATACAAATTAAACCTTACAAGTCGGGCAAAATATCAGAAGTCATCATTGACATCAAAATTTCAAGGGGTCCACATGCAGAGAGTTTAACAATATAAACGCCTTTGAACAATTTGAGAAGGAACATGTCGTGCAGCAATCTATGGTCCCCACCAGGCTACATTACTAACAGTATATTGGCTAGCAGTCATGATCATTGTCTTTTCGCAAAGTTACAAGATAAATCTCTTCATCAAGCTGCCCTTGACTCATGCCAAGCTACGAAACTCATCTTATTTTGTCCAGAACTCGGCTTATTCTAATATATTTTTTCCAACAGTTATATGCCCGCCAAGCTTTTACAAGACTCATTTTATTTTGTCCAGAAGCAGGGACTCTGGTGAACCGTCAAGACTCATCTTATATTGTGCACCAGTCCTGTGCCCCGCCAAGCTACGATACTTATTTTCTTTCATGCAGCAGTCCTGAGCCCAAGCCAAGCAGTAGAACCTATCTTTTTTTGTTCAGCAGCACTGTGCCCGCCAAGGTACAGAACTCCTCTCATTTTGAAAAGCATTCCTTGGTCCCTCCAATCTAAAAAGACCAATCTTACTTTTTTTTCTAATAGTCCCGGGCCTCCACCAAGGAACGAGACATATCGTATTATGTCCAGTGGTTCTGGATCCCCGCAAAGCTACAAAACTCATTTTGTTTTTTTTAGCAGTCTTGGGGCCCATGCCAATCTACAAAACTCATCTTATTTTGTCCAGCAGTCTTGGGCCTCGCCAATCTACAAAACTCATCTCATTTTGTCCAACGGTTTGGGGGACCACCAACCAACAAGACTATTTTTATTGATCCAGCATTCCAATACAACTCTCTATCGCAAAAGATTTACTCGATACTTTCATTCTCGTTACACTTACTAGACAGACATGTTTTATGTACACTATTTATGTTTTCCCGTATTGTTTTTTTTTATATAAACCTGTCGTCTTGGGCAAACCCGGTTTTGCAAACAAGTTGTACTATGATATATGCTCCAGAGGATTCCTTGTAAAATATTTATCAGAAACTGCTATATGATTTTCGACAACCGTGGACATACCGAATGCTTGCTTTAATTTAATCAGACTAAAATAATTCGTCGGAGTTGTACAGAGGAACCCTGTAATTTATTTTTTTTGAAACTGTTATATGATTTTCGACCACCGTGGACAGAACGAATGATTGGTTTAATTCAATCACAGACTGAAATAATTTGTCGTAGTTGTACAACTCAACTCTCCCATTGAAATAGTTATTATTTGCAATAAGGCCATTATTTAGGACACACTCTATACCCTCGTTCTTAACATATATTTTTCTCTGTAGCTTTACACTTTCAGGCAGTGGTTAATTAACAACGATTTGTGTATGGTTGGTGCCTTGCTCAAAATGATCGATTAATTCGGATTTTTTATGCTTTAAGACCCAAATCAACAAACAAGACATCTTGTTGTTATAAATAATATGAAAAAAACAGAGGTACCAATGGGGTATCCGAATGTCAAAAGTCCGAAAGGGCAGAGACAAAACCAGTAATCACCAACAAGAACGGGACAAAAACAGACAACATGTAAGGCATGGAAACACAAAATAACTGAATATCAATCAACAACGCGAACTCCAGTCGAAACATATATTGTGAATTAAGCGTACATGTATGCAGATGTTTGTTCTGAATTCATTTCAGAGTTTTCATAATAATTTGACATGGGTATACATACATTCATTGAACCAAGTTGGAACCGTTGGGTTCTTCAATTTATCGGGTGTGTCCGTCTCATTTGTCCCATCTCTTAGACGTTACAAATAAAGCCTCCGGGTTCGGTAGCTTTATTATAACCTTCATTTACCCAAGGCACATACAACCAAATCTATGGGCAAAGCGGACTAACCCGACGTCAGGTTCTTTGTGCTCTGTAATGGACTTTGAAAGTCAATCTGAGACCTGTAGCGGGCCTACATGTATTCACCACAAGGGAGTTCTGGCACTAGTCTGTGTTAAGGTTATTTCAGTATTTACAGAGTTCTACTTGTTCCTTGTACATGTACATAAGTTTCATTGTGGGAAAATATTGTTCATTTTGATTGAGTCTTATTCCCTTTTCAATATTCATGACATCAATGGGGAAAGTTTGAACATTAGATTTGCACCACCTTCGGATCTTTATGTACCCCTAAAGTCAGAAACATTGTCAAATATGTATTTACCTGTCGTACCCCCTTATGTTCGTCGTTATATACCAAAAGAGTGTTGTTATTTTGTCATTGGAATCATATGCATTGTGTTGTTGATCTGGGGTGAATTATTGCAGGGAGGTGAGCAACGACCACTGGTAAAAATGAAAGTAGTTTGTAGGTTTTAACTGGCTCTCGACTGTTGTAGTTTGTGTTGCATTTAAATTTATTCCACACCTTATTAGCTTTGAAATATAGCATATATAGTTTACAATATTCAATTGAAATTTATATGTTTATTCCTAAGAGGTCCGCTTCATATCTGGATCTATTTCTCGAAATTGACACGCAAGGAAGTTTGTACAAAGCTCTATGACAAACGTGATGACTTCAACTTTCCAATAGTTTACTTTCCCTTTCTGTGTAGCAACATTCCGTCCGCTCCAGCATATGGAGTTTACATATCACAATTGATTCGCTATTCCAGAGCATGTGGGGAGTACAACGACTTCCTTGATAGAGCCACACGGCTGACAAGCAAATTGTTAACACAGGGGTACGTTGCTCCCAGGTTGTTGTCATCACTCAAGAAATTTTACGGACGACATCATGTGCTTGTTTACAAATACGGGATTTCTATCTCTCAGATGAGCACAGATGTTGGTTTGACATAGAGTTTTGTAATGTCATCCATTCCGGATTTGACCAACACTTAATCGATCTTTGGCAACGTGACGGGTGTGCTATAGCAAGCAGGAACTGCTTACTCTTCCGGAGCACCTGAGTTCACTCTCGTTTCGACTTGAGTTCACGTTGCTGAATGCGGTTTTGTTGTTATGTGTGTTTGTGTTTTATGTTGATATGTGGTTTCTTTTGTTGTGATGATTTTTGTCTGCCGGTTTTGTCTTTGTCTTTACGGTTTTATGATACTGATTACCCTTTTGGTACACCTTTGCTTCTTTCCTAAATAGTATTTCTTTAACCTTTGAATCACCGTTTTTTCCGATAGCTTTAAGGTAACAAAGAAAATGCTTGATAGGAAGACCGTTAGTAATTTTTAGACCAGAACAAATTAAAGGACGTTCGAATCTAGACATACTTTTACAATGTGGTAATGATTACCGCTAACTAGTAGGATGAAATAGTTTTATTGCAAAAATGAAATTTTAAAAAATGAAAACAGTGTATTCCCGACTGTAATGGTGCCATGCTATGACTTTATGTACTAAACAATCATTATATGTTTTTTGGTCTATTGTCGAGTTTAGAAGTGGTAAATGGTCGTTAATTACATATTTTCATATCTTATTGTAGTCGTGCGTACATTTATGCTGGAAAATTAAATTAACCACGGGGGAAGGGTTGACTTACAATTTAAAGGCAAACTACAGCGAGCTACCTCCCATCATGACATTAACAACCCTGTGAGGTTTTGATAATTTAAAGAAGAGTGAGACCAAACAAATTTTATAATACTAGTACCTGAATGGTTGTAATTAATCAAGCTGATTTTGTTAAGAAACCCAGTGATATTTATGCGTCCTTTAGGTCGGCCATCTTGAATTTCCCTAAAAATATTTTGCTCGAATAAACTTTAGTCTTTCATGAAGGTCTCTTAATTGAATCATCTCTTCAGTTGATGTGGAAATATTGGTTTGGAATCAAATTAAGGATTTTGCATGGTTTTCTGGCTGTTTAGACCAATCACTTCCATATGTAAAACTATCTTCTAAATACATCCTACCGTGACATAACTGTAAGCAACATAATAATGATAGTATTATAATATTTCATTTGCAGTAACACTTTTACATTATATGGTAATGGCAAGAGACATAAAGTGGAATAAAAATAGTATACATGTAGATATAACTAAACACAGATAGCACAAAGGAAGATAATAAATGACAAATTCTGACTAGATAAATAATGCAACCGACAGTGAGTACTTAACTTATGGAGGGAGATGCTATAGAATAAAACGGAATAAAGAACAAGTAAACTATGATAAAAAGGGCAAACTATGACTACGACAAGATAGAGCTTCTTAATAAAAGACAATTTACTAATATGATTGGCTAGTATTTTACTATTCTACCTGTGAATATGCGGTCATATGATTATTATATATAATTATAATTACAATTTATCATGTATAATTTGTATTACATTAGTGTGTTTCATTTATAACTTTTTGCCGTAATCATGAACTGAAATATGTGTTTGTGCTAATAATATTTATATTGATATTTGTAGTTGTATAATTATAAGTGAGTTTATATTCATACCATTTCATAACATTATATTATGACATTGATAGCATTCAAAGACCATTTTATAGTTCTTCTTATCACCTTATTATAATATGAAACTTCCTTGACAAAACGATTCAAGATATGAGAGATTACTACATGTGATTATCTGGTCATGTGATTTACTTCTATACCCGGGTATTTTCTGTTGACTGAAATACTTTAAAAGGTTTGTTATTTATTCTTTATCTAAGTTAGATCTATAACAATAGATTTAAGAAACATTAAGGCAATTAGGTTTTATTTCTTTGTAATGTTTAACTGTAAATAATAAAAAAATAAGGATAAAATAAGAGGGAATGAAACCATGATTTTACTTTCGATTTCAGTTGACTTAACATGAGATAAACAAGCCTCCTAATACCAGCGGTAAGTGTTTCTAAACTCTTTACAGGTTAAAACGGCACGATCGCATTTTCTCAAAAATGTTTCGAACATTTTAAACTCTAACTTGTCATTCGAAATGCTTTTATTTACATAGGGTTACACAACTGTAGAAGTCTCACATGTAGTAAAGTGTCAATATCATTAAACGTTTTGTCGAGGGATTAGTCATAGTTTCGCAAAGGAGGTCAAAGTTTTACAAGGAAAGTTGAATAATGTTACAAAAAGTTTGTCAGGCCCGCCTTGGGTCAACTGAGCTATTGTCGCAGTTAAGTGTCTTACATCCGCACAACCGTACCTTTTCAATATATATCAAAGATCTTTTCTGGGGCCGCTGAATAAATGGCGTTGTTGTCCTCAATGTAAACTTTAAGTGTCCTCTCTACCAAGTATGCAAATTTATGATGCAATCAACCAACATTACGGCCATCGCTAATATAGGTAGACTAATGCCTAGTATAGATCTCAAAAATATAAGATATCAACGTTCATTTTTAGCATAAAAAACATCCAAAACCTGTTTCCAGACGGCACTTAAAAATAAAAACTAAATTTCTATCTGTACCCCTTATTCGACAAAGAATCAAACTTTAACACACATTCTAATTTTTTATAGTTTTTTCTAAGACTTTTAGAAAAAGCCTTAAAAGTCGCATTTATAATATACGCATTCATGTGGTGTCTGCAACAAAATAGTATGTCCATTTAAAGTATAAAAATACAAAATCAAGAAAGATAAGGATTTTGAATATTCCTTGGACTGAAATGAGGTTAATATCATTCTTAACTTATATAGAATAATGGCTAAACAAGAGGCTCCCAGGAGCCCAAATCACTAACCTGAACTACACAGATACACACATAATGTATATATTATTGTGCTTAACCATATGCAATTTAGGTTTCTGAAATATCTTGTTTAGTTTTAAAGATTTAGGGCTTAATAAATGGAAAATTTGGCAAAAATTACGAAAAAGGGCAATAACTCCCAAGACAGCAGTCGGATCTTTTTTTACAATTTCAGGACTGGTAGATCGTTATATGCCGATTACTTTTGATTCTTGCACAATTTTGATATCCGTAACCACTTTTGAGCTACTACAAAAAAAAATACAATTTACCCCTATATTCTATTTTTAGACATGACGGCCATGTTTTTTGAGAAATCAAAAATCTATACAATAAAATTGTAGCATATGTATATGTTATTTAACATGTATGCCAAGTTTAGATGCAGTTTGTTTTATGGTGTCAGACAAGCTAATCTTTAAAATTCAGGGGGAAAGTAATGAAAAATGGTAAATTTTGACGTTTTAAGGGTCATATCTCCAAAAAAAGGTCCTACAGCTTTGACCTTATTACATGAAATGTAGATCTTGATGTGTTTGATAAGATGTAATTTGAATTTTTGAAATATCTTGTATGGTTTTCATGATAAAGGCCTAAATAAGTGAAAAAAAAAGAAAAAATCCAGAAATAGGACAATAACTCCTACAACGATTGTTTGATCTTTTTGAAAAATTCTGGGCAGGTAGATGTTGAGGTGATAAACACTTTGACGTTGCCAAAATTTTGATATCTGTCATCGTTTTGGAGTTATTGGTAAAAAAACCTGCAATTTTTCTTTATGTTCTATTTTTAGCCACGACGGCCATGTTTTCTGAAAAAAAAAGTCAAAAATCCAAACAATAGTTTTGTAACAATAATGCTTGTAAACAACTATACCAAATTTGGTTGAAATTAAACTTATGGTGTCAGATGAGTTACCGCTTGAAAAAAAGCTAACGGACGGACGACGGACGCCAAGTGATAACAATAGCTCACAAGACCCTTCGGGTCAGGTGATCCAAAAAAGGTAAATTGCATATTCACTGTCGACAAGTGGATTATCGTAACTGTAATTACGACGATCCCAATATGGCGACGGGAAACCCCCGTAAAATAAAAATTACCTTTTATTTCATTCAATACACAACGACACACGACCATACTTTGCTACCGCAAAGGTCTTTTGGCTAGCGATATACTGTAAATATGATTTGAGTCAATATCCATCCGTTTGGGAGGTATCCACAACAGAAAAATGTGGCAAGATCATCGTAACTCGAATTTTTTTCAAAGAAAGATTATCGTAACTCGGGTTACTGATTATGGTAACTCTGCTATATCGTTCGTTAAAAGAAAACAATTTTACAAAGTTAGGCATTGATTATTTGATTAGCATGTCAGAGATAGAAATCAGGCATCAAAATCCCGACCGAAAGTCTTATTATCATGCTTGTTTGTTGTATTAAATATATGGGAGTAAAGCTACGGCGTTTTATTCTGACGGGGTATTGCCGGATATGGTTTACGCGGGAAATCCTAAGACAGTAACATTTATTACGGTGATATTAACAACAATAAGGAGAATGAGAAAAACTGTTATATATAAAAAAAAACAAGAGGTAAATCTAGTCTGAACTGAAAATCGTGTCCAAAATCTACCAACTGTGCAATATATAATAAAACGTAAAATATCTTTATAATAATAGTTCCAATAAAAATAAATGTCGAAGTAATGTGTCCTTGGCCGCAGTATGCTTTTAACATCTGCCTATTTTACTTATTTCTTCGTTCGAAAGATTTTTTGTTAATTAAAAGTATTATATAATTTGTCAGTTAAGATAATTCGATTTATACATTTTGAAAAAAAAAGTTACCAGAATAGAGACTAAGTCCCTATATATACATCTGAGATTTACATAGTATGACCGAGGAGTCATATGGCCGAGACGAAATAAAGTGTGGCCGAGGTGTCTAAATACTAGTACCCTTTTCACAACTCTGAGAAAGTTAATTTTCAATCAGCTTTCCTCGAAAGAGTCCGCTTCTCTTCGAAGTTTGAGGAGGTAACTCACCCGAAGTTGCGACCAGTGGATGAATTTTAACTGTCACCTTTCCGTGACCAGTTTACACAAGCCAAAAGCGTGTTCTTTTTGTTGTTCCGTAATTCCGTCCCGCATTTGTTTATTCGTAATTCATCTATACTTTTAGTCCTAGGTTGTTCTTATTACGAGAAAATCTTTATATGAACATGATGCATAGTGGGATATGTTTTAAGTTTCATCAGACAACTACTTCCTGTTTACCGAAACCTTGAAATTTTTCCGCCATACTTTAATTGCTTTCCGCTTTTCATTTGCTCATAACTTAGCAACTAATATTCCTAGATTGCTGACATTTGGTAACAAGCTTGATATGGGCATAGTGTATTGTGTGATACGTTTTTGGATCCATCAGACATCTTCTTCCTGTTACCGAAAACATTTTTTTTTAATTATGTTATACTTTTCATCTACATGTACTTACATACAACTACATGTATAACTCAGTAACTATAATTACTTCTTTGTTGCTGATGTTTGGTAAAAAGCTTGAAACGGACATGATATTATGTGGGATTCTGATGATCAAGCATTTACTTCTTGTTTCATGTAAACTTTATATTAAACACAAGGCATACTAGCAGTAGATGTGAAAGCAGGGGTATCACTAGTCATTATTGGCTCACGGATTTAAAATACCGTATCAAATAAATATTGATATTGAGAAACAATTTTCATGAATTCAATTCAAAACCTTTCATTGTTCGCCTCCTCGCGATTTTCTTACGTCAGGGGCAAGAATATTACAAACAAGAGTTAACACTAAAGTATGTCTCGCCTGCTGCACCATCAGAAACAATTCTTCTTTCTTTCTTCCACTATATTTTGAATTTACATGGATTTTCAGTTTCTGAGATCAAAAGATGTTTATAGAACTTAAACATTGCTAATAAATGCAAAATAATCAAAGTCACTCAACCAGAAAAAAAACAAGATCAAAGTCAAAAGATGGGGATGCAGCTGTGCTAAGCTATGATATTACTAGGGCACATGCATACCAAGTTTCATCAACCTAGGACCAATAATACTTGAGATATGAAGGTGTTTGCAAAACCTTAGCATTGCTATTACATGTATATGTATTGAAAATTTTCATAGTCACTCAACCGGAAAATCAAGGTCAAGGTCAAAAGATGGGGATACAGCTGTGCTGAGCTACTACTGGGGCATATGCATATCAAGTTTCATCAACCCAGGACCTATAGTTCTTGAGATATGGAGGTGCTCATAAAACTTTTCCAAAAAGTTAACGCCGCCGCCGGTAAATTAACACCTATGTCCCGCTCTGCTTCGCAGAAAAGACAAAAACTGCATCCATCAGGCATTCAACTTAATGAGTGAGTGAGTAATAACTATATTTCATTTCTTAGAAACACTTAAAAGATTAAATAAAGAATAAACAAGAAGAGGATGATAAAATGAACATAAAATGATGATGAGATATAATTGTGGGGTGGGAGACAAAGGAGCAGCAAATATTGAAGACCACAGGAAAAGGGGAGGGTGGGTAGGGCGGATAATTTAGTCTATATAGTGCTCTACTCGGTGATCCACAAATAAATCTTTTACTTGCATGCTTCGTGGCACTCTTGATTCCCGTTAGCCCACTATGGTCAGCGATCAGGCTTACCGTATTATAGACCTGACAACTACAATTACAATGTATGTAATACTGAATTAGGGAACCAAATTATAACTAAGACCACCAACCTACTATGTATGTAATACTGAATTAGGGAACCATATAACAACTAAGACCACCAACCTATGTCTTGGGTAGGAAGAACCATTAGATTAAAACTATTTTGAAACTATTTATGTTATGTTATTGAAAATAACATATAATTTATTGTTTTGATGTGTTCTCCAAAACAAAGGGGTTGGTGCCGGAGCGGGCTAACCTCAGAAAATTTAATCTCCACCAGCAGCGCAAACCTTCACGGATATAAGAAACAAAAAATACAAAAAAGTTCCAAGGCAGTTTTTATCTCAAAGTTTATATTTTGGTGGATGTGGAGAGTCTGAACAAAAAAAGTTGTATGTCTGTGTTGATATAAGAAAGTTTAACACGGATAATACATTTTCAATAAGATCTTTTATATTATATAAAGAATTCATCTGACTGACTAAAATGCAATTATATGTTGTCGGAGTGTTTAATTGGTCTGTGCTTGGGCCGATCACACCAACGCAAAGTTTAATACATATTGAGTGAACAATTACCTATTGTAACCGAACGTTACAATGATATGCATATTACCCTTTGTTCTGACTTATTTAATTTAAAATTGAACAGTTATTTAGGTTCTTGTACGATGATTTATGTAACCCTTTTATATTACTATGTGATCAGATAAGAACAAAAATAATGGCGGTGTAGTCTCGTTATTCTATTTAGTTTAAGGTGACACGATTGAGTATTTGGAAGCAATCATGTGAATATCTAAGATTATACCGTACATATGTAGTAGAGGCTTAATGTGCAAAATAAACAACACATAGAACAGGTTAGTCAGAGTTTTATTTGATACTTTAACGATGATATTAGTTGTAAATTGGTTTACATGGCTTCAAACAGAAGACTAAACACTTCTGTTAACACCATGATTTATACAGTAAGGCACGAACCATTTTCTTTTGGTGGGGGGGGACTGGGATTTTTGTCACAAAAAAAATATTTCCAATTTTTACAGAAAAAAAATAAAAATGCTCCAAATGGAGCTGAAAAAAATAAATATTCATAAATTTCCAAAAATATATATATAAACATCCTTTGAACTCAAATGATAAAAGCCTGATTTTTTTTCTGCCTCGCTTCGCTCGGCATCCGTCACCTAATTCATCAATGCCTTTTGGTAAAGTTTCAAATTTTGAAATTTTAATGTGCTACGAAATAGTATCATTTTCAATATATGTTTAGTACATGCATACAGATGGGTGCATACATAACCTGTATGAAAGTTAACATAAAGTTAACTTTGTGACTGCTTTCCATGTCTGCTCATGTCTGCTATAGCAGATATCAAAGTTAACTTGTATTTACTCATGACAGGTCAAAGCAGACTTGCGACAGCTTTTCTTTGACTGGTCATAACCAGTCACAAAGTTATGACTGCTTTAACCAGACCAGTCATTGCAACAACTCTGCTGTATCTAGGCCTGTTAAATAATGCAAGGGTTTAGTTTAATATAAAAAAAACTATTTATAATATTAAAAATGAATTTAAACCACAGTTTAGGTGATAGAACATAAACTTTGTCCTTAAACATTCAGTTTTTCAAGCAGACCTGTCACGAAGTTAACTTGACCAGACCTGTCATAACTACGCGACTGCTTTTAAAAGCAGACATGGAATTATGACTGCTTTTAAAGTTAACTTGAAACCAGTCGCGCGTCTGCTCAAAGCAGTTCCATGACCAGTCACAAGTGAACTTGAAATTAACTTGATGTCTGCTTTTCAAGTTACAATGTAACTTACCGTACAGGTTATGTGTGCACCCATCTGTACATTGTTAGTTTTGTTCTGTTATGATATAAACCTCTCCTGTATGACTCCCAATCAGGATAATTAAAAGTGACATTGCATATCATAGACCTTTCAATGCAAGAAGCAGAGGTACCAATGGGGTATCCGAATGTCAAAAGTCCGAAAGGGCAGAGACTAAACCAGTAAACACAAACAAGAACGGGACAAAAACAGACAACACGTAAAACATGGAAACACAAAACGACTGAATATCAATCAACAACGCGAACTCCAGTCGAAACAAGAGTGAACTCAATTTACCTACAAACTATTGTTGCATTATACCCATAAAAGAAGTTGAGAATGGTGTAATGTTTTAGACTGGTCCGTCATTTTTTCTACCCAAGGGATCAAATAATTTCCATAACTGATTACTCGGAAACTATTGATCTAAGGCTTTCAATATGTGGAATTTATCTATGGTTGAATACGTTTTCTGATCTACATATCGTCTACAGGTCTAAGTTTTTTCCCCCTTTGCTATCAGAATATAACCTTTATATCATTTTGTGATGTCAGTTTCCATGAGCTTCAGCCGCAATCAGACACCCTGGTATGAAGAATAAACATTTGAAGTGTTTACATCTAAGACACTGTTGTCCTGCTTGGCAAATAAAATTATATATACCTTTTTGAAAAACCTCCCTATCCCACTTGTAGATCCAGAAAAGTCTATAAGACGGCATTGGTCAATCTTTACAGATTTCTTATATTACACACTGCATTCTTGTGCTGTTTTGTAGTTCATATGATGTTTTTTTTAAATGAATTATGAAATCTAAATATCATGATTAGCTTTCAGGAAATCACAAGAATGGATGATTTTGCATCATTTACCCAAGAACTTTCGAGGCCTTCAGCGATTCCCATGTCCGTTTAGTATGCTAGTTATTTTGCAGGATCCCTAACCAAATCAAAAAACTTGTTTCTATGATCCCTTATTGGCTTCAATTTGTACTTTTCTTTGTCTTATTTCAACACCTGACTTGCTGTTTCAGGGAAATTAACTTTTAAAAACTTTGAAGCCAAAATGTGAAACTATAAGATAACCATGTGATACCGCTAGGTCCCCTATGTGACAAGGTTACAAGGACAATTACAAACAAATATATTGCCTTCACTTCTAGTCTTATGAACTTTTAGAAGAAGATTTCACATATTGAAAGAAGTATATTTATAAAAGAAACAAATTTTGGATTTTAGATAACAAGCTATTTGACTTTGTCTATTGTCCAAACTGAATGTTTATTTTGGGGGATTCTGGTTTTTAATCATTTTCATTTTTTTAACTTTGTGCTTTCATAAAGGTTGGCTGACATATTCGCCATGTCTTCCTATATCCCATTTCTCCTATGAATATATTTTTGTTTTGAATAGACATGTATTCAAACTCAAAATACCAATGTCCAATGTACATTTCATCTCCCACCGAGAGTTTGTCTGTTTGACTTATTCCACATATGATCACATATCCCATTTGTCTTCAAAATATATGAATGTTACTCAAAATGAGAATAAATTAGTCAAAGAATTGGCCTAATTCACACAATTGATAAAAGACCTGTAAACTTACAAATAGAAAAACAAATGTAAAAAAAATATATAAATTATCTGAATATGTCTGAAAAATAAATTATGATTTTGCTTTGGGTAGAAAAAAAATTGTAACTTTGATTTAGACAGAAAAAAAAATAATATCAGGTTACAAAATCCCAGCCCCCCCACTGTATGAAAATGGTTTGTGCCTTATGACTTTTTGTTTCCCCTTTTTTATATTGCTATTATAGTGGTGTTTTTTAATTCATTTTCACATTATTGAAAAAACAATAATGTCTTGTCAATACCATACACTGGTTACATCTCTTAAGAAATACTTCTCTGCATATCGTAGGTTACACCCTTGCATAATTTACCAATTGAACCATTCTTACATTTTTCGTTATTCATTTTTAATATGCCTAACATTTAAAACAGTGGCTAAATTAATAAAGTCCTCATACACGTATGGCCTTCAAATGTCGAGTATTGCGTTTTCTTCCAAGATTTAATGAGATACCATGACGCTATAATGCGTTAATATTTCGTGAAAACGTCAAAACTTCTGCGTTAAAATACTTTAAATTTGGTTTACAAACTTTCCCAATAAACACTTTATCTAAAAACAAGAGGCTCCCAGGAGCCTGAATGGCTCATCTGGTCTTGATGTCAACCCTATGAAGACTTTTGTATAGCTAAATGAGCTGAATGTTTAAGCAAGAAAAAAAAAGCTTTTCTCTATCTGCAATAGTTTTCATTCTAAATAAGCAAAAAACACTGTTATTCACCTTTTTAAAGGGCTGTAACCCCTATAAGGGGTCATCTGACAACTGCAATCCTATGGAAATTTTTTTAGAGCTAAATGAGCTGAACATTTAAGCAAGCCACAGCTTTTCTCTATCTGCAATAGTTTTCTTTTTTATAGGCCAAAAACACTATTTTTCGCCTTTAAGGGGCTGTAACCCCTATAAGGAGTCATCTGACAACTTCAACCCTATTAAGGCTTTAATATAACTAATTGAGCTGAACATTTGAGCAAGCAACAGCTTTTCTCTATCTGCAATAGTTTTCATTCTATTTAAAAACACAATTTTTTTGTCTTTAAGGGACTGTAACCCCTATTATGGGGTCATCTGACAATTTCGACCCTAGAGCTTAATGAGCTGAACATTTAAGCAAACAACAGCTTTTCTCTATCTACAATAGTTTTCATATTATAGGCCAAAAACAATATTTTTCCCCTTTAAGGGGCTGTAAACCCTACTAGGGGTCATCTGACAACTTCGACCCTGTGGAGTTTTTTGTAGAGCTCAATGAGCTGAACATTTAAGCAAGCATAACATGAAAAAAAACCCTATAAGGAATGATCTGACAACATTGACCAAATTGAGACTTTGGTTGAACTTTTGATACTGAAGCATTAGAAAGGCATCCGATTTCATCTATCTCTTATATTTTTTTGATTTACAAGCCAAAAACAGTAGTCTGACCTCCCCCCTGGTCTATTCTTAGTAACGGCGGCCATGTTTTTTGATGGATCAAAAATCGAAACACGAGTTTAGTGCAGGACAATCTTAGGATCATTCATACTAAGTTTCATTAAATTCTGTTCAGAAGTTTCAACTTCACGTTCCGTTATATTGATGATGTCCTTTCACTAAACAATTCTCGATTTGGTGACTTTCTCCATCTCATATATCCCCAGGAGGTTTAGATAAAGGACACAACGGGTTCTCAAAAGTCTGCTTCATATTTAGATATACATCTTGAAATTGACTCTAGAACGGGACAAAAACAGACAACATGTTAAACATGGAAACACAAAATAACTGAAAATTAATCAACAACACGAACTCCAGTCGAAACAAGAGTGAACTCAGGTGCTCCGGAAGAGTAAGCAGTTCCTCTTGCTATAGCACACCCGTCGCGTTGCCAATAGTCAATTCAGCGTGTCAAATCCGGTAAAGGAAGACAAAACAAAACCCTATGACAAACCATTATCTGCCCTCATCTGAGAGATCGAAATCCCATATTTGTCTATAAGTGCATGATGTCTTCCATTAAATTTGTTGAGTGAAGACAGCAACCAAGGAGCAACATAACCCTGCGTGAGCATTTTTTGCGTCAGACGTGTCTCTCTGCTAAGGAAATCGATGTAAGTCCCGCACGCTCTGGAGTAACGAACAATTGAGATACGTAAAGTCCAATAGCTGGAGCGGACGGAATGTTGCTCCACAAAAAGGGAAAGGTGACGATTTGAAAGTTGAAGTCATCACGTTTGTCATAGAGCCTTGTTGAACGTCTTCTTTGAGAGTCAATTTCGAGATGTAGATCTTAATATGAAGCAGACTTCCTAGAATGCGTTGTGTCCTTTATCTCAAGCTCCTGGGGATATATGATATGGAGAAAGTCACCAAATCAAGAATTGTTCAGTGAAAGGACATCATCAATATAACGGAACGTGAGGTTGAAAGAGAGAGCTAGTCTACGGTCCTTTTTGTCTAGAAGAGATTGTAAGAAGTCTGTATCATATGAATTAAGAAAAAAATAGCAAGCAAAGGTGCACAATAAGTGCCCATAGGAATCCCTATTGTTTGCTGAAAAAACACGTCCAACAAACTGAACAAATATGTTGTCAATAAGAAAGTTGAGCATGTCGTACATTTACAATGCTTGTATTACATATAATCTCGAAATACCAAATTTTCGAGGAAATCAACATACAAGCAGATTCAGTAATAGTTCAGTCAGATGATATTATTAAAGAAATTAGTTAACTTAATACAATTATATGAGCTTATTTACTGTTTTCTTGTGCAACAAGAAGCAAACGATGAATCTCTATAATTCTAAGCACACGGATCTTAACTTGAACGTTGTCTCAGGTTTTTGTTTTTAAGGCTTCTTTATTTTATAGGTCAGCACAAGAGGATAATCAAAGTTAGAATCGTAGCTCAATTGAAATAAAATCAATACACGATTTGGAAAAGAAATTAGTTTTTTTTTTTTTCAATATTTAAGATACATCACCTTGAACTAACAAAGTTCTGCATAAGTCAACGCTATGCAAATTGTGCAAAACGATTCACGATATGAGATTTCTGTTTAAAGCTGTGAATCTGTTTTTGTCGTATGCCACATATAAATCTATAAAACTTGATCAGGATTTGATATCTGATTTTATGACTTTCATAACTGTTTCAGATTGTTTAAATACCACCTGCAATCGGATTGAACGTGAACAGGGTAATTTTTATTTATTGTTGGCGTTGTTGATTGCTGATCTATCATTATTGTGTGTTTTTCCGTGCTTTCTTTATTTGCTTTTTTTCAAATTCAAACCAGTCCCATTATGACTGAAAGCGTGGAATTTTTTTCCACATGGTGGGAACGTATACCACTTAGTTTCATTTAAACTTTTTGACCCAGATTTCGTACAAACTGAAATTGGTAGGAAGTTTTGGATCACCTGGACCTTACTTCAAAATCAGCCCAGTCTCATTGGGACTGAAAGTGTGGAAATTTGTCAACAGGGGCGAAACATATACCACTAAGCTTCATTTAACTTATTTTTTTACCCAGATTTCGTACAAACCGGAAGTTGGTGGGGATATTGACTATATAGGTTATTGACCTCATGGACCATACTTCAAAATCAGCCCAGTCCCATTGGACTGAAAGCGTCGGAATTTTTTCACATGGGTGAACGTGTACCACAAAGTTTCATTTAAACTTATTTTGGTCTCGGATTACGTACAAACCGGAAATAAGTTGGGATATTGACTATATAGGTTATGGACCCCATGGACCCTACTTCAAAATCAGCCCAGTCTCATAGAGACTGAAAACGTGGAAATTTTCCTTAGGAGGAACCTATACTACTAAGCTTCATTTAAACTAATTTTGGACCCGGATTTCGTACAAACCGGAAATTGGTTTACTTCCACACCGAATTTTATTTTTATCAAATGTCATAATTTGTATCTGATATCAATATAGATTATTAAACCTTTTCACGTTATTTGTCGCTGAATTTTGTTACATTATTTCTCTTTGATATTTTTCTGCAGCTTCCGCGTAATTTTGTCGCTATTGCTACTAAAAATGATCATTCTTTCATAATACACGGTTTATCAGCAGCATACATCAGACGACAAATGTAATGATTACCGATATAGGTCATGACGGTATTTAAATTCAGGGTTGATCTCAAAATATTTGTTTAAAAACAAAAGTTTATGCATAGATTACAACTACACAGCAATTTTTCTGGTTTACAAGTTTTAAGGAGAAAAACATTTTATGCTTTTATTTATTCCTTCAACCTGTAGCCTCAGGAAAGTGTATAGTTGTTTCTCTTCCTCCTAAACAACTGAAAAAAAAAGAATATGTTATAAAGTTCATAATACTGATGGGTCCAGTCCTGACCTGTATGGCAAGTGGAACAGAGAACCTGTCCAAAAGTCAGTCCTTGGTACACTCTGGACAGCATTCTGGTCAGCCTTAGTGGACCGTGGACAGGTCTGAAGTTCGCTTTAATAGCAGACTTTGTCCTTGGTCTGCTTTCTATTCCTATCACAGGACAGCTTTAAGCTAACCTGACCACAGGTCTGGTCTGATATTAGCTGACCAGACCTCTGGTCAGAACAGCTCTTAGCTGACAAGGCCTTTGGTCAGGACAGCTATTAGCCGACCAGACTTTCGGTTAGGACAGCTCTTAGCTGACCAGACCTCTAGTCAGGACAGCCATTACCTGAACAGACTTCTGGTCAGGACAGCTCTTAGCTGACCAGAATTCTGTTCAGGTCAGCTCCTGTCCTGTCGAGATAGTGAACCTGACCAGACAAAACGGACCGTGGTCCACTCCCATAGACCAAGGTTCACTTTCCGGACAGCTCAAGCTGACCTGACCTGACCAAAACAGCTGTCCAAAAGTCTGCTTTTTGTCAACTTTTGTACAGGTGAGGACTGGACCCATCTGTACAAAACTAAAGAAGTTTCAAGATATCGTTGGTTAAAAACTACCTGTAACACCAACTTTCGTAATGGAGACACCTCATTTTGTAGAAGTGCAAATCGTGGCCTAATTCTTATGTGTTGTGGTCATATTCATTCCATGTCGATTCTTTATGCAAGGTAAAGGAAGCTTTTAGCTTTAACATTGTTGGGAGCGTGAGTAGTCCGTTCGCTCCGGCTTAAGAAGTCTACATTAAGCAACCGATTCAATTTTCCAGAGCTTGTGTCAATGAAGGATATATCTAAATTTTTTGGATTTCTTGAAAATTTGCAACTTTGTCCATTTTATAATGTCGCCTGCAACATGTTTCAGAAGCGACATAGAGGGGTTACCTTGGCACCATCCGTCGTCTTGCGTCGTCGTCGTCCTGTGTCGTCGTCGTCTTGTGGCGTCACAAAAAAATCCGTCACAGTTTTCCAGGCATATACATGCCACAGCTCCTTGATATTTTGCACGTAGCTTCATTCCATAGTACTATAAGGTGTAAAGCGATTTTAAGCCAGAAAATCGCTACTTCCTTTTTACATGTACTGTTTACATGTACCGAATACTTACGTTTTTATGTATTATGAATATATATATGAAAAATTTTCTTCGCAGTTTTCTTGGCAACTTTATGTCACAGCCTCTTGATATTTGGAATGCGTCTTTATCCCGTGGTACATTAAAATGTAACGCAATTTTATGCCCGAAACATTGCTACTTTCTGTTTACTGAATGTTTTTATACACAGGCGACATACATCTTTCATGGAAGACCGCCGTTCTAGTTAACTTAAAGATCGAGGAGCAAACCCCCTTAAGGGATTGTGATCCTACTGTTTCATGGAAGACCGCCATTCTAGTTAACTTAAAGATCGAGGAGCAAACCCCCTTAAGGGATTGTGGCCCTACTGTTTCAGAGAACATGGGACCAAGGGTTATTAAACGATTGCTGAACATTGAGTTTTTATGCGATTTGTTCATTTTTGTCATTGTTTATGGCGATATATTCTGTCAGGATAATGTAATTTCAGTTTGAAGCACGTTACATTGGTACGAGGGGGCAAATTGAGGACACAACCAAAAAAATCTTCCTGCTTTTCTCTATCAGAATTGCAATATTTCCTATTATTTTGGGAAATTTAGTAATCAAAGGTGTAAAAAGCGCCTGACGAGTTTTCCTTGAAGGTTTGTGTAAATGTATTAAAAAATCAAATATGCATTAAAAGTCCACTAAAATGCATCTGTCAGAAAGCTTTGTGAGTACACCTAGCAGTTTTCTGGGCAACTACATGTCCCAGCCTCTTGATATTTGGAATGTGTCTTCATCCCGTAGTACATTAAAATGTAAAGCAATTTTATGCCCGAAACATTGCTACTTTCTGTTTACTGAATGTTTTTATACACAGGAGACATACATCTTTCATGGAAGACCGCCATTCTAGTTAACTTAAAGATCGAGGAGCAAACCCCCTTAAGGGATTGTGACCCTACTGTTTCATGGAAGACCGCCATTCTAGTTAACTTAAAGATCGAGGAGCAAACCCCCTTAAGGGATTGTGACCCTACTGTTTCAGAGAAAATGGGACCAAGGGTTATAAAAAACAATTGCTGAACATTGAGTTTTTATACGATTTGTTCATTTTTGTCATTGTTTATGGCGATAAATTCTGTCAAGAAAATATGATTTCAGTTTGAAGCACGTTACATTGGTACGAGGGGGCAAATTGAGGACACAACCAAAAAAATCTTCCTGCTTTTCTCTATCAGAATTGCAATATTTCCTATCGTTTTGGGAAATTAAGTAATCAAAGGTGTCAAAAGCGCCTGATGAATTTCCTTGAAGGTTTGGATACATGTACAAAAACAAATTTCAAATATGCATTGAATTCTCACTAAATAATGCATGTGTCGGAAAGCTTTGTGTGCCCACCTTTCAATGCGCTCGGCGTAGCTTTTTATTTTCTTTGTCAATATCGAGTTTTCAAGGCTTAGATAAGAAAAAATGTCCATCAGTCCATTAATTAATTTGTATTTGAAATTTGAAAAGTTTAACAAACTTGGTTTATTTACACTTTATACTTCCTTTCAGATTGTTTAGAATAGCAGACACAACAATAAACTGCAGAATCTGTAGTCTACGCCATACCTCTAGACCAGCGGTAATTTGGTGTCAGAATTGTTCAGAGGGACTTTGTGGAAGCTGTCAGGAGCACCACAGTTTGTCTAAAGGGTCTGAAAATCATAATACTATAACTATTGCTGAATACCAGAAATTACCGAGCGATGTTTTACAGATCAGCGACATCTGTCCAGAACATGATGACAAGTACGTTATGTATTGCCAGAACCACTTACAACCCTGCTGTAGAAGCTGCAGCTTACAGAACCACAAAAACTGTAAGGATGTAGCGAAACTAGAAGATGTTGTTCAAAGCTACAAATCGTCTGCAGCTCTACAAGACCTCGAAATCTCAATGAAAGAATCCATCGAAAATTTAATGAAAGTAAAATCAAATCGGAAAGATAATTTAAAAACTATTGAAGCCGAGGATAAAAAAGCACTTGATGAAATAGAAAATATTCGACGTAAAATAAACAAACACCTTGATGTTCTGCAAGAAAACATTAAGGCAGACCTTGGACAAAAAGAGGAGAAAACCATAAAAAAAATTATGGATGCTATGAGTTTGCTTACGAAGGAAGAAACATTAATGAACAACAACCTCAAAACGTAGATTAATGTTAAAACTTACGCCACCGACTTACAGGCGTTCCTGTATTCAGCAAAAATGGAAAGACAAGTACATGCCGTAGAAAATCGTCTCCTGGGTCTCATTAAGGATCAGACCTGTTCTGATTCAAAGATCAACATCAAGATCGAGCCGTCCTTGAAAAGATTCACCGACCAAATCAAAAGTTTCGGTACAGTGAAAGTCAGCACTTCACCGTCCACCGTAGTCCTGAGTAAAAGGAAGGAGGGAGAGGCCCAGCTGAAGATATCTAGACCCCTGACCAGACAGATAGAGGAAATCAACTTTACTGTGGATAAAACTATCGATAATGTCAGTACTTGGTGTTTAGGTTGTTGTGTACTTACCGACGGTAGAATGGCATTTACAGATTATAATAGAGATAAAATCAACATTTGTAATACCAACGGAACAAAAGAGGTAACAATCAACACACCAGAATATCCATACGACGTCACACAGGTCAACGACACAATACTGGCAGTTACATCTGTTGGATTCAACCGTGGTATCCACCTCTATGATCTCAATTCCAGACAGATAACCAAGACCCTCCTCACTGGTCATCAGATACGTGGCATAACAACCAGTGACGACGATCACCTTATTTATTGTGAAGTAGGAATAGGAGTCCGGCTGATCCGCATCAGCGACGGAACCGTTACAGATATAGTCGAGGAGAAGCTGCCTCGTACTACCTACGTTACTTCATTTGGTGAGATGGTTATGTATACCAACTGGGAAACAGATACCGTGTCGTGTTATGACATCAGAGGAACAAAGGAATGGGAATTTAAGGATGAAAGTGTTCTTCGTTATCCCTTTGGATTATCAACGGACAGGGATGGGAACGTTTACATCGCTGGACGTCGCTCTGGAAATATAGTTATCCTATCTGCAAATGGACAGAAACATAAGGAAATTAAGTGCGAACTGAGCGATGTGTATGCACTTGATTATGACAAAAATAAGGATATTCTGTTAGTCGTTCAACAGAGTGGCAAGGCTGTAGTTATGAAACAATATTAGGACAAATCAGATAGAAACTCTTGTATAGCAATATATAGTTTTTATCCTATTGGGTTTTTATATGGTATATACAAGTATATTTTTTATCATTTGTTCATTTTCATTAATTAAGTTACTCCTTGAATTAGACCTTCCAATGTTTTGATTCAAATGCTACTGATGAGAGGTTACTCCTTGAAATATCGATATATAGCATATCTAAATTAACCGTTTATACTCGCGTTTTGGTATTTGTAATTTTGAAACCACTAGGGCGACAACCGCTGCTGGTGGACCAGAGGTCCCCGAGGGTAATCACAAGTTCGGTCGTCAGACTTGTCTGACACGATTTACCATAAAATATCTAATATATTTGTCGCTGAAATTTCCGATTTTTAAATTCAAAATTGTTTAAAACACCAGGTTTCTTTCCTTGTAATGCACATGGCCGATATCCTCGGTGCTGGATTTTGCTTCCTTGTTCGAACGTTTTGGTTTTGATTACTTTTCATTTTCAACAGTTTTGGAATTAGACCTTCCAATGTTTGATTCAAATGCTACTGATGAGAGGTTACTCCTTGAAATATCGATATATAGCATATCTAAATTAACCGTCTATACCCGCGTTTTGGTATTTGTTATTTTGAAACCACTGGGCGACAACCGCTGCTGGTGGACCAGAGGTCCCCGAGGGTAATCACAAGTCCGGTCGTCAGACTCGTCTGACACGATTTACCATAAAATTTCTAATATATTTGTCGCTGAAATTTCCGATTTTTAAATTCAAATTTGTTTGAAACAACAGGTTTCTTTCCTTGTAATGCACATGGTCGATATCCTCAGTGCTGGATTTGGCTTTTTAACCATATTACCTAGAACACAAACAATAACAGTACAATGAACCTTACTACGTAGAACACTAACAAGAAATAACGATGAACCATACTACCAAGAACACAAACAAGAACAGTTGGATGAACCATACTACCTTAAACACAATCAAGAACAGTACAATGAACTATACTACCTAGAACTCAAACAAGAACAGCACGATGAACCGTACAATCTAGAACACAAAGTTTAACATGGACAGTTCGATGAACCATACTACCTAGAACATAAACAAGAACAGTACGATGAACCATACAACCAAGAACACAAACAACGACAGTACGAGGAACCATCCTACCTATAACACGAATAAGAATAGTACATTGCACGATACATCCTAAAGTAAAAACAATAACAACGCGATGAACCATACTACCTAGAACACAAACACGGACAGTTCGATGAACCATACTACCTAGAACACAAACAATAACATTATGATGAACCATACTACCTAGAACACAAACAAGAACAGTACGATGAACCATATTACCTAGAACACAAACAAGAACAGTTCGATGAACCATACTACCTAGTACAGAAAAAAGAATGTTACGATGAACCATACTATCTAGAACAAAAACAAAAACAGTACGATGAACCATACTACCTAGAACACAAACAAGAACAGTACGATCAACCATACTACCTAGAACAGAAACAAGAACAGCACGATGAACCATATTTCCTAGAAAATAAATAAGAACCATACTACCTAGAATTCAAACAAGAACAGTACGATGAATCATACTAATAAGAACATTCACAAGATCAGTACATTGAACCATACTACCTAAAACAAACGCAAGAACAGTATGATGAACCATATTACTTAGAACACAAACAAGAACAGTTTGATGAACCATACTACCTATAACATAAACAAGAACAGTACAATGAACCATACTACCTTGAACACAAACAAGAACAGTACGATGAACCATACTACCTTAAACACTAACAATAAAAGTACGATGAACCATACTACCTAAAACACACACAAGAACAGTACGATGAACCATACTACCTAGAACAGAAACAAGAACAGTACAATGAACCATACTACCTTGAACACAAACAAGAACAGTACAATGAACCATACTACCTAAAACAAACGCAAAACAGTATGATGAACCATACTACCTAGAACAGAAACAAGAACAGTACGATGAACCGTACTACCTATAGCCAGGACACAAAAATAACTGAATAACACTCAACAACGTACATGATTTAACGAAAGTGAACTTAAATGCTCTGGCAGGGTCAGTAGTTCCTGCTTGTTTCAACACACCAGTCACGTTACCAATGGTCAATTCAGTTTGTCAATCCGATTAAGGAGAATACAAAATGACATACAGTTTTGACAAATCAACATCTGTTCTTATCTGAGAGAAAAAAAAATCCCATTTTTGTCTAGGAACCCATGATGTCTACCATAAAATTATTTTACTGAAAACAATAACCGAGGACCAACATAACCCTAGCGGCAGCGATTAGATGTAAAACAATCATTTTATTAACCCAACTTGATAAAAAGAATTGCTTTATCTATATATAGCGACCGTAGAAGTCGTCAGTTCTGGCCAACTTTTCTTCTAGTTTTACATGTAGAGAACATCCGAGACAAAATTCTGCTGCAGCACAAAAACTCTACAAAAACAGTTGCAAATGGGTGCAAAGATATAGAAACTAAGTCCTTAGCACTATCCAGCTAATGTCAGGAAACAAAACATCTATATTGTCTTCTCTTAGCTAGTAAGAGATAGACCATTTGGTTTTATTAGGGGGTATGGGGTATGGTGAAATTTGAAATAAAAATGCAGGATGCCAAAAGACAGGAAATATAAAGATAGGACACTGCAAAGATTAAAAAAGAAGAATGTTTTTTTTCAGGATGCTTAAAAAAAAATAGAAAATATGAAATGGGAGCCTAAAAAAAATTTGCATCCCCCCTGAAATAATACATCATAAACACTTGAAATAGTTAAGACAGTTCCGTCAATTTGTTTGATTTTTTTTTTTGGTATAACGAGAAGCAAATTTTTTCCAATGGTAAAATCGAATGTCGTAAATACGAGAAAAATCAAAATCGGTAGACATAAAATCATCAAAAGATCAAACCACATACAATACTATTATTGCAACCAAACCGCAACTAGCAATGTTAAATGAAGACGGAACAAAAGCGAACTGTCGATTCACTATGGGTGACAATAATGGACGATAATACTAAATATCTATGGTAAACAGACATATGCGCTCATCTTAGAATCAAAATGATATTTTTCTACGAGCACTAATATCTACAGTAACGCTTCTTGAATGACAACAACGACCGGGAAGCAATATAACTATGGTTGTATATGTATTTAATCTGTAAGACCCCACTAACCCTCGAAACCCTTAACTAACCCTTGAAATAGACAAAAAAGGCATCCAAGGTATTAACTAAACTTTAACTAAACTTTAAATGCCAAGATTAAAAAGGCTGACACAAAAAAAACAACAAGTGTAGCTCATGCAAACAAATTAATGATCTTCATATTGGTTAATAAAATAAACAAGATTAAGTGCCAGAAAATCTATAGAAAAGCTGTTTCAATACATATTCCTTTTTAAATGCTTATGTCATTGTACATCCTCACATCATGAACAAATTCCTGCCAAACGAACCCCGTAGATTTGCTCACGAGCGTCAACTGATCAACAGCATCTAATTCTTAGCCAAGGGACCAAACTTTAAAAACTATTGGTGCCATCCTGATTGATTTCATCAAGGCTGTCGACAAGGTAAGCAATGCTAGCTAATCGCAAGGTTTTTTTGACAAGTACATGAGAGACATGACATGAAGATTGAGCATTATGACGTAAAACTGCAACCCATGTAACAGGTTATAGAGTTTCATCTCAGGAAGAAAAAAAGTAGTAGATGTCTTGTTTTCGAAGTAATTTATAGTGAAACCAGATGTGCCACAAATAAAAGCTTTGGGACCTCTTTTTTGGTAACACCAATGATCTGCAACTCTAAGTACAACCACAGACGATGTTGTTTGTCAATGAGCCTCCTTTACAGGGCAACCATATGAGACAATACAAATACCAATACAAACAAATGAGAAATGATACTCATATATTGGATAAATAAGTCTTCGATGCGAGTCTTCAATTATTGGATACAAATTAAAGAAGCAGAGGTACCAATGGGGTATCCAAATATCAAAAGTCCGAAAAGGCAGAGACAAAACCAGTAAGCACCAACAAGAACGGGACAAAAACAGACAACATGTAAGGCATGGAAACACAAAATAACTGAATATCATTCAACAACGCGAACTCCAGTCGAAACATATATTGGGAATTAAGCGTACATGTATGTATGCAGATGTTTTCATAATAATTTGACATGGGTATTAATACATTCATTGAACCAAGTTGGAACCGTTGGGTTCTTCAATTTCTCGGGTCCGTCTCATTTGTCCTATCTCTTAGACGTTCCAAATAAAGCCTCCGAGTTCGGTACTTTTATTATAACCTTCATTTACCCAAGACACATACAACCCAATAAATGGGCATAGCGGACTTACCCGACGTCAGGTTCTTTGTGCTCTTTAATGGACTTTGAAAATCAATCTGAGACCAGTAGCGGGCCTACATGTATTCACCACAAGGGAGATCTGGCACTAGTCTGTGTTAAGGTTATTTCAGTATTTACAGAGTTCTACTTGTCCCTTGAACATGTACATATGTTTCATTGTGGGAAAATATTGTTCATTTTGATTAAGTCTTATTCCCTTCTCAATATGCATGACATCAATAGGGAAAGTTTGAACATTAGATTTGCGCCACCTTCGGATCTTCATGTACCCCTAAAGTCAGAAACATTGTCAAATATGTATTTACCTGTCGTACCCCCTTAAGTTCGTCGTTATATACCAAAATGAGTGTTGTAATTTTGTCATTGGAATCATATGCATTGTGTTGTTGATCTGGGGTGAATTATTGCAGGGCGGTGAGCAACGACCACTGGTAAAAATGAAAGTAGTTTGTAGGTTTTAACTGGCTCTCGGCTGTTGTAGTTTTTGTTGCATTTAAATTTATTCCACATCTTATTAGCTTTAAAATATAGCATGTATAGTTTACAATATTCAATTGAAATTTATATGTTTATTCCTAAATAGTATTTCTTTAACCTTTGAAACACCGGTTTTTTCCGATAGATTTAAGGTAACAAAGAAAATGCTTGATAGGAAGACCGTTAGTACTTTTTAGACCAGAGCAAATTAAAGGACGTTCGAATCTTGACATAATTTTACAATGTGGTAATAATTACCGCTAACTAGTAGGATGAAATAGTTTTATTGCAAAAATGAAATAAAAAAAAAAGAAAACAGTGTATTCCCGACTGTAATGGTGCCATGCTATGACTTTATGTACTAAACAATCATTATATGTTTTTTGGTCTATTGTCAAGTTTAAAAGTGGTAAATGGTCGTTAATTACATATTTTCATATCTAATTATAGTCGTGCGTAGATTGATGCTGGAAAAATAAATTAACCATGGGGGAAGGGTTGACTTACAATTTGAAGGCAAACTACAGTGAGTGACCTCTCACCATGACATTAACAACCCTGTGAGGTTTTGATAATTTAAAGAAGAGTGAGACAAAACAAGTTTTATAATACTAGTACCTGAATGTTTGTAATTAATCATGCTGATTTTGTAAAGAAACATAGTGATATTTATGCGTCCTTTAGGTCGGCCATCTTGAATTTCCCTAAAAATATTTTGCTCAAATAAACTTAGTTGAATCATCTCTTCAGTTGATATGGAAATATTGGTTTGGAATCAAATTAAGGATTTTGCATGGTTTTCTGGCTGTTTAGACCAATCACTTCCATATGTAAAACTATCTTCTAAATACATCCTACCGTGACATAACTGTAAGCAACATAATAAAGATAGTATTATAATATTTCATTTGTTATGGCAACAGACATAAAGTGGAATAAAAAAATTATACATGTAGATATAACTAAAGACAGATAGCACAAAGGAACAAAATAAATGACAAATTCTGACTAGATAAATAATGCAACCGACAGTGAGTACTTAACTTATGGAGGGAGATGCTATAGAATAAAACGGAATAAAGAACAAGTAAACTATGATAAAAAGGGCAAACTATTACTACGACAAGATAGAGCTTCTTAATTAAAGACAATTTACTAATATGATTGGCTAGTATTTTACTATTCTACCTGTGAATATGCGGTCATATGATTATTATATATAATTATAAGTACAATTTATCATGTATAATTTGTATTACATTGGTGTGTTTCATTTATAACTTTTTGCCTTAATCATGAACTGAAATATGTGTTTGTGCTAATAATATTTATATTGGTATTTGTAGTTGTATAATTATAAGTGAGTTTATATTCATGACATTTTATTACATTATATTATGACATTGATAGCATGCAACGACCATTTTATAGTTCTTCTTATCTCCTTATTATAATATGAAACTCCCTTAACGAAACGATTCACGATATGAAAGATTACTACATGTGATTATCTGGTCATGTGATTTACTTCGATACCCGGGTATTTTCTGTTGACTGAAATACTTTAAAAGGTTTGTTCTTTATCTTCTGATATAACAATAGATTTATAAAACATTAAAGCAATTTTGTTTTATTTCTTTGTAATGTTTAACTGTAAATAAGGGAAAAAATAAGATAAAATAGGAGGGAATGAAACCATGCTTTTACTTTCGATTTCGGTTGACATGAGATAGTCGTTCCACCTAAAACCACTGGTAGGTGTTTTTTTAACTCTTTACATAATTAAAACGACACGATCTTATTTTCTTAAACATTTTAAACTCTAACTTGTCATTTGAAATGCTTTTACTTACATAGGACTAAGACACCACAAATCTCACATGTAGTAAAGTGTCAATATCGTAAAATGTTTTGTCGAGGGATTTGTCATAGTTTCGTTAAGGAAGTCAAAGTTTTTACAAGCAAAGTTGCATTATGTTACCAAAAAAGTTTTGACAGGCCCGTCTTGGGTAATCTGAGCAATTCTCGTACTTTTATATCTTATGTCCACACAACCGTCCCATTGCAATATATATTAAAGATATTTTCTGTGGCCGCTGAAGCAATGGCTTTGTGGTCTTCAGTGTAAACTTTTAATGTTCTCTACCAATTATGCGTTTATGATGCAACCAACCAATTTTACGGCCATCGCTAATAAAGACAATAAGTACGGGGTAATTGGATATAAGGTAGAACAACAGTTAGACTAAAAAATTGCAGAAAAATATTCCCCAAAAGAAAGTAAGGCAACTGTGTAGAATTTTCTTTGGAGAAAAGACAAAAATGGTATTGTTCTTTCAGTAAAAACTAATGAGAAATTGAAACCGTTAAGAAATTTATGAGTGCTTAATACCTTTTCTTTACTTTATGACATTACATGTCTAATGTGTCAATAACACAAGACTTCATCTAAAATCTGACTTATCATAACCTTTTTCACAATGGTGCTTATTCAGAAAAAATAGGGCTTGTTTTCCTTATAGGTGTTGTACTTTTGTAAAAATGTATTAGCGATGAACTGACTGAATACTTTTTTCCCTAAAAGCAACACATCTTACAGCACAAATACTGTGAAAATGGCGTATGTTTACTTTTGTTATTAAGGTTGTTTACCATCCTTACTTAAATTGTTCAATGTTACACACCAAACTAGGAAAGATGCTCCAGAAATCTGGAAACTAGAACACACATTTTAATATCTTTTTTTTTTACCTAAGAGATGCAATTTATATTTTGATTCTGTGCAGTCGTAGTTTGGTCAAGTGATATAATCAAAGAAGATAACTAATTAAATATAATTTTACAAGCTATTGTATACAGTATTGACCCATTTTTAAACTGCCTTTAAATAAAGAAAGATAAACACATAGCATAAATAAAGTCGTAACAACGACCTACTTTCTTTAGATTCCAACCTCCCCTAGCGAAGTCGTCAACTAAATGGCTCCTGTTTTTTTTTTGTAAAACAACAAAAAAGAGTTCAATTGCTATATTTTTAGGGACCGGTCAAAATTTATTGAGGCATGCGACCGGAGCAGATAGAATTCTGACATAAAAAAAATCTCATGGTCCCATGGTTAATTGTGTAGTTTAAAATTTTGGTCCCATGCATTTCCATTAAGAAAAAAAGTATATGTCCCATGCAAATTGAATATATGACCAAACGTAAAAATACGAAAATGTATATGTAAACTATTGTATTATATTGTTGATGTTGTTTATTGTTCTGGATATGCAATTATTTTTTTCTATTACTGAATTAACCAAATTTAAAAACTATTTTATATAGTGTTGGAGGAAAAAAAAGTATATGTCCCACGCCTTTCAATTTGAAAAAAAAAACTTATGACCCCCCTCCTTTGAACGTTAGGAAAAGTACTTTTCCCACTATCATTTGCTCCGGTCCAATGTTTTCATAAATTTTGACCGGTCCCTTATCACACTTTTCCAAAAGATTAAGTTTCTTTTTATGTTTTTATACCCCTTTGTTCAACACAAGCAGGAAACTTATGTTATAATTGTAAACAATAAGCTTCAAGTTAAATAAAAATGAAACCATTTCACAATTTAAGTATGATCACTCCTGAACTTTTTTTATCAAACTTTTTTATAATTTGTGGTGTAAATGATTAATAGTTGTCCACTTTATCAAATGACATAAAAAACAATAGGTCCGTGTGTCCGTTTTCGAGATATATGATGTAAAAAGGTTGGCGGGAAATTAGAACCCTCTAGATTTTACTTTTCTTTAACATTGGGACTTTACATTTGTGTGTTTCATTTATAACTTTTTGCTTTAACCATGAACTGAACCATGTGAAATATGAGTTTGCGCTAATAACTATTTATGTTGATATTTGTAGTTGACAGTTGTGTAATTATAAGTAAGTTTATATTCATAACATTTTCTTACATTATATTATGACATTTGAAATATGCAAAGACCATTTTTATAGTTCTTATTATCACCAAAGTATAATATAAACTTCCTTGACGAAACAATTCACGATATGAGAGATTACTACCTGTGAATATTTTGTCATGTGATACACTTCGTTACCCGGGTATTTCCTGTTGACTGAAATACTTAAAAAGGCATGTTCTTTATTCTTGATCTTTTGATATAACAATAGATTTACAAAACATTCACGCAATTTGGTTTTATTTCTTTGTAATGTTTAAATTTAAATCATAAGAAAAGGAAAAAAAAATAAGAGGGAATGAAACCATGATTTTACTTTCGATTTCGGTTGACTTAACATGAGATAGTAAAGCCTCCTAATACCACCGGTAAATGTTTTTAAACTCTTTACATGGTTAAAACGGCACGATCGAATTTTCTTTAAAAAATGTTTCGAACATTTTAAACTCTAGCTTGTCATTTGAAATGCTTTTATTTACATAGGGCTAAGACACCGTAACTTTCACATGTAGTAAAGTGTCAATATCATTAAATGCTTTGTCGAGGGATTTGTCATAGTTTCGCAAAGGAGGTCAAAGTTTTTACAAGCAAAGTTGAGTAATGTTACAAAAAGTTTGTCAGGGCCGCCTTGGGTCATCTGAGCTATTGTCGCACTTAAGTGTCTTACATCCGCACAACCGTTCCTTTTCAATATATATTAAAGATCTTTTCTGGGGCCACTGAATAAATGGCTTTGTTGTCCTCAGTGTAAACTTTAAGTGTCCTCTCTACCAAGTATGCAAAATTTATGATGCAATCAACCAACATTACGGCCATCGCTAATATAGAATAGGCAGACTATAGCCTAGTACAAATCTCAAAAATATAAGATATCAACGTTCATTTTTAGCATAAAAAAAAACTTTCAAAACCTGTTTCCAGACGGCACTTAAAAATATAAGCTAAATTTCTATCTGTATCCCTTATTCGACAAAGAATCAAACACGCATTTCGATTTTTATTTTTTCCAAGACTTTCTGAAAAGCCTTAAAAAGTCACATTTATAATACAAGCACTCATGTGGTGTCTGCAACAAAATTGTATGTCCATTTTAAGTCCAAAAATACAAAATCTAGAAAGATAATTGTTCTGAAATCAGTTCAATTTGATTCTTTTCTTTAAAAAAAATAATGGATAAATCAGGGGTATTGCATATTAGATGGAAAAACTAAAAGATTGTAGAAAACAATATCCCCCAAAGCAAGTTATACAACTTTGTAGAATTGTTTTTTTTTTTTGGAGTAAAGACAAATTAATGGCATGTTATCTTTCAGTAAAAACTAATAGACCTAAATTTATGATACATATACTGTGAAAATGGCAAATGTTTTCTTTGTTATTAGGGGTGTTTACTATCCTTATGCAAGCTGTTTAATGTTACACACTAATCAAGGTAAGGGAGAATTCATTTAAGTTTTATGGGGCCATTGTTATATCCGTCGGTCTGCCTTTTTACTTCCGGGGCCTGGATTCTTTTTTGGGTGCAAGCACAATTATTTGATTTTTAAAGACACTATATTTTTTTCTGTCAAAAACACCGTCCTGCCATTTCTTTTTATTCAAAGCACCGTCCTGCCTCTTTATTTCTGGATTTCCCCCATAGCCGCCCCAATAAAAAATCAAACGGTTACCCCCCTACGACGTCCCAGAACCAAACTATAACACGCATTTCGATTTTATAGTTTTTTTTTTAGCTGAGAGATATAATTCATAGTTTGAGTCTGTGCAGTCATAGTTTGGTCAAGTGATATTGTACAAGAAGAAAATTAATCAAATCTAATTATTCGAGCATTTGTTTATAATATTGTCTCATTTTTAAACTGCATTTTAATTAAAAAAAAACAATAAAACACGTAGCATTAATATTGCCGTTATAACGACCTACTTTCTTTTAATTCAACTTCCACTAGAGAAGACGTTAACTAAATGGTTTCTGTTTTTGTACAACAACAAAAAAGAGATAAATTGCTATATTTTTATCACACTTTTCCAAAAGGTTAAGTTGTTTATCTATGCTTTTATACCCCCCTTAGCCAACACAAACAGGGGACTTATGTTAGAATTGTAAATTATAAACAATAAGCTTCAAGTTAAATAGAATTGAAACAATTTCACAGTTAAAATCATAAATAAGATTTATTTTTCCAAACTTTAAAAACACCAGCTTGTATATCTAGGCTCTACCTAAGACAAAATTTAGTAAAAAATATCCCCTGACAAGCGTTTTACAGTATTTATAATGATATTTGTGTTAAGTGGCATCCTAATCTAAACAACTTATCTTTGATATCCTCCTTTTTGCTTTACACTTTCACAACTTTTTCCAAGTTCATTCAAATACCACTTGTTATCGGACTGCAGATGAATCAAGAACATAGTGAATCGTGGCACAGGTGAAGACGATGAGGCGAGCAAAAAAGCAAATGGAAATTTACAATCTACAAAGTAAAACAGTCAGCAGCCTCCAAATAGGCCAATAGGTGATGGCCGTTGTTTTGCATAAATTGATTTTCCATTTTCACTTTTCACTTTTTCAGATTGTTTATAAATCGCCTGTTAAATTGAATGCTTCGGAATTACACGTAATTAAATTATATGTTAACAATTCAAGACACGAAAAAGTAAAATAAAATTTTAAATTTAATACAATAAGAAAGTTGTTTACCAACAGTGTTGATTTCTTATGGATTTCTAGACTGTCGTTGATTTATTCGTGCCGTGTACACTTTTTAAATTCATTCTTTCTTCCATTATGAAGTATGTAACTATTTAAAAATCAAATAAGTGCAACAACGGTGTCATTAAACATGGGTTCTAGTGCTGCTTGGGATTTATTATTACCGAAATAGCCATACAGCTCATAAAAATTAATTGCAATTAACACATTTGTTATGGTCTCAATTTCATTAAAGCCATATCGTTTAGTAATATATCAAATAAATGCAACTTACTAGTCACCATGCAGGATTTACTTTAGTTATAAGTATCACCAGGTATTAGTAAAAATCCTAAAGAAAATATCTTTATTTTGAAAACTTATAGATATATGTAAGCAGTTTTTATTCGACAGCAATTTTTTTATCCTATTATCATTTTGTTACAGCCATGTCGTCGTTGTCCTTGTCGTTTATAGACACTTTGGTTTTTGGCCCCTTGAAAACAAGAAAGATTTGTATTGCATTTCGGATTTCTGGCCACTTACATTTTGGAAAAAGACCAAAAGAGGCTTTAATGAGTGAATTTACAAAACGTCTGTAGAATGTTAAATTGTCATCAAAACTTGATCATTCTTTTTAAATTTTATTTCTCATTAGATTTTGCTATCAAAATGTTACGAAAAATTTGATGTATCTTGCATCGTTACATTGCTACGAGGGTTAAAAAGAGGTCACATCCCATACATTTACTTGTATTTGTGGTCCGATTTTCATAAATCTAGAGAAAACCCTTTTGCCACCAAAACTATAAGAGATAATAGCATGAAAACGAAGACATGAACCTACATTTTTTCTTGCTTAGATTGACCACACTCTTGAAAATAAATACAACTTTTAAGTTTATCTTATTATGTTACTTACGACGTGTTGCAGAAGCGACAAAGAGGGGGTACTTTGGCACCATCCGTCGTCTTGCGTCGTCGTCGTCCTGCGGCGTCACAAAAAAAAATCCGTCACAGTTTTCCAGGCATATACATGCCACAGCTTCTTGATATTTGACATATAGCTTCATCCCATAGTAATATAAGGTGTAAAGCGATTTTATGCCAGAAAAACGCTACTTCCTTTTTACATGTACCAAATACTTAAGTTTTTATGTATTATGAATATTTATATGAAAAATATTCTTCGCAGTTTTCTAGGTAACTACATGTCACAGCCTCTTGATATTTGGAATGTGTCTTCATCCCGTAGTACATTAAAATGTAAAGCAATTTTATGCCCGAAACATTGCTACTTTCTGTTTACTGAATGTTTTAAGACACAGGCGACATGCATCTTTCATGGAAGACCGCCATTCTAGTTAACTTAAAGATCGAGGAGCAAACCCCCTTAAGGGATTGTGACCCTACTGTTTCATGGAAGACCGCCATTCTAGTTAACTTAAAGATCGAGGAGCAAACCACCTTAAGGGATTGTGACCCTACTGTTTCAGAGAAAATGGGACCAAGGGTTATAAAAAAAATTGCTGAACATTGAGTTTTTATGCGATTTGTTCATTTTTGTCATTGTTTATGGCGATAAATTCTGTCAGGAAAATGTAATTTCAGTTTGAAGCACGTTACATTGGTACGAGGGGGCAAATTGAGGACACAACCAAAAAAATCTTCCTGCTTTTCTCTATCAGAATTGCAATATTTTCTATCATTTTGGGAAATTTAGAATGCACGTGTCAGAAAGCTTTGTGTGCCGACCTTTCAATGCGCTCGGCGTAGCTTTTTATTTTCTTTGTCATTATCGAGTTTTTAATGCTTACATAAGAAAAAATGTCCATCAGTCCATTAATTAATTTGTATTTGAAATTTGAAAAGTTTAACAAACTTGGTTTATTTAGACTTTATACTTCCTTTCAGACTGTTTAGAATGGCAGACACAACAATAAACTGCAGAATCTGTAGTCTACGTTATACCTCTAAACCAGCGGTAATTTGGTGTCAGAATTGTTCAGAGGGACTTTGTGGAAGCTGTCAGGAGCACCACAGTTTGTCTAAAGGGTCTGAAAATCATAATACTATAACTATTGCTGATTACCAGAAATTACCGAGCGATGTTTTACAGATCAGCGACATCTGTCCAGAACATGATGACAAGTATGTTATGTATTGCAAGAACCACTTACAACCCTGCTGTAGAAGCTGCAGCTTAAAGAACCACAAAAACTGTAAGGATGTAGCGAAACTCGAAGACGTTGTTCAAAACTACAAATCGTCTGCAGCTCTACAAGACCTCGAAATCTCAATGAAAGAATCCATCGAAAATTTAATGAAAGTAAAATCAAATCGGAAAGATAATTTAAAAACTATTGAAGACGAGGATAAAAAAGCACTTGATAAAATAGAAAACATTCGACGTAAAATAAACAAACACCTTGATGTTCTGCAAGAAAACATTAAGGCAGACCTTAGACAAAAAGAGGAGAAAACCAGAAAAAAAATTATGGATGCTATGAGTTTGCTTACAAAGGAAGAAACATTAATGAACAACAACCTCAAAACGTTAATTAATGTTAAAACTTACGCCACCGACTTACAGGCGTTCCTGTATTCAGCAAAAATGGAAAGACAAGTACATGCCGTAGAAAATCGTCTCCTGGGTCTCATTAAGGATCAGACCTGTTCTGATCCAAAGATCAACATCAAGATCGAGCCGTCCTTGAAAAGATTCACCGACCAAATCAAAAGTTTCGGTACAGTAGAAGTCAGCACTTCACCGTCCACGGTAGTCCTGAGTAGAAGGAAGGAAGGAGAAGCACAATTAATGATATCTAGACCCCTGACTAGACAGATAGAGGATATCAACCTTACTGTGGATAAAACTATCGATAATGTCAGTACTTGGTGTTTAGGTTGTTGTGTACTTACAGACGGTAGAATGGCATTTACAGATAATAGCAGAAATAAAATAAACATTTTTAATACCAATGGAACAAAAGACGTAACAATCAACACACCAGAATGGCCATACGACGTGACACAAGTCAACGACACAACACTGGCAGTTACATCTCATGGTTCCAACCGTGGTATCCACCTCATCGATCTCCATTCTAGACAGATAACCAAGTCCCTCCTCTCTGGTCATCAGATAATGGGTATAACAACTCGTGATGACGACCACCTTATTTATTGTGAAGTAGGAATAGGAGTGCGGATGATCCGCATCAGTGACGGAACCGTTACAGATATAGTCAAGGTGAATCTGTCTCAGGATACCTACGTTACCTCATTTGGTGAGATGGTTATGTATACCAACTGGAAAACAGATACCGTGTCGTGATATGATATCAGAGGAACAAAGAAATGGTCGTTTAAGGATGGAAGATTTCTTCGTAATCCCAGTGGATTATCAACGGATAGGAGTGGAAACGTTTTTGTCGTGGGACGTGACTCTAAAAATATTGTTATCATCTCTGTCGATGGACAGAAACATAAGGAAATTAAGCACTTGATTATGACAAAATAAATGACAAAACTTTGGTCGCTAATGATGGCAAAGCTGTAGTTATGAAACAAAATTAGGACAAATCAGATAGAAACTCTTGTATAGCAATATATAGATTTTATCCCATTGTTTTTTTATGTAGTATATAAAGGTATTCTTTTATCATTTTCTCATTTTCATTCATTTTGTATCACTGAAATTGATTTCTGATCGATTTTGGAATGATGAATCCTACAGTTCCATAATATTTTAAAGATAATTTTATCGTTTCTTTCATTTGTACCACTAAAAGTAAAACTCTGTTGTATTTCACGATTTACATTTTGTGACTTCTACCATTGAATACTGTGGGGTTATGAATAAAAATGGAACAAATATTTATTCACCAAAGAAATCATTAAGAATGTTTTTCCTTCCATTTGATTTAGAATGCGTTTAATCACAATGTGCTTCATTAAGATCGGGAACTAATATTTTAACAAATTTAATGCATCTTCTACAGTTTTTTTAAAGGCATGGATAAAAGAATCCAAGAAGCAGAGAGGAACTAATGGGGCATTGCAATCTAATGTCGAAATTCCGAAAGGCAAAATCAGAAAAAAAAAGAATAGCACAAATAAACATACAACAAAACACACAGAAAACTAACTGAATGACAATCAACAAAACACACAGAAAACTAACTGAATGACAATCAACAAAACACACAGAAAACTAACTGAATAGCAATCAACAAACACACAGAAAACTAACTGAATGACAATCAACAAAACACACAGAAAACTAACTGAATGACAATCAACAAAACACACAGAAAACTAACTGAATAGCAATCAACAAACACACAGAAAACTAACTGAATAGCAATCAAAAAAACAAAAAGAAAACTAACTGAATAACAATCAACAAAACACACAGAAAACTAACTGAATAGCAATCAACAAAACACACAGAAAACTAACTGAATAGCAATCAACAAAACACACAGAAAACTAACTGAATAGTAATCAACAAAACACACAGAAAACTAACAGAATAACAATCAACAAAACAATTAATTAACTCAATTGTAACAAAAGTCTCAAGTTCTAAGGGTAAGCAGTTCCTGCTTGTTGCAACACATCCTGTGTAAAATTATTAGTAAGTGGATATCATTAAACAACTCACCTCAATAATAAAGAGAGTGAACTCAAGTACTAAGGGCTTGTTGTAACACATCCGTAGCGTTGCTTCAGTTTTGTGTTATTTCATTTTATCAATTTCTCTTCCGTGCTTTATTTTTACCTGGGTCGCTGAAGGCGGAAGCAGGTCTAGAAGTCGGGTCACTCCGTCCGTCCGTTCGAATGTCCGTCCGTCCTTCGCGCTATTGGGTGCCTGTTTTGTGTAATCCGAATGTCAAAAACCAAACACTAGATCTTTCTGAAATTTTACATAGTGATTACATATATATTGAAGATGTGCACCTCCCATTTTGGGATCATTTTATAATTGTGTTCAGAAATAAGTAGGCAAAAAGGGGGCCAAAAATAGAACATAATGATTTGGATGCATAAGTCCAACAGTTATAGAAATTCCCGATAAAAGTCAATCTTCTACTCCAGCAGCCAACTTTTGTGTTTTTCCATGTTTTTGGCCTATAGAATGAAAGGTATTGAAGATACACAAACCGTAAGGTCACTGACGTTCAATGTAAGTTTTCTTTGGTCGAAGTTTTCAGAGGACACAATACAGATGTTTTGAACCATTATAAGTGAAAAAAAATTGTTTTAATGAATGGAAACTGTTGCAAATAGAGAAAAGTTGCTTGAAAAAACCAATATTAATGATTGTATAAATGGGTGCAAAAATATAGATATAAACATTTTCTATAGGTAACATGCACAAATCCAATGTCCATTACTGATCATTACTTCATTCAGCAAAATATTTGAACCAGTTCTTAAAACAAAATAGTGGGATGAAATGGCGACTAAATGTAAGATAACACTTCCAGTCTGAATTCACTACTAGTATTCCAAAAGAAGCAAGAAAAATGTGGCAAATATTGGCTCAATCGACTTCTAACATGTCTAAATAATTATTGAAGTTCAAGGGAAATGCAATACATTGAAATATGCATGACTAGTTGTGTAGGGGCTTGCAACTCTCTGTAAGTCGAGGACAGTCCTTACCAGTACACAGATGTTGTCAAGAGAGTATTTGGAGGGGGCTATGGTAGGGGCTTGCAACTCACTGTAAGTCGAGAACAGTCCTTACCACTACACAAATGTTGTCAGGAGAGCATTTGGTGGGGTGTGAAATTAAAATAAAGACAGGATGCCAAAAGACAGGAATAACAAGGCAAGAAACAGTAGATATTTAAAAAAGGAAGGATGTAAAATGTTTAGGAGATTCATAAATTAAATTAGAAAGATTGCGCTCGTAAAAAAATAATCCATGCGCCGATTTTTTTTTCAAATTAAAAAGGCAGGCTGGCTAAATCATCCCTATCCACCCCCTAAACATCAAATTGTTGCTCCCTATATACATCTTCGACGTATCCATTGTGTAGCTGTAGATAATGTCGGATTGTATACAGTTTCCCCTTGAAATATGACGAAGCAGTGTTGGTTTGATAATTTGTTAGATGTTTGGTATTCCAAGAAGCAAATATTCTCCGAGGTGAAAATCGAACGTCGTTAATACGGTATAAAACTATACCATTAGATATAAAATAATCACAAAAACAAATCACACAGCACACTCATTATTCATCAAAATTTCAACCAGCAATATTAACTAAAGACGAAACAAGAGCGAACTCAGGTGCTCCATAAGAGTAACCGATTCTTACTTACCACATAGTTACCCTTCTCGTCTCAAACCATCAATTTGGTATGTTTAATATTCTATAAATGACGACCATTCTAAATATCTATGGTAAACAGACATATGCGCTCATCTAAGAGACAAAAAATCGTAAATGTCTACAAGCACTGGTATCTACTGTAAAATCTCTTGAATGACAACAACAACAACCGGGAAGCAACAAAACCAAGGCTGTGTTTGTAATAAGTCAATAAGACATGACAATTTTTCAAGAAAATAACAATATTTCCTATAAACCATCGAATAATTTTTCTTTCAAATAAACATCAAGGCATCCATGGTCATAACTTGTCCGGAAATTCCAAGATAAATGTTGACACAAAAAAAAAACCAACCGAAAAACGTAACACCCCACAAAAACATTTCCTTGGTAACCTTTACATTCTGTATTACGGATAAAGGCGTTTAATAAAACAAGAATTTCATGACTGTCAACTCTAGATCTACTATAAATATATCTGTTAATCTGTTAACGAAACAAATTATCGGTGATTTCGACAATTTATCAGACGTTCCATCACAACAAGCCTAGTGACCCTTTGAAAACAATATTTGGTTTTCAAACGGTTTCTAATTTCAAGCTCGCATATATGTTGTGTTATCTGTTGAATTGTGAACATGTTCTTTAAACATATGCATACCTTCGATATTATGTTAAATCCTAACAGTGCAAATGAAAGCATGACATTTTTCCGTCATTGACTCTTCGCACGTTCGTAGCAGAAAGATTAAAGGGTAATGTTCAATGTATTTAAGAACCATTTACTTCTTAACATACAACCATTCTGCATATCTGACTTTGAAAAAAACCTTTTTCGACATGCAATATTACAACCAGTGAATATGATTATATACAAGTTTATATTCCTCTCTGTTTCTGTCTTCTTTAAGAACGAAGACAAGTCATCAATACCAGACAAAGGAGCCAGCCCACGTCCCCAGATACCAAACATCAACATTGATAATCAGGGAGTGTACACTCTACTACATGGATTAATTGAACATAAAGCAAGAGGACCAGACGGCATACCAGCATGCTTCTTAAAGAAACCGGCAAACAAACTATCACCAATTTTAACAATCTTCTTCCAGGCTTCTTTTGACAAGGGAAAGATTCGTGAGGAATGGAAGAAAGCAAATGTGGTGCCCATCTTCAAGAAAGGTGATAAAAGCAAAGATTCAAAATACAGACCAGCTTCGATGACCTCTGTACTATGCAAAACCTCAGAACATATCATCATTAGCAACATAATAAAACATCTAGACAAGAACAACATACTTAGAGACATTAAGCACGGCTTTCGTAAGAAAAGATCATGCGAGTCACAACTCATCATCACCGTCAATGACTTAGCTAAAAGCCTAGATAACACAGAGCAAGTAGATCTTCTATATTCCTAGATTTCAGTAAGGCGTTTGACAAGGTGCCACATGAACGGCTACCATATAAACTCAAGTTCTGCGGAATAACAGGCCATAGAAACAGTTGGATACGAGATTTTCTTGGCAATAGAATCCAACAAGTAGTCCTAGAAGGCGAAATGGATTCTGATGTTCCCCAGGGAAGTTTTTTGGGACCAATCATCTTTATGGCCTAAATAAATGACTTGCCTGAAGTTATTTCCATCAACTCCAGAGCAAGACTTTTCGCAGATGACTGTGTCCTGTATAAAACCATCAAATCACCTGATGATGCAGCCAAACTTCAACAAAACCTGGACAACTTACAGAAATGGAAACATCAATGGCTAATGAAATTTCACCCGGCAAAAACCAAGTAATTCACATAACTCACAAAAGAAATCCTATCATTAGCCAATACAACATCCATGGGCAGACACAGAAAGGACCTTGGCATCAATATCAGCAAGGACATGAGCTGGAATACACATATTGACCAGGTAGCACGGAGGGCAACAAACACCAGCAACTTCCTGTACCACAACATCAAACAGTTTCCCCAAAAGACCAAAGAATAGTGCTACCTTACCCTTGTTAGACCAATACTGGAATATGGGTGAAAAGTATAAGACCCATTAACAGTTCCGAACATCAACAAACTTGAAGCTGTCCAAAAACGCTCCGCACGTTTTGTGAATGGAGATTTCAGAACAACCAGCAGCGTTACCACCATGCTACAGCAGCAAGGATGGCCCACTCTTCAAGAACGCAGACAAAACTGTAAACTGGTCATGATGTACCGGATACGACACCAACTTGTTACTATACCAACTGACCACCTGGTACCATACTCAACATACACCAAAGGGCACTATCAAAGATACCAAGTTCCATATGCAAGAACCAGCATGTACCGGCACTCCTTTTTCCGGACACCATCAGGCTATGGAACAGTCTTCCTGTGACCACTAAACTAGCTCAGACCCTGGAATCAATCAAACAGGGTTTGACTGCCATCATGCCATACAGAAGTACTGTGATTTTAATTGCACTGTATATACAAGGTGTATAACCTGCGTCATAATCACGTGACTTGACGAAAAAATGACAACAAAAATAGCTCGCCTCGGTCAAGATTTAGATCGAAAACAAAGAATTGATACAGGTAAAACATTTTATTAAAGGCCCACGACCCCCGTAATAAATGTAATATTTAGGCTATGTTTATGAATTTGTGTACTTTGCAGCCGTTTTTTAAACACTTCAAATATTTTGACTGGAATGCAATGATACAGTACACTTCATACATACTCAAAGTCTTCAAATGGCAAATTTAACAAGAATTCAGTGGTTTTGGTTTATTCCATGAATGATAATACCATCATACACAATATGTAACTTATTTAATGTTTTTTAACGATGTTATCATTTCAAAATAACACAAAATGTACCATAATAAGGTGCACTCCAGTGTTTTGTGATGGTAAAGTACACATGATATGATAAAGTACATCAAAGCTTTAAATTATCCGTCTAAATTTGAAAATTGTCTAAACCCTAAGGTTCTTCCTAACCCAGACATAGGTTGAATATCTTAGTAATAATTTGGTTCCCCAGTTTGGTATTTTTGGTTATACTGTTCTATGCTCTTCATATTCATACAGTGTTTGGCATTTTCAATATTTTTGGTAGAGCGCCTCTGATGAGTCTTGAATAGACGAAATGCGCGTCAGGCGTAGCAAAATTTATTGTCTGGAACTTTGTTGTCATTTGTATTTCAATAAAAATAAATTCCTATTGAGGTTCCATCAAAGTCAAATTATAAGACAGTAGATGATTTTATAAGAACAAGTTTTGCTTTTTAGTATGGAGATGCATCAAATTTTAATGAAATTAACGAATAAACGAAAAACATCATATTTTTTAAATGCCCCTAGCTCTTCAAAATAAATCTTTCTTTCAAGTATTATATCTAGATCGCCATATTATGTTTTTGCATCAAATATACTTTAAATCTATTTATTTAAATTTAAAAAAAAAATTCAAAGGGTGTGCTCGATTTATTTCGTGACGAATGCATTCGACATCTAGTACTATTATATAGTATTTCATATATACGCATTTTACATTTTCTAATCTAGGGCCAATGGCTAGAGGGCGAGCAGGCAGTGACAACTCATCGTGTTGAGGGCTGCTGGCTGTTTTCCTTTGCGAATTTTAAAACTTATGTTAATAATATAGGTTTTGTCACGTACACTTATTTTACATCTCGTTATGTATTAATTTATTGTTGCGTGATATTGCATAAGATGAAGTGTAATGTCAGATTATTAAACAATAGAAATATGTTTAACTGGAAAGAAAAAAACCCGACTTTTATTTCATAAGCGTTATGGTAATGTACTTAGTTAAAGTGCTTGCCAAATAGTTGATTATCAAACTTTGACAAAAATTGTTTTGGTTATGGAGAACAAAAATAGACGGACAAACGGGTATAACAGTATTTTCCCATCTTCGTGGATGAGAGGATAATTATAACAAACTTCACATAGAAAATAATGAGACGTTGAATATTAAAGTGTACGCGACACAATCCACATAATAAGCGGAAATTTAGAAACGACAATGAAAAACAGCCAGCAGCCTTCAACAAAGCCCGCAGGCGCTGCTCGCCATTTTGCGCTTGGCCCAAGGTCACAAAATGATGCATACAATTCGAGTACAGTCCCGAAATAGTCACATGTCACCTTTTGTTTGAATGGTGGCTTTTTGTCTAGAAGGAGGTCTTTTTAACATAGTAGCATATTATTATTGCATTTTGTATCCTGTTGCAATTGAAATACGGCTAGCAATGGCCACTGGCCATGTTCAAGACTGCTGGATGTTTCTCAATTTGGATGCTTCAATTGCCGTCGTTAATGTAGGTTGTGTCGCGAACGTTCTATTTATAGTTTTTTTTTTTTTTTTATAATATCTCATTCTCAACCAGAAACGTGCACGTTGCCTGAGTATTCCAATAATTTTACAACAACTTCGTTGGGACAAATTAAAAATGAAATATGGTAAATCGAGTAGTTACGATAAAACATTATGATGCTATGACCAAATGCACAGTCATACAAACACACAAATTGTCTATTTTGGACTAGTGTAACCGCATTCCATAATAAATGCTGAAAAGTTAAAACAGCGATATATTTCCTAATTTTGTCTCATAACAAAGTTGTGTTTTTGTTACTACCAAATCATAAGACCGTTATGAAAAAGATATGTTTGGCACCACAAAATCTTGTTTAATCAACCATTTCAATCGAAATGCCTTAGCAAGTCAGGACCATTACGATTTTCCATTTCGTCGTTGCGTTTGCCTTGTTCTGTCTTTTACTATGGACTTTAAAAATTTATCGGTCAAGTTCGGTAGTTTTGTAATTACATTTATTTACACATTTAAATAACAGTTTCAACTTCAATTCTTTAGGGGGAATCCATACAAAAACGACAGTAGAGCCCCGGTTGAGACAACTGAGTAGCTTTTAATTACACCAGCCAATCATAAAATGATGCATAACTCTACTATATATAAGTATTATTCTTATATTTTTTATTATTTATACTTCACTTACCTTTTTGAAATGGACCATGTAACCCGCGCGGTTTTGATACTCAAAAATGAGTGTTTGACTTCTATCTAAAAAAATAAATGCCACGAAATGTCTGAGATGCATGTATTTTTCATGTTTATGTTCAGTAAATATGAATGAATATTTTACAGGGATCATATTCTTCAATTTTAACGGCCATGCTGTTAGACAACGCGATTCAATTCGAAATTTATTTTATTGGAGTGCACTTTATCATATCATGTGTACTTTACCATCACAACAACACTGGAGTGCACCTTATCATGGGACATTTTGCGTTATTATGAAACGATAACATCGTTAAAAAACATGTTATAAGTTTCATATTTGTGTATGATGGTAGTATCATTCATGGAACAAACCAGAACCACTGAATTCTTGTTAAATTTGCCATTTGAAGACTTTGAGTATGTATGTAGTGTACGGTATCATTGCAATCCAGTTAAAAGATTTGAAGTGTTTGAAAAAACGGCTGCAAAGTACACAAATTCATAAACATAGCCTAAATATTACATTTATTACGGGGGTCGTGGGCCTATGATAAAATGTCTTACCTGTATCAATTCTTTGTTTTCGATCTAAATCTTGACCGAGGCGAGCTATTTTTGTTGTCTTTTTTCCGTCAAGTCACGTGATTATGACGCAGGTTATACACCTTGATATAGTTGATTCTAACTCACATATATTTTTGAACGTATTCCTTGCACATGCTTCGCACAGTACGACAATCACCAAATGGTGGATGTACTAACAAAGACTCATGATGATGATGATGATGATGATGATGATGATGATGATGATGATGATAATCAAAACAGTTTAAATGACAATGCCAGGACCATATTTTTTATAAATAATTTCCACTAGTTTTTATTCTAATACCAAACTCTCTTGACAAAACATTTCACAATATGACACTTTACTACCTGTGAATATTTGTTCAGGTGATTCACGTCGATACATGGGTGTTTCCTGTTGACTGAAACACTTAACAAATAAGGTAAATTTTATACCATGGCTTTTATTCTTTACCTTTTTGATATAACTATAAATCTACAAAACATTGACGCAAATCCGCTTTTATGTCTTTCTTTTGTTAAAACAAACTTAAAAAAAAATTATAAGATGGGAAGAAACCAATAATTTTACTTTCGATTTCGGTTAACGAAAAATGAGATTGTCATGCTAGTAAAAACCACTGGTAAACGTTTCATTCTTTATTTACATAATCAAATCGGAACGATGGAATTTCATTAAACATCTTTAAACCTTTGGAAACGATTTTACTTATATACGGTTAAGACAACATAAGTCTCACAGATAGTAAAGTGCTAATGTTGTATTCGTTTTGTCGAAGGAATTGACATAGCTTCGTCAAAAAGTCAAAGTTTTTACAAGCAAATTTGCATAATGTAAAAAAATACAGTCTAACAGAACCTTCTTGGGTTCTCTGATCTATTGACGTGAGTAAGCGTCTGTTGCTCGTCCGTCCATTATTACATTACTTCACAGATCTTTCAAAGGTCTTTTCTGCTGACCTTGTAACAGTATACTTGATTAACAGCAAGGATTGTAGAGTCGATATATGCTGTTTCAGACTTACACTACTGATTTTTACGAGTTTAAACTGATTTAAGTCCTCTTTTCCAAAGCTTCGTTCACTTTACTATTTGGGGTTTTACTATTCTTTTCCAAATTGTGTAACGTTGCACATCAATGACCACATTAGGTAAGACGCTTCAGACATCAGGTGAGCATTTCAGACAGGCTCGTGGAGGGCTTAGACGTTAAGCAGGATATTGCGTCAATGTATAAGATTTCATTACCATTACTGAACTAAATCTTCTAGACGCTTTTAATACAATAACCATGAATATATGAGTCCTGCATATCCTTATACTCCTTTCAATATATTTTATATACAGAATTCTACTTTTTCCTGCAAAAAGTATAAATGCCTTAAAACGCTGAAAATAAATGAAGAAAAACCGCATGTTTTGCATAACAACCCTGACGTTTTCGGACTTTACGAATATACCTAGCGTTCTTGTCACGTTACACGTCTGCACGTCACGAAATTGTCATGAAGCAGTAAAGTCGCATATGATTGTTTATGCCGTTCTCAAAATAACATTTGCCAAAATATAAAATATGGATTCTCGCAAAAATGGATTTCCCAGGGAATGGGCATATTTTGTAATAGACGAGTGTATTTTTTTTTAGGCAAAGCAAAAGTTTTTCCAAGATTGTTTGTATTAAATCAAAGTTCATATATTCAGTAAGTAAATGTCTATTGGCAAAACATTGTCTAAAAGCATCAAAGAAGTAAGTTTGGGAAAAAAGTTTTGCAATTTATACAAAGACTATTTCTTCTTTATTTTGAACGAATCTGAAGTTAAAAAGTTACATCAGAAATTGGCCATGAACGGCTTAGTATACTGATATATATGTTTTATCAAACTAAAAGCGTGCAATGTAAAAAAAGTGCCAATCTACCCTGAAACATAAGTCTTTTAATTTGTCCGTTCCATATTTTTTAACAATGCGTACGTTTTCAAGCTTTTAAGGGATTAAAATCTCTTTGTAATTGTTCATATTGTGTCTTAAAAACTTAAAACATTAACTTTGGAATTTGGATTTATGTACGTGAAATTTCATAGGTTTTAAGAAAGTTACTGTCTTAAAATGAGAACGCTTACATTAAGATCATAAAAATCATATTTCTTTAATTTGAGTAGTTTGTGTAACTTATTGTCAATTACATATTCGCACCGTATCCTTTATTTCTTCTTCTTATTTATTGACAGTTCTGAGTTTCATTGAACTTCTGTAAAAAACAAAACTTATTGACAAACGAAAGTTTATAAAATTAATAGTTTCAAATGTTTTAAAAACTTTACTCATATTTTCATTAAATCAGATCTTGGTTTTTTCTTCATGGAGCAATAGAGGATTTTGATATTAGAACTAACGACTAGGATGTAATAACGGGCTAAACGGTTTAAAGTAGAAACAAAATTAATAATTCATTCTCTAGAAACACTACCATGTACAAACTAAAGACGTACATCAGAAAGAATTATTAAAAAATCACCCGACAAAACGTCGGTACAGTAAAAAAGAGAACCAGTGAATCTTTTTGTACAGCACATCTAGATCTGAATCTTAATCTTTATTGAATTTCTTATACTCTCTTTTTATTGTTTTTAACTTTTTACAACTTTTTCAGATTGTTTCAGACTATCTGTTATTGGACTGCGTATGAACGACACATCATTACTGAATGTAAGTATCTTTATCGTTAGAACTTTAACAGATTCATAGTTTTCAGACTAAGAAAAATTGAACTTCACAAATAAGTTTTATCTGTGATACAACGAAAGCAAATTTTGATATAAATGTAGATTAAACATCCACAAGAAATAATCATTTTGGATTTAGTAAGTTGAAAGCTATGTCGAAATTTCCTTTCATGAGCGCAGTTTAAGAGTAACTCCTTATCCGTTCTACGGAATTTTCTTAAGCATAATCTATAACGTATATAAGAAACAATTTAGAAGAATTTTAGGAGGTAAAACTTGCCTTATTAACAAAACTTTTAATGAATTTATATCTTATGATGATCTATTTAAATCAAGTCAAAAATAATATACATACGACAATTCATTTTTAGACCATTTTCAAGACTTCATAAAATCGGTATGAAATATTGTTTTGATTTAATGAAGTCTTGAAAATGGTCTAAAAAGGTGTTTTTTGGGACTAACGTATTATTTTGATTTCATAATGGATCAATCTTAAAGTGAAATGTGTTCATGATCACCACTTAAACCAATATGGAACATTTGAGAAATAACTTAATGCTAAAACTTTATATCTTAAATGGAAGTTTCCCCCAAATAGGCAAATTTCGATGCAATTTATTGAAAAACATCCAAATATTAGTCTTTTTAAATAGATAAAGCGAGAAATACACACTGTGATATTGGTTTTTTTTTGTCAAATAGGGTTTTCCCAGGGTCTAAGCGTTTCTAAAATGTAGGTTTGAGAAAAAACATGATTAAGGATTATTTTAAGATTCAGAGGAAAATGTCCTTAAAATGAAAATAAAAGGTTACATTATTTTTTTCAGTTTTATCAAGGTCATCACCAACCCAATTTTATATTTAGAGATACTTTGTTCATTACGTTATTTGTGTCTAACTTGTATTTTCTTTTTCTCTATGTATCTATATTTAACTTTTATTCAAGATTGTTAAACATGGCAGACACAACCATTCACTGCAGAATCTGTAGTCTACGTCAGGCCTCCAGACCAGCGGTAATTCGGTGCCAAAATTGTTCGGAGGGACTTTGTGGAAGTTGTCAAGAGCACCACAGTTTGTCTAAATCGTCTGAAAACCATCATATTATTGATATTGTCAATTACTAGAAACTACCGACCGATGTTTTACAAATCACAGACATCTGCCCAGAACACAATGACAAGTACGTTATGTATTGCCAGAACCATTTACAACCCTGCTGTGTAAACTGCAACTTAGCAAACCACAAAACCTGTAAGGATGTAGCTAGATTGAACGAAGTTGTCCATAATTTCAAATCGTCGGTAGCTCTACAAGACCTAGAAGCTTCGTTGAAAGAATCCATCATAAATTTAACAAAAGTCAAAGCAGATCGGAAAAAAATTTTTACAACAATTGAAGCCGGTAGTAAAAAAGCACTTGATGAAATAGAAAACTTTCGACGTGAAATAAACAAACATCTTGATGTTCTACAAGATGGCATTAAGGCAGATCTTAAACAAAAAGATGAGAAAACCAGAAATAAAATTGTTGATACTCTGAGATGCCTGGAAAAGGAAGAAGCATTGTTTAACGATAACCTTAAAACGTTGGTAAATGTGAGGAAATACGCTACCGACTTACAGGCGTTCCTGTATTCAGCAAAAACGGAAAGACAAGTACATGCCGTAGAAAATCGCCTCCTGGATCTCATTAAGGACAAGTCTTGTTCTGAGTCGAAAATCAGCATGAAGATCGAGCCGTTCTTGAAAAGATTCTCCGACGAAATAAAAAGTTTCGGTACAGTACAAGTCAGCACTACACCGTCCACCGTAGTCCTGAATAGAAGGAAGGATGGGAAGGCCCAATTGATGATCTCTAGACCTCAGACCAGACAGATAGAGGATATCAACTTAACTGTGGATAAAACTATAGATAATGTCAGTACTACGTGTTTTGGTTGTTGTGTACTTACCGACGGTAAGATGGCATTTACAGATTACTATAGAAATGAAATAAAAATTTGTAATACCAATGGAACAAAAGAAGTAACAATCAACACACCACAATGTCCATACGACGTTACACAAGTCAACGACACAACACTGGCAGTAACATCTTATGGATCCAGCCGTGGTATCTACCTCATTGATCTCCATTCCAGACAGATAACCAAGTCCCTTCTCACTGGTTATGGGATATATGGTATAACAACTCGTGACGACGACCAGCTTATTTATTGTGAATTAGGAATAGGAGTCCGGCTGATCCGCATCAGTGACGGAACCGTTACAGATATAGTCAAGGAGGATCTGCCTTGGGGAAGCTACGTTACCTCGTTTGGTGAGATGGTTATTTATACCAACTGGAAAACAAATACCGTGTCGTGTTATGATATCAGGGGAACAAAGAAATGGAAGTTTAATGATAAAAGTGTTCTTCGTGGTCCTCGTGGATTATCAACGGACAAGAATGGAAACATTTTCGTCGTGGGCTCTAGAAATATAGTTATCCTATCTGCAAATGGACAAAAACATAAGGAAATCAAATACGAAATGAGCGATTTGTTTGCACTTGACTATGACAAAAATAATGATATTCTTTTAGTCGTTCAACGTTGTGGCGAGGCTGAAGTTATGAAACAAAATTAGGACAAATGAGATAGAAACTCTTGTATAGCAATATTTAATTTGCGATTTCGCGATAGAATAATGGTCGCGAATATAGCGAAAATTAGAACCTCGCGAAAATTTCCCGCTATACGGTATCCTATTGTTTTTTATATAGTATATAAAGTTATTTTTTTTTATCATTTTCACATTTTCATTCATTTTGTATCACTAAAATTTGCATTTTGATCGATTTTGGATTGATGAATCATTCAGTTTCATAATATTTTAAAAATTATTCTTATCGGTTCTTTCATTTGTACTACTAAAAGTAAAATTCATTTGCATTTCACGATTTACATTTTGTGACTGATACCATTAAATAGGGTTATTAAAAATGGAGCAAATATAGATGCACTAGACACATATTTTAGAATGTTTTATTTCTTTTCCATTTGATTTAGAATGCATTTTATCACAGTGTGCTTCATTTACATCGGGAACTAATATTTTAACAAATTAAATGCATCTTCTACAGTTTTTGTTTCAAATGCATGGATAAAAAAATCAAAGAAGCAGAGAGGAACTAATGGAACATGGTAATATAATGTCAAAATTCCGAAAGGCAAAATCAGAAAACAGAAGCAAGAATAGCATCAAGAAAAATACAACAAAAAACACAGAAAACTAACTGAATAGCAATCAGCAAAACACACAGAAAACAAACTGAATAGCAATCAACAAAACACACAGAAAACTAACTTAATAGCAATCAACAAAACACACAGAAAACTAACTGAATAACAATCAACAAAACTCACAGAAAACTTATTGAATAGCAATCAACAAAACACACAGAAAACTAACTGAATAGCGATCAACAAAACACACAGAAAACTAACTGAATAGCAATCAACAAACACACATAAAACTGAATTACAATCAACAAAACACACAGAAAATTAACTGAATAGCAATCAACAAAACACACAGAAAACTAACTGAATAGCAATCAACAAAACACACAGAAAATTAACTTAATAGCAATCAAGAAAACACACAGAAAACTAACTGAATAGCAATCAACAAAACACACAGAAAACTTACTGAATAGCAATCAACAAAACACACAGAAAGCTTACTGAATAGCAATCAACAAAACAAACAGAAAACTAACTGAATAGCAATCAACAAAACACACATAAAACTGAATTACAATCAACAAAACACACAGAAAACTAACTGAATTGCAAACAACAAAACACACATAAAACTGAATTACAATCAACAAAACACACAGAAAACTAACTGAATTGCAAACAACTAACACACAGAAAACTGAATTAAAATCAACAAAACGCACAGAAATCTAACTGAATAGCAATCAACAAAACACACAGAAAACTAATCGAATAGCAATCAACAAACACACAGAAAACTAACTGAATGGCAATACACAAACACACAGAAAACTTAATTACAATCAACAATCACACAGAAAACTAACTGAATTACAATCAACAAAGCACACAGAAAACTAACTGAATTACAATCTACAAAGCACACAGAAAACTAACCGAATAGCAATCAACAAACACACAGAAAACTAACTGAATTGCAAACAACAAAACACACATAAAACTGAATTACAATCAACAAAACACTCAGAAAACTAACTGAATTGCAAACAACTAACACACAGAAAACTGAATTAAAATCAACAAAACGCACAGAAATCTAACTGAATAGCAATCAACAAAACACACAGAAAACTAATCGAATAGCAATCAACAAACACACAGAAAACTAACTGAATGGCAATACACAAACACACAGAAAACTTAATTACAATCAACAATCACACAGAAAACTAACTGAATTACAATCAACAAAGCACACAGAAAACTAACTGAATTACAATCAACAAAGCACACAGAAAAATAACTGAATTACAATCAACAAAGCACACAGAAAACTAACTGAATTACAATCAACAAAGCACACAGAAAAATAACTGAATTACAATCAACAAAGCACACAGAAAACCAACTGAATAGCAATCAACAAAACACACAGAAAACTAGATGAATAGCAATCAACAAAACATACAAAAAGCTAACTGAATAGCAATCAACAAAACACACAGAAAACTTACTGAATAGGTCTAGTAGTCGGGTCAGTCTGCTTGGGATGCTTGTCTTGTGTAATCTGAATCTCAAAAACAAAACACAAGATCTTTCTGAAATTTTACATGGTGATTACAGATATATTGCATCTCCCCCTTTTGGAATCATTTTATAATTTTGTCTTGAAATGAGGGACCAAAAAGGGGAAAACAACTTCTCTATTGGTTCTGGTTGACCAGATGCTATGAAACTTTTCATTTATGTTACATACCATAAAGGCAAGAGTGGTGCTGATTTGGGGTGTCCCCTCTTTTTCCGTTTAAACATTAGGGGATTTTAAAGTGCCAAAAAGCGTCTTTTTTAATTGTTTCCACAATAGCTGTTGTTCTGGTTGACCAAACGCAATGAAACTTTACGGTGTTTTATTTACCTGGAAGGGAGGTGCTGATTTTTGTCGTCCCTTCTTTTCTCTTTTAGTAATTAGGGGCTCAAAAGGGGTAAAAAATATTACTTTAAAAAAATGTTTCTACAAGTTTTTTTTTGTCATATAAATTTGATACAGAATGGAGGATATTTTGTATCTTATATTATAATCTTGTTTGAAGCAGAGGTACCAATGAGGTATCCGAATGTCAAAAGACCAAAAAGAGACAAAACCAGTAAACACCAACAAGAACGGGAGAAAAACAGACAACATCTAAAACATGGAAACACAAAATAACTGAATATCAATCAACAACGCGAATTCCAGTCGAAACATATATTGTGAATTAAGCGTACATGTATGCAAATGTTTGTTCTGAATTCATTTCAGAGTTTTCTTAATTTGACATGGGTATAAATACATTCATTGTACCAAGTCGGAACCATTGGGTTCTTCAATTTATCGGGTGTGTCCTTTTCATTTGTTCTATTTCTTAGACGTTCCAAAATAAAGCATCCGGGTTCTGTAGTTTTATCATTGCCTTTAGTTACCCAAAGTCACATATACCCTAATTTCTCTATGGACATAGTGCCTAACCAGACGTCAGGTTCTTTGTGCTCTGTATTGGATTTTGAAAGTCAAGCTGAGAACTGTAGCGGGCCTACATGTATTCACCACAAGGGAGTTCTGGCACTAGTCTGTGTTAAGGTTATTTCAGTATTTACAGAGTTCTACTTGTACATGTAGACAAGTTTCATTGTGGGAAAATATTGTTCATTTTGATTGAGTCGTATTCCCTTCTCAATATTCATGACATCAATAGGGAAAGTTTTAACAATAGATTTGCACCACCTTCGGATCATCCTGTACCCCTCAAGTGAGAAACATTGTCAAATATGTATTTACCTGTCGTACCCCCTTATGTTCGTCGTTATATACCAAAAAAGAGTTATGTACTAAGCAGTTCATATATGTTTTTTGTTCTATTGTCAAGTTTAAAAGTGGTAAATGGTCGTTAATTACACATTTTCATATCTAATTATAGTCGTGCGTACATTTATGCTGGAAAAATAAATTAACCACGGGGGAAGGGTTGACTTACAATTTAAAGGCAAACTACAGCGAGTTACCTCCCACCATGACATTAACAACCCTGTGAGGTTTTAATAATTTAAAGAAGAGTGAGACAATTTTTTTTATGATACTAGTACCTGAATGTTTGTAATTAATCAAGCTGATTTTGTAAAGAACCCCAACGGTATTTATGCGTCCTTTAGGTCGGCCATCTTGAATTTCCCTAAAAATATTTTGCTCAAATAAACTTTAGTCTTTCATGAAGGTCTCTTAGTTGAATCATCTCTTCAGTTGATATGGAAATATTGGTTTGGAATCAAATTAAGGATTTTGCATGGTTTTATGGCTGTTAAGACCAATCACTTCCTTATAAAAAACTATCATCTAAATACATCCTACCATGACAAAACTGTAAGCAACATAATAATGATAGTATTATAGTATTTTATTAGCAGTAACACTTTACATTATATGGTTATGGTAACAGACATAAAGTGGAATAAAAAAATATACATGTAGATATAACTAAAAACTGATAGCACAAAGGAAGATTATAAATGACAAATTCTGACTAGATATATAATGCAACCGACAGTGAGTACCTAACTTATGGAGGGAGAAGCTATAGAACAAATTGGAGTAAAGGTCAAGTAAACTATGATAAATAGGGCAAACTATGATTACGACAAGATAGAGCTTCTTAATAAAAGACAATATACTAATATGATTGGCTAGTATTTTACTATTCTACATGTGAATATGTGGTCATATGATTATATGTAACTGTAATTACAATTTATCATGTAAAAGGACCAGGGCTGATAAGGCCAGTTTTTGGCCTCAAAATATGGCTGAAAATTAAAAGTTCTAGTATTCTATATTCACTGCATTATTTTCTTGGGCAAGGGTAAGGGACATCATAAACAATGAAAATTATTTCAATCCATTTAATCTATATATAGAAAATGGCATTATAAGTTGGAAGATTTTCAACATTTGGTCAAAATTAGCGGTTTTTTCATTATCTTAATGCTTATTTTGTTTTCAATAGTAGTGTTTACAGCCATGTACCAAAAAGATACTTTGGGAACATATTTTTCAGGGCCAACTTAATGTGTTACCAAAAGGATTTTGTGGTACATGGGTGTTGCGGTCACTTCCCAGAGCGAGAATGATTAAAAATATGCTAAAAAAAAGCCGATTTGGTCATTCTTATGCAATTTGTTCAATTTAGACGTCACTATGACGTCAAAGTATGGTCAAAAATATTATGGGACGCAGTCCCACATATGTAGAAACTTCCAAAAGTTAATGGTTTGGTTTTTCTTCCACACCGGATGTACCGAGTGCGCGCAAGCGCACTAGGCACGAATTTCTATGGGGCCAGAAATTCGATGCTTTTCTTTAATCAATTTTAAAACTGACAGATCTAATAACCATAGTTTAATTTCTTTTTAAAATATACAGGATAATACGGATGGAAAGTCAAAACTAAACTCTCTAAATATATTTTTCAAGGAAACTCTCGTTGTCAAAGAGATGAAATGATCACGCAAGTTCCCGCGAGAATGGTCATTGTAAACAGGTGCGTTAGGAACAATCGTGATTAGTGATTGTTTACTAATAATTCAACAAATTTATGGCGATGTCTAAGCGGGTGTTTTAAACAATAACAATAAAAGCAACACTTAATAGAAAAAAAGATGGTCTTACCTTAGGCTTAGCTGATCATGGAGATTTTTTAATCAATCCTGTGCATGTGCATGTTCCAGTGTTTTTTTCCAAAATCATGATTGAAACAAGTCGTCATTTTCTGCCAGGTTTTCATATCGATCTTCTCCACCCAATACTTCTAAAAAAATATATTGGTATACAGAAAATCACCCAAAACCTGGCAGAAAAAAAGGTTGCTTTGTTTACTTCTGCTGGAGCGCGAAATAATCTGACCGGGAAATGACGTCATGGATAATGCAACACCAAAAGAAGATTATTTCGTCCCGTGAACGTCATCCTATTATATTTTGATACTATTTTAGAATGTTACAAATATTTGTAATTTGCACAAATAATTCGATATTTGTAATTATTTGTTATTGATCAATGACATTTTTGACAACTTTTTTTAAAGCTGCGTCCCATTTTAGGTTGCACCTATTATCATATTAAATTGTCTATGAAGCATTAAAGTAATGACATTTAACTAAGCCTTGTCACAATTTTTAATTGAATTCCAACAAAAATGTTTTTTGTGCCAAAAATGGCTCATATCAACTCTAGTCCTTTGTATTACATTTGTGTGTTTCATTTATAACTTTTTGCATTAACCATGAACTGAACCATGTGAAGTATGAGTTTGCGCTAATAATTATTTATGTTGGTATTTGTAGTTGACAGTTGTGTAATTATCAGTGAGATTATATTCATAACATTTTATTACATTATATTATGACATTTAAAATATGCAAAGACCATTTTTATAGTTCTTATTATCACCTAACTTCCCTTTCTTGTGTAGCAACATTCCGTCCGCTCCAGCTTATGGAGTTTACGTATCTCAATTGATTCGTTACTCCAGAGCGTGCGGGACTTACATCGATTTTATTAGCAGAGCGACACGTCTGACACAAAAATTTGTCACACAGGGTTATGTTGCTCCTCGATTGCTGTCTTCACTCAAGAAATTTTACGGAAGACATCATGCACTTGTAGACAAATATGGGATTTTGATCTCTCAGATGAGTGCAGATGTTGGTTTGTCATAGGGTGTTGATTTGTCTTCCTTTACCGGATTTGACACGCTGAATGGACTATTGGCAACGCGACGGGTGTGCCATAGCAAGCAGGAACTGCTTACTCTTCCGAAGCACCTGAGTTCACTCTTGTTTTGACTGGAGTTCGCGTTGTTCATTGATATTCAGTTGTTTTGTGTTTCCATGTTTTACATGTTGTCTGTGTTTGTCCTGTTCTTGTTGGTGTTTACTGGTTTTGTCTCTGCTCTTTCGGACTTTTGACATTCGGATACCCCATTGATACCTCTGCTTCTATAATTTAAACTTCCTTGACGAAACAATTCACGATATGAGAGTTTACTACCTGTGAATATTTTGTCATGTGATATACTTCGTTACCTGGGTATTTCCTGTTGAATGAAATACTTAAAAAGGTTTGTTCTTTATTCTTGATCTTTTGATATAACAATAGATAAGTGTTTTTAAACTCTTAACATGGTTTAAACGGCACGATCGAATTTTCTTTAAAAATGTTTCGAACATTTTAAACTCTAACTTGTCATTTGAAATGCTTCTATTTACATAGGGCTAAGACACCGTAAGTCTTACATGTAGTAAAGTGCCAATATCGTAAAAATTTTCGTCGAGGGATTTGTCGTAGTTTCATCAAGGAGGTCATAGTTTGTATAAGCAAAGTTGCATAATGTTTAAAAAATGTTTGTCAGGATCGTCTTGGGTTATTTGAGCTATTCTCGTACTTAAATAACGTCTTACGTCCGCACAACCGCCCCTTTTCAAAATAAATTAAAGATCTTTTCTTTGGTCGCTGAAGCAATGGCTTTGTTGTCCACAGTGTATACTTTTAGTGTCCTCTACCAAGCATGCGAAATTTATGGTGCAATCAACCAACAATACGGCCATCACTAATAAAGAATAGGAGTCATTAGATAGTCAGACAATAGCCTAGTATAAAGCTGAAAATATACAAGAGAGAATAAAATGAAATCAACATTCATTTTAAGCATCAAAAGACTTTCAAAATCCGTCACTGAGTCGAATTTTCCAGACGACTCTTACAGGCCTGGGGTCAATAACAATCCAATTTAACATGTTTAAAGCTTTACATTACCATTACTTTACAAATTGTGCAATTACATTACATTACCATTACTTTTTTTTCTCTTCTGTAATGCATTACATTACCATTACTTTGCTTGTGTAATGCATTGCGTTACACATTACATTTTGATTGAATATTTAAAGGTAAATCTTTTTGTACTAATAAGTCATCTGCAGAAAACACTATTTTTTTTTATCTGTATACAATAATGTTTTGAATTTTTTAACATCTAACGTGTAATGGTCTTTACATAAATATGAATCAGTGAAAAGTTTGAAAAAAATCATATCACAATCCCTTGCAGAGATATATGGATTTGAAAAAAAAATTACAAAGAATATTTATTGGCAATACAGTTTGTACTACCAGTGGTACAAATGTTCAAAATATGTATAAACTCACAGATATGAGGCTTACTTATTTAAGTTACTGTAGAATTGTCACAAATAACCATTTATTGAAAACTTTTAATGATACTGTAGCTTTGGTGCTTTTTTATTACTTCAAGTTTGAAATCTTCTTTTTTTTTTATGATAAATAAGTTTATTGCACGATTGCTGTTAACAATAACTCTATCTACTACAGCATTGGTAGATAGAGCACCCTGAAGAGTTAGTGCCCAAATAAACAGGGTATTATAAGGGCAATATACCCATTATTAATTATTAATTCATGTTAGTTCAATTACACTCAGTCTTACGCTATTCAAACAATTTCACACAAATAAAAGATGCAAATTAAACCCCGGAAAGTTTTCCGTATATGATTTTTAAATTACCACCTAAAAGTACATTTGCACGTGTATTTTGTTTATAGTTTTCACAATTGGATTAGACTGTATAATTTGGATTACTGTGTATAATTTATAGGTGTCGGATATATTTCTAAGTGAAAATGTAAAGTATATTCAATTAATCTTTTCAATGATTTTGTGCAAATGCCAATGGCGTGAATGACAATGTAAGTTGCATCTTTCAATAATTATGGTATACATTTAATAGACAACATATACAAATAAAGTTTGACAAAAACAGAAAGATGTGGACATCAATATATTATTTTTATTCTATTGTTTTTAAGTATTTGAAAACTGTAGCGATAAACCGACTTGGATTATTATTGAACCTTGTCATGAAATCGTACTGGTTAAAGAATTCATTTTTAAAAATATTAAAAGTGTTTATTTGTTTTTCCTTGCCGTTCGACAAATAATATGCTTTATGTATACTATATAGTAAGATTGATAAAAAGATGTTAATGTCTATGTAACTTTCATCTGTTATTTTATATCCCAAAACTAAAGACGAGAACGAAATGACATTATGACTCAAATTAAGCCTTTTCAGAATTTCTTTTATCTTTCCCCAAAAAGTTTTAAAGTATTCGCACTTGATAAAAAAATGTTCATAATCTTCTTTTACATTACAAATTTTACATAAATTATCTGAAGTTATTTTCCAAATTTGTAACAATTCTTTACACGGCAGAATCCAGTTTAAAAGTTTCCATTTCATCATTCGTAATCTATTATCTTTTAGTTGTGTCGAAATAAACTGAAATGCAGCATCTATTTTTTGATCTGACAAGTTTTCAAGTTGAAATTGTCTTTTCCATTTGATTTTTCCAAAATTTTGGTTTGGTAATCTATCGATATCTTTTAAATGATTATAAATTTCTTTAGATGACATTTTAATGAAATCTTCTGTTTTTTGTGATTTTTTAAGTCTCAAGTTACGACTTGTTTTGACTTTAGTTTTCACGGAATCCTCCCTTTTTAAAATATTGATCCATTGAACAGGGATACTTTTTATAAATTTTGTATACTCTGAAAACCAATTGCTTTTGTTTTTTAGCTTTGATAAAATGTAATTCTGAGATATTATACCATTCTCATCAATTATATCATTTATAAAAATTAAATTGCTGTCGATCCAGTTCTGGAATATCAAACAGTGTCCATTATATTTAATAAATTTATTACCCCATATGATTTCTTGTCTTATTTGTCTAAAATTTAGTTTGCATAAAGTTTTATTTTTATCTTTTGACCTTTCAATATTTTTTACTTTTATCCAACATTTAATAATGTTTCTATAAAATTCTGGAAGTATGTTATTAGAATTTTCTAAATCTTTAAGCTCTTTTAAGTTATAATCAAGTAAGAGAAGACGCGGTCCAAATTTGTTAATATGGAAGAGTGGTATCACAGCCCAACTCGGAATATCTTGGTCTTCTACGTTTACTTGTATTAATCTTTTTACCCAATTGATGTAAGTTGCTTGTATGAATTTATCTATATCAATCATTTTAAGTCCTCCCTTATCAAACTCTTCGCAAAGTATTGACCTTTTTATTTTTTCTCCCTTTCCATCCCATATAAAATTGAATATGAGTTTTTTGAAATGATCTAACGTTGTCTTTTCAATTGGCATTACAGAAGCCAAATAAATAATGTTTGGTAGAATTAGAGATTTAACTACAGTAATTTTCCCGACCATTGTGAGTTTTCTTTTTTTCCAATCTGTTATGATTTTTTCAGACTTTTTTTTAATCTTTTCAAAATTAAGATCTTTGCATTTTTGTTTATCATGACCAAAGTATATGCCTAGGCATTTAATAGGCTCATTTGACCAATTTATATTTTCAAACTTTTCTTTGCAACGTTTCAATTTACCTAACCACATTCCTTCTGTTTTATTTCTATTTAATTGTAAACCAGACCATGTTCCAAAAATTTCAATAATATTTAAGGCCTTAGATATTTCTTTTTTAGATTTCAAAAATAATGTTGTGTCATCAGCGAGTTGTGTTAACTTTATACTCCTAGTCTTTTTATCTATTTTTATTTGGATGCCCTTAATATCATTTTCTTGCCTTAGAAAATAAAGAGATGTGGAATAAGTGTACGCGACACAGCCCACAATTAAACGGCAATTTAGAAAAACCACAATGGACAACCGCCAGCAGCCTTCAACGAGGCCATATGGCACTGCTCGCGGTTATGCAATTGGCCCATGGTCTAAATAAGATGCATATAATTCAAATCCAGCCCTGAAATAGTCACAGATAGACCCCCTTCTTAAACAAGGAACAGAAAACATCAAAAAGACAAGTACAAACGAAAGCTTTGTCAAGGATTCCTGGCTTAGGACAGGCACATGTAATATGTGGCGGGGTTATTCTACATGCTAGTATCTCTACTGCTATTACAAAAATTATCGCGCTGACCGGACACCCTTGCCGAATACCACGAAGGATACTGTATGGTGAAGATATCCAACCATTATTAGTGATACATCCTTTTATATTTGTATAAAGGGTTTTTATCCAATTTAACATCGAGTTTTTGATACCGAATTTCTTTAATGCTTCGTACATAAATTCCCATTCTAAGGAGTCAAAAGCTTTTGAAAAATCCAGGAACAAAATAGCTCCTTCTAAATTGTATTTTTCAGTGTGATCTATGATATCTTGAATTTGTCTGATATTAAACCCAATGTATCTATTTTTAACATAGCCGTTTTGGTCTCTATTTATGAATTTATGCAAGATGGGTTTTAATCTTTGTGCCAACGCGTAGGCAATGATTTTTGTATCAACGTTTAAAAGTGTGATAGGTCTATAGTTATCAAGGAGAAGAGGGTCCCCCTTTTTATAGATAAGACTTAAAATACCTATTTTTTGTAGATCTGTTAATTCCCCTCGTTCATAGCAATGATTAAAAACTTCCACTAGAAAAAGTTTTAATTTTCCCCAAAATGTTCTATAAAATTCGACAGTTAAGCCATCAAGCCCAGGAGATTTGTTTAATTTCATATGAAAGATTGCGTCTGTGCATTCTTTCGAGGAAAGTTTTCCCTCTAACTTTCCACTCTCATCTTCGTTAAGGACATAATCAACTTTTGTTTTTTCGATATATTCTTTTGTTCCCGAAACATTCGGCGATTTAGATGAATAAAGCTTTTCGTAGTAATTTCTTTCCATTTCTAAGATTTCTCCTTGATCACTTATTATTTCACCATTTTCATTTCTTAATTCGTTTATAGTTTTTTTCATTTGTCTAGATTTTTCTAAAGAGAGGAAATACTTTGTATTTTTCTCACCCAATTCGATATTTAATGCCCTTGATCTGATTCTTGCCCTTTTTGCTTTTTCCTCATATTCTTTCTCTATTTTATTTTGAACATTGTTAATTTCATTTTCTATTATGTTTTGATCATTACTATTGTTATTTTGATCAAGTCTATGTTGAAGTTTTATTACTCTATCTTCCATTTGCTTAAGTTTGTTTCTTTTATTTTTTGCTCTATTTTTGCAGAATAAAATAGTTGTTTCTTTAATTTCATTCTTTAAAAGATCCCAAGCTACGGGTAAATCTTCTTTCTTGTATTTTACAGTTATGTACCTGTCTATCAGTTTATTAATAATATCTTTATATTCTTCTTCATTTATAATACTATTGTTTATTTTGAAGTAGCCTTTTCCTTTATTTTCTGAATTAAGTTTAATTTTTAGTGATATTGCTTGGTGGTCTGTATATCTTATTATTGCAGGTCTAATGTCTGCACTTTTAATTTTTGGTTTTAATGTTTTATCCAGCAAAAAAAAGTCGATTCTACTAGCGGTTTTACTTTCATTTTTCCTTCTCCAAGTAAATTGGTTTTTATTTGGATTTAATTCTCTCCAAATATCTAATAGATTAAAGTTTTTAATCAATTGTTTTAAATTATTTACAGGTTTACATTTTGTTTTATTTAATGACTTAGTTAGTCTATCCCTACTTTTTAATGTGTCATTGATGTCTCCTCCAATAATGAGGATACCTTGGCTTTTATTTTCAATGACATCGCCGGCTTTTCTGAAAAAAGTGTTTCTTTCAGAAGCTTTGTTCGGTGCGTAGCTGATTAAACGCAGCTTTTTCAAAAAGAATGGAAAACGCAGGTACAAATATCTGGTAGTCGGTTATAATAAGACTTACTTCGCCATCAATGAGTCTTAAAGTAAGAACAAATTTACAGAAGATCAAATAATCGACATGCTCAACTTTCTTATAGACAACATATTTGTTCAGTTTGGTGGACTTGTTTTTCAGCAAACAATAGGGATTCCAATGGGCACCAATTGTGCACCTTTGCTTGCTGATTTGTTTCTTCATTCATATGAAGCAGACTTCTTACAATCTCTTCTAAACAAAAAAGATCGTAGACTAGCTCTCTCTTTTAACCTCACGTTCCGTTATATTGATGATGTCCTTTCACTGAACAATTCTCGATTTGGTGACTTTCTCCATCTCATATATCCCCCGGAACTTGAGATAAAGGACACAACGGATTCTAGGAAGTCTGCTTCATATTTAGATCTACATCTCGAAATAGACTCTCAAGGAAAACTATCAACAAAGCTCTATGACAAACGTGATGACTTCAACTTCCCAATCGTCAACTTTCCCTTCATGTGTAGCAACATTCCGTCCGCTCCAGCTTATGGAGTTTACGTATCACAATTGATTCGTTACTCCAGAGCTTGTGGGAGCTACATCGATTTCCTTGGCAGAGCGTCACGTTTGACACAGAAATTGCTAACACAGGGTTATGTTGCTCCTCGGTTGCTGTCTTCACTCAAGAAATTTTACGGTAGACACCATGTACTCATAGATAAATATGGGATTTCTATCTCTCATATGAGTGCAGATGTCGGTTTGTCATAGGGTTTTGTTTAGTCTTCCTTTACCGGATTTGACACACTGAATTGGAAATTGGCAGCGCGGCGGGTGTGCTATAGCAGGCAGGAACCGCTTACTCTTCCGGAGCACCCGAGTTCACTCTTGTTACGACTTGAGTTCGCGTTGTTGATTTCTGTTCGGTTGTTTTTATGTTTTGTGTTTCCTTGTGCTGTTCTTGTTCATGTTTACCGGTTTTGTCGTTGCCTTTTCGGACTTTTGACACTCGAATGCCCCTTTGGTGCCTCTGCTTTATTCACTAAAGTATAAATAGTATCATAAATTTCAATATTTATTAAAAGAAGCCTTCCGTCATCATCTTTGAATGTGTCTATTAATCTTGAATTTAAAGTTTTATTGATGATTATAGACACTCCTCTGGAATTAGAATTTCCATGCGAGTGAAAAATATTACCGTCTATTTCATTAGTTAAATTTGGTTCATCAGAGTAGTTAAGATGAGTCTCTTGGAGAAAAGTTATTTAACTTTTTTGATTTTTTATCCATTCATAAACTCTATATCTTTTATCTTTTTGATGCAAACCTTGGCAATTTAGAGAACAAATATGTAGTGTTTTAGCCATGTTTATTTTATAAATTTAAAGTAGTAAGTTGCGTTAAAACAGAACCTTTCTTTGTAGAAACCAAAATGTGATTCACAGAACAATAAGAGGTGTAAAATACTAGAACAAGTTTGACCAGTCTTGCGTGTCGCATGGGTCTCAGGTGAGTCAAATTAATATTATAGGTTGATGTTTGAATGAATAGAAGTTGTCTTGCCAGGTGTCTATTTAGATAATTTAAATACACCTTAACATTTAGTATGAATGAATATCTGTCAAGGTCGTTGTACCTAATATTAGTACAGTAAAACCTGTACTAGTGACCACCTCCATATAAAGACTTCCTGTCCATAGAGACTATTTTGAGTCCCCCAACAATTTTTCCTATATATTTGACCTCTATATAGTGACCACCTGTCCAACGTGACTAGTGACCATAAGAAACTGTCCCATTAAGTGCCAAAACCTGTATGTAAGGACCTTAAATTAGTGCAAATGATTCTTAATTGGTCTGGGTCAGCTGTCAGATCAAAGCTAATTAGGAAGTGTCACCTTTCTTTGATATTTAGTAATTAGTTCTCAGGTAAATTTTAGGAAGATTTTTGTAGTAATTATCACTTATTGCTTGTGTCAGGGTCAGTTTAACTTGTGTCTTAAAGAGTTGGTAATTAATAAATTTGTCAATTCTAGATTTATGAAATTTATTACTATAGTAATCAACATGATCAAATGGAGATATTTTTTTATGATTTATAAGAAATTCTTTGGCAACATTCCATTTACTTATGAATAAGGTAAAAAGGGATATTTTAAAATATATATATATATCTAAACTGCATATTAAAATACTGTAAACCTATATTCAAACATGTATTAAACAAAGTTTTAGATAAATTTTCTCAAGACATGTACATGATGTATGTTAAAAATATTAATGAAATATTGCCAGTAAAATAGTCTATTGTTTATAGTTTCAATAGGACAATATTAAATCAGTATACTATACTTCTATAGATCTATGGAAACTGTGTCTCAGTTAATACACATGCACATGCCTAACCTTATATATACTTTATCTTGACAACCTCTATATAAAGACCCCCTGTCTCTAGTGACCTTTTTGTCAAGGTCCCTTGAAGGGTCACTATAGACAGGTTTGACTGTACTATCGTAACGGTGACCGATATATGGCGGTATTTTATTTACAAATATAGATAAAAATAGTACGACCACGTGTATGTTTAAGGGTTTAACATACAGCTCAGTTATTGCAATACTCAGAGTATACACATATGTACAATATATATCATTATTTTTAGGTATTAGTGTATCAAGATACAAAAAAGTATTGTACAAACAGTATCTGAATATAAATAATTTGTTCTTATTCACATGTATTATTCGTTTGTCACAATGAAATTCGAGGATACAAAAAAGATTAAGTACATACGTACTACATAGGTTAAACTTATGTACATTCATTACTAATGTAGATAATAGAATTATTACACAATATAACAGTGTTACTGATACATATTTTATAATTACTCTTAGTATTTATTTCTGAAAATACATCATCTTATATAATGTCAAATTCAGACTTTTCTTTTTTTTCTTTTTTGCTAAGATAAAAATACAAAAGATGAAGCAATTTAAAAGCACATTTATACATTTCCAGTATAGAAAAATGCATAAAATGGAAAATATGTTATACATCGAAAACATGAAAATATACATATATTTTTATTTTTTTTATTTTTTTGCTCACATTTTTTTTTAAATCTCAAATTGTTATATTTTGATACATGGTCAAATTTAGTTTTCTTTTCCACTGTCTTTTCTTTGTCTGGTTCTGCTTTTGTCCCTATTGTGGATCTCATCAGTTGGTGTATTTGGAGGTCTTTTATGCTTGGTGTTCTCAGGTTTTTTGCTGGGAGTAACATTGTCATTAATGTCTAGATACTGGTCCATAGGGCCTATTTGTGTTTTGTTATCTTTCTTGGACTTCTTTTTCTTTTTCTTTCTAGATTGTTCACCTTGATTGTTTGTTGTATCACTTTCAGGTTTATCATTGTTTTTTTCCTCTGGAATGACTTCCATTTGTTTTGGTTCAACTTGTTGTTGTGGGGTTTCTGAAGACTTGTAATTTTCTTGAGCATCTTTCTTTTGTGTCTCATCATCTATCTCTGTATCATCATCTGACTGGCTTTCAGTCTTACTTTCTGAGTCACTGAAATCACTTGACCACAAATCATTGGCAGTGCAGTCTATACCTTTGTGTCCACTTTGATGACACTTAAGGCACACCCAATCTTCTGTGCAGTTGTCAATCTTGTGACCCATCTTTAGACACTTTTTGCATTTAATTTCTTGTGGTGCTTGCCCCTTGTAGACCATGTAGGCTCTGTATTTACCAATTTTACAGACTCTTGGGATAAAGGCATCACCACTGAGCTGGTCACATATGAAGATTCTATCTCCTGTCCAGCAGTTTGTAAGGTATCCATCCACTCTTAGACGCTCTCTGTGATAGTCGTGAACCACCACTTTAAGCTTTTCAAAGTACCTAGCAATCTGACCATCATCTGCTGATAAGGGGATCCCTTTCACTCTGACCCTGAGATGGTTGGGCCTTTCTCTTTCAACTACAAATGGGTTTCTGGTATAAAGTTTGATTAGCTTCTTTCTTATTGTTATCCCATTGGTTAAAAGTTTGTTTCTGTCATCTTCATTGTCTAGGTAGATTCTCCAGAGCCCACCCACTCTCTGTATCCCTTTGAGATGTGTCGCAGGGATCACTTTGTCTATGTCTTTATATATTTCTTCATGTGTTAAATAATCTATTGGTTTTGGTTTTATGGCTCCAAATAGATCTGATTCTAAGATGAATATGGGCTTAACATCCGAGAGTTCATTTTCATAAGTGTCTTGGGTTTTGTTTTGTAATACCTCAACAAACGACGCCATCTTTGTTTGTGTTTCAGGGATGTCTTCACCTTCATTTGACATTTTCTCTGTAATTGGTAGTATTTCTTGTATCTTTTCTTTTCAGAACTTTACTCCTAACTCTTATTCGTCTACTGGAACGATTTTGATGTAATTTTGTTCTATAAGATTAGTGAAATTCATCGAAAACTAAGCGGAAAAATCGGACCCTTGGTTCCTCGTTGGCCGCTTATATCCCTTATCTAGTTTGAAATCTTCTTGTACATTATTATGTTGTATAAATCAGAAAATAGTGATTTCCGTAAGTCCACTATAGACAGACTTGTCATTTCTGTTTTTACAAATAATCATATTTAAAGATTAAAACCTTTTGTCTTTTGTCCTTTCATAAAATTTGACTCCAATTATTATGATTAGTGAATATATGTAATAGTTATACCATGAGGTAAAGGTGTTTCTGGATAAGAAACCCCGAGGACCGGATGTCCGAGTGGGTTTCTTATACCGAAACACCGTATACCGAATAGTATAACTAACTTACACTCCAGTAAACTTAAAACAAAACTAGATTACAAATTTTTGATAGAAAGCAATAAAATGTGGCTTAAATAATTAAACTGGGTTAGTTAACATATTTCTGATTTTTTTCTTCCTCACACAGGGGCCTCTTTAATTCAAGATATTATGCAACTGAGATGATTTTAGGATTAAAACAGATTATTCAACTTGGTAAACAGATTAATGACTTTAATTATATTAAAAATAATTGATGATTTTGTATCATGCTAATTAAAACAGTGAACACTTGTAAACTGAATATCTTTAAGATTCGTTCAGTTTTTATATGACCACCAGGGAAGACGGGAATGCTTTGGCTGCTGTTCCTTTGAATATCATTAATTTCTTCAAGCAGGTAATGATAGTTGAGGAAATTGCGTATTTGAAGAAAATTTATTTCATTTTAATATAATATTTTTTATTTTGATATGCAGTACGATGCGTGGGGTTCGATTAAGAGCCTTTCTCTCATCTACTTCCTGTTTGCCGACTTACTTAATTTTTTGTACAAATGGTCAATTATGGACAATTTTCTCCGCAACCTCTTATTACATCCTTTTGATATTTGGTAATCAGCAGGGTCCTATGCCATTGAAATAATTTCAGGTCTATAGTCTACCTACTCCCTGTTTAACGAAATCCGCGACCATTTCTATTTTAACCCATTTTGATGCCCCGTCTACGAAAGTTATTGGGGCATATAGTCGTTGGATACGTTTGTTCGTCCGTCAGTCTGTCCGTGCGTTTGTTCGTCCGTCTCTTATGCTGCGAAATATGTGCATTATGTCTATTGGACATAATTTGCTTTGTTTTGTTTATTAGCTCACCTGGACCGAAGGGTCCATGTGAGCTATTACCATCACTTGGCGTCCGTCGTCGTCGTCTGTCGTCGTCTGTCGTCCGTTAACAATTTTTCAAAAATCTTCTCCTCTGAAACCACTGAACAGAATTTAATGAAACTTGGTATGAATGATCCTTAGGGTGTCCTGCACCAAACTTGTGTTTTGATTTTTGATCTGTCAAAAAACATGGCCACCGTTACTAAAAATAGACCAGGGGGGTCAAACTACTGTTTTTGGCTTATAAATCAAAAAGTATAAGTTAGAGATAGAGGAAATCTGAGGCCACGCTACTGATTCAGCATCAAAAGCTCTACAAAAGTCTCCATTTGGTCAAAGTTGTCAGATGACCCCTTATAGGGGTTACGGCCCTTTAAAGGTGAAAAATAGCATTTTTTCATGTTTTTGGCCTACAGAATGAAAACTATTGCAGATAGAGATTAGCTGTTGCTTGCTTAAATGTCCAGCTCATTTAACTCTACAAAAGTCTCCATAGATCGAAGTTGTCAGATGACCCCTTATAGGGGTTACGGCCCCTTAAAGGTGAAAAATAGCCATTTTTCATGTTTTTGCCCTACAGAATGAAAACTATTGCAGATAGAGATTAGCTGTTGCTTGCTTAAATGTTCAGCTCATTTAGCTCTACGAAATTCTCCATAGGGTCGAAGGTGTCAGATGACTCCTTATAGGGGTTACGACCCCTGAAAAATAGCGATTTTTCATGTTTTTGGCCTACAGAATGAAAACTATTGCAGATAGAGATAAGTTGTTGCTTGCTTAAATGTTCAGCTCATTTAGCTTTACAAAATTCTCCATAGGGTCGAAGTTGTCAGATGACCCCTTATAGGGGTTACGGCCCCTGAAAAATAGCGATTTTTCATGTTTTTGTCCTACAGAATGAAAACTATTGCAGATAGAGATTGGCTGTTGCTTGCTTAAATGTTCAGCCCATTTAGCTCTACAAAATTCTTCATAGGGTCGAAGTTGTCAGATGACCCCTTATAGGGGTTACGGCCCCTGAAAAATAGCCATTTTTCATGTTTTTGGCCTACAGAATGAAAACTATTGCAGATAGAGATTAGCTGTTGCTTGCTTAAATGTTCAGCTCATTTAGCTCTACAAAATTCTCCACAGGGTCGAAGTTGTCAGATGACCCCTTATAGGGGTTACGGCCCCTGAAAAAAGTGATTTTTCATGTTTTTGGCCTACAGAATGAAAACTATTGCAGATAGAGATTAGCTGTTGCTTGCTTAAATGTTCAGCTCATTTAGCTCTACGAAATTCTCCATAGGGTCGAAGGTGTCAGATGACTCCTTATAGGGGTTACGACCCCTGAAAAATAGCGATTTTTCATGTTTTTGGCCTACAGAATGAAAACTATTGCAGATAGAGATAAGTTGTTGCTTGCTTAAATGTTCAGCTCATTTAGCTTTACAAAATTCTCCATAGGGTCGAAGTTGTCAGATGACCCCTTATAGGGGTTACGGCCCCTGAAAAATAGCGATTTTTCATGTTTTTGTCCTACAGAATGAAAACTATTGCAGATAGAGATTGGCTGTTGCTTGCTTAAATGTTCAGCCCATTTAGCTCTACAAAATTCTTCATAGGGTCGAAGTTGTCAGATGACCCCTTATAGGGGTTACGGCCCCTGAAAAATAGCCATTTTTCATGTTTTTGGCCTACAGAATGAAAACTATTGCAGATAGAGATTAGCTGTTGCTTGCTTAAATGTTCAGCTCATTTAGCTCTACAAAATTCTCCACAGGGTCGAAGTTGTCAGATGACCCCTTATAGGGGTTACGGCCCCTGAAAAAAGTGATTTTTCATGTTTTTGGCCTACAGAATGAAAACTATTGCAGATAGAGATTAGCTGTTGCTTGCTTAAATGTTCAGCCCATTTAGCTCTACAAAATTCTTCATAGGGTCAAAGTTGTCAGATGACCCCTTATAGGGGTTACGGCCCCTGAAAAATAGCCATTTTTCATGTTTTTGGCCTACAGAATGAAAACTATTGCAGATAGAGATTAGCTGTTGCTTGCTTAAATGTTCAGCTCATTTAGCTCTACAAAATTCTTCACAGGGTCGAAGTTGTCAGATGACCCCTTATAGGGGTTACGGCCCCTGAAAAAAGTGATTTTTCATGTTTTTGGTCTACAGAATGAAAACTATTGCAGATAGAGATTAGCTGTTGTTTGCTTAAATGTTCAGCTCATTTAGCTCTACAAAAGTATAGGGTCAACATCAAGACCAGGTGAGCGATTCAGGCTCCTGGGAGCCTCTTGTTTATTTTAATTTTTTCATGTTTTGTTTTATTTTGTCTGATTTTTTCCTACTTTGAAATTAGAATTGATTTTTAACCTTATTCTCTCTTTTCAGTTTACATAAGTTATCTCCCATAAGCAGGAGTTATCTAACTTTGCAGGAGGTGTAATTTCTTAACCCCTCTGTTCTTTTCATGGAAAATGAGAGAAAAATCTAGAGAGATCTGAAAGAAATTAGGGATTTCCCTCAATTTCACAAGAACTTTACTATAAAAAAATCTTTAAAGTTTACATTTTTATTGCAGATTATTTAATAAGTATTTTTGTAAAAGGAAATGTTTTAAAAAGTTACATAACTATCTCTAAATGTGGGGAAATCCCTTTTCTTTCTGAACCCCTCAAATTTATCAAAGGATTTCAACAATAAATCCAGAGAAAATAAATTTCATACCTGCTGTAAAGTTAGATAACTCATGCATATGGGAGATAACCTATGTTAACTGAAAAGAGGGAATAAAGTGAACTGTTTTCATTTCCTTCTCAGATGCCCTGGACAAGATATTACAGAAGTTTCTGTAATAGTTATACCATGAGGTAAAGGTGTTTCTGGATAAGAGTTTACAATATTCAATTGAAATTTATGTATGTTTATTCCTCAATAGTATTTCTTAAACAAACCTTTGAAACACCGGTTTTTTCCGATAGATCTAAGGTAAGAAAGAAATGCTTGATAGGAAGACCGTTAGTATTTTTTAGACCAGAACAAATTAAAGGACGTTCGAATCTAGACGATTTTTTACAATGTGGTAATTATTACCGCTAACTAGAAGAATGAAATAAATTAATTGCAATAATAATAGTGTATTCCCGACTGTAATGGTGCCGTGCTATGACTATGCGTACAAAACGATCATTAAATGTTTTTTGGTCTATTGTCAAGTTTAAAAGTGGTAAATGGTCGTTAATTACATGTTTTCATATCAAGTTATAGTCATACGTAGATTTATGCTGGAAAAAAATTAACCACGGGGGGAAGGGTTGAATTACAATTTAAAGGCAAGAACATATACATGTATGCGGATCAAAAATGTCTACATTTTAACATGTGTATTATATGAAAAGGAAGACATTTTGATGCTGCATATATGATAATGTGTACTATTCACAAAAATCATAAATGAAAACAAAAAATGAGACTATTTTACTATTTAACTTTTTAAATGTTAATAGAATTTCTAAAAAAATGTCAATTTTAATCATATTCACGAAATTTCATCAGTTGTTATATCCGCCTACTTATATACATGAATGAAGAGTATAGACCACATATTTGTATTAGAATATATAAAAGGTATTTTTTCTCTTATTCTTATAAATGGGGTAGGTAAAAAATTGGGTAGCTCATCTGTACCCTTAAATACTCTGAGTTACCCCCCACCATGACATTAACGACCCTTATATCGTTTCTGTAAAGTGCATGCGTCACTAATTATGCTCCTGCAACCATTTAAATAGATATTAACTAGCCCTAAATTCCATAGTATTACCCTTTGAGAATTTCCTGTTCAACCTTTGTTAATTTAAAGAAAAATGAGACAAAACAAGCCTCATAATACAAGTACCTGATTTTTTGTAATTAAGTACTACTTTTTTTACGAATCAGGCAGATACCATTAATAGGGTGGCACATCGATAATAAATACACAAAAAATCAACAAAATTAGGTAAAGCAACCCCAGTAAACTTTGTTTTGACCACTAAATTTTCAGTTGATCTTGGATTTAGGAGATATTACCAGTCAAAATTTAGTTACATGTACCTTGTACAGAGAAAAGTACGGGAAAATTGCCCGCCATAATTTTTTCATTATATAACCAGTCAAAATATATCTAGGCACCAACTACATTTTAAAACCTGCCTGGGTTTTTTTTTATGGTAAAATGTATGCATCTATATCCAAAATTTTAAAATTGGAAATTATCAATGTGCCACCTTCTGTCTGATCCTGATATGGAATAGTACTTAATCAAGCTGCCTTTGTATAGAAACCCAGTCAAATTGATGCACCATGCAGGTCGGCCATCTTGATTTTCCCCAAAAAATATTTTGCCAAATTAAGATTAAGTCTTTCATGAAGATCTTTTAGTTAAACCAACTCCTAAGTTGATATGGAAATATTGGTTTGGAACCAAATTAAGAATTTTGCATGGTTTTCTGGCTGTTTAGACAATTCCATATATCAAATTATCTTCTAAATACATCCTAGTAAACCTACTATGGAAAATCTGTATGCAGCATAATAACGATAATATATTAATATCTTATTAGCAGTTACACATTTACATTAAGTTGTTACGGCAATAGACATAAAGTGGAACAAACATAATACATGGAGATATAACTTTTTATATTATGAATGACATATCCAGACAAGACATATGATGCGACTGACAGTGGGTATTTAACTAATGGAGAAAAAAAGGAATGCCATAGAATAATTCGGAATAAAGAACAAGTAAACTATGATAAAAAGGGCAAATTATTGTTACGACAAGATTGAGCCTCTTAATAAAGACAGTTCACTATTATGATTGGCAAGCATTTTTAATATTATTCCACATGTGAATATTTGTTTCTTCTTCTTCCAGTTCAGAGTCGGACTCTTTGAGAGTGTATATTGACTTTTGTTTATATGATTATTATTATAAATACAATTTATCATGGAGAACTTGTATTACATTTGTGTGTTTTATTTATGACTTTATGCCTTAACCATGTACTGAACAATTTGTATTTGTATGATTATAAGTAAGTTATATTTATAATATTTTATTACATTATATTATGACATTTATAACATGCAAAGACCATTCGTATAGTTCTTATTATCTCCTTGTTACAAATTAAAACTACCCTGACAAAACATTTCTTGATAAGAGAGATTATGACCTGTGAATATTTCGTCATGTGATATACATGTACTTCGAAACCTGGGTATTTCCTGTTGACTGAAATACTTAAAAAGGTTTGTTCTTTATTCTTTATCTTTCGATATAACAATAGATTTACAAAACATTAACGCAATTTGGTTTTATGTCTTTGTAATGTTTAACTGTAAATAATAAAAAATAAGGATAAAATAAGAGGGAATGAAATCAAGATTTTACTTTCGATTTCGGTTGACGAAACATGAGATAGTCAAGCCTCCTAATACCGCCACCGGTAAGTGTTTTTAAACTCCTTACATGATCAAAACGGCACGATCCAATTTTCTTAAACATTTTGAACACTAACTGGTCATTTGAAATGCTTTTATTTAGATAGGGCGAAGACACCATAAGTCTAACATGTAGTAAAGTGTCAATATCGTAAAAAAGTTTTGTCGTGGCATTTGTCAGAGTTTCGTTAAGGAGGTCAATTATTTTATAAGCAAAGTTTCATAATGTTACCAAAAAAGTTTGTCATGCACACCTTGGGTCATCTGAGCTATTATGGTACTTCAACGTCTAACGTCCGCACAACCGCCCCTTTTCAATATATATTGAAGATCTTGTCCCGGGCCACTGATGCAATGGCTTTGTTGTCCTCAGTGTAAACTTTGAGTGTCCTCTACCAAGTATGCAAAATTTATGATGCAATCAACCAACATTACGGCCATCGCTTATATAGAATAGGAGTCATACCATAGTCAGACTATAGCCTAGTACAAATCTCAAAAATATAAGATATCAACGTTCATTTTTAGCCTAAAAACCTTTCAAAACCTGTTTCCAGACGGCACTTAAAAATATAAGCTAAATTTCTATCTGTACCCCTTATTCGACAAAGAATCAAACTTTAACACACATTTTAATTTTTATAGTTTTTTCTAAGACTTTTTGAAAAAGCCTTAAAAGTCACATTTATAATATAAGCATTCATGTGGTGTCTGCAACGAAATTGTATGTCCATTTTAAGTCCAAAAATACAAAATCTAGAAAGATAAAGATTTTTGATTTTCATTGTTCTGAAATCAGTTCAATTTGATTCTTTACTTTAAAAAAAATAATGGATAAATAAGGGGTATTGCATATTAGATGGAAAAACTAAACGATTGTAGAAAAAAATATCCCCCAAAGCAAGTAATACAACTTTTTAGAATTGTTTTTTTTGGAGTAAAGACAAATTAATGGCATTTTATCTTTCAGTAAAAACTAATGACTAATTGAAACAAAAACTTTAGGTGTGCTTAATACCTTTAACTTGGGTTTTAGACATCACATGTCTAATGTGTTCATGACGCAAGACTTCGTTTAAAATTGGACTTATCATAACCTTTTTCACAATGGTGCTTATACATAAAAAAGGGCTTTTCCTTAGGTGTTGTACTTTTGGAAAAATGTGTAAGCAATCAGCTGCCTGAATATTTTTGGACCTTAATTTATGACACATATACTGTGAAAATGGCGTATGTTTTCATTGTTATTAGGGGTGTTTACTATCCTTACTCAAGCTGTTTAATGTTACACACTAATCAAGGTAAGGAAGAATTCATTTAATTTTTATGGGGCCTTTGTTAATTCCGTCGGTCTGCCTTTTTATTTCCGGGGCCTGGATTCTTTTTTTGGCGCAAGCACAATTATCTGATTTTTAAAGACACTATATTTTTTCTGTCAAAAACACCATCCTGCCATTTCTTTTTATTCAAAGCACCGTCCTGCCTCTTTATTTCTGGATTTCCCCCATAGCCGCCCCCAATAAAAAAAAATCAAACGGTCACCCCCTACGACGTTCCAGAAACCAAACTATAACACACATTTCGATTTTATAGTTTTTTTAGTTGAGAGATATAATTTATAGTTTGAATCTGTGCAGTCATAGTTTGGTCAGGTGATATTGTCCAAGAAGAAAATTAATTAAATCTAATTATTCGAGCATTTGTTTATAATATTGTCTCATTTTAAAGTAAACTGCATTTAGATTAAAAAAAAAACAATAAAACACGTAGCATTAATATTGCCGTAATAACGACTTACTTTCTTTAAATTCAACTTCCACTAGCGAAGACGTTAACTAAATGGTTTCTGTTTTTTTGTACAACAACAAAAGAGAGATAAATTGCTATATTTTTATCACACTTTTCCAAAAGGTTAAGTTGTTTTTCTATGCTTTTATACCCCCTTAGCCAATACAAACAGGGAACTTATGTTAGAATTGTAAATTGTAAACAATAAGCTTCATGTTAAATAGAATTGAAACAATTTCACAGTTAAAATCATAATTAAGATTTATTTTTCCAAATTTTATAAACACCAGCTTGTTAGTAAAAAAAATCCCCTAACAAGCGTTTTACAGTATTTATAATGATATATGTCGCATCTTAATCTAAACAACTTTTCCTCCGTAAATGACTCTTTTCAGTGTGAGATGACCAGGTTGAGATGCGAGCACGTGCAGCGATCTCACACTGGTCAATTAACCGTCGGTACTGATATTGATCGATGATGTCGACCAATGTTACTTTAAACTTTCGGTTTTGAGAATGAATTAACCTAGGGTTTCAGAATATAAAAAAATGATTTTTACGGAAGAAATAGGTACTTACACGCGTCCTTGGAAAACCGGCAATGATCTTTCACTCGTGATAGAATTTTTTGGGTCTTTTGACTCGTTCCGATGCGCTCCACTCGCAAAAAGACTGAAAAATTCTATCACTCGTGAAAGATCAGGCGGTCTTTTCCAAGAACTTATGTAAGAACCTATAAATCTTTGATATCCTCCTTTTTGCTTTACACTTTCACAACTTTTTCCAAGTTTATTCAAATACCACCTGTTATCGGACTGCAGATGAATCAAGAACATAGTGAATCGTGGCACAGGTGTAGACGACGCGGCGAGCAAAAAAGCAAATGGAAATTTACAAAGTAAAACAGTCAGCAGCCTCCAAAGAGGCCAGTAGGTGATGGCCGTTGTTTTGCCTAAATAGATTTTCCATTTTCACTTTTCACTTTTTCAGATTGTTTATAAATCGCATGTTAAATGGAATGCTTCGGAACTACACATAATTAAATTATATGTTAACAATTCAAGACACGAAAAAGTAAAATAAAGTTTAAAATTTAATACAATAAGATAGTTGTTTACCAACAGTGGGATTTCTTATGGATTGTTAGACTGTCGCGTGCCGTCTACACTTTTTGTGAGTCATTCTTTCTACTATTATGAAGTATGTAACTATTTAAAAATCAAATAAGTGCAACAACGGTGTCATTAAAGTTGGGTTCTAGTGCTGCTTGGGATTAATTATTACCGAAATAGCCATACAGCTCATAAAAAAATTAATTGCAATTAACACATTTGTTATGGTCTCAATTTCATTAAAGCCATATCTTTTAGTAATATATCAAATAAATGCAACTTACTAGTCACCATGCAGGATTTACTTTAGTTATAAGTATCACCAGGTATTAGTAAAAATCCTAAAGAAAATATCTTTATTTTGAAAACTTATAGATATATGTAAGCAGTTTTTATTCGACAGCATTTTTTTTTATCCTATTATCATTTTGTTACAGCCATGTCGTCGTTGTCCTTGTCGTTTATAGACACTTTGGTTTTTGGCCCCTTGAAAACAAGAAAGATTTGTATTGCATTTCAGATTTCTGGCCACTTACATTTCGGAAAAAGACCAAAAGAGGCTTTAATGAGTGAATTTACAAAACGTCTGTAGAATGTTAAATTGTCATCAAAACTTGATCATTCTTTTTAAATTTTATTTTCATTAGATTTTGCTATCAAAATGTTACAAAAATTTTGATGTATCTTGCATCGTTACATTGCTACGAGGGTTAAAAAGAGGTCACATCCCATACATTTTCTTGTATTTGTGGTCCGATTTTCATAAATCTAGAGAAAACCCTTTTGCCACCAAAACTATAAGAGATAATAGCATGAAAACGAACACATGAACCTACAATTTTTCTTGCTTAGATTGACCACACTCTTGAAAATAAATACAACTTTTAATTTTATTTTATTATGTAACCTGTGACGTGTTGCAGAAGCGACAAAGAGGGGTTACTTTGGCACCATCCGTCGTCTTGCATCGTCGCCGTCCTGCGGCGTCACAAAAAAAAATCCGTCACAGTTTTCCAGGCATATACATGCCACAGCTTCTTGATATTTGGCATATAGCTTCATCCCATAGTACTATAAGGTGTAAAGCGATTTTATGCCAGAAAAACGCTACTTCCTTTTTAGCTCACCTGGACCAAAGGTCCATGTGAGCTATTGCCATCACTGGCGTCCGTCGTCGTCGTCGTCGTCCGTTAACAATTTTTCAAAAATATTCTCCTCTGAAACTACTAAACAGAATTCAATGACACTTGGTATGATTGATCCTTAGGGTGTCCTGCACCTAACTTGTGTTTGGATTTTTGATCCGTCAAAAACATGGCCACCGTTACTAAAAATAGACCAGGGGGGTCAGAATACTGCTTTTGGCTTGTAAATCAAAAAGTATAAGAGATAGATGAAATCTGATGCCACGGTACTTCTTCAGCATCAAAAACTCTACAAAAGTCTCCATTGAGTCGAAGTTCTCAGATGACCACTTTTAGGAGTTACGGCCCCTTAAAGGTGAAAAATAGCATTTTTTCATGTTTTTGGCTTCTGAAATGAAAACTATTACAGATAGAGAAAAGCTGTTGCTTGCTTAAATGTTCAGCTTATTTAGCTCTACAAAAGTGTCCATAGAGTCGAAGTTGTCAGATGACTCCTTATAGGGGTTACAGCCCCTTTAAGGCAAAAAATAGTGTTTTTGGCCTGTAGAATGAAAACTCTTGCAGATAGAGAAAAGCTGTTGCTTGCTTAAATGTTCAGCTCAATTAGCTTTACAAAAGTGTCCATAGAGTCGAAGTTATCAGATGACCCTTTATAGGGGTTACAGCCCCTTAAATGCGAAAAATAGTGTTTTTGGTCTATAGAATGAAAACTATAGCAGATAGAGAAAAGCTGTTGCTTGCTTTAATGTTCAGCTCAATTAGCTCTACAAAAGTGTCCTTAGAGTCGAAGTTATCAGATGACCCCTTATAGGGGTTACAGCTCCTTAAAGGCCAAAAATAGTTTTTTTGGCCTATAGAATGAAAACTATTGCGGATAGAAAAAAGCTGTTGCTTGCTTCAATGTTCAGCTCATATAGCTCAACAAAAGCATTTATAGGGTTGAAGTTTTCAGATGACCCCTTATAGGGATTGCAGCCCCTAAATTAACATGTTTTCATGTTTTTGGCTTATATAATGATAAGTATAGCAGAAAAAGAAAATTGGTTGCTTGCTTTAATGTTCAGTTCATTAAGCTCTCAATAAAGGTCTCTATAGAGTCAGAGTTGTCAGACGGCCCTTAAAATAACATGTTTCACATTTTTGGCCTACAGAATGAAAACTATTGCTGAAAGAGAAAAAGCTGTTGCTTGCTTAAATGTTCAGTTTATTTAGCTTTACAAAGTTCTTCATAGGGTTGATATCAGGACCAGGTGAGCGATTCAGGCTCCTGGGAGCCTCTTGTTACATGTACCAAATACTTCAGTTTTTATGTATTATGAATATTTATATGAAAAATTTTCTTCGTAGTTTTCTTGGTAACTACATGTCACAGCCTCTTGATATTTGGAATGTGTCTTCATCCCGTAGTACATTAAAATGTAAAGCAATTTTATGCCCGAAACATTGCTACTTTCTGTTTACTGAATGTTTTTAGACACAGACGACATGCGTCTTTCATGGCAGACCGCCATTCTAGTTAACTTAAAGATCGAGGAGCAAACCCCCTTAAGGGATTGTGACCCTACTGTTTCAGAGAAAATGGGACCAAGGGTTATAAAAAAAATTGCTGAACATTGAGTTTTTATGCGATTTGTTCGTTTTTGTCATTGTTTATGGCGATAAATTCTGTCAGGAAAATGTAATTTCAGTTTGAAGCACGTTACATTGGTACGAGGGGGCAAATTGAGGACACAACCAAAAAAAAACTTCCTGCTTTTCTCTATCAGAATTGCAAAATTTTCTATCATTTTGAGAAATTTAGTAATCAAAGGTGTCAAAAGCGCCTGATGAATTTCTTTGAAGGTTTGAATACATGTACAAAAACAAATTTCAAATATGCATTGAATTCTCACTAAAGAATGCACGTGTCAGAAAGCTTTGTATGCCCACTTTTCAATGCGCTCGGCGTAGCTTTTTATTTTCTTTGTCATTATCGAGTTTTTAATGCTTACATAAGAAAAAATGTCCATCAGCCCATTAATTAATTTGTATTTGAAATTTGTAAAGTTTAACAAACTTGGTTTATTTAGACTTTATACTTCCTTTCAGACTGTTTAGAATGGCAGACACAACAATTCTCTGCAGAATCTGTAGTCTACGCCATACCTCTAGACCAGCGGTAATTTGGTGTCAGAATTGTTCAGAGGGACTTTGTGGAAGCTGTCAGGAGCACCACAGTTTGTCTAAAGGGTCTGAAAATCATAATACTATAACTATTGCTGATTACCAGAAATTACCGAGCGATGTTTTACAGATCAGCGACATCTGTCCAGAACATGATGACAAGTATGTTATGTATTGCAAGAACCACTTACAACCCTGCTGTAGAAGCTGCAGCTTAAAGAATCACAAAAACTGTAAGGATGTAGCGAAACTCGAAGACGTTGTTCAAAACTACAAATCGTCTGCAGCTCTACAAGACCTCGAAATCTCAATGAAAGAATCCATCGAAAATTTAATGAAAGTAAAATCAAATAGGAAAGATAATTTAAAAACTATTGAAGCCGAGGATAAAAAAGCACTTGATGAAATAGAAAACATTCGACGTAAAATAAACAAACACCTTGATGTTCTGCAAGAAAATATTAAGGCAGACCTTGAACAAAAAGAGGAGAAAACCAGAAAAAAAATTATGGATGCTATGAGTTTGCTTACGAAGGAAGAAACATTAATGAACAACAACCTCAAAACGTTAATTAATGTTAAAACTTTCGCCACCGACTTACAGGCGTTCCTGTATTCAGCAAAAATGGAAAGACAAGTACATGCCGTAGAAAATCGTCTCCTGGGTCTCATTAAGGATCAGACCTGTTCTGATTCAAAGATAAACATCAAGATCGAGCCGTCCTTGAAAAGATTCACCGACCAAATCAAAAGGTTCGGTACAGTAGAAGTCAGCACTTCACCGTCCACGGTAGTCCTGAGTAGAAGGAAGGAAGGAGAAGCACAATTAATGATATCTAGACCACTGACCAGACAGATAGAGGATATCAACCTTACTGTGGATAAAACAATAGAAAATGTCAGTACTGGTTGTTTTGGTTGTTGCATACTTACAGACGGTAGAATGGCATTTACAGATATTGATAGAAATGAAATAAACATTTTTAATATCAATGGAACAAAAGAAGTAAAAATCAACACACCAGAACGTCCATTCGATGTTACACAAGTCAACAACACAACATTGGCAGTATCATCTGTTGGTTCCAACCGTGGTATCCACCTCATCGATCTCCATTCCAGACAGATAACCAAGTCACTCCTCGCTGGTCATTATATAGATGGTATAACAACCCGTGACGATGATCACCTTATTTATTGTGAAGAGGGAATCGGAGTCCGGCTGATCCGCATCAGTGACGGAACCGTTACAGATATAGTCAAGGAGTATCTGCCTGGTGCTGCCTACGTTACCTCGTTTGGTGAGATGGTTATGTCTACCAACTGGAAAACAAATACCGTGTCGTGTTATGATATCAGAGGAACAAAGAAATGGGAATTCAAGGATGAAAGTGTTCTCCGTAATCCCAGTGGATTATCAACGGACAGGGATGGGAACGTTTTTGTCGTGGGACGTCACCCTGGAAATATTGTTATCATCTCTGTCGATGGACAGAAACATAAGGAAATTAAGTGCGAACTGAACGATGTGATCGCTCTTGACTATGACAAAAATAATGATATTCTGTTAGTCGTTCAACTGAGTGGCAAGGCTGTAGTTATGAAATAAAATTAGGACAAATCAGATAGAAACTCTTGTATAGCAATATATAGTTTTTATCCTATTGGGTTTTTTATATAGTATATACAAGTATATTTTTTATCATTTGTTCATTTTCATTAATTTTGAATCACTGAAATATGCATTCTGATCGATTTTGGATTGATGAATCATGAAGTTTCATAATATTTTAAAAATGATTTTATCGTTTCTTTCATTTGTACTACTAAAAGTAAAATTCAGTTGCATTTCACGATTTGCATTTTGTGACTGCTACCATTAAATAGGATTGTTAAAAATGGAACCAAAATTGAGGCACTAAACAAATATTTTAGAATGTTTTTTTCTTTTCCATTTGATTTGGAATGCGTTTAATCACAATGTGCTTCATTTAGATCGGGAACTTTTTTAATAAATCTAATGCATCTTCTACATTTTACTACATCTAGAAAAACTCTATACGATACAATAACTAACTCACATTTTAATAATATGTCCTCTTTTATTAAACTATTCTGGACCTTTAACTGTGAAAATGAAACAATTCTAAATAACCTATGTAAATTCCTCCTGGAGTCTGGAGTTGTTTAAAACAAATACAGTGTATCTGCTTTGATCTGTCTTAGATTATGACAATTGCTTTGTTTATATTATTTTGTTTGCCACATATATGTTTTCATGTATATTCTGTCATAAATAAATATTTGTACTGTTATTGCCCCTTGAGTGCCCATGATTGGTCAAATAGACTTGTATTCTTGTATTCTTGTATTCTACAGTTTTTCTTAAATGCATGGATAAAAAATTTAAGAAGCAGAGAGGAATTAATGGGGCATTGCAATCTAATGTCAAACTTCCGAAACAAAATCAGAAAACAAAAACAAGAATAGCAAGAAGAAACATACAACAACAAAACAGACTGAAAACTAACTGAATAACAATCAACAAAACAACTCAATCGTAACGAGAGTGAACTCAAGTACTCAGGGTTAGCAGTTCCTGCTTGTTACAACACATCCAGTGTAAAAATATTAGTAAGTAAATAACATTAAACAACTCAACTCAATCGTAACGAGAGTGAACTCAAGCACTCAGGGTTAGCAGTTCCTGCTTGGTACAACACATCCAGTGTAAAAATATTAGTAAGTGAATAACATTAAACAACTCAACTCAATCGTGACGAGAGGGAACTCAAGTACTAAGGGTGAGCATTTTCTGCTTGTTACAACACACCCAGTGTAAAAGTATTAGTAAGTGCATAACATTAAACAACTCAACTCAATCGTAACGAGAGTGAACCCATGTACTCAGGGTTAGCAGTTCCTGCTTGTTGCAACACATCTGTAGCGTTGCTTCATTTTTGCGTTATTTCTTTTTTTAAAAAAATCTTTTCCGTGCCTGATTTATACCTGCGTCGCCGAAGGCGGAAACAGGTCTAGGAGTCAGTTCGTTCGGTCCGTCCGTCCGTCCGTCGCGCTATGGGATGCCTGTCTTGTGTAATCTGAATCTCAAAAACCAAACACTAGATCTTTCTGAAATCTTTCATGGTGAAAACAGATATATTTAAGATGTCCACCTTTCAATTTGGAATCTTTTAATAATAAATTCGTTTAGAAATTAGTGACCACAAAGGGACCAAAAAGCGATTTAAAAAAAAACTTTCTACATAAATGCTGTTCTGATTGACCAAATACTATGAAACTTTACAGTAATGTTTCATACCATTAAAGAAAGGGTCGTGCTGTTTGTGGGTGTCCCCCTTTTTTCTTTGTCATTAAGATCTGTAAACAAAATGACTTAAGTTAGCTTTGAAACATTTTTTTATGGTTATTAAGATGCTCAAAGAATTTGAAAATTTGGCTGAACTCAAAAATTGAAGAAACAGAATGGCAACAATGTGGCATTCGAATGTCAAAAGTAAGAAAGGGACACAACAAAATCAAGAAACATAAAAAAGAACGGTACGATAAACCATTCTACCTTGAACACAAAAAAGAATAGTACGATAAACCATACTACCTAAAACGCAAACAAGAACATTATGATGAACCATACTACCAAGAACAAATACAAGAACAGTACGATGAACCGTACTACCTAGAACACAAACAAGAACAGTACGATGAACCATACTACCTAGAACAGAAACAACAACAGTACGATGAACCATACTACCTAGAACAGATGTGGCATTCGAATGTCAAAAGTAAGAAAGGGAAACAACAAAATCAAGAAACAGAAAAAAGAACGGTACGATAAACCATTCTACCTAGAACACAAACAAGAACAGTACGATGAACCACATCACCTAGAACAGAAACAACAACAGTACGATGAACCATACTACCTAGAACAGAAACAAGAACAGTACGATGAACCATACTACCTAAAAACAAACAAGAACAGTACGATGAACCATACTACCTAGAACACAAACAAGAACAGTACGATAAACCATACTACCTAGAACATAAACAAGAACAGTACGATAAACCATACTACCTAGAACACAAACAAGAACAGTACGATAAACCATACTACCTAGAACACAAACAAGAACAGTACGATAAACTATACTACCTAGAACACAAACAAGAACAGTACGATAAACTATACTACCTAGAACACAAACAAAAACAGTACGATAAACCATTCAACCTATAGCTAGGACACAACAAATAACTGAATAGCACTCGACAACGTACATGATTTAACGAAAGTGAACTTAAAGGCTCCGGCAGGGTTAGTAGTTCTTGCAAGCTTCAACACAACAATCACGTTACCAATGGTCAGTTCAGCTCTTCAATCCGATTAAGGAGAATAAAAAATGACATACAGTTATGACAAATCAACATCTGTGCTCATCATCTGAGAAAAAAATCATGTTTGTCTGTGCACCCATGAAATTATTTACTGACGACAATAACCGAGGACCAACTTAACCCTAGCGGCAGCGATTAGATGGAAAAAAATCATTTTATTTACCCAACTTGATAAAAACAATTGCCTTATATCTAGCGACCGTAGAAGTCGTCAGTTCTGGCTAACTTTTCTTTTAGTTTTACAGGTAGAGAAAATCCGAGACAAAATTCTGCTGTAGCATCAAAAGCTCTACAAAAACAGTTGCAAATGGGTGCAAAGATATAGAAACTAAGTCCGTAGCACTATCCAGCTAATGTCAGGAAATAAAACATCTTTATTGTCTTCTCTTAGCTAGTAAGAGATAGACCATTTGGTTTTATTAGGGGGTATGGGGTATGGTGAAATTTGAAATAAAAACACAGGATGCCAAAAGACATGAAATATAAAGATAGGACACTGCAAAGATTAAAAAAGAAAAATGTTTTTTTTTTCAGGATATTTAAAAAAAATAGAAAATTGCACTCCCAAAAACATTTGGACATGATTTTTCCAAATATGAAAAGGTAGTCTAAAAAAAATTCGTCACCCCCCTAAAATAATACATCATAAACACTTGAAATAGTTAAGACAGTTCCGTCAATTTTTTAGATTTTTTTTTGGTATAACGAGAAGCAAATTTATTCCTATGGTAAAACCGAATGTCGTATGAGAAAAATCAAAATCGGTAGACATAAAATCATAAAAAATCAAACCAAACACAATACTATTTTTGCAACCAAACCGCACAGGCCTGTACACAGCTTTTTGAAAAAGGGGGTGCGTTAATATAGGATATTTAAATTTAAGGGGGTGCGAATTGTGTTTTAAAGAAAAATCCTTAGGAAATTTAAATATTTTTTCTCCAAAAGGGGGGTGCGAACGCACCCACCGCACCCCCCCCCCCCTGTGTACGGGCCTGCCGCAACTAGCAATGCTAAATGAATATGGAACAAGAGCGAACTTAGGTGCTCCAGAAAATTTAGCTATTCATACTTGCCAAATAGTCACCATTCTCGTTTCCAACCATTGATTCAGTATGGGTGACAATAAAGGACGACAATACTAAATATCTATGGTAAACAGACATAAACGCTCATCTTAGAATCAAAATGGTATTTTTCTACGAGCACTAATATCTACAGTAACGCTTCTTGAATGACAACAACGACCGGGAAGCAATATAACTATGGTTGTTTATGTATATAATCTGTAAGACCCCACTAACCCTCGAATAAAGAATCTTTCAAATAGACAAAAAGGCATCCAAGGTATTAACTAAACTTTAACCAAACTTTAAATGCCAAGATTAAATAGGCTGACACAAAAAAACGACAAGTGTAGGTCATGCAAACAAATTAAGGATCTTCATATTGGTTAATAAAATAAACAAGATTAAGTGCCAGAAAATCTATAGAAAAGCTGTTTCAAAACAATATTTCTTTTCAAATGCTTATGTCATTGTACATCGTCACATCATCAACAAATTCCTGCCAAACGAACCCCATAGATTTGCTCACGAGCGTCAACTGATCAACACCATCTAATACATGGCCAAGGGAAGCTATTGGTGCCATCCTGATTGATCCATCAAGGCTGTCGACAAGGTAAGCAATGTTAGCTAATCGCAAGGTTTTTGACAAGTACATGAGAGACATGACATGAAGATTGAGCATTATGACGTAAAACTGTAACCCATGTAACAGGTTATAGAGTTTCATCTCAGGAAGAAAAAAATTAGTAGATGGCTTGTTTTCGAAGTAATTTAAAGTGAAATCAGAGGTACCACAAATAAAAGCTTTGGGACCTCTTTTTTGGTAACACCAATGATCTGCAATTCTAACCACAGACGATGTTGTTTATCAATGAGCCTCCTTTACAGGGCAACCATATGAGACAATAGAAGAAAGTGGAGCAGCAATGATGAATTAATCTAGATGATTATCATTAATATAGTCCATCAGCCAACTCTGAAAAGACGTCATATTTAAAAGTTGAGTGGATACCCCCGTAGACCGAATTTTTATGGTACAAAAAATTAGTATTACATCTAAGCTTCATAATTCCAAATGTTAAACTTGTATAAAATATGCGGAAAATAGCGTAAAAATCATTTTTCTGGACCCTCTGGTGAGCAATTGAAAAGTAGTCATTCATTTATTTTCAATAAATTGAACATGGGGTTGAAAACTTCAATTACTGTTTTATAAATCTATAGTATGCATCGGGATTATTGACTTAGGAAAAGAATTTGCATCATAACAATGTCTAAAAAAGATATTTTTTAGATTTAAAATTGCTAATTATTACGTTCAAAATTTCCCTATTTTTACAATTTGCGAATGTCTTCCTATGACTTCGCACGTATCACAGGTAAAATTTACTCAACAAGATTCACCTAATTACAATGGTCACGATTAAAAATATTAAAACCACCAGGATTTGATAAAAACAGTGTTTTACAGAAAAATCCATTTTTAATGTCCATGTGCAGATTGTAATGGTTTGACCGATATGGTTTTATTTTTTAAATTATTAAATGTGAAGGTCACTTTTTCTATTTTTAGAATCAATATTTTTTATGATTTTAAGTCATTTCTATGGTATTTTTTTTAAAAACCAACATAAAAGAAGTTATATTACAGTAAAGGTGATTTTTTACATTATTGAAAACAAACTTATAACCTATTAATCACGTTTTCTTGTTTTTGGCCTGTTAGACTTTACTTTAGGTCAGGTGCGTTTGACTTTATTTATACTTACATTACTTTTTACTTATAACTTATCTATTCTTTATTTGTGGCGACAATTTATATCGAGCTGTCGCCTTAAAATAATGTAACGATGTCGTTTTGTAAATTTAGTTTTTTTTCCAATTCTATTGTTATGAAATCAAAGAATGGATGAAGGGGTTGGTGTTTTCCTAAAATAATATTATGAATCTGAATTTTGATGAAAAATATTTAAGTAACAGAGGATAAAATATTTTGAAGAAGGATTTCTGTCATACAGAATAATGCTAATAATGAACTCGAGACACCTTTATGAAAAAATATTTGTCTGATCGGAACAAACCCATCCCCCTCTTTTCGTGGTAATGGTCTTTCTCATAAAAAAGAGTACTAGAAGACAAGAAGTCCTCATTGATGATGGATTTTTACAATACTGCATTTTAAAGATTTAACAGCAATGTCATCTCATTCCTAAACATTCCCAAAGACTCCACATACACAGACGAACAATTAGGATTTTTCGGACGATTGCTGTTGTTAAGAATCAAATGCATACCAAAGTTCCTCAGGCAAAACTGGTACTGTTCAGCTGTAAATGATTAGAAAATAGTGCTGAAGCTTTTTCCATTACAAAGGGCACGTTGATCTTCATGTACCAGCATATGCTCTTAACCTTGAAGTGTCTGTTCCCATAGAAAGTTTGTATCCGTTTGCTCATTTACTTTGTCCCAAACGATGTCAGAATTTTGTACTTTTGTTTATAAAGTATTCTGTTAACAGGAAGTAGTTGAGTAATTCCTTAACTCTATTAAGAAATATAGAGTTAAGTTACATAAAAATTGAGACGGAATACTTAATAACTTTGCAGAGCGACGCTCGATTTAAGAAGACGAAAAATCAAAAAGTGAGCCTATGTATGTCGCTTCTGTCTAATGTTACTGGCGACACACAAAGAATACAAGTATTTTAGGTCTACAGAAACTTATATCATTAGTGTACCATTATTTCTTTTTTTTATGTAATTTCATGAAAAATGGGAAACACTGGAATCAGCAAAGTTAAAAACCACACAAATAGTAAGATTACAGTATTTGCATTTTAACACAAAATCAGGACAAGTTTTCTTTGATTTTTTTAGAAATTTTGAATGAAGTATAAGACGGGACATATTGTACTCGTGGAGAACTAGACTAGCTATCTCTTTTTATCTCACGTTCCGTTATACAAGTATTGATAATGTCATTTCACTGAACAATTCTCTATGGTGACTTTCTCCATCTCATATATCCTCAGGAACCTGAGATAAGGGACACAATGGATTCTAGGAAGTCTGCTTCATATTTAGATTTACATCTCGTAATTGACTCTCAAGGAATACTTCAACAAAGCTCTATGACAAACGTGATGACTTCAACTTTCCCTTTTTGTATAGCAACATTCCGTCCGCTCCGGCTTATGAAGTGTTCGTATCACAGTTGATTCGTTACTCCAGAGCTTGCGACAATTACATCGATTCCTTGGCAGAGCGTCACGTTTGACACAGGGTTATGTTGCTCCACGGTTGCTGTCTTCACTCAAGAAATTGTACGGTAGACACCGTGCACTCATAGACAATCTTTCAAATGAGTGCAGATGTTGGTTTGTCTTAGAAATTTGTTTCCTTTACCAGATTTGACACACTGAATTGAAAATTAGCAACACGACGGATGTGCTATAGCAACCAAAAACCGCTTACTCTTCCGGAGCACCCGAGTTAACTCTTGTTACGACTTGAGCTGGCGTTGTTGATTTCCTTTCGGTTGATTTTGTGTTTCTTCGTGCTGTTCTTGTTCATGTTTACCGGTTTTGTCGTTGCCCTTTTGGACTTTTGACACTCGAATGCCCCATTTGTGCCTGTTTGCTTCTTTAAATTCATTCGTCGGTTAGCACAATCACTAACTTCAATGGTTTGGTGATTTCAACTTCGTTTAGTTAACTTCTTTCTGGGAAAAATTGACCAAACTCTACGACATTGCTCAGCAGCATAAAAAAGTTCACAATAAAAAGGCCTGTTTTTCAAAATATATTTAGGTACGATTGTAATGAGAGTTTCTTTTTTGTTGTTTTAGAAGTACGTTTATTGCTTTGAATTTCGTTAAAATCTAGATTCTTTAGAAGACGGTTCAGGAAACAACTGCCAACAATGAAGAAGCTAAATATGGATCTTCAAAGTATTTACAAATATACTAGTAGTAATTTCAAAAGGCAAAACAATCATAACAAAGCGTCAAATAAATTGAAAAAAAGATCCATATAGAACTTTATTAATTGGCTGGCATATTTCCTCGATAACAGTTACTTTGTATCCCTTTTGTTACTAAGTGCAACAAACGGTCAAACATGCAGCGCCATTATTGTATACATGTTGTATGCTGCCTTGCAAAATGATCCAAAATGCACATGTACGTGTAATTATGGCAACTTTTAAACGACAATTAAGACTAAAGTTCTTATATTCTGCTACTATAGTTTCAAAAAGGTCAAATATATAAACTAAAATTGAAAAAATATATAATGAAACACATTATGTTGATCATTTGTATTTACACATGAAAAAAAAAATATAGATTTCAGGCGACTGGGGCTACATTCATAAATACCGAAACTTTTCAACCGGTACTACAAATATTTTAATGGATTAATTTTATTTAATTTGTTATGCTGAAGGTAGATTCTTTCCACAAAATATTCCACCTAGCTATCCTATTTTTTTAGGAAATGAAAAAAGAAAATGAAAAAAAAACTCATTTAAGTCATTCTTTGTATCATCTCCCTTTAAGACTTTTTTGAGTGAAAATTTTAACAAACTTTTGTCTGTCGTTGGTTGTCTGGACAACATTTAATATGTTAAAAGTTTTCTTTTCAATAATATTGTAGTAGACTTAGTATAATAGAATGTTTTATAAGGGTTGAAATTTTTTGACAGTTTATGGTACCCCTAAAGGGGCCTCTGTTATACCAGTTTCCGCATCTTTTTGCAAAGTATAACAAGTTGCAAAATAAAGTTCACATGTTTGTCTTTTGATTTCTGCAATAAAAAATCGGTCTACAGGGGTATCCACTCAAATTATTTTTTTCCGGACCTGGCTGATGGACTAATACAAACAAATGCGAAATGATACTCATATATTGGATAAATAAGTCATCGATGCGAGTATTCAATTATTGGGTACAAATTAAACCTTACAAGTCGGGCAAAATATCAGAAGTCATCATTGACATCAAAATTTCAAGGGGTCAACATACAGAGAGTTTAACAATATAAACGCCTTTTTACAATTTGAAAAGGAAAATGTCCAGAAGTCTTGTGTCCGCGCATAGCATCGGAACACTTTTCATTCTGTGCAGCAATCTATCGACAACCGTGGACAGACCGAATGCTTGCTTTAATTTAATCACAGACTAAAATAAGGATGTACAACGGAACGATCCAAATTATCTTTAGTCAGGAAAATGAATATGCTCTTGTCCATACTGATTTTCCATATCGTTCGGTTTTTTTTTTTGGTTTAATTTTGTCTTGACTTAATTATTTATTTTTTTTTCTCAATAGAGCACAGTGGGTATCCTGAATTATTTTTCTGACGAAAGATACAATCCTGCTTTTTGATGTTATTACCCATAGCTTACAAATTAAATGGGTATTACATTTATTTGGGTATAAGTGTCGAGAAAATAAAATAATAAAAAAAAAACATTCAAAAAATGGGTCAAACATAGAAATGGCCGGATTTAGTTAAAAAGAAAGTAGATAAACGTCAGATTTGAAATCAAATCCCATGTTATGGGATCCCATGATGATGTTGTGTACCAAATATTAAGCGCCTCTGATGAGTATAGTTAGTGAGAAAACTGGCACGAAACTATAAATTGTCTACTAATGAATATGTATGTCAACAAATTGAAGTCAGTAAACAGGAAGTAGATGAGTGACAAACCAGATATCGAATCATACGTTTTAAAAGCCCATGCTGATGCTGCTTACTAAATATCCCATGCACGTTAAAGAACTTTTTGTAGAGTTTGATAATAGTAGGCTGAATGGGCCCCGCTACAATTGCAAAACTGGCCAGCAAACTGCAAACAGGGGAGGGATTCACAAAAGCATCAAGCTTGTTTTCATTCCAGAAATAATCAATACGTTTATAATCTAAATATCAATAGACTATGATTAGTAGATGCTGAGGAAACTAATAAGTACAAAAAAAGTTCCCCACCCAACCGACATTGACCATATATCCCTGCATGGAATTTCACTCCGTGAAATCTGGTTAATTACATCTTGCAAGTGCATTGCCTTAAATACACATGCAGTATTTTTGATGCATACATATTTTACAGGAGGCAATTCCAGGCGAATAATTAAAATTCAATGTGTAGTATATGTCCTTTTTTCTATAACAGACCAATAAGCGACGCTTAAGACAAAAGTTGTACGGCAACAATACCAAAAAACAAAAACAAAATAAACATAATAACAAAAATCTTCTGGTTTAAGTAACACAAATGAAGCATCGCCTCGTGTCGACTTCAAGTGCGTGGACAATTAAGAAAGTTGTTTTTAACCCCAAAAGACTTTTGATATTTGTCACCGTAAGTTTTGCTATATATACAAGACAAGTTTATGACTTATATGGTGCAGGCTGAATAAAAACCCGAGATAACCAGGTGTTGTGGCACTAAACTTTCCCTTTTCCTTGCGATTTTAGAATCCATGTGCAACATCAACACAAAACAACACGATTGTAAAACACAATTTATGCAATTTTCACTATATATTAAGTCAGTTTGTCAAACATAGTTGGCTAAAGGTGAGTAAATGATGCGTCATGCAGTTTTTAATAGGTTTGTAGAGCTAACTAAAATAAAAATCAGACATCGAACGTATGCACGGACGTGACATTGCTGGATTTGTTATAAAACTGTCGCAAACTTTCTGTACACGTACTACAAACGAGCTAGTCGCAGTACAGTTGCAGCAAGAACGTAGCTGGAACGTAATGAAGACGTTATGAACGTAGAAGACACGTAGAGAAAACGTGCTGAACGTAGAAGACACGTAGTAAAAACTAGTGAGTCCTAGAAGGTACTTGGTTGTAAACTTGAAGGACGTTGCACGGTCGTTTTAAGAACGTGGAGAAATCGTATTGAAAACCTAGGAGCATTGTTTTTTTATCCCGTCTGCACTGCGTTCTAAGAACGTACTAAGACTTGGTGGTCCCAGTGTGACGGGGGTATAACTGTGACTCACCCGTATCATTGTACATGTATCTTGTTTATTCAATTCATTGTGTTATGCTTTTCTTTGTACCAATGTATTGGACTTTAAGAAAATAACATTATAACTACAGCTCCCTACTGTTCAGTTAATTGTTGTCAATAAGTACTGCTTTATTAGCGTTAATTATCGATGTTTACTTATCTAAAGATATACGACACCAGTTCACACATTAACGTTAATGTAAAAGGGATTTCTTTAATAATTTGACTGCACCAGAAGAAATGTTTGCATAGCCAATGAACAGATAATTAATTAACAGTATGGATAAGGCAGATGGAGGGTTTTAATCACATGATAATATCATATTTGTTAGAATCTCTCTAATCTCACAAATGAACGAGAGCACTTCATACCCTCATTTATGGTCAGATATTAGCGGGGTACCAGTCTACATGTTGTAGCGATAAAATATATAACATACAAGTAAGGGTTCTAAACCACTTTATACATGTTTTGTAGATTTTAAAGGAGCCTTTGACTCTGTCTGGCATACAGGTTTATTTTACAAATTAGGAAAAATAGGATTAAGTGATAAATTTTATTCTATTATAAAAAAATATGTATTTGAAAACAGAACTATGTGTTAAGTTTTTGTATGCTTTAACAACCAAATCAACAAACAAGACATCTTGTTGTTATAAATAATATATTGTGAATTAAGCGTAAATGTATGCAGATGTTTGTTCTCAATTTATTTTAGAGTTTTCTTAATTTTACATGGGTATAAATACATTCATTGTACCAAGTCTGAACCATTGTTCTTCAATTTATCTGGTGTGTCCGGCTCATTTGTCCTATCTCTTAGACGTTCCAAATCAAGCCTCTGGCCTAGGTAGTTTTATTATTGCCTTTAGTTACCCAAAGGCACATACACCCCGACTGCTCTATGGACATAGTGCCTAACCAGACGTCAGGTTCTTTGTGCTCTGTAATGGATTTTGAAAGTCAAGCTGAGAGCTGTAGCGGGCCTTCATGTATTCACCACAAAGGAGTTCTGGCACTAGTCTGTGTTAAGGTTATTTCAGTATTTACAGAGTTCTACTTGTTCCTTGTACATGTACATAAGTTTCATTGTGAGGAAAATATTGTTCATTTTGATTGAGTCTATTCCCTTCTCAATATTCAAGACATCAATAGGGAAAGTTTGAACACTAAATTTGCACCACCTCCGGGTCTTTTCGGATCCCCTGAAGTCAGAAACATTGTCAAACATGTATTTACCTGTCGTACCCTTTAATGTTCGTCGTTATTTACCAAAAAGAGTGTTATTATTTTGTCATTGGAATCATATGCATTGTGTTGTTGATCTGGGGTGAATTATTGCAGGGAGGTGAGCAACGACCACTGGTAAAAATGAAAGTTGTTTGTAGGTTTTAACTGGCGTTCGGCTGGAGTAGTTTGTGTTGCATTTAAATTTATTTCACATCTTATTAGCTCTAAAATATAGCATGTATAGTTTACAATATTCAATTGAAATTTATATATGTCTACTTCTATATAGTTTTTCTTTATTTAACCTTTGAAACACCGTTTTTTTTCTAAAGATGTAAGGTAACATAGGAAATGTTTTATAGGACGACCGTTAGTACTTTTAAGACCAGCTCAGACTGAAGGACGGTCGAATATTTTTACAACGTGGTAACTGTTACTGCTAACTAGTAGGATGACATAGTTTAATTGCAATAATATAAAAAACACGAAAAAACAGTGTATTCCCGACTATAATGGTGCTGTTCTATGACTATGTGTACAAAACACTCATTGTGTGGCAACTGGTCATTAACTGCATGTAAATATATTTATATTTAATTAAAGTCACGTGTAGATTTATGCTGGAAAATAATTAACCACGGGGGAGGGTTGAATTACAACTTAAAGGCAAGAACATATATGCGAAACAAAAATGTCTACATTTTGGCATGTACATTATGTTAAATTGGTGAGATTTTTATGCTGCATATATGAATATGTTTACTATTCACAAATATCATATATGAATACAAAACTATGAGACTTTTTTTACTATTTAACTTTTAATGTTAATATGTTATCTGTCAATTTAAATCATATTGACGAAGTTTCAGCAGTTGTTATATCCGCTTACTTTTGATATACATTTATGAATAGTATAGGTCACATATATACATTAGAATATTTAAAATGTAAATGGGGTAAGTAGATATTGTTGGGGTCGCACATCTTTACCCTAAAAAACAGCGAGTTACCTTCCACCATGACATAAATGACCCTTTTATCGTTTCAGCAAAATTTATGCATCATAAGTATACTCCTGCAACCATCTAAATAGATGTTAACCAGCCCTAAATTCCATTGTTTTACCTTTTGATAATTTAGAGAAAAATGAGACAAAACAAGCTTCAAAATACTAGTACCTGAATTTTTTTAATTAATCAAGCTGCTTTTGTAAAGAATCCCAGTAAAATTAACTCGCCATGTAGGTCGGCCTTCTTGAATTTCCCTTAAAACATTTTGCTAAATAAAGCTTAAGTCTTTCATTCTGTTAGTTAAACCATCTCTTAAGTTGGTATGGAAATATTGGTTAAACAAAAAAAAGGATTTTGCATGGTTTTTGAGCTGTTGAGACCTAGTCACTTCCTTATATACAACTATCTTCCAAATATATCCTACTATAACAAAATTGTATGCAACAAAATAATGATAATATAATATTTGATAAGCAGTAACACATTTACATTAAATGGTTATGACAACAGACATAAAGTGGAATAAACATAATACATGTAGATATAACTTAAGACAGAGGAAAATTATGAATGACATATCCTGACAAGAAATATGATGCGACTGACAGTGGGTATTTAACTTATGGAGAGAGAAAAGTAATGCCATAAAATAAAGCAGAATAAAGAACAAGAAGAATATCATAAAAGGGCAAACTCTGATTACGACAAGATAGAGGTTCTTAAAAAGACAATTAACTTATATGATTGGCTAGTATTTTCAATACTATTTCACTTGTGACACGGAATCCCTGCTTATGAATGTTTGTTTGTATGAAAATTTTATCACTATAAAATTATAATTACAATTTATCATGTAGAACTTTTATTACATTGGTGTGTTTCATTTATAACTCTGTGCCTTAATCATGTTAACCAAGTTCAGAACTATGAGTTTGTGCTAATAAATATTTGTATGATTATAAGAAAGTTTATGTTCATAACATTTTATTACATTATATTATGACATTTAAAACATGCAAAGACAATTCTCCTAGTTTTTATTATCTCCTTATTATAATACAAAACTCCCTTGACAAAACATTTCACGATATGAGAGATTACTACCTGTGAATATTTGGTCATGTGATATACTTCGTTACCTTGGTATTTCCTGTTGACTGAAATACTTAAAAAGGTTTGTTATTTATTTTAATCCAAGTTTGATCTATAACAATACATTTAAGAAACATTAAGGCAATTAGGTTTTATTTCTTTGTAATGTTTTACTGTAAATAATAAAAAAATAAGAATAAAATAAGAGGGAATGAAACCATGATTTTACTTTCGATTTTGGTTGACTTAACATTAGATAGTCAAGCCTCCTAATACCACCGGTAAGTGTTTTTAAACTCTTTACATGGTTAAAACGGCACGATCGATTTTCTTCAAAAATGTTTAGAACATTTTAAACTTTAACTTGTCATTTGAAATGCTTTTATTTACATAGGGCTAAGACACCATAAGTCTCACATGTAGTAAAGTGCCAATATCGTAAAAAGTTTTGTCGAGGGATTTGTCATAGTTTCATCAAGGAGGTCATAGTTTTTATAAGCAAAGTTGCATAAAGATTCAAAAAAGTTTGTCAGGACCGTCCTGGGTTATCTGAGCTATTCTCGTACTTAAGGGGATACGTTACTTTGGTCGACCATCTTACATTTCAAAACAAATTTGCATGCAGAATGGTAATACCATTACACATTGAAATATTTATTTGAAATAGGGGGTCATGGGTCGATTTTTCAAGTTAATTTACTTTGAAATTATCGTTTTTGGTGGGAAATTTATATAGAAGTAATGGGAAAAGATCCAATATTTTAAAAACTTTGTTATTCTTCATTGATTAAAACAAAATTTTCTCATTACATTTCAACTAAAAACTAACACAAGAAAGTCCAAATCTTTCTCTCAAAAACCGTATATATTTTGTCATAGGTCATGGACCATCTTTTTTTCAAGAATTTACATCAAAGATAAACAATAGCGTTAAAGTTCAACGCTGTTCAAGAAAAATTGACGTTGCCATTTTATCGATAACGTCGTTTTTAACGTAACGTATACCCTTAAATAACGTCTTACGTCCGCACAACCGCCCCTTTTCAATATATTAAAGATCTTTTCTGGGGCCGCTGAAGCAATGGCTTTGTCCACAGTGTATACTTTTAGTGTCCTCTACCAAGTATGCAAAATTTATGGTGCAATCAACCAATATAACGGCCATCGCTAATAAAGAATAGGAGTCATTAGATAGTCAGACAATAGCCAAGTATAAAGCTAAAAATATATGAGATAGAATAAAACGAAATCCACATTCATTTTTAGCATCAAAAGCTTTTCAAAGCCCGTCACTGAGTCAAATTTTCCTGACGACTCTTAACAAAAGAAGCTCTTTTTTTATTAATATTCCTTATTCGGCAAAGAATAAAACTTTAACACACATTTTGATTTTTATAGTTTTTTCCAGGACTTTCTGAAAGGCCTTAAAAGTTACATTTATTTAATATATAAAAATAATGGATAAATAAGGGGTATCTGCATATTAAATGGAAAAACTTAAAGATGGTTGAATTATAGGTTCTTACATACGTTCTTTGATAAGACCGGCTGATCTTTCACGCGTAAGTACCCATTTCTTCCGTAATATCATTTTTTATACTGAAACTTTCGGTGACTCCATTCTTACATTGTAAAACCGAAAGTTTTAAATAACATCGCATTTCATTGGTGGACATCATCAATCAATATCAGCACCGATGGTTTTTATTGATAAATTGACCAGTGTGAGATTGCTGTACGTGTTTTTATCTCATCTCACACTGAGGAAAGGTATTTACGGAAGAAAAAATAATCCACAAAAGCAAGTAAGGCAACCGTGTATAAGTCTTGTTGCAGAAAAGAAAAAAAAAGTATTTTTCTTTCAGTAAAAACTAACAAGTAATTGGAACCATGAAGAAACTGGCTTAACCTCTTTCCTTGGGTTTTAGACAAAATAAGTTTAAAGTGTCCATAACACAAGATTTCGCCTAACAATGGACTAATGATAACCTTTTTCACAATGGTTCTTATTCAGAAAAAAATAGGGCTTTTTTCCTTAGGTGTTGTACATTTGTAAATAAGTATAAGAAATGAGCTGCCTGAATATTTTTTGGGGAACCTAAACGCAACACCATTTATATCACAGATTCTGTGAAAAGTATACTTTGTAATTAGGGGTCTTTACTATCCTTACCAAAATTGTTTAATGTTACACACCACACTAGGAAAGAAGCTCAAGAATAAAACTACAAAACACATTTCGATTTCATAGTTTTTTACCAAAGATATGTAAGTTATATATTGATTCTGAACAGTCATAGTTTGGTCAAGTGACATTATCAAAGAAGATAATTATTTTAAAATAATTATATGTAAACAATAAGATTCAATTTAAATAGAAATGAAACCATTACACAGCTCTAACTAGAAATAGGATTTATTTTTTCCAAATTTTGAAAACACACCACCTTGTATATTTATGCTCTACCTCAGCCAACATTTTGTTATAAAATACTCACAAGGCGTTTTACAGTATTTATGATGATATTTGTGTTATGATGGTTATGTCGCATCTGTACAACTGTTTCCAAGTTTTTTTCTCTCAAATAAACCACCTGGTATCGGACTGCATATGAAACAAGATAATCATAAGTCGTGGAACAGGGGTAGACGACGCAGTCAGTAGAAACAAGTGGAGATTCAAAAACTACCAAATATAACGGTCAGCAGCCTCAAAGAGGACAGTAGACGCTGGCCCTTGTTTTGCTTTGATTAATTTTTCACTTTTTCAGACTGTCTATGAATTGTCTGTTATTGGAATGCTTTTTGATAACACATCATTAAATGTGAGTATTTATCATAATACCACGGTAATCGTGGAAAGTTCCTATTCTAAAAATAGATTACTATAGGTAATATTGTGACGTCACACATGTCGCCATCATATGATCTAATATTGGCATTGATTTAGAAACATTTATTGTAAAGTTTTTGATTTGAAACAAAGGATATGCGGTAGAATTAAAGAACTATACGATACTTGTGAGTGGTATTTGTCAAAAAAACTATTTTCGAGGCTGATAATTTCACTTGCCATCGTGAAGTTTTGAATCAGCCTCTCAAGTAGTATTTTTGGACAAATATCGTATAGTTCTTTAATATCAAATAAGTGCAACTTATTAGTCGCCGTGCAGGAATTAATTACTTTAGTTATAAGCATCACCAGGCATTAGTAACAAACCAAAAGAAAATATCTTTATTTTGAAAACTTGTAAGTAGTTTTTATTCGACAGAAAGTTTTTTGCGATCCTATTATCATATTGTTATAGCCATGTCGTCGTTGTCGTTGTCGTCTGTAGACACTTTGGTTTTGGCCCCTGAAAAAAAGATTAGTATTGCCTTTCGGATTTCTGGCCACTAATGTTTGGAAAAAGTCCAAAAGGGGCTTAAATGAGTGATATTACAAAACGTATGTAGAATGTTAAATTGTCATCAAAACTTGATCATTCTTTTTCAAGTTTATTTCACAACAGATTTTGCTATCAAAATGTTACAACAACTTTGATATATCTTGCATCGTTACATTGCTATGAGGCCACATCCCATAAATTTACTTTTTTGTGGTCCGATTTTCATAATCTTTTTATCGGAATTCTTGCAAAAATCCCTGTATGCGTTTGCAATCAAATTTGTAATATCTCCTACCATTTTCGAGAATCTTGGGGTCATAATGGCAAAAAACCGCCAATTATAACACTCTGTCTCGGCAAATTGTTTTATCAAAAACAATAGTTGAAGTGGGCTGACCCATTTTTACGTTGTTTTTAAATGATGTTTCTAACCACTAGAGAAAATGTTCTTGCGCATTGAGGAGGTTTGCTCCTCATATTTTCGAATTTTTGTTAGATTTTCGAGATCCCTTGGTTTTATCCATCTTATATGCTTGAAATGTTTTGCACATCAATCCTTTATTTCATTTTTAAGATTCAAAAAATAAGAACACTAAATATGAAGTTGCTATTTTTTAAAGAAATTCTATTTACTCTGTCATTTGAGAATTTATGTTTAAAGTTGCCAATCAGCGGCAATGCAAAATTAATGAAAACCCTTTTGCCGCCAAATTGTAAGCGCTAATAGCATGAAAACGAACACATGGACCTACATTTTTTTCTTGCTTTGATTAATTGTTTGTCCACATTCTTTAAGATAAATTCACCATCCGTCGTCTTGGGTCGTCGTCGTCCTGCGGCGTCACCAAAAATTCCTTCAGTTTTCCAGGCATATACATGCCACAGCTTCTCAAAAGAAGCAAAGGTACCAATGGGGCATCCTAATGTCAAAAGTCCGAAAGGGCATAGACAAAACCAGTAAAAACGAACAAGAACGGGACAAAAACAGACAACATGTAAAACATGGAAACACAAAATAATTGAATATCAATCAACAATATTTGACATACAGCTTTATCCTATAGTAGTTTAAGATGTAAAGTGATTTTATGCCAGAAAAATCGCTTCTTCCTTTTTACATGTACCGAATACTTAAGTTTATATGTATTATGAATATTTATATGCAAAATTTTCGTCGCAGTTTTCTAGGCAACTACATGTCACAGCCTTGTGATATTTGGAATGTGTCTTCATCCCGTAGTACATTAAAATGTAAAGCAATTTTATGCCCGAAACATTGCTACTTTCTGTTGACTGAATGTTTTTATACACAGGTGACATACATCTCTCATGGAAGACCGCCATTCTAGTTAACTTAAAGATCGAGGAGCAAACCCCCTTAAGGGATTGTGACCCTACTGTTTCAGAGAAAATGGGACCAAGGGTTAAAACAAAATTGCTGAACATTCAGTTTTCATACGATTTGTTCATTTTTATACGACCGCAAAAATTTGCGGACGTATAATGGTATGATGCTGTCGTCGTCGTTGTCGTCGTCGTCGTCTGTTAACTTTAGTGTATACACGATAACTTTAGTTCTAGTCATCCAAATGCAATGAATTTTGACAATGATATTTCTTATATAATTACCATTAAAGGATGGATGGGATTGATTTTGGGAGTTCCCCTTTTTTCGTTTGGAAATTAAGGGCCAAAAGGGGCCAAAATTGCAACTTTTTTGTTTGTTCTTACAATAACTTTTTTCAAAATCTTCTCTTCTGAAACTACTGAACAGAATTCAATGACACTTGGTATGATTGATCATTTGGGTATCCTGAACTATAGTAATGTTTCAATTTCTGATTCGTCAAAAAACATGGCCGCCGTGGCTAAAAATAGACCTGGGGTGTCAGACTACTGTTTTTGGCTTGTAATTCAAAAAGTATAAGAGATAGATGAAATCTGATGCCACCCTGCTGCTTCAGGATCAAAAGTTCTACAAAAGTCTCCATTTGGACGAAGTTGTCAGAAGACCCCTCATAGGGGTTACGGCCCCTTAAAGGTGAAAAATAGCATTTTTTTCATGTTTTCCCCTATAGTATGAAAATTATTGCAGATAGCAAAAAGCTGTTGCTTGCTTAATTGTTCAGCTCATTTAGCTCTACAATAAACTCCATAGGGTCGAAGTTGTCAGATGACCCCTTATAGGGGCTACATCCCCTAATATAAAATAATGTTTTTTCATGTTTTTGGCCTATGAAATAAAAACTATAGCAGGTTGAGAGAAGCTGTTGCTTGCTTAAATGTTCAGCTCATTTACACAATTAAGAATTATTTTTGCGACCCCCCCCCTTTTCCCCTATTACGTAATAAGGGGCCAAATGGGGCCAAAATCGAAACTTTTTTATTTGTGGTCCGATTTTAAAATTTGTTTTGCAAGTTTATTGTTGTCAGGTAGTAAATCCAAATCTGAGAATTAATTTTTGTGACCATCCCCTTTTTCACCTGTTTTGTAATTGGGGGCCAATAGGGGCCGTAATCAAAACTTTTTTTATTTCTGTTTTTTTTTAATTATCTTTTGCAAGTTAATTTGTGTCAATTAGTGAATCAAAATTTGAGAAATTATTTTTGCAACCCCACCCCTTTTTCACCTGTTACATAATAAGGGACCAAAAAGGGCCGATATTGATTTTTTTTAATTCTTGTCCGATTTTGACACTTTTTTTGCAAGTTTATTCTTGTCAAGTAGCATATATTTTTTGTGTCCCCCTTTTTTACTGTTATGTTATTAGGGACCAAAAGGGGCCAAAATCCTAATTTTTTTTATTTCTGGTCCGATTAAAAAAACTTTTATTACAAGTTCATCCTTGCCAAGTAGCGATTCTAAATTTAAGAATTAATTTTTGCGACACCCACTTTTTTTTCGCTCGTTACCTAAGAGGCCGTAATTATAATTTAAAAAAAATTCTGGTTCGATTTTTAATTTTTTCCCAAACATTATTCTTTTCAAGAGTAGAATACAAAATTGAAAATTTATATTTTTACCCCCTAGGTCGAAAGTCCACCAGAGAAGCATGTGTCAAAAACCTTTGTCAGTCCACCATGGGCTGCATGTGTCCAGAGCAAAAGACTATCCATATTGGGCCTAAAATGTACAGGGTTCAACATGTTGCGGTCGTATCATGCTGCGCTCGGCGAAGCTTTTTATTGTCATTGTATTCCTCGATAAATTCTGTTAGGAGAATGTAATGCCAGTTTTGAAGCACATTATATTGGTACGAGGGGTCAATTAAGGACTACAACCAAAACGTCTTCCTGCTTTTCTCCATCAGATTTGCAATACCGCCTACCATTTTGGAAAATTTAGTAATCAAAGGTGTAAAAAGCACCTGACGAGTTTTCCTTGAAGGTTTGTGTAAATGTATTAAAAATCAAATATGCATTAAAAGTCCACTAAAATGCATCTGTCAGAAAGCTTTGTGAGTACACCTTCCAATGCGCTCGGTGGAGCTTTTTATTTTCTATGTCATTATCGAGTTCAAAACTGTCCATCAGTCCATCAGTCCATTAAAGTATTTGTATCTGATAATTTGGAAAGTTTAACAAACTTGGTGCATGTAAACGTTTATACTTTCTTTCAGACTGTTTAGTATGGCAGAAGCAACGATAAACTGCAGAATCTGTAGTCTACGTCATGCCTCCAGAACAGCGGTGATTTGGTGCCAGAATTGTTCGGAGGGACTTTGTGGAAGCTGTCAGGAGCACCATAGTTTATCCAAAGGGACCGAAAACCACAATTCTATTCCTATCTCCGATTACCAGAAATTACCGAGCGATGTTTTAAAGATTACAGACATCTGCCCGGAACATGATGAAAAGTACGTTATGTATTGCCAGAATCACTTACAACCCTGCTGTATCACTTGTAACTTAGAGAAGCATAAAACATGTAAAGATGTAGCTAAACTTAAAGACGTCATTGAGAATTACAAATCTTCTGCAGCTCTACAAGACCTAGAAGCTTCGTTGAAAGAATCCATTGAAAATTTAACAAAAGTCAAAGTAGATCGAAAAAAAAACTTGATTACAATTGAAGCCGATAGTAAGAAAGCACTTGATGAAATAGAAAACATTCGACGTGAAATAAACAAACATCTTGATGTTCTACAAGATGACATTAAGGCAGATCTTAAACAAAAAGAGGAGAAAACCAGAAATAAAATTGTTGATATTCTGAGATGCCTGGAAAAGGAAGAAACATTGTTTAACGATAACCTTAAAACGTTGGTAAATGTGAGGAAATACGCCACCGACTTACAGGCGTTCCTGTATTCAACAAAAATGGAAAGACAAGTACATGCCGTAGAAAATCGTCTCCTGGATCTCATTAAGGACCAGTCTTGTTCTGAGTCGAAAATCAATATCAAGATCGAGCCGTCCTTGAAAAGATTCGCCCACCGTATTCAAAGTTTCGGTACAGTAGAAGTCAGTACTACACCGTCCACTGTAGTCCTGAGTAGAAGGAAGGAGGGGGAGGCCCAATTAATGATCTCTAGACCGCAGACCAGACAGATAGAGGATATCAACCTTACTGTGGATAAAACTATAGATAATGTCAGTACTGAGTGTTATGGTTGTTGTATACTTATCGACGGTAGAATGGCATTTACAGATTTTGATAGAAATAAAATAAACATTGTCAATACCAATGGAACAAAAGAAGTAACAATCAACACACCAGACTACCCATTCGGCGTTACACAAGTCAACGACACAACACTGGCAGTTACATCTCTTGGATCCAACCGTGGTATCCACCTTATTGATCTCAATTCCAGACAGATAACCAAGTCCCTCCTCACTGGTCATCAGATATATGGTATAACAACCCGTGAAGACGATCACCTTATTTATTGTGAAGAGGAAATCGGAGTACGAATGATCTGCATCAGCGACGGAACCGTTACAGATATAGTCAAGGTGAATCTGCTTCAGAATACCTACGTTACCTCGTTTGGTGAGATGGTTATGTATACCAACTGGAATACAGATACCGTGTCGTGTTATGACATCAGAGGAACAAAGAAATGGGAGTTTAAGAATGAAAATGTTCTCAGTCGTCCCCGTGAATTATCAACGGACAGGGATGGGAACGTTTTTGTCGCGGGGTTGGACTCTAGGAATATTGTTCTCATTTCTTCCGATGGACAAAAAAATAAAGAAATTAAGAGTGGACTGAACTATGTATGGACACTTGACTATGAAAAAAACAATGATAATCTTTTATTCGTTGGCGTGAATGATGGCAAAGCTGTAATTATGAAACAAAACTAGGACAAATCAGTTACTTTCATATAACACCAAATTGGTTTTATTCTATTTAAATCTTTTTTATCAAATATATAATTAAAAGGTCTTTTAAAATTTTTGATTTGTTTTCATTCATTTTATATCTAAAGTAAGCTTTCCACTGCATTTGGGATTTGTGAATGTTAGAGATTCAGAAGTTTAAGCAAAAGTTCAAATGTGTGTATAACGTTTCATTTTAGATTTTTTCTATTTCCAATCTATTTTCATGATCCTTTGAAATTGATTAATTGATTAATAAATCTTTCTTGTCTTTTTTTAATTTTTTTTTCAAAAAAGAAACTGTTCATTTGCATTGATGATTTGTAATTTGCGCCCACTACCAGCAAACGGGTTAAAAGGGCACAAATATTTTAACATGTTTTTCGTTTCCATTTAGCTTTTAGAATACTTCGTAATGTCTTTCATTAAGATCTGTGAACAAAATGACTTAAATTAGTTTTGAAGCATTTTTATGGTTATTAAGATTCTTGAAGAATTGGAAAGTTTGGCTGAATTAAAAAATTAAAGAAACAGAGATGCAACAATGTGGCGTTCGAATGTCATAAGTCCGAAAGGGAAAAGGCAAAATACAATACCAAAACGGGTAAAAAAAACGGTTAATTTGGTTATGCTGTATATCTACATTTCAAGGAGTAACCTCTCATCAGCAGCATTTGAATCAAAACATTGGAAGGTCATAAACTAAAAGTATTGAATGAAAAGCACTCAACATGTCCAGAGCCTAAAGGTTCGAACAGGATAGCCAAATCAAGCACCGAGGATATCGTCCACGTACAGTACAAGGAAAGAAACATGTTTCAAATAATTCAGAATTAAACAATCAAAAATTTCAATAACAAAAAAATCTAGTAAATATCTATAAAAATCAGAAAACACAAACAATAATAGTACGATGAACCATACTACCGAGAACACAAACAAGAACTGCACGATGAACCATACTACCTAGAACACAAACAAGAACAGTACAATGAACTATACTACCTAGAACAGAAACAGGAACAGAACGATGAACAATACTACCTAGAACAGAACCAGGAACAGTACAATGAACCATACTACCTAGAACACAAACAAGAACAGAACGATGAACAATACTACCTAGAACAGAAACAGGAACAGAACGATGAACAATACTACCTAGAACAGAAACAGGAACAGTACAATGAACCATACTACCTAGAATTCAAACAAGAACAGAACGATGAAAAATACTACCTAGAACACAAACAAGAACAGTACGATGGACCATACTATATAAAACACAAACAAAAACAGTACGATGAACCGTAATACCTAGAACACAAACAAGAGCAGTTCGATGAACCATATTATATAGAACGCAAACAAGAATAGTATGATAAACCATACTATATACATCACAAACAAGAACAGTACGATGAACCATACTTCCTAGAACACAAACAAGAACAGTACGATGAACCATACTACCTAGAACACAAACAAGAGCAGTTCGATGAACCATACTACCTAGAACGCAAACGAGAACAGTTCGATGAACCACACTATATAGAGCACAAACAAGAACAGTATGATGAACCATACTTCCTAGAACACAAACAAGAACAGTAGGATGAACCATACTATATAGAACACATAAAAGAACAGTACGATGAACCATACTATATAGAACACAAAAAAGAACTATACGATGAACAATACTATATAGAACACAAAAAAAGAACAGTACGATGAACCATACTTCCTCGAACACAAACAAGAACAGTATGTTGAACTATATTATATAGAACACAAACAAGAACAGTACGATGAACCATACTATATAGAACACAAAAAAGAACAGTACGATGAACCATACTATATAGAACACAAAAAAGAACAGTACAATGAACCATACTACCTAAAACACAAACAAGAATAGTATGATGAACCATACTATATAGAACACAAACAAGAACAGTATCATGAACTGTACTATATAGAACACAAAAAAGAACAGTACGATGAACCATACTATATAGAACTCAAACAAGAACAGTACGATGAAACATACTTCCTAGAACACAAACAACAACAGTACGATGAACCATACTATATAGAACACAAACAAGAACAGTACGATGAACCATACTATATAGAACACAAACAAGAACAGTACGATGAACCATACTACCTAGAACAGAAACAAGAACAGCACAATGAACCATATTTCCTAGAAAATAAATAAGAACCATACTACCTAGAATTCAAACAAGAACAGTACGATGAATCATACTAATAAGAACATTCACAAGATCAGTACAATGAACAATACTACCTAAAACAAACGCAAGAACAGTATGATGAACCATACTACCTAGAACACAAACAAGAACAGTTTGATGAGCCATACTACCTAGAACATAAACAAGAACAGTACAATGAACCATACTGCCTAGAACACAAACAAGAACAGTACGATGGACAATACTACCTAAATCACAAACAAGAACAGTCCGATGAACCATACTGCCTAGAACACAAACAAGAACAGTACGACGGACGATACTACCTAAATCACAAACAAGAACAGTACGATGAACCATACTGACTAGAACAGAAACAAGAACAGTACGATGAACCATACTACCTAGAGCACAAACATGAACAGTACGATGAACAATACTACCTAGAACACAAACAAGAACAGTACGATGAACCATACTGACTAGAACACAAACAAGTACAGTACGATGAACCATGCTACCTAAATGACAAAAAAGAACAGTACGATGAACAATACTACATAGAACAGAACCAAGAACAATACGATGAACCATACTCCCTAGAACACAAACAAGAACAGTACGATGAACCATGCTACCTAAAACACAAACAAGAACAGTACGAGGAACCATACTACCTAGAACAGAAACAAAAACAGTACGATGAACCGTACTACCTAGAACAGAAACAAGAACAGTACGATGAACCATACTACCTAGATCACACACAAGAACAATACAATCAACCATACTACCTAGAATTGAAACAAGAACAGCATGATGAACCATACAACCTAGAACACAAACAAGGACAGTACGATGAACCATTCTACCGATTACATGAATAAAAATAGTACAATGAACCATTTTACCTAGAACACAAAAAAGAACAGTGCAATGAACCATACAACCTAGAAGTACACAAACACGAACAATACGATGAACAACACTAATAGAACACAAACAAGAACAGTACGATGAACAATACTATGTAGAACAAAAACAAGAACAGTACGATGAACCATACTACCGAGAACACAAACCAGAACAGTTCGATGAACCATACTTCCGAGAACACAAACAAGAACAGTACGATGAATCATACTACCTAGAACAGAAAAACGAACAGTACGATGAACCACACTACCTAGAACACAAACAAGAACAGTACGATGAACAATACTACGTAGAACAAAAACAAAAACAGTACGATGAACCTTACTACCGAGGACACAAACAAGAACAGTTCGATGAACCATACTAGTTAAAACAAACACAAGAACAGTACAATGAACCATGCTACCGAAAACACAAACAAAAAAAGTACGATAAACCATACTACCAAGAACACAAACACGAACGGTACGATGAACCATACTGCCTAGAACAGAAACAAGAATAGTACGATGAACCATAATACCTAGAACACAAACAAGAAAAGTACGATGGACCATACTACCTAGAACACAAACAAGAACAGTACAATGGACCATACTACCTAGAATACAAACAAGAACAGTACGATGAACCATACCACCTAAAACATGAACAAGAACAGTACGATAAACCATACTACCTAGAACCGAAATAAGAATAGTACGATGAACCATACTACTTAAAACACAAACAAGAACAGTACAATAAACCATACTTCCTAGAACACAAACACGAACAGTACGAAGAACCTTTATACCTAGAACACAAGCAAGAACAGTACAATGAACCATAAAACCTAGAATACAAAAAAATCAGTATGATGAACCATACTACCTAGAACACAAACAAAGACAGAACGATGAACAATACTACCTAAAACAGAAACAAGAACAGTACGATGAACCATACTACCTAGAACAGAAACAAGATCGGTACGATGAACCATACTATCTAAAACACAAACAAGAATAGTACGATGATCCATACTTCCTAGAACACAAACAAGAATAGTACGATGAACCATACTGCCTAGAACGCAAACAAGAATAGTACGATGAACCATTCAAAATACAAATGACAACAAAGTTCCAGACAATAAACCTATAGCTAGGACACAAAAATAACTGAATAGAACTCGACAACGTACATGATTTAACGAAAGTGAACTTAAATGCTCCGGCAGGGTTAGTAGTTCTTGCATGTTTCAATCACGTTACCAATGGCCATTACAGCTCGTCAATCCGATAAAGCAGAATACAAAATGACATACAGTTATGACAAATCAACATCTGTGCTCATCATCTGAGAGAAAAAAATCCCATGTTTGTCTATGCACCCATGATGTCTACCATAAAATTATTTTACTGAAGACAATAACCGAGGACCAACATAACCCTAGCGGCAGCGATTAGATGGAAAAAATCATTTTATCAACCCAACTTGATAAAAAGAATTGCTTTATCTATATCTAGCGACCGTAGAAGTCGTCAGTTCTGGCTAACTTTTCTTTTAGTTTTACAGGTAGAGAAAATCCGAGACAAAATTCTGCTGTAGCAATAAAAGCTCTACAAAAAACAGTTGCAAATGGGTGCAAAGATATAGGAACTAAGTCCGTAGCACTATCCAGCTAATGTAAGGAAATAAAACATCTTTATTGTCTTCTCTTAGCTAGTAAGAGATAGACCATTTGGTTTAATTAGGGGGTATGAGGTATGGTGAAATTAGAAATAAAAATGCAGGATGCCAAAAGACAGGAAATATAAAGATAGGACACTGCAAAGATAAAAAAGGAAGAATGGTTTTTTTTTCAGGATATTTAAAAAAATAGAAAATTGCACTCCCAAAAACATTTGGACATGATTTTTCCAAATATGAAAAGGCAGCCTAAACAAAATTCGTAACCCCCCTAAAATAATACATCATAAAAACTTTAAATACTTAAGACATTTCCGTAAATGTGTTGGATTTTTTTTTGGTATAACGAGAAGCAAATTTATTCCAATGGTAAAACCGAATGTCGTATGAGAAAAATCAAAATCGGTAGACATAAAAGCATCAAAAAATCAAACCACACACAATACTATTATTGCAAGCAACCGCAACTAGCAATGTTAAATGAAGTTGGAACAAGAGCGAACTTAGGTGCTCCAGAAAATTGATCTATTCATACATGCCAAAATAGTCACATTCTCGTTTCCAACCATCGATTCAGTATGGGTGACAATAATGGACGACAATACTAAATATCTATGGTAAACAGACATATGCGCTCATCTTAGAATCAAAATGGTATTTTTTCTACGAGCACTAATATCTACAGTAACGCTTCTTGAATTACAACAACGACCAGGAAGCAATATGAATGCCCATTGAATGTCATATCAAAATATTAACTATTATGTATTTAGCACGCTTTTTCACTACAAATCTAAACCCTCTATTAAGTGAATCTTTCCAATTAACTAAAATACTGGATGAAACGGGAACGTATACCTGGTATACATACGTAAAAGACATACTTTTTGAAACAAATATTGATTTAGAAAGACTGGAGACTTGTACGGAATTAAAACAACTGAAAAACATTAAAAAATATGTAAAAACTCAAATAAACTCATTCTATGAAAATATTATAAAAAACAAAATTGATAGTATTGATGATAAAAGTAAACTAAATTTCTATAAAAAGTTGAATCCAGCCTTAAAAATAAAACCATATCTCTCAATTTCAAACTTTGAATTCAGGAAACTGATTACAAAATTAAGAATCAGTGACCACAAACTATTAATTGAAAAAGGAAGGCACTTTAAAATTCCTAGAGAAGAAAGATTATGTCAAAAATGTCAGGTATTGGACGATGAGAATCATTTTTTACTTAGATGTACTTACAATGCAAACTTAAGAGTAACTTATTTTAACTTTTTATCTTTAGAACACATATCATTCAATAATCTGAATGATGAAGAAAAAGTAACTTATTTGTTAAACCCCTCAACACTATTGCAAGTAAATAAACTAGGATCCTTTATAAAAAAGTCTTTTGAACTGAGGACAGGGGACCCTTAATTTTTTCTTTACTTGTAACTATGTATTACTGTGTGTTTTAGTTAGTTTTATATCTGTGTATGTTTTTGTGTCACAAACTGTATAAAAGTTTAATGACAATAAAGATTCGTATTCGTATTCGTATTCGTAATATAACTATGGTTGTATATGTATTTAATCTGTAAGACCCCACTAACCCTCGAATAAAGAATCTTTCAAATAGACAAAAAAGGCATCCAAGGTATTAACTAAACTTTAACTAAACTTTAAATGACAAGATTAAATAGGCTGACACAAAAAAGCGACAAGTGTAGGTCATGCAAACAAATTAAGGATCTTCATATTGGTTAATAAAATAAACAAGATTAAGTGCCAGAAAATCTATAGAAAAGCTGTTTCAATACAATATTTCTTTTTAAATGCTTATGTCATTGTACATCGTCACATCATCAACAAATTCCTGCCAAACAAACCCCATAAATTTGCTCACGAGCGTCAACTGATCAACAGCATCATATACTTGGCAAAGGGACCAAACTTTAAAAAGCTATTGGTGCCATCCTGATTGATCCATCAAGGCTGTCGACAAGGTAAGCAATGCTAGCTAACCGCAAGGTTTTTGACAAGTACATGAGAGACATGACATGAAGATTGAGCATTATGACGTAAAATTGCAACCCATGTAACAGGTTATAGAGTTTCATCTCAGGAAGAAAAAAAGTAGTAGATGTCTTGTTTTCGAAGTAATTTATAGTGAAACCAGATGTGCCACAAATAAAAGCTTTGGGACCTCTTTTTTGGTAATACCAATGATCTGCAATTCTAAGTACAACCACAGACGATGTTGTTTGTCAATGAGCCTCCTTTACAGGGCAACCATATGAGACAATAGAAGAAAGTGGAGCAGCAATGATGAATTAATCTAGATGATTATCACCAATACAAACAAATTCGAAATGATACTCATATATTGGATAAATAAGTCATCGATGTGAGTCTTCAATTATTGGATACAAATTAAACCTTACAAGTCGGGCAAAATATCAGAAGTCATCATTGACATCAAAATTTCAAGGGGTCCACATACAGAGAGTTTAACAATATAAACGCCTTTGAACAATTTGAGAAGGAAAATGTCCAGAAGTCTTGTGCCCGCGCATAGCATCAGAATACTTTTCATTTTGTCCAGCAATCTATGGTCCCTGCCAGGCTACATGATCATTGTCTTTTCGCAGTTACAAGATAAATCTTTTCATCAAGCTGCCCTTGACTCATGCCAAGCTACGAAACTCATCTTATTTTGTCCAGAACTCGGCTTATACTAATATATTTTTTCCAACAGTTATATGCCCGCCAAGCTTTTACAAGACTCATTTTATTTTGTCCAGAAGTCCTGTGCCCCGCCAAGCTACAATACTTATTTTATTTCATGCAGCAGTCCTGAGCCCCCGCCAAGCTGTGCAACCCATCTCATTTTGTTCAGCAGCACTGTGCCCCGCCAAGGTACAGAACTCCTCTCATTTTGAAAAGCATTCCTTGGTCCCTCCAATCTAAAAAGACAATCTAAAAAACTCATTTTATTTTGTACAGCAGTCTTGGGGTCTCGCCAATCTACTAATCTCATCTCATTTTGTCCAACGGTTTTGGGGCCTCCACCAAGGAACAAGACTTGTAGTATTTTGTCCAGTGGTTCTGGGTCCCCGCCAAGCTACAAAACATATATCGTTTTGTTCAGCAGTCTTGGGTCCCCGCAAAGCTACAAAACTCATTTTATTTTGTCCAGCAGTCTTGGGCTTCGCCAATCTACAAAAATCATCTTATTTTGTCCTGCAGTCTTGGGCCTCGCCAATCTACAAAACTTATCTTATTTTGTCCAGCAGTTTTGGGGTCTCGCCAATCTACTTAACTCGTCTCATTTTGTCCAACGGTTTTGGGGCCCACCAACCAACAAGACTATTTTAATTGATCCAGCATTCCAATACAACTCTCTATCGCAAAAGGTTTACTCGATACTTTCATTCTCGTTACACTTACTAGACAGACATGTTTTTATGTACACTATTTATGTTTTCCCGTATTGTTTTGTTTTATACAAACCTGCCGTCTTGGGCAAACCCGGTTTTGCAAACAAGTTGTACTATGATATATGCTCCAGAGGATTCCTTGTAAAATATTTATCAGAAACTGCTATATGATTTTCGACAACCGTGGACAGACCGAATGCTTGCTTTAATTTAATCAGACTAAAATAATCCGTCGGAGTTGTACAGATGAACCCTGTAATTTATCTTTTTGGAAACTGTTAAATGGTTTTCGACCACCGTGGACAGAACGAATTATTGGTTTAATTTAATCAGACTAAAATAATCCGTCGGAGTTGTACAGAGGAACGCTATAATTTATTTTTTGAAACTGTTATATGATTTTCGACCACCGTGGACAGAACGAATGATTGGTTTAATTTAATCACAGACTGAAATAATCAGTCGTAGTTGTACAACTCAACTCTCCCATTGAAATAGTTACTATTCGCAATAAGGCCGTTATTTAGGACACATACATACTCTATACCCTCGTCCTTAACATATTTTTTTTCTCTGTAGTTTTACACTTTCAGGCAGTGGTTAATTAACAACGCTTTGTGTCTGGTTGGTGCCTTGCTTAAAATGATCGATTAATTCGGATTTTTTATGCTTTAAGACCCAAATTAACAAACAAGACATCTTGTTGTTATAAATAATATGAAAGAAGCAGAGGTACCAATGGGGTATCCGAATGTCAAAAGTTCGAAAGGGCAGAAACAAAACCAGTAAGCACCAACAAGAACGGGACAAAAACAGACAACATGTAAGGCATGGAAACACAAAATAACTGAATATCATTCAACAATGCGAACTCCAGTCGAAACATATATTGTGAATTAAGCGTATATGTATGCAGATGTTTCTTCTGAATTCATTTCAGAGTTTTCATAATAATTTGACATGGATATAAATACATTCATTGAACCAAGTTGGAACCGTTGGGTTCTTCAATTTATCGGGTGTGTCCGTCTCATTTGTCCTATCTTTTAGACGTTCCAAATAAAGCCTCCGGGTTCGGTAGTTTTATTATAACCTTCATTATTGTTTCCTACCGCTACACTAAAACCATAAGTAGTAAAATTTTCAACCACAAAAAGGCATTGCAGGACCTAAACATTGAAGAATATCTAAAGTCCCCTCTGACATGTGATTGCTATGCTTCTCCCTTTGTCTATGGTTCATCTGGTCATGTCATCACGGGTGATCTTAAGATAATTGAAAATGATTTATTACGTAATGTGGTTTCCCATGGACCTAAATTCAGGGAACCGCAACGTATAAATTGGAATCATAACTTTAAGATCATCATGGACGCTGTGGAGGACTATGCTAGAGCCTGGATAAAGAGGGAAAAGGACCAAGAACCAGAGCTTGAATCACTGTCGGACTGGGTAAGGACTATCCGATCTCTTGTACGAAGCCGAATAGACAAACTTCGCAAATGCGTGAACCCCCGGCCTTCTTCTGTATTTAGAGATCGTGAAGCTCTCAATTGTCTCTCTGCCTTACATGACAGGTATGTTGTCACGCCAGCAGACAAGGCTTCCAATAATATAGTTTTTGTATGTAAAGCACATTATTACAATTGTCTTATAAAAGAACTAGGCATTGATGGTAATACTTCCGCTAGTGCTACATACACACGGACTACATTTAACAAAGATGAAATCATAGCCAACCATAGGTCTTTTATGTCCTCTTTCAATATTCCAATGAAAGAGGAACATAAACAGTTACCATATTTGTACTGGATACCTAAACTTCACAAAAATCCGTACAAAGAAAGGTATATAGCTGGATCTTCATCATGTTCAACTACAGAGCTGTCCGTTCATTTAACTAAAATCTTGTCTGCTGTCAAAGAAGGTCAACAAGCATACTGCGACACTATTTATAATCGTAGTGGAATTAACCATATGTGGATTTTGAAAAACTCAAAAGATTTGTTAGATCATTTTAAATCTAGATCATTTTCTGAGGTTCACTCTTTGAAAACGTTCGATTTTTCAACTTTATACACTACCTTGCCACACGAAAAACTAAAATGTCGCCTGAAAAAACTTCTCGAAAAAGCCTTTTCAAACTCAAGGAATTTTGTTGTTTTGGGTTATAATTCTACATTCTTTTCCAAAACATCTTTCAAAGATAAATGTTACACACTGGAACAAGTTTGCAGTATGCTTAATTTCCTCATTGACAACATATTTGTCACCTTCGGAGGAGAGATTTTTCAACAACAAATCGGCATTCCAATTGGCACAAACTGTGCTCCTCTCCTCGCCGATTTGTTTTTATACTCTTACGAGACTGAATTTCTTCAGGGACTCGTAAAGAACAAGAAGATGAAAGAGGCAAGGTCATTTAATCTTACATTCAGATATATTGATGATGTCCTTTCTGTCAATAACACTTCATTTGGTAGTTGGATTCCTTTAATATATCCTCCGGAATTGGAGATTAAAGAGACCATCGAATCTAATTGCTTCACGTCTTTCTTGGATTTGCACCTCGAATTTGACCCAGGTGGTCATCTCAGTACAAAAAAGTACGATAAACGAGACGATTTTAATTTTCAAATTATTAATTTTCCTAATCTACAGAGCAATATACCTACTTCTCCTGCATACGGTGTTTATCTTTCTCAGTTTATTCGATATGCCAGAGCTTGCACATATTTCACAGATTTTTTTTTATCAGACACCGGTTTCTTCGTGACCGACTTTTGAAGCAGGGCTATAAGAAAATACGTCTCATACGATCACTAAAAAAATTCTTTCTTCGTTATCAGCCACTAGTAGAAAAGTTCAAAATTGAGTTAAAAGATATGATTGTTAATTGTTTTAATTAGTGTTTGACTGGTCTGCTGTACTGAGATGATCACCTCAATATCCCTATTGTGTCCCACAACTATGTTGTGTTCTATGGTCATTACTGGATCCTAAGATCGCAATGGAAAAGGGAGGTTTGGCGCCATAAAACCTGGTTTAACCCACCATTTCGTTTGAAATGCCTGTACCAAGTCAGGACCATTGCGATCCACTAGTTCTCCGGTATGACTGATTCGTTTTTGTCATTTTCTCTGGACTATGAGATTGATCATTCAAGTTCGGTAGTTTTGTTATTACCTTTATTTACCCAAGGCACATACAACCCAATCTATGGGCAAAGCGGACTAACCCGACGTCAGGTCCTTTGTGCTCTGTAATGGACTTTGAAAGTCAATCTGAGACCTGTTGCGGGCCTACATGTATTCACCACAAGGGAGTTCTGGCACTAGTCTGTGTTAAGGTTATTTCAGTATTTACAGAGTTCTACTTGTTCCTTGTACATGTACATGTACATAAGTTTCATTGTGGGAAAATATTGTTCATTTTGATTAAGTCTTATTCCCTTCTCAATATTCATGACATCAATAGGGAAAGTTTGAACATTAGAATTGCACCACCTTCGGATCTTCATGTACCCCTAAAGTCAGAAACATTGTCAAATATGTATTTACCTGTCGTACCCCCTTATGTTCGTCGTTATATACCAAAAAGAATGTTGTTATTTTGTCATTGGAATCATATGCATTGTATTGTTGATCTGGGGTGAATAATTGCAGGGAGGTGAGCAACGGCCACTGGTAAAAATAAAAAAGATAAATAAATGGATGGTGAAGCCACATTTAAAAGGTAAAAACTAAATAAGAAATATAAAGAAATAAAACCTTTAAAACAAATAAAACAAGAATGCCCAAATTTTCGGACATAAAGTCCTTCTTCAGGAGCTAAAAAGTAAAGAGATGTTCACACATCGACTGATGAGGACAGAATGACACAAAATCGACTCGAAGAACATCACGTGGCGTTTCAATCCTGAACTTGATGACTAATTTATAAATATTAAGAAAAGGTCTGTCTTTTTACATTCATACCAAAGGGTTGAAAAGTGCCTAAAAAGTTTATTATTCTTTGCTCAAGAAACTGTCTCTGTTTTTCGCCGGTGTATGTTTCAAGGAGAACGGTCACCTGCATATCCTTGACGCCATGGTTTGGCAATGAAAAGTGCTGGCCGACTTGGCAATCGTCGCATTTGAGAACACTTCTCCTTTGTTCAGCAAATCTGTCACCCAGTCGACGACAAGTTTCTCCTACGTACATTTTAAGGCACTAACAACATCTTGGATAAAGCTATCGACTCAGTTTCCCGGGTGACACGATCCAAGGCTTTAGAGCCCAGGTCAAGACGCAAGAATGACCGTATACCTTTGGTACTTACATACCACCCTCATAACATCGTTATACGGAACATTATGTTGTGCAATTTCAAGTCCATCGTCTTGAAGGACGAACACATGTCGACAGTGTTCGACTCGCCACCCCTGACTGCTTTTCGCAAGGGTAAGAGTTTGAGGCAACATCTTGTCTCCAGTTCATTTGACAAATCCAAGAGACGTCCTCGCTCTGACTTTTCAGGCACCAGGGGTTGTGGTCGATCAATCTGTGTCACATGTCCTTTTACCTGGGAGACTGAAGCGATAGTTGGCCCCTCCAACACCTTCAAGTTGAAGAACGGTTACACCTGCATCTCCGAAAATGTCATATACGCCATCCGCTGTGCCAAGTGCCTTAAAATTTACGTAGGAGAAACTTGTCGTCGACTGGGTGACAGATTTGCTGAACACAGAAGAAGTGTTCTCAAATGCGACGATTGCCCAGTCGGCCAGCACTTTTCATTGCCAAACCATGGCGTCAAGGATATGCAGGTGACCGTTCTCCTTGAAACTTGCACCAGCGAAAAACAGAGACAGTTTCTTGAGCAAAGAATAATAAACTTTTTAGGCACTTTTCAACCCTTTGGTATGAATGTAAAAAGACAGACCTTTTCTTAATATTTATAAATTATTCATCAAGTTCAGGATTGAAACGCCACGTGATGTTCTTCGAGTCGATTTTGTGTCATTCTGTCCTCGTCAGTCGATGTGTGAACATCTCTTTACTTTTTAGCCCCTGAAGAAGGACTTTATGTCCGAAAATTTGGGCATTCTTGTTTTATTTGTTTTAAAGGTTTTATTTCTTTATATTTCTTATTTAGTTTTTACCTTTTAAATGTGGCTTCACCATCCATTTATTTATCTTTTTTATTTATTCACAAGCCACAATGCAACATACTTTATTCACTGGTAAAAATGAAAGTTGTTTGTAGGTTTTAACTGGCGTTCGGCTGGTGTAGTTTGTGTTGCATTTAAATTTATTTCACATCTTATTAGCTCTAAAATATAGCATGTATAGTTTACAATATTCAATTGAAATTTATATATGTCCACTTCTATATAGTATTTCTCTATTTAACCTTTGAAACACCGTTTTTTTTCTATAGATGTAAGGTATCAAAGGAAATGTTTTATAGGAAGACCGTTAGTACTTTTAAGACCAGCTCAGACTGAAGGACGGTCGAATCTAGACATATTTTTACAACGTGGTAACTGTTACTGCTAACTAGTAGGATGAAATAGTTTAATTGCAAGAATATAAAAACACGAAAAAACAGTGTATTTCCGACTATAATGGTGCTGTGCTATGACTATGTGTACAAAACACTCATTATGTGGCAACTGGTCATTAACTGCATGTAAATATATTCATATTTAATTAAAGTCACGTGTAGATTTATGCTGGAAAATAATTAACCACGGGGGGAGGGTTGAATTACAACTTAAAGGCAAGAACATATATGCGGAACAAAAATGTCTACATTTTGGCATGTACATTATGTGAAATTGGTGAGATTTTTATGCTGCATATATGAATATGTTTACTATTCACAAATATCATATATGAATACAAAACTATGAGACTTTTTTACTATTTAACTTTTTAATGTTAATATGTTATCTGTCAATTTAAATCATATTGACGAAGTTTCAGCAGTTGTTATATCCGCCTACATTTGATATACATTTATGAATAGTATAGGTCACATATATACATTAGAATATATAAAATGTAAATGGGATAAGTAAAAATTGTTGGGGTCGCTCATCTTTACCCTAAAATACAGCAATTTACCTTCCACCATGACATAAATGACCCTTTTATCGTTTCAGCAAAATTTATGCATCATAAGTATACTCCTGCAACCATCTAAATAGATGTTAACCAGCCCTAAATTCCATTGTATTACCTTTTGATAATTTAGAGAAAAATGAGACAAAACAAACTTCAAAATACTAGTACCTGATTTTTTTTAATTAAGCAAGCTGCTTTTGTAAAGAATCCCAGTAAAATTGACTCACCATGTAGGTCGGCCTTCTTGAATTTCCCTTAAAACATTTTGCCAAATAAAGCTTAAGTCTTTCATTATGTTAGTTAAACCATCTCTTAAGTTGGTATGGAAATATTGGTTTAAACAAACAAAAGATTTTGCATGGTTTTTGAGCTGTTGAGACCTAGTCACTTCCTTATATACAACTATCTTCCAAATATGTCCTACTATAACAAAACTGTATGCAACATAATAATGATAATATAATATTTGATAAGCAGTAACACATTTACATTAAATGGTTATGACAACAGACATAAAGTGGGATAAACATAATACATGTAGATATAACTTAAGACAGAGGAAAATTATGAATGACATATCCTGACAAGAAATATGATGCGACTGACAGTTTGTATTTAACTTATGGAGAGAGAAAAGTAATGCCATAGAATAAAGCAGAATAAAGAACAAGAAGAATATTATAAAAGGGCAAACTCTGATTACGACAAGATAGAGGTTCTTAAAAAGACAATTAACTTATATGATTGGCTAGTATTTTCAATACTATTTCACTTATGACAGGGAATCCCTGCTTGTGAATGTTTGTAATTATAATTACAATTTATCATGTAGAACTTTTATTACATTGGTGTGTTTCATTTATAACTCTGTGCCTTAATCATGTTAACCAAGTTCAGAACTATGAGTTTGTGCTTATAAATTATAAGAAAGTTTATGTTCATAACATTTTATTACATTATATTATGACATTTAAAACATGCAAAGACAATTCTCCTAGTTTTTATTATCTCCTTATTATAATACAAAACTCCCTTGACAAAACATTTCACGATATGAGGGATTACTACCTGTGAATATTTGGTCATGTGATATACTTCGTTACCTTGGTATTTCCTGTTGACTGAAATACTTAAAAGGGTTTGTTATTTATTCTTTATCTAAGTTAGATGTATAACAATAGATTTAAGAAACATTAAGGCAATTAGGTTTTACTTCTTTGTAATGTTTAACTGTAAATAATAAAAAAATAAGGATAAAATAAGAGGGAATGAAACCATGATTTTACTTTCGATTTCGGTTGACAATGTGAGATATAGTCAAGCCTCCTAATACCACCGGTCTCTTTACATGGTTAAAACGGCATATGGTTAAAACGGCACGATCGAATTTTCTTAAAAAATGTTTCGAACATTTTAAACTCTAACTTGTCATTTGAAATGCTTTTATTTACATAGGGCTAAGACACCATAAGTCTCACATGTAGTAAAGTGTCAATATCGTAAAAAGTTCTGTCGAGGGATTTGTCATAGTTTCATCAAGGAGGTCATAGTTTTTATAAGCAAAGTTGCATAATGTTACATAAAGTTTGTCAGGCCCGCCTTGGGTCATCTGAGCTATTGTCGCACTTAAGTGTCTTACATCCGCACAACCGTACCTTTTCAATATATATTAAAGATCTTTTCTGGGGCTGCTAAATAAATGGCTTTGTTGTCCTCAATGTAATAAATAGGATCCCACTAAAAAGTAAAATCTTATTTTCTATATTAAACTTCTACAAGCATATCCTAGATTCTGATAACACCTTATTAAAAGAAATCTTCACTAACTCAAAAGAATATAATCCCTGGATGAAAAAGGTAAAATATGTCTCAAATGATCTTGGTCTTGCATACATGATAAATAATACTTCTTTTTCTAATAGCTGCCTTAGCCAAATCAAGCAACGGATACAGGATCAATGTCTACAGATCCAAAACTCAAATATATGCAAATCATCTAAATTAGAATTTTTTCAAAGTATATATATAATGGGGACGAGACCCTCATATGTTGATATATTAAAATACAGAGATGATCGAGCTGCCATTTGCAAAATTCGAATAAGTGCTCACTTACTTCTTATTGAGCAAGGACGACATCTCAATATCCTAAAAAATGAAAGATAGTGCCCATTATGTAATTCAAATCAAATAGAAGATGAAAAACATTTTCTTTTACAATGCAAAGCCCTCAAAAGTCAAAGGGATAAATTTAACATTAATATTTTAAATCTGCTAGACAACAAGAAAGATATTAAAGAAAATATTAAAATACCATTTTTATTGAATAATAGTTCATTAAAAATACTTAAATTGACCTCTTCATTCATCACAAATTGTATGAACACTAGAAAAAACCTGTTATAAATGTCTAGTCTTAAACCTGTTAATAATATAGGTTTACTACATGTTGTACTATTATTTGCATTTACTACTATAGTTTATATGTACATGTATATCTCAATATACTATAATTGTAAAACTCATGACTTTTTACCTTTTATTTTATCTGTTTGTAATTCGGCCTTAACCATGTACATTTATGTGTTTGTGCCAATAAATTTGATTTGATTTGATTTGATTTGTAAACTTTAAGTGTCCTCTCTACCAAGTATGCAAAATTTATGATGCAATCAACCAACATTACGGCCATCGCTTATATAGAATAGGAGTCATACCATAGTCAGACTATAGCCTAGTATAAATCTCAAAAATATAAGATATCAACGTTCATTTTTAGCATAAAAAAAACTTTCAAAACCTGTTTCCAGACGGCACTTAAAAATATAAGCTAAATTTCTATTTGTACCCCTTATTCGACAAAGAATCAAACTTTAACACGCATTTTATTTTTTTTTTAAAGCCTTAAAAGTCACATTTATAATAAAAGCATTCATGTGGTGTCTGCAACAAAATAGTATGTCCATTTAAAGTATAAAAATATAAAATCTAGAAAGATAAGGATTTTGAATATTCATTGGACTGAAATGAGGTTAATTTCATTCTTTACTTATATAAAATAATGGCTAAACAAGAGGCTCCCAGGAGCCCAAATCACTTACCTGAACTACACAGATACACATATAATGTATATATTATTGTGCTCAACCATATGTAATTTAGGTTTCTGAAATATCTTGTTTAGTTTTCAAGATATAGGGCTTAATAAATGGAAAATTTGGCAAAAATTACGAAAAAGGGCAATAACTCCCAAGACAGCAGTCAGATCTTTTTTTACAATTTCAGGACTGGTAGATCTAAATATGCTGATTACTTTTGATTCTTGCACAATTTTGATATCCGTAACCACTTTTGAGCTACTACAAAAAAAATACAATTTACCCCTATATTCTATTTTTAACCATGGCGGCCATGTTTTTTGAGGACAATAAAATTGTAGCAGATATATATATGTTATTTAACATGTATGCCAAGTTTAGATGCAGTTTGTTTTATGGTGTCAGACAAGTTAATCTTTGAAATTCAGGGGGAAAGTAATGAAAAATGGTAAATTTTGAGGTTTTAAGGGTCATATCTCCATAAAAAAGGGTCTTACAGCTTTGACCTATAATGACATGAAATGTAGATCTTGATGTGTTTAATAATATGTAATTTGAATTTTTTAAATATCTTGTATGGTTTTCATGATAAAGGGCTAAATAAGTGAAAAAAAAAGAAAAAATCCAGAAATAGGACAATAACTCCTACATCGATTGTTTGATCTTTTTGAAAATTTCTGGGCAGGTAGATGTTGAAGTGATGAACACTTTGACGTTGCTAAAATTTTGATATCTGTCATCGTTTAAGAGCTATTTAAAAAAAAAACTGCAACTTGTTCTATTTTTAGCCACGGTTGCCATGTTTTCTGACACATCACAAATCCAAACAATAGTTTTGGAACAATAATGCTGATAAACAACTCTACCAAATTTGGTTGCAATTAAACTTATGGTGTCAGAATTCAGAGGCGGATCAAGAAATTGCTTATACAGAAAAAAAAATAGGACTCTATTCATAAGGTGTTGTACTTTTGCAAAACTGTATTAGCAATGACCTGCCGTATAATGTTCTGGACTAAAATGCAACACTATATATAGCACAAATACTGTGAAAATGACATATGTTTACTTTGTTATAATTATCCTTACCATAATTGAGTAATGTTACATACCATACTTGGTAAGAGGCTCCACAAAAACACTTTAACACACATTTCGATATTGTTTTTTACCTTAGAAATGTAAGTTTTAGTTTGATTCAGGGCAGTCATAATTTGGTCAAGTGATATTATCAAAGACGATAATTATCTAAATCCAATTAAATAAGCTGGTGTATAAAGTATTGTCTCATTTTTTAAACTTCCTTAAAGTTGAAAAAAAACACACATAATATTAATATAGCCGTAATAACGATCCGTATACACTTTTTGAAAGTTATTCTTTCTTCTATTGTGTAGTATGTAACTATTTAAAAAGCAAATAAGTGCAACACCAATGTCATTAAAGTTTGGTTCTGGTGCTGCTTAGGAGGAATTAATTTTCGAAAAGGCCTTTACAGCTCATACAAATCAATTGCAGGTGGAGTTAACATATTGGTTATATTCTAAAGTTAATTTACACCATATTTATCGTAATGTATGAAATAAGTATAACTTATTAGTCGCCGTGCAGGATTTACCTTAAATATAGGTATTACAAGATAAGTAGCAATTTTTTTAGACCGTAAATGTTATTGCATTCGTATTATGTTTGGCCCCTTTAAAAAAGAAAGATTGGTATTGCATTTCGGATTTCTGGTCACTTCCGTTTCGGAAAAAGGCTCAAAGGGAATTAAATGAGTGTATTGACAAAACGTCTGTAGAATGTTAAATTCTCATCCAATCTTGATCATACTTTTTTAATATAATTTCTCAATATATACTGCTATCAAAATGGAACAACAGTTTTTTTAGTATCTTGCACTATAACATTACTATGGAGCTTAAATGGGGCCATGTCAAATTAGTCAAAATTTTTCAAAAATTTTCAAAAACGTTTTATTGGAATTCTTGCAAAAAGCCCTGCCTGCGTTTCAATCAACTTTGCAATATGCAACCATTTTTCAAGAATTTAGGAGTTAAATTAAATAGACAAAGCCGCAAATTATTACATTGCTACAAGGGGTCACATTGGGACCACACCCCCAAAAATATTCCTGCTTTTCTGCATAAGATTTGCAATACCGCCTACCATTTTGGAAAATTTAGTAATCAAAAGTGTAAAAAGCGCCTGACGAGTTTTCCTTGAAGGTTTGTGTAAATGTATTAAAAAATCAAATATGCATTAAAAGTCCACTAAAATGCATCTGTCAGAAAGCTTTGTGAGTACACCTCCCAATGCGCTCGGTGGAGCTTTTTATTTTCTATGTCATTATCGAGTTCAAAACTGTCCATCAGTCCATTAAAGTATTTGTATCTGATAATTTGGAAAGTTTAACAAACTTGGTGTATGTAAGCGTTTATACTTTCTTTTAGACTGTTTAGTATGGCAGAAGCAACAATAAACTGCAGAATCTGTAGTCTACGTCATGCCTCCAGAACAGCGGTGATTTGGTGCCAGAATTGTTCAGAGGGACTTTGTGGAAGCTGTCAGGAGCACCACAGTTTGTCTAAAGGGTCTGCAAATCATATTACTATTCCTATCGCCGATTACCAGAAATTACCGAGAGATGTTATAAAGATCAGCGACATCTGTCCAGAACATAATGACAAGTACGTTATGTATTGCCAGAACCACTTACAACCCTGCTGTAGAAGCTGCAGCTTACAGAACCACAAAAACTGTAAGGATGTAGCGAAACTGGAAGATGTTGTCCAAAGCTACAAATTGTCTGCAGCTCTACAAGACCTTGAAGTTTCCATGAAAGAATCCATTGAAAATTTAATGAAAGTAAAATCAGATAGGAAAGATAATTTGAAAGCAATTGAAGCCGACGGTAAAAAAGCTCTTGATGAAATAGACAACATTCGACGTAAAATAAATAAACATCTTGATGTTCTACAAGATGGCATTAAGGCAGATCTTAAACAAAAAGAGGGGAAAACCAGAAATAAAATTGTTGATACTCTGAGATACCTGGAAAAGGAAGAAACATTGTTTAACGATAACCTTAAAACGTTGGTAAATGTAAGGAAATACGCCACCGACTTACAGGCGTTCCTGTATTCAGCAAAAATGGAAAAACAAGTACAAGCCGTAGAAAATCGTCTCCTGAATCTAATTAAAGACCAGTCTTGTTCTGAGTCGAAAATTAACATCAAGATCGAGCCTTTTTTGAAAAGATTCGCAGACCAGATCAAAAGTTTCGGTACAGTACAAGTCAGCACTACATCGTCCACAGTTGCCCTGAGCAGAAGGAAGGAGGGAGGGGCCCAACTGAAGATATCTAGACCCCTGACCAGACAGATAGAGGATATCAACCTTACTGTGGATAAAACTATAGATAATGTCAGTAATTGTTGTTATGGTTGTTGCATACTTACCGAGGGTAGAATGGCGTTTACAGATTACCATAGACATGAAATAAACATTGTTAATTCCAATGGAGTGAAAGAAGTAAAAATCAACACACCAAATTGTCAATTCGATGTTACCCATGTCAACGACGCAACCCTGGCAGTTACATCTCTTGGATCCAACCGTTTTATCCACCTCATTGATCTCCATTCTAGACAGATAACCAAGTCCCTTCTCACTGGTCATAGGATATATGGTATAACAACCCGTGACGACGATCACCTTATTTATTGTGAACGGGGAGTCGGAGTACGGATGATCCGCACCAGTGACGGAACAGTTACAGATATAGTCAAGGAGGATCTGCCTCAGGATACCTACGTTACCTCTTTTGGTGAGATGGTTATGTATACCAACTGGGAAACAGATACCGTGTCTTGTTATGACATCAGAGGAACAAAGAAATGGGAGTTTCAGGATAAAAGTGTTCTCCGTACTCCCTGTGGTTTATCAGCGGACAGGGATGGAAACGTTTTTGTCGTGGGACGGGACTCTGGAAATATTGTTATCCTCTCTGTCGATGGACAGAAACATAAGGAAATTAAGTGCGGACTGGACGATGTGTATGCACTTGACTATGACAAAAATAATGATATTCTGTTAGTCGTTCAACGTTCTGGCAAGGCTGTAGTTATGAAACAAAATTAGGACAAATGAGATAGAAACTCTAGTATAGCAATATATAGTTTTTATCCTATTGTTTTTTATATAGTATATAAATGTTTTTTTATCATTTTCTCATATTCATTCCTTTTGTATCACTGAAATATGCATTCTGATCAATTAAGGATTGATTAATCCTACGGTCCCATACTATTTGTAAAATGATTTTATCGTTATTTTCATTAGTACCACTAAAAATTAAATTCAGCTGCACTTCACGATGTACATGTAATGACTGCTACCAACATATAGGGTTATTAAAAATGGAACAAATATTGATGCACTAAACAATATACTTTAGAATATTTTTTTTTCCAAATGATTTAGAATGCGTTAAATCACAGTGTACTTCATTAAGATCGGGAACTAAGATTTTAACAAATTTGATTCATCTTCTACAGTTTTTAAAATGAATGGATAAAAAAATCAAAGAAGCAGAGAGTAACTAATGCGACATTGGAATCTAATGTCAAAATTCCGGAAGACAAAACAAGAAAGCAGAAAAAAGAATATCATGAAGACACACACAACAAAACACACAGAAAACTAACTGAATAGCAATCAACAAAACACACAGAAAACTAACTGAATAGCAATCAACAAAACACACAGAAAACTAACTGAATAGCAATCAATAAAACACACAGAAAACTAACTGAATAGCAATCAAAAAAACATACAGAAAACTAACTGAATAGCAATCAACAAAACACACAGAAAACTAACTGAATAGCAATCAACAAAACACACAGAAAACTAACTGAATAGCAATCAATAAAACACACAGAAAACTAACTGAATAGAAATCAACAAAAAAACACAGAAAACTAACTGAATAGCAATCAACAAACACACAGAAAACTAACTGAATAGCAATCAACAAAACACAGAGAAAACTCACTGAATAGCAAACAACAAAACACACAGAAAACTTACTGAATAGCAGTCATTAAATACACACAGAAAACTAACTGAATAGTAATCAACAAAACACACTAACATCTAACTGAATAGCAATCAACAAAACACACAGAAAACTTACGGAATAGCAATCAACAAAACACACAGAAAACTTACTGAATAGCAATCACCAAAACACACAGAAAACTAACTGAATATCATTCAACAAAACACAGAAAACTAACTGAATAGCAATCAACAAAACACACAGAAAACTAACTGAACAGCAATCAACAAAACACACAGAAAACTAACTGAATAGCAATCAACAAAACACACAGAAAACTAACTGAATAACAATCAACAAAACACACAGAAAACTAACTGAATAGCAACCAACAAAACACACAGAAAACTTACTGAATAGCAATCAACAAAACACACAGAAAACTAACTGAAAAGCAATCAACAAAACACACAGAAAACTAACTGAACAACAACCAACAAAACACACAGAAAACTAACTGAATAGCAATCAACAAAACACACAGAAAACTAACTGAATAGCAACCAACAAAACACACAGAAAACTAACTGAATAGCAATCAACAAAACACACAGAAAACTTACTGAATAGCAATCAACAAAACACACAGAAAACTAACTAATTAGCAATCAACAAAACACACAGAAAACTAACTGAATAGCAACCAACAAAAACACAGAAATCTAACTGAATAGCAATCAAAAAAACACACAGAAAATTAACTGAATAGCAATCATCAAAACACACAGAAAACTAACTGAATAGCAATTAAAAAAAAACACAGAAAACTAGCTGAATAGCAATCAACAAAACACACAGAAAACTTACTGAATAGCAATCAACAAAACACACAGAAAACTAACTGAATAGCAATCAACAAAACACACAGAAAACTAGCTGAATAGCAATCAACACACACACACAGAAAACTAACTGAATAGCAATCAACAAAACACACAGAAAACTAACTGAATAGCAATCAACAAACACACAGAAAAGTAACTGAATGGCAATCAACAAAACACACAGAAAACTAACTGAATAGCAATGAACAAAACACACAGAAAACTAACTGAATAGCAATCAACAAAACATACAGAAAATTAACTGAATAGCAATCAACAAAACACACAGAAAACGAACTGAATAGCAATCAACAAAACACACAGAAAAGTAACTGAATAGCAATCAACAGAACATACAGAAAACTAACTGTATAGCAATCAACAAAACATACAGAAAACTAACTGAATAGTAATCAACAACAATCAACAAAACACACAGAAAACTAACAAAAGCAATAAATAAACTCACAGAAAACTTACTGAATAGCAATCAACAAAACATACAGAAAATTAACTGAATAGTAATCAACAACAATCAACAAAACACACAGAAAACTAACAAAAGCAATAAAAAACACACAGAAAACTTACTGAATAACAATCAACAAAACACACAGAAAACTAACTGAATAGCAATCAACGAAACACACAGAAAACTACCTGAATAGCAATCAACAAGACACACAGAAAACTGACTGAATAGCAATCAACAAAACACATGGAAAACTAACTGAATAACAATCATCAAAACACACAGAAAACTAACTGAATAGCAATCAACAAAACACACAGAAAACTTACTGAATAGCAATCAACAAAACACACACAAAACTAACTGAATAGCAATCAACAAACCACACAGAAAACTAACTGAATAGCAATCTACAAAACACACAGAAAACTAACTAAATAGCAATCTACAAAACACACAGAAAACTAACTAAATAGTAATCAACAACAATCAACAAAACACACAGAAAACTAACTGAATAGCAATCAACAAAACACATGGAAAACTAACTGAATAACAATCATCAAAACACACAGAAAACTAACTGAATAGCAATCAACAAAACACACAGAAATCTAACTGAATAGCAATCAACAAAGCACATAGAAAACTAACTGTATAGCAATCAACAAAACACAGAAAACTAACTGAATAACGATCAACAAAACACACAGAAAACTAACGGAATAGCAATCAACAAACACACAGAAAACTAAATGAATAGCAATCAACAAAATACACATAAAACTTACTGAATAGCAAGCAACAAAACATACAGAAAGCTAACTGAATAGCAAACAACAAAACACACAGAAAACTAGCTGAATAGCAATCAACAAAACACACAGAAACCTTACTGAATAGCAAGCAACAAAACATACAGAAAGCTTACTGAATAGCGATCAACAAAACACACATAAAACTTACTGAATAGCAAGCAACAAAACATACAGAAAGCTAACTGAATAGCAATCAACAATACACACAGACAACTAGCTGAAAAGCAATCAACAAAACACACAGAAAACTAACTGAATAGCAATCAACAAAACACACAGAAAACTAACTGAATAGCAATCAACAAAACTCACAGAAAACTAACTGAATAGCAATCAACAAAACACACAGAAAACTAACTGAATAGCAATCAACAAAACATACAGAAAACTAACTGAAAAGCAATCAACAAACACACAGAAAACTAACTGAATAGCAATCAGCAAAACAAACATAAATCTAACTGAATAGCAATCAACAAAACACACAGAAAACTAACTTAATAGCAATCAACAAAACACATAGAAAACTAACTGAATAGCAATCAACAAACACACAGAAAACTAACTGATTAGCAATCAACAAACACACAGAAAACTTACTGAATAGCAATCAACAAAACACATAGAAAACTAACTGAATAGCAATCAACAAAACACACAGAAAACTAACTGAATAGCAATCAGCAAAACAAACATAAATCTAACTGAATAGCAATCAACAAAACACACAGAAAACTAACTTAATAGCAATCAACAAAACACATAGAAAACTAACTGATTAGCAATCAAAAAGCACACAGAAAACTAACTGATTAGCAATCAACAAACACACAGAAAACTAACTGAATAGCAATCAACAAAACACATAGAAAACTAACTGAATAGCAATCAACAAAACACACAGAAAACTAACTGAATAACAATCAACAAAATACACAGAAAACTAACTGAATAGCAATCAACAAAACACACAGAAAACTAGCTGAATAGCAATCAACAAAACACACAGAAAACTATCTGAATAGCAATCAACAAAACACACAGAAAACTAACTGAATAGCAATCAACAAAACACACAGAAAACTAACTGAATAGCAATCAACAAAACACACAGAAAAATAACTGAATAGCAATCAATAAAACAACTCAATCGCAGAGTGAACTCGAAAACTAAGAGTAGCAGTTCCTGCTTGTTGTAACACATCCAGTGCAAAAGTATTAGTAAGTGCATATAACATTGACAACTCAATGGTCTTTTGTACTGAGATGACCATCTCAATATCCCTATTGTGTCTCACAAATGTTGTGTTCTATGGTCATAATCGGATCCTAAGATCGCAATAGAAGAGGGAGGTTTGGCGCCATAAAATCTTGGTTAACCTACCATTTCGTTTGAAATGCCTGTACCAGGTCAGGGCCATTGCGATCCACCAATTTTATGGTATGACTGATTCGTTATTCGTCATTTTCTATGGACAATAAGATTGATCACTCAAGTTTGGTACTTTTGTTATTACCTTTATCGTAACGAAAGTGAATTCAAGTACTATGGGTTAGCAGTTCCTGCTTGTTGTAACACATCCAGTGTAAAAGTATTAGTAGGTACATAACATTAAACAATTCAACTCAATCGTAACGACAGTGAACTCAGGTACTATGGGTTGCCAGTTCCAGTTTGTTGCAACACATTCGTAGCGTTGTTTCATTTTTTTAATTTCTTTTCCGTGCCTTATTCTTTTATCTGCATCGCCGAAGGCGAAAGCAGGTCTAATAGTCGGGTCGTTCGGACCGTCCGCCCGTCGCGCTAAGGGATGCCTGTCTTGTGAAATTTGAATCTCAAAAACCAAACACTAGATCTTTCTGAAATTTTACATGGTAATTAAATATGTATTGAAGATGTGCACCTCCCCTTTTGGGATTATTTTATAATTGTGTTTAGAAATAAGTGGCCAAAAAAGGGACCAAAAATAGAACACAATGTTTTGGGTGCATAAGTCCAACAGTTATAGAAATTCCCGATAAAAGTCAATCTTCTACTCCAGCAGTCAACTTTTGTGTTTTCCATGTTTTCGGCCTATAGAATGAAAGGTATTGAAGATTCACAATGTCTGTTTAAGGATCAAACCGTAAGCTCAGTGACGTTCAATGTTAGTTTTCATTTGGTCGAAGTTTTCAGAGGACAAAATAAAGATGTTTTGAACCATTAACAAGTGAAAAAAAAGTTTTTGTTTTAATGAATGAAAACTGTTGCAAATAGAGAAAAGTTGCTTGCTAAAACCAATATTGATGATTGTTTAAATGGGTGCAAAAATATAGATATAAACGTTTTCTATAGGTAACATGCACAAATCAAATATCCATTACTGATCATTACTTCATTCAACAAATATTTGAACCAGTTCTGAAAACAAAATAGTGGAATGAAATGGCGACTAAATGTAAGATAACACTTCCAGTCTGAATTCACTGCTAGTATCCCAAAAGAAGCAAGAAAAATGTGACAAATATTGGATCATTTGGCTTCTAACATGTCTAAATAATTATTGAAGTTTAAGGGAAATGCGATACATTGAAATATGCATGACTAGTTGTGTAGGGACTTGCAACTCACTGTAAGTCGAGGACAGTCCTTACAACTACACATATGTTGTCAGGAAAGCATTTGGTGGGGGCTATGGTAGTGGCTTGCAACTCACTGTAAGTCGAGAACAGGCCTTACCACTACACAGATGTTGTCAGGAGAGTATTTGGAGGGGGCTATGGTAGGGGCTTGCTACTCACTGTAAGTCGAGGACAGTCATTACCACTACACAGATGTTATCAGGAGAGTATTTGGAGGGGGCTATGGTAGGGCTTGCAACTCACTGTAAGTCGAGGACAGTCCTAACCACAACACAGATATTGTTAGGAGAGTATTTGTAGGGGGCTATAGTAAGGGCTTGACACTCATTGTAAGTCGAGGACAGTCCTTACCACTTGAAACAAATATTAAAACTAAAGGCAGGATGCCAAAAGACAGGAATAACAAGACAAGACACTAAAAATATTTGAAAAAGGAAGGATGTAAAATGTTTAGGAGATTTAGAAATGAAATAGATTGCAATGGTTAACAAATTCATGCGCCGATTATTATTCCAAATCAAGAAAGCAGGCTGGCAAAACCCATCCCTACCCCCCTAAAAATCAAATTGTTGCTCACTTTACACATCTTTGACGTATCCATTGTGTAGCTGTAGATAATGTCGGATTGTATACAGTTTCCACTTGAAATAGGAAGAGGCAGTGCGGGTCATTTGTCTCGGTCAATTTGTTTGATTACAAATACAAAAACGCGGGTATAAACGGTTAATTTGGATATGCTATATATTGATATTTCAAGGAATAACCTAGCATCAGTAGCATTTGATTCAAAACATTGGAAGGTCATATTCCAAAACTGTTGAAAACGAAAAGTACTCAAAAGCAAAACGTTCGTACAAGGAAGCCAAATCCAGCACCGAGGATATCGACCGTGTGCATTACAAGGAAAGAAACCTGGTGTTTTAAACAATTTTAAATTTAAAAATCGGAAATTTCTGCGACAAATATAATAGAAATTCTATGGAAAATTTGTTTGATGTTTGGTATTACGAGAAGCAGATGTTTTCCCTTGTGAAAATCGAATGTCGTTGATACGGTAAAATACAAAACCATTAGGGGACGACCATTTGATTTTGAGGGGGGTCTGATAGTTTTTGTGAATAAATATTCTGGCCTGGAAAAAGTTGAAAATAAATAATCTGGCCTCTGTTTACAAGAAAATAAATAATCCGTCCAACTATTTTTGCTCAATTAAGCTATTGTATGCAGAAAATAAATATTCTGGCACGCAAAATTTTGAAAAAAAATTAATCTGTCTCGACCGGAATTGCCAGGCCCCTCTCAAAATCAAATGATCGTCCCTTACACATACAATACAAACCATTAGACATAAAAGTTGCACAAAACAAACCACACAACACACACATAATTCATCCAAATCGCAACCAGCAATGTTAACTTAAGACAAGAACGAAGTTAGGTGCTCCAGAAGAGTAAGCGATTCTTACTTGCCACACTTGCCACAGAGTTACACTTCACGTTTCCAACCATCAATTCAGTACAGGTAATATTCTATAAAGGAACAACCTGTGAATATCTATTCATATGCTTATAAGTAAATTTATATATTTAACAGTTGATTATCAGTAAGTTTAACTGACCATGCCAGGGCCATATTTGTTTTAATAATTTCCACAAGTTTTTATTATAATACCAAACCCCCTTAACAAAACATTTCACGATATGAGAATTTACTACCTGTGAATATTAAGTCATGTGATATACTTCGATAACTGGGTGTTTCCTGTTGACTGAAACACTTAAAAACTAAGGTAAGTTTTATACCATGGTTTATATTCTTTACCTTTTTGATATAACTATAAATTTACAAAACATTGACGAAAATCGCTTTTATTTCTTTGTTATATTAAACAAACTTTAAAAAAATAATTAAAACAATAATTTTAATTTCGATTTAGGTTAAGGAAAAATGAGACTGTTAAAACCACTAGTATATGTTTCCTACTTTATTTTCATGATCACATCGGCAAGATAGAATTTACTTAAACATCTTTAAAACCCCATTTTCCCCTGGGAAACGATTTTATAGGGTTATGACAGTATTTGTTTCACAGATAGTAAAGTGGTACTATAGTAAAATGATTTGTCGAGGGAATTGACAAAGTTTCGTAAAGGAAGTCAATGTTTGTACAAGCAATTTGCATAATATAAAAATAATGTTTGTCAGAAGCGTCTTTGGTCATCTGATCAATTGTCGTAGGTTAGCGTCCGCCCATTTTTACATTTCTTAACAGATCTTTCCAAGATCTTTCCTGTAACCGCTGGTGGGATGTATACTTGATTAACAGCAAGAATTGTAGGACCCAAATTGTCTGATATGCTGTTTCAGACTTACGCCCCTGATTTTTGAGAGTATAAATCCTCTTTTCGAAAGCAATGTCTTCTTTAGAATTTCGGTTCTCTACTATTCTTATCCAATTTGTTTAACTTTACACATCAATGACCATACTATGTAAGATGCTTCAGACATTATGTGAGCATTGCAGTCAGGCTCGTGGAGGCTCGGACATTAAGCAGGATATTGCGTCAATGTAAAAAGATTTCATCACCATTATTGAATAAAAAAATTCTACAAACTCATAATACAGTACAATGAATATGAATCCTGCATATCCTTAGAATCTTGAGAGCATAAGCTTTCGATATACTCTACCTTTTCCTGCAAAGGAATAATGTGCCTTAAAACACTGAAATTAGATAAGAATGTCTGGCGTTACAAACCTGACGTTTTCGGAATTTACGAATATTCCATGCAGTCTTGTCCCTTTACACGTCTGCACTTAAATCAAGACATTTTGCATGAAGCAGTAGTCACACATGATTGTTTATGCCGTTCTCAAAATACCATTTGCCAAAATATAAAATATATATTTTTGCAAAAATAGAATTCCCAGGTTATGGGTAGATTTTCCCAAATCGCTTGTACCTTCCAATGTTTTGATTCAAATGCTGAGGTTACTCCTTGAAATATCGATATACAGCATAACACAATAAACCGTTGTATACCCGTTTTGGTATTGTCTGTTGTAATAGACGACCATATTTTTAGAGGTAAAGCAAATATTTTCCACCATTTTTTGTATTAAATCTAAAATCTAAGTTCATTTATTCAGTAATTAATGTGCATTGGCAAAAAAGAATCTGAAGCTTAAATGTAACATCAGAAAAAAAAACAGATCATGAGGGCATTTAATAGTATTTAAGAAGTTATAAATACAAAATTTGAACACTTTTGTATTGTGCTACCTTCAGTTGAAACAAAGTTAATAATTTATTCTCTAAAAACACCACCATGTACAAACTTAAGACGTACATAAAAAAAAAATATTTAAAAAATCCCCGACAAATGAGAGATAACAGTGAATCTTTTTGTATAGCACAGCTGAATCTTAATTCCCATTGAATGTCTTATACTCTCGTTTTACATGTATTGTTTTTTAACTTTTTACATTGTTTCTGATTGTTTCAGACTGTCTGTTATTGGACTCTATATGAAAGACACATCATGACTGAATGTAAGTATCTTTATCGTAACAACTTTTACAGATTCATTATTTTCAGACAAAGAAAAATTGAACTTCACAAAAAAGTTTTATCTGTGATACAACGAAAGCAAATTTCGATATACATGTAGTTTAAAATCCACAAGAAACTATCATTTTGCATTTAGTAGATAAAAAGGCTATGTCGAAATTTCCTTTCATGAGCGCAGTTTAAGAGTGCTCATCATCCGTTCTACGGAATTTTCTTAAGCATCATCTGTAACTTATATAAGAAACAATTAAGAAGAATTTTAGGAGGTAAAACTTGCCTTATTATCAAAACTTTTAATGAATTTATATCTTATGATGATGTATTTAAATCAAGTCAAAAATAATGTACATACATGTACGACAATTCATTTTTAGACTTTTTTCAAGACTTCATAAAATCGGTATGAAATATTGCTTTGATTTAATGAAGTCTTGAAAATGCTCTAAAAAGGTGGTTTTTGGGACTAACGTATTTGATTTCATAACGGATCAATATTAAAGTGAAATGTGTTCATAATCACACATCCACCAATATGGAAACTTTGAGAAATACTTTGATGCTAAAACTTTATATTATTTTAAATGGAACTTTCCTCCAAATAGGCAAATTTTGATGCAATTTATTGAAAAAACATCCAAATAAGTCTTTTTTTAATAGATAAAGCGAAAAATAAACACTGTCATATTGATTTGTTTTGTCAAATAGGGTTTTCCCAGGCTTTAAGCGTTTCTAAAATGTAGGTTTGAGAAGAGACATGATGATTAAGGATTATTTTTAGATTAAGAGGAAAATGTCCTTAAAATAAAAATAAAAGGTTACATATTTTTTTTTCAGGTTGATCAAGGTCATCACCAACCCAATTTTTTATTTAGAAATCATTTGTTCATACGTCCTTTACGTTATATTCGTTTAAATACGTTGTACTTTCTTTTTCTCTATGTATCTATACTTAACTTTTATTCCAGATTGTTAAACATGGCAGACACAACAATTCACTGCAGAATCTGTAGTCTACGTCAGGCCTCCAGAACAGCGGTGATTTGGTGCCAGAATTGTTCAGAGGGACTTTGTAGAAGCTGTCAGGAGCACCATAGTTTATCCAAAGGGACCGAAAACCACAATTCTATCCCTATTTCCGATTACCAGAAATTACCGAGCGATGTTTTAAAGATCACAGACATCTGCCCAGAACACAATGACAAGTACATTATGTATTGCCAGAACCACTTACAACCCTGCTGTGTAAGCTGCATCTTCGCAAACCACAAAACCTGTAAAGATGTAGCTAAATTGGACGAACTCGTCCATAATTTCAAATCGTCAGTAGTTCTTCAAGACCTTGAAGCTTCATTGAAAGAATCCATTGAAAATTTAACAAAAGTCAAAGCAGATCGGAAAAAAAAATTGATAACAATTGAAGCCGATAGTAAAAACGCACTTGATGAAATAGAAAAAATTCGACGTGAAATAAACAAACATCTTGATGTTCTACAAGATGGCATTAAGGCAGATCTTAAACAAAAAGAGGAGAAAACCAAAAATAGAATTGTTGACACCCTGACATGTCTGGAAAAGGAAGAAACATTTTTTAACAATAACTTTAAAACGTTGATAAATGTGAGGAAATACGCCACCGACTTACAGGCGTTCCTGTATTCAGTAAAAATGGAAAGACAAGTACATGCCGTAGAAAATCGTCTCCTGGATCTCATTAAGGACCAGTCTTGTTCTGAGTCGAAAATCAACATCAAACTCGAGCCGTTCTTGAAAAGATTCGTTGACAAAATCAAAAGTTTCGGCACAATAGAAGTCAGCACTACACCGTCCACCGTAGTCCTGAGCAGAAAGAAGGAGGGGGGGGCTCAATTGATGATATCTAGACCCCTGACCAGACAGATAGAGGATATCAACTTTACTGTGGATAAAACTATCGATAATGTCAGTGGTCATTGTTATGGTTGTTGTGTACTTACCGACGGTAGAATGGCATTTACAGATTTTCAGGAAAATAAAATAAACATTGTAAATACCAATGGAACAAAAGAAGGAACAATCAACACACCATCCTATCCATACGATGTTACACAAATCAACGACACAACACTGGCAGTTACATCTGTTGGTCACATAAACCTTGGTATCCTCCTCATTGATCTCCATTCCAGACAGATAACCAAGTCCCTTCTCACTGGTCATGAGATAGATGGTTTAACAACCCGTGACGATGATCACCTTATTTATTGTGAATATGGAGTCGGAGTACGGATGATCCGCATTAGTGACGGAACCGTTACAGATATAGTCAAGGTGAATCTGCCTCATGGTACCTACGTTACCTCGTTTGGTGATATGGTTATGTATACCAACCGGGAAACAGATACCGTGTCATGTTATGATATCAGAGGAACAAAGAAATGGGAGTTTCAGGATAAAAGTGTTCTCCGTACTCCTTGTGGATTATCAGCGGACAGGAGTGGAAACGTTTTTGTCGTGGGACGTGACTCTAAAAATATTGTTATCATCCCCGTCGATGGACAGAAACATAAGGAAATTAAGTGCGAACTGGACGATATGTATGCACTTGACTATGACAAAAATAATGATATTCTGTTAGTCGTTCAACTGAGTGGCAAGGCTGTAGTTATGAAACAAAATTAGGACAAATCAGATAGAAGCTCTTGTACAGCAATGTATAGTTTGTTATCCAATTTCTTTAAATAGTATATAAAGCTATTTTTTATATCATTTTCTCGTTTTCATTCCTTTTGTATTACTGAAATCTGATTTCTGGTAGATTTAGATTGTTGAATCATGAAGTTTCATAATATTCTAAAACTGATTTTAACGTTTCTTTCATTTGTACCACTTAATGTAAAATTCAGTTGCAATCAGGATTTACATTTTGTGACTGATACCATTAAATACTGTAGGGTTATTAAAAATGTAACAAATATTGATGCACTAAATTAATATTTTAGAATATTTTTCCTTTCCATTTGATTTAGAATATGTTTAATCACAATGTGCTTAATTAATATCGGGAACTGATATTTTAAAGGCATGGATAAAAAAATCAAAGAAGCAAAGAGGAACTAATGGGGCATTGCAATCTAATGTCAAAATTCCAAAAGGCAAAATCAGAAAACAGAAACAAGTATAGCACGAAGAAACATACAACAAAACACACAGAAAACTAACTGAACAGCAATCAACAAAACACACAGAAAACTAACTGAATAGCAATCTACAAAACACACAGAAAACTAACTTAATAGCAATCAAGAAAACACACAGAAAACTAACTGAATAGCAATCAACAAAACACATTGAAAACTAACTGAATAGCAATCTACAAAACACACAGAAAACTTACTGAATAGCAATCAACAAAACACACAGAAAACTAACTGAATAGAAGTCAACAAAACACACAGAAAACTAACTGAATAGCAATCAACAAAACACATAGAAAACTGACTGAATAGCATTCAACAAAATACACAGCAAACTAACTGAATAGCAATCAACAAAACAACTCAATCGTAATGAGAGTGAACTCTAAAACTAAGGGTGAGCAGTTCCTGCTTGTTTCAACACATCCAGTGTAAAAGTATTAGTAAGTGCATAACATTAAACAACATAATTCAATCGTAACGAGAGTGAACTCAAGTACTAAGGGTAAGCAGTTCCTGTTAGTTGTAACACATCCAGTGTAAATGTTTTGGAAAGTGCATTACATTTAACAACTCAACTCAATCGTAACGATATTGAAATCAAGTACTAAGGGTGAGCATTTTCTGCTCGTTGTAACACATCCGTAGCGTTGCTTCAGTTTTGCGTTATTTCATTTTATCAATTTCTTTTCCGTGCCTTATTTTTACCTGCGTCGCTGATGGTGATTACATTTATATATTGAAAATGTGTACTTCCCATTTTGAGATCATTTTATAATTTTGTTTGGAATTATGGGCCAAAAATAGAAAATAATGGATTTTGGTTATAATTTTCCAAGTTCAACAGTTACAGAGAAATCCTGATACAATCTTCTTCTCCAGCAGCAAACATTTGTGTTTTGTCATGTTATTGGCCTATAGATAATAAAGGTAATAACAAAACTATCGAACTTGAATGATCAATCTCATAGTCCAGAGAAAATGACCATCGCGAATCGGTCATACCGGAGAATTGGTGTATAGCAATGGTCCTGACTTGGTACAGGCATTTCAAACAAATGTACATGCAACACAAACTACATCAGCCGAGAGCCTGTTAAAACTTATAAGCTACTTTCATTTTTACCAGTGGTCGTTGCTCGCCGCCTTGCAATAATTCACCCCGGACCAACAACACAATGCATGGACTTCTCAGCTGAGTTATACATGTTATTAGCATTTCAAAGTGAATTTAAAAATCCATACACAATAACTGTGTTCTAAGCAGTCGCTTATATACAAAAAATTAAAATAATTTCCCAGAAATAGGCCATTTTTAGCCATTTTGACGGAAATCATTCATATTTGCCTTGTTTTGACATGGTATTTCAAATAGATAACATAGAAGATGGTTATAAATTTAGTTATACAAGGTTTCTTATTCATTTGACACACTTAATTACAATATAACTATTCTTTAGACCAACACTCTACTGTTCAGTCTTACAATATAACTATTCTTTAGACCAACACTCTACTGTTCAGTCCTACAATATAACTATTCTTTAGACCAACACTCTACTGTTCAGTCCTACAATATAACTTTTCTTTAGACCAACACTCTACTGTTCAGTCCTACAATATAACTATTCTTTAGACCAACACTTTACTGTTCAGTCTTACAATATAACTATTCTTTAGACCAACACTCTACTGTTCAGTCCTACAATATAACTTTTCTTTAGACCAACACTCTACTGTTCAGTCCTACAATATAACTATTCTTTAGACCAACACTCTACTGTTCAGTCTTACAATATAACTATTCTTTAGACCAACACTCTACTGTTCAGTCTTACAATATAACTATTCTTTAGACCAACACTCTACTGTTCAGTCCTACAATATAACTATTCTTTAGACCAACACTCTACTGTTCAGTCCTACAATATAACTTTTCTTTAGACCAACACTCTACTGTTCAGTCTTACAATATAACTATTCTTTAGACCAACACTCTACTGTTCAGTCTTACAGGGACAATATAACTTTTCTTTAGACCAACACTCTACTGTTCAGTCCTACAATATAACTATTCTTTAGACCAACACTCTACTGTTCAGTCTTACAATATAACTATTCTTTAGACCAACACTCTACTGTTCAGTCTTACAATATAACTTTTCTATAGACCCACACTCTACTGTTCAGTCTTACAATATAACTTTTCTATAGACCCACACTCTACTGTTCAGTCTTACAATATAACTATTCTTTAGACCAACACTCTACTGTTCAGTCTTACAGGGACAATATAACTATTCTTTAGACCAACACTCTACTGTTCAGTCTTACAATATAACTTTTCTTTAGACCAACACTCTACTGTTCAGTCCTACAATATAACTATTCTTTAGACCAACACTCTACTGTTCAGTCTTACAATATAACTATTCTTTAGACCAACACTCTACTGTTCAGTCTTACAATATAACTTTTCTTTAGACCAACACTCTACTGTTCAGTCTTACAATATAACTATTCTTTAGACCAACACTCTACTGTTCAGTCCTACAATATAACTTTTCTTTAGACCAACACTCTACTGTTCAGTCCTACAATATAACTATTCTTTAGACCAACACTCTACTGTTCAGTCCTACAATATAACTTTTCTTTAGACCAACACTCTACTGTTCAGTCTTACAATATAACTATTCTTTAGACCAACACTCTACTGTTCAGTCTTACAATATAACTATTCTTTAGACCAACACTCTACTGTTCAGTCCTACAATATAACTATTCTTTAGACCAACACTCTACTGTTCAGTCCTACAATATAACTTTTCTTTAGACCAACACTCTACTGTTCAGTCCTACAATATAACTATTCTTTAGACCAACACTCTACTGTTCAGTCCTACAATATAACTATTCTTTAGACCAACACTCTACTGTTCAGTCCTACAATATAACTATTCTTTAGACCAACACTCTACTGTTCAGTCCTACAATATAACTATTCTTTAGACCAACACTCTACTGTTCAGTCCTACAATATAACTATTCTTTAGACCAACACTCTACTGTTCAGTCTTACAGGGACAATATTACTTTTCTTTAGACCAACACTCTACTGTTCAGTCCTACAATATAACTTTTCTTTAGACCAACACTCTACTGTTCAGTCTTACAATATAACTATTCTTTAGACCAACACTCTACTGTTCAGTCCTACAATATAACTTTTCTATAGACCAACACTCTACTGTTCAGTCCTACAATATAACTTTTCTTTAGACCAACACTCTACTGTTCAGTCTTACAGGGACAATATAACTTTTCTTTAGACCAACACTCTACTGTTCAGTCTTACAGGGACAATATAACTTTTCTTTAGACCAACACTCTACTGTTCAGTCCTACAATATAACTATTCTTTAGACCAACACTCTACTGTTCAGTCTTACAATATAACTATTCTTTAGACCAACACTCTACTGTTCAGTCCTACAATATAACTATTCTCTAGACCAACACTCTACTGTTCAGTCCTACAATATAACTTTTCTTTAGACCAACACTCTACTGTTCAGTCTTACAATATAACTATTCTTTAGACCAACACTCTACTGTTCAGTCCTACAATATAACTATTCTCTAGACCAACACTCTACTGTTCAGTCCTACAATATAACTTTTCTTTAGACCAACACTCTACTGTTCAGTCCTACAATATAACTATTCTTTAGACCAACACTCTACTGTTCAGTCCTACAATATAACTATTCTTTAGACCAACACTCTACTGTTCAGTCTTACAGGGACAATATAACTTTTCTTTAGACCAACACTCTACTGTTCAGTCCTACAATATAACTATTCTTTAGACCAACACTCTACTGTTCAGTCCTACAATATAACTTTTCTTTAGACCAACACTCTACTGTTCAGTCTTACAGGGACAATATAACTTTTCTTTAGACCAACACTCTACTGTTCAGTCCTACAATATAACTATTCTTTAGACCAACACTCTACTGTTCAGTCTTACAATATAACTTTTCTATAGACCAACACTCTACTGTTCAGTCTTACAGGGACAATATAACTTTTCTATAGACCAACACTCTACTGTTCAGTCCTACAATATAACTATTCTTTAGACCAACACTCTACTGTTCAGTCCTACAATATAACTATTCTTTAGACCAACACTCTACTGTTCAGTCTTACAATATAACTATTCTTTAGACCAACACTCTACTGTTCAGTCTTACAGGGACAATATAACTTTTCTTTAGACCAACACTCTACTGTTCAGTCCTACAATATAACTTTTCTATAGACCATCACTCTACTGTTCAGTCCTACAATATAACTATTCTTTAGACCAACACTCTACTGTTCAGTCTTACAATATAACTATTCTTTAGACCAACACTCTACTGTTCAGTCTTACAATATAACTTTTCTATAGACCGACACTCTACTGTTCAGTCTTACAATATAACTTTTCTATAGACCCACACTCTACTGTTCAGTCTTACAATATAACTATTCTTTAGACCAACACTCTACTGTTCAGTCCTACAATATAACTTTTCTATAGACCAACACTCTACTGTTCAGTCCTACAATATAACTTTTCTTTAGACCAACACTCTACTGTTCAGTCTTACAATATAACTATTCTATAGACCAACACTCTACTGTTCAGTCTTACAGGGACAATATAACTATTCTTTAGACCAACACTCTACTGTTCAGTCCTACAATATAACTATTCTTTAGACCAACACTCTACTGTTCAGTCCTACAATATAACTATTCTTTAGACCAACACTCTACTGTTCAGTCCTACAATATAACTATTCTTTAGACCAACACTCTACTGTTCAGTCCTACAATATAACTATTCTTTAGACCAACACTCTACTGTTCAGTCTTACAATATAACTATTCTTTAGACCAACACTCTACTGTTCAGTCTTACAATATAACTATTCTTTAGACCAACACTCTACTGTTCAGTCTTACAGGGACAATATAACTTTTCTTTAGACCAACACTCTACTGTTCAGTCCTACAATATAACTATTCTTTAGACCAACACTCTACTGTTCAGTCTTACAATATAACTATTCTTTAGACCAACACTCTACTGTTCAGTCTTACAATATAACTTTTCTATAGACCCACACTCTACTGTTCAGTCTTACAATATAACTATTCTTTAGACCAACACTCTACTGTTCAGTCCTACAATATAACTATTCTTTAGACCAACACTCTACTGTTCAGTCCTACAATATAACCATTCTATAGACCAACAAACTACTGTTCAGTCCTACAATATAACTATTCTTCAGACCAACACTCTACTGTTCAGTCCTACAATATAACTATTCTTTAGACCAACACTCTACTGTTCAGTCTTACAATATAACTATTCTTTAGACCAACACTCTACTGTTCAGTCTTACAATATAACTATTCTTTAGACCAACACTCTACTGTTCAGTCTTACAATATAACTATTCTTTAGACCAACACTCTACTGTTCAGTCTTACAGGGACAATATAACTTTTCTTTAGACCAACACTCTACTGTTCAGTCTTACAATATAACTTTTCTTTAGACCAACACTCTACTGTTCAGTCCTACAATATAACTATTCTTTAGACCAACACTCTACTGTTCAGTCCTACAATAGAACTATTCTTTAGACCAACACTCTACTGTTCAGTCTTACAGGGACAATATTACTTTTCTATAGACCAACACTCTACTGTTCAGTCCTACAATATAACTTTTCTTTAGACCAACACTCTACTGTTCAGTCCTACAATATAACTTTTCTTTAGACCAACACTCTACTGTTCAGTCCTACAATATAACTTTTCTTTAGACCAACACTCTACTGTTCAGTCTTACAATATAACTATTCTTTAGACCAACACTCTACTGTTCAGTCTTACAATATAACTATTCTTTAGACCAACACTCTACTGTTCAGTCCTACAATATAACTATTCTTTAGACCAACACTCTACTGTTCAGTCCTACAATATAACTTTTCTTTAGACCAACACTCTACTGTTCAGTCTTACAATATAACTATTCTTTAGACCAACACTCTACTGTTCAGTCCTACAATATAACTATTCTTTAGACCAACACTCTACTGTTCAGTCCTACAATATAACTTTTCTTTAGACCAACACTCTACTGTTCAGTCCTACAATATAACTATTCTTTAGACCAACACTTTACTGTTCAGTCTTACAATATAACTATTCTTTAGACCAACACTCTACTGTTCAGTCCTACAATATAACTTTTATTTAGACCAACACTCTACTGTTCAGTCCTACAATATAACTATTCTTTAGACCAACACTCTACTGTTCAGTCTTACAATATAACTATTCTTTAGACCAACACTCTACTGTTCAGTCTTACAATATAACTATTCTTTAGACCAACACTCTACTGTTCAGTCCTACAATATAACTATTCTTTAGACCAACACTCTACTGTTCAGTCCTACAATATAACTTTTCTTTAGACCAACACTCTACTGTTCAGTCTTACAATATAACTATTCTTTAGACCAACACTCTACTGTTCAGTCTTACAGGGACAATATAACTTTTCTTTAGACCAACACTCTACTGTTCAGTCCTACAATATAACTATTCTTTAGACCAACACTCTACTGTTCAGTCTTACAATATAACTATTCTTTAGACCAACACTCTACTGTTCAGTCTTACAATATAACTATTCTTTAGACCAACACTCTACTGTTCAGTCTTACAATATAACTTTTCTATAGACTCACACTCTACTGTTCAGTCTTACAATATAACTTTTCTATAGACCCACACTCTACTGTTCAGTCCTACAATATAACTTTTCTTTAGACCAACACTCTACTGTTCAGTCTTACAATATAACTTTTCTTTAGACCAACACTCTACTGTTCAGTCTTACAATATAACTATTCTTTAGACCAACACTCTACTGTTCAGTCCTACAATATAACTATTCTTTAGACCAACACTCTACTGTTCAGTCTTACAATATAACTATTCTTTAGACCAACACTCTACTGTTCAGTCTTACAATATAACTATTCTTTAGACCAACACTCTACTGTTCAGTCTTACAGTATAACTATTCTTTAGACCAACACTCTACTGTTCAGTCTTACAATATAACTATTCTTTAGACCAACACTCTACTGTTCAGTCTTACAGGGACAATATAACTTTTCTTTAGACCAACACTCTACTGTTCAGTCCTACAATATAACTATTCTTTAGACCAACACTCTACTGTTCAGTCCTACAATATAACTATTCTTTAGACCAACACTCTACTGTTCAGTCTTACAGGGACAATATTACTTTTCTTTAGACCAACACTCTACTGTTCAGTCCTACAATATAACTTTTCTTTAGACCAACACTCTACTGTTCAGTCCTACAATATAACTTTTCTATAGACCAACACTCTACTGTTCAGTCCTACAATATAACTATTCTTTAGACCAACACTCTACTGTTCAGTCCTACAATATAACTATTCTTTAGACCAACACTCTACTGTTCAGTCTTACAATATAACTATTCTTTAGACCAACACTCTACTGTTCAGTCTTACAGGGACAATATAACTTTTCTTTAGACCAACACTCTACTGTTCAGTCCTACAATATAACTTTTCTATAGACCAACACTCTACTGTTCAGTCCTACAATATAACCATTCTATAGACCAACACTCTACTGTTCAGTCTTACAATATAACTTTTCTTTAGACCAACACTCTACTGTTCAGTCCTACAATATAACTATTCTTTAGACCAACACTCTACTGTTCAGTCCTACAATATAACTATTCTTTAGACCAACACTCTACTGTTCAGTCCTACAATATAACTTTTCTATAGACCAACACTCTACTGTTCAGTCTTACAATATAACTATTCTTTAGACCATCACTCTACTGTTCAGTCTTACAGGGACAATATTACTTTTCTATAGACCAACACTCTACTGTTCAGTCATACAATATAACCATTCTATAGACCATCACTCTACTGTTCAGTCTTACAATATAACTTTTCTATAGACCAACACTCTACTGTTCAGTCTTACAGGGACAATATAACTTTTCTATAGACCATCACTCTACTGTTCAGTCTTACAATATTACTATTCTTTAGACCATCACTCTACTGTTCAGTCCTACAATATAACTATTCTTTAGACCATCACTCTACTGTTCAGTCTTACAATATAACTTTTCTATAGACCAACACTCTACTGTTCAGTCTTACAATATAACTATTCTTTAGACCATCACTCTACTGTTCAGTCTTACAGGGACAATATTACTTTTCTATAGACCAACACTCTACTGTTCAGTCCTACAATATAACCATTCTATAGACCAACACTCTACTGTTCAGTCCTACAATATAACCATTCTCTAGACCATCACTCTAGTGTTCAGTCTTACAATATAACTATTCTTTAGACCATCACTCTACTGTTCAGTCCTACAATATAACCATTCTATAGACCAACACTCTACTGTTCAGTCCTACAATATAACTATTCTTTAGACCAACACTCTACTGTTCAGTCCTACAATATAACTATTCTTTAGACCAACACTCTACTGTTCAGTCTTACAATATAACTATTCTTTAGACCAACACTCTACTGTTCAGTCTTACAATATAACTATTCTTTAGACCAACACTCTACTGTTCAGTCCTACAATATAACTATTCTTTAAACCAACACTCTACTGTTCAGTCCTACAATATAACTTTTCTTTAGACCAACACTCTACTGTTCAGTCCTACAATATAACTATTCTTTAGACCAACACTCTACTGTTCAGTCTTACAATATAACTATTCTTTAGACCAACACTCTACTGTTCAGTCCTACAATATAACTATTCTCTAGACCAACACTCTACTGTTCAGTCCTACAATATAACTATTCTTTAGACCAACACTCTACTGTTCAGTCTTACAATATAACTTTTCTTTAGACCAACACTCTACTGTTCAGTCTTACAATATAACTTTTCTTTAGACCATCACTCTACTGTTCAGTCTTACAGGGACAATATAACTTTTCTTTAGACCAACACTCTACTGTTCAGTCCTACAATATAACTTTTCTATAGACCATCACTCTACTGTTCAGTCTTACAATATAACTATTCTTTAGACCATCACTCTACTGTTCAGTCCTACAATAGAACTATTCTTTAGACCAACACTCTACTGTTCAGTCTTACAACATAACTTTTCTTTAGACCAACACTCTACTGTTCAGTCCTACAATAGAACTTTTCTTTAGACCAACACTCTACTGTTCAGTCTTACAATATAACTTTTCTTTAGACCAACACTCTACTGTTCAGTCCTACAATATAACTATTCTCTAGACCAACACTCTACTGTTCAGTCTTACAATATAACTATTCTTTAGACCAACACTCTACTGTTCAGTCTTACAATATAACTTTTCTTTAGACCAACACTCTACTGTTCAGTCTTACAATATAACTTTTCTTTAGACCAACACTCTACTGTTCAGTCCTACAATATAACTATTCTTTAGACCAACACTCTACTGTTCAGTCCTACAATATAACTTTTCTTTAGACCAACACTCTACTGTTCAGTCTTACAATATAACTATTCTTTAGACCAACACTCTAGGCTACTGTTCAGTCTTACAATATAACTATTCTTTAGACCAACACTCTACTGTTCAGTCTTACAATATAACTATTCTTTAGACCAACACTCTACTGTTCAGTCTTACAATATAACTTTTCTTTAGACCAACACTCTACTGTTCAGTCTTACAATATAACTATTCTTTAGACCAACACTCTACCGTTCAGTCTTACAGGGGGCCAAATGTGAGCCTTATCGTACTTTGTCCAAACTAATTAATTTACTTTGAACGTTTCATAAATTTATGAACCGGACTTACAACAAACCTTATCAATTTTGCTTTAAAAAATATGGGTCATAAAATTTGTCTTTTAAAAAAGAAGGTTAACAAAAATTTTGACAATTTTTTTAATTTAAAAAAAAAAACGATAATAATCTTGTGAAAACTAATGAACGTATCTAGAAGTGGGATTATCCGGTACTTCTTTCAGTCGGATAAGGATAAGCCTACTGCAAAAGATTGACATTTATTGTAACATATATATATACAAAAAACTGGTGCGGTTTTCCGTACCAACAATTCAAAGTGGTACGGTGAGAACAGTTCATATTGCTTGTTATTCCAGTTTCAGATATAAACTTCACAAAAACTAAGTACAGGTTGAGTAAAGGAAATATTGGTCAGAATATGTGGCAAACATTATATTCATCATATTTACTTGAGATAATTAAACTTTTTATTTTTCTCAGTTTTTACAACAAAAGGTAAAAACGTGTCAAAAATCATTTTTTAAAGAAGTTGACTAACTTTTAAAGCCTCTGCTGTTTACCAGAGTACACATTTCATCAAAGTTTACTAGTATGACATTTTATAAAGTATAGGGTCTTGTGACCATTTTGGTGGCATGATTTTGAAGCTGTCTCGAATTTTAAAATTTAAGTCTTGGACCAATTTTGAACATTCTCCATTTCCCTGTACATCCATTCAGTAAGTGACCTTATTTGACCTAACGAGAACAAAACCCCTTGACTAAACGTTTTACAATATGATAGTTTACTTCCGGTAAAAATTACATGTTTTTGGTCTCATGTCATAAGGAAAACTTTATCATGGTCATGAGTGTTTCCTGTGAATATTTGTTGTCACGTGATCAGGAAAACTTTTATATGAACATAGGCGTTTCCTTTGAATTTGTAAGTGGTAAGGAAAACTTTGACATAATAATTGGTGTTTTCTGTAGAATAACATGCCTTAAACATTGCGGCTAAAGTAAGTTATTAATTTTTTACTTTTTGTATCCAAATATTTTTTACAAAATATTTTTTTATCTATGTTGAATATCCCGGTGGATATATTTTTATTTTAAAACGTAGCGGACGGGAACTGGAAATATGAGGAGTTTGGGGATTTCTCATTGTTTTATATTGTTATATATATTCGTCTGCTAATTTCGTCTTGGTCTTTTCGAGTAGTTTGTTTGGTACTTTTTGCTGAGTTGAGTGTGTTACTATTTTGACAGACGAACTAACAATATAAAAGCGTACAACGTTTAGCTGTTTTAACATATTGGTTAATGATTTTTTATTACTGTTGTACTGAAATGATCACCTCAATATCATTATAATTACTTGTTTGTATTTTATGTTACTACCAGACCTAAGATCGCAATGGAAAAGAGAAGTTTGGCGCGCCGTAAACTTGGCTTTACCAACCATTTCATTTAAAATTCCTGTACTGCAATCTTTAATTTTTCCGGTATGTCCTTTTCTCTTGGACATTGAGAATGATCCTCCGAAAGTTCGGAAATTTTGTTAACTTCTTTATTTACTCGAGTTAACCCTAATAATGAAACCGGAATTCCGACAAAACCTCCACGTGGAGGGAGACATTTTCTGTCTCAAGTTTTCTGTAATTGAAGCAGCTAAGGGTGTTATGTCATGAGCTGGACGTACAATTTCACACAGCGAATCTCACGTTAACAGTCGCTGTAGAGGCTTCTTGCATATAACCGCGAATACAAACTTTCTATGGACATGATTGATTGATAGTAAAGTAAATGAAACAAGAGTTATATTAAGCCATCCTTAATGTGTTAATACGACAAGTCACTCTAGTACTAGTATTAGGTTTACCATTGTAATTTTGTCAATCTATAACATTAAACTGTTGGGCAGAGTTAACAACTACATGTACGACATGAATATTACGATACAACTTTAAGAACTTTAATTCATAAAGTAATAAGACAACTTTATAAATACCGTTCATCAGTTCGGTATTTTTTTTTCAAAGCTATACATAATCATGGTTTATGCTTTTTCAATATTTTTGGTACAGCGCCTCTGGTGAGTCTTGAATAGACAATATGCGTGTCTGGCGTAGCAAAATTAATTGTCTGGATCTTCGTTGTCATTTTAATTTTCAACGAAAATAAGTGTCAGACGGCAGTGTAACAACCGTTGTTGCTATAAAAAAAATGAATTTAAAGGAATTTATTATAACTAAGATATGACCACCAAAAGCAATTAAGTATTTAAACTAAGTATGAAAATAATTAACAACCAACATTTGAATGTTTTGGTTTAAATGCTACTAAATTTCTAATTTATTGTCGCTGAAATTTCCGATTGTTAAATTTAAAATTAATAAAAACACCAGGTTTCTTTCTTTGTAATGCACATGGTCGATATCCTCGGTGCTGGATTTGGCTTCCTTGTTCGAACGTTTTGGTTTCGAGTACTTTTCGTTTTCAACTGTTTTGGATTTTGGCCTTCCAATGTTTTGGTTTAAATGCTACTGATGAGAGGTTACTCCTTGAAATATGGATATATAGCATATCAAAATTAACCGTTTATACCCGCGTTTTGGTATTTGTAATTTTGAAACCACTGGGCGATAACCGCTGCTGGTGGACCAGAGGTCCCCGAGGGTAATCACAAGCCTGGTAGTCAGACTTGTCTGACACGAATTACCATAAAATTTTTAATTTATTGTCGCTGAAATTTCCGATTGTTAAATTCAAAATTGATAAAAACACCAGGTTTCTTTCTTTGTAATGCACATGGTCGATATCCTCGGTGCTGGATTTGGCTTCCTTGTTCGAACGTTTTGGTTTCGAGTACTTTTCGTTTTCAACTGTTTTGGATTTTGACCTTCCAATGTTTTGGTTTAAATGCTACTGATGAGAGGTTACTCCTTGAAATATCGATATATAGCATATCAAATTAACCGTTTATACCCGCGTTTTGGTATTTGTAATTTTGAAACCACTGGGCGATAACCGCTGCTGGTGGACCAGAGGTCCCCGACGGTAATCACAAGCCTGGTAGTCAGACTTGTCTGACACGAATTACCATAAAATTTCTAATTTATTGTCGCTGAAATTTCCGATTGTTAAATTCAAAATTGATAAAAACACCAGGTTTCTTTCCTTGTAATGCACATGGTCGATATCCTCGGTGCTGGATTTGGCTTCCTTGTTCGAAAGTTTTGGTTTCGAGTACTTTTCGTTTTCAACTGTTTTGGATTTTGACCTTCCAATGTTTTGGTTTAAATGCTACTGATGAGAGGTTACTCTTTGAAATATCGTTATATAGCATATCAAAATTAACCGTTTATACCCGCGATTTGGTATTTGTAATTTTTATTACACTAACGGTTGAGCATGACAAGCGTTATTGTAATAAACTTTTTTTAAAAATAATTATTATTTTCATATTTAGTTTGAATACTTAGTTGTTTTTGGTTATAATATCTTAGTTATAATAAATTCCATTCATATAACATTAAAATATCCACTTTTAATTCATTTTATTCTTTTTATTCAGTAACGGTTGTTATAACAATAACGGTTGTCACGCGGAATAATACTATTAATGTTTCCTGGACTCAAGTCCAACTTTATTCATAACGTCACAAACTCTACCCAATTCGTGGTTACTAATTGAATATTTTGGTACTGTACGTTCCAAATTTAAATCTAAACCTTCAATAGAAAAGTATGTACCCCTCTTTTTATATAAACGTTTACAACTTTTTCAGAATGGCAGAAGCATCCATTTACTGCAGAATCTGTAGTCTACGTCAGAATTGCAAACCAGCCGTAATTTGGTGCCAAAATTGTTTGGAGGGACTTTGTGAAAGCTGTCAGGAGCACCATAGTTTGTCTAAAGGGACCGAAAACCATAATACTATTACTATTGCCGTTTATCAGAAATTCCCGATTGATGTTGTACAGATCAGCGACATCTGCCCGGAACATAATGACAAGTACGTTATGTATTGTCAGAATCACTTACAACCCTGTTGCAGAACCTGCAGCTTACAGAACCACAAATCATGTAAGGATGTAGCGAAACTCGAAGACGTTGTCCAAAACTACAAATCGTCTGCAGCTCTACAAGACCTCGAAATCTCAATGAAAGAATCCATAGAAAATTTAATGAAAGTAAAATCAAATCGGAAAGATAATTTAAAAACTATTGAAGCCGAGGATAAAAAAGCACTTGATGAAATAGAAAACATTCGACGTAAAATAAACAAACACCTTGATGTTCTGCAAGAAAACATTAAGGCAGACCTCGGACAAAAAGAGGAGAAAACCAGAAAAACAATTATGGATGCTATAAGTTTGCTTACGAAGGAAGAAACATTAATGAACAACAGTCTTAAAATGGTGATAAATGTGAGGAAATACGCCACCGATTTACAGGCGTTCCTGTATTCAGCAAAAATGGAAAGACAAGTACATGCCGTAGAAAATCGTCTCCTAGATCTGATTAAGGACCAGTCCTGTTCTGAGTCGAAAACCAACATCAAGATCGAGCCGTTCTTGAAAAGATTCGCCGATCATATTCAAAGTTTCGGTACAGTAGAAGTCAGCACCACACCGTCCACCGTAGTCCTGAGTAGAAGGAAGGATGGAGAGGCCCAACAGAAGATATCTAGACCCCTGACCAGACAGATAGAGGATATCAACTTAACTGTGGATAAAACTATAGATAACGTCAGTACTAGGTGTTTTGGTTGTTGCATACTAACTGATTGTAGAATGGCATTTACAGATTTTGATAGAAATGAAATAAACATTTTAAATATCAATGGAACAAAAGAAGTAAAAATCACCACACCAGTATATCCAAACGACGTTACACAAGTCAACGACACAACACTGGCAGTTGCATCTCTTGGTTCCAACCGTGGTATCCACCTCATCGATCTCCATTCCAGACAGATAACCAAGTCCCTTCTCACTGGTCATGCGATATATTGTATAACAACCCGTGACGACGATCACCTCATTTATTGTGAAGAGGGAATCGGGGTCCGGATGATCCGCATCAGTGACGGAACTGTTACCGATATAGTCAAGGAGAATCTGCCTGGGAACAACTACGTTACCTCGTTTGGTGAGATGGTTATGTATACCAACTGGTTAACAAATAGCGTGTCATGTTATGACATCAGAGGATCAAAGAAATGGGAGTTTAAGGATGAGAGAATTCTTCGTACCCCCAATGGATTATCAACGGACAGGGATGGAAACGTTTTTGTCGCGGGATCGAACTCTAGAAATATTGTTATCATCTCTGTCGATGGACAGAAACACAAGGAAATTAAGTGCGAACTGAACAATGTGGATGCACTTGACTATGACAAAAATAATGATATTCTGTTAGTCGTTCAACTGAGTGGCAAGGCTGTAGTTATGAAATAAAATTAGGACAAATCAGATAGAAACTCTTGTTTAGCAATATATAGTTTTATCCTATTGGGTTTTTTATATAGTATATACAAGTATATTTTTTATCATTTGTTCATTTTCATTAATTTTGAATCACTGAAATATGCATTCTGATCGATTTTGGATTGATGAATCATGAAGTTTCATAATATTTTAAAAATGATTTTATCGTTTCTTTCATTTGTACTACTAAAAGTAAAATTTAGTTGAATTTCACGATTTGCATTTTGTGACTGCTACCATTAAATAGGATTGTTAAAAATGGAACCAAAATTGAGGCACTAAACAAATATTTTAGAATGTTTTTTCTTTTCCATTTGATTTAAAATGCGTTTAATCACAATGTGCTTCATTTAGATCGGGAACTAATATTTTAATAAATCTAATGCATCTTCTACATTTTACTACATCTAGAGAAACTCTATATGATACAATAATTAAAACTAACTCACATTTTAATAATATGTCCTCTTTCAATAAACTATTCTGGACCTTTAACTGTGAAAATGAAACAATTCTAAAAAACCTATGTAAATTCCTCCTGGAGTCTGGAGTTGTTTAAAACAAATACAGTGTATCTGCACTGATCTGTCTTAAATTATGACAATTGCTTTGTTTATATTATTTTTTATATGTTTTCATGTATATTCTGTCATAAATAAATATTTGTACTGTTATTGCCCCTTGAGTGCCCATGATTGGTCAAATAGACTTGTATTCTTGTATCCTTGTATTCTACAGTTTTTCTTAAATGCATGGATAAAAAAATCAAAGAAGCAGAGAGGAATTAATGGGGCATTGCAATCTAATGTCAAAATTCCGAAACAAAATCAGAAAACAAAAACAAGAATAACAAGAAGAAACATACAACAACAAAACACACTGAGAACTAACTGAATAGCAATCAACAAAACAACTCAATCGTAACAAGAGTGAAATGAAGTACTCAGGGTAAGCAGTTCCTGCTTGTTGCAAAACATCCGCAGCGTTGCTTCAGTTTTGCGTTATTTCATTTTTGAAAAAAAATCTTTTCCGTGCCTGATTTATACCTGCGTCGCCGAAGGCGAAAACAGGTCTAGGAGTCAGTTCGTTCGGTCCGTCCGTCCATCCGTCGCGCTATGGGATGCCTGTCTTGTGTAATCTGAATCTCAAAAACCAAACACTAGATCTTTCTTTTCATGGTGAAAACAGATATATTTAAGATGTCCACCTTTCCTTTTGGAATCTTTTAATAGTTTCGTATAGAAACTAGAGGCTCCCAGGGGCCTGAATCGCTCACCTTGTATTCAATGATACTTATATGCTGGATATTTTAACAAATGACTGCTACACTGTGGAATTATCAATTTTAATGTTCTAAGGGAAACAACTCCTATCAAGAAAGGTCTTACAACTTTGACCCCATTACATAAGTTTTAGATCTTTATGTGCTCAACCCTATGCAATTTAAATTTTTCAAATATCTTGTATTGTTTTCAAGATATAAGTCTTAAAAGAGCAAAATTTGAAAAAAAAAACAAGAAAAAGGGCAATAACTCCTTCAACCATTGTAAGATCTTCTTCAAAATTTCAGGGCAGGTAGATCTTTATGTGCTGATCAATATTATCCAAATAGAATTTAAACATCTGTTACCATTTTTGAGTAATTTGTAAAAAACTGCAACTTACTCTTATGTTCTATTTTTAGCCATGGCAGCCATTTTTTTTGTCGAATCGAAATTTCGAACCATAATTTTGTAGACCACATACTACTGAACAACCCTACCAAGTTTCATTTCATTTTTGACTAAGCAGTTTCAGAGAAGAAGATTTTTTAAAAGTTGAACAAAAAACTGTGAAAAAAAAGTTGAACGACGGACGACGGACGCCAAGTGATTGCAAAAGCTCACACTGCCTTCGGCAATGTGAGCTAATTAGTGACCACAAAGGGACCAAAAAGCGATTTAAAAAAAACTTTCCACATAAATGCTGTTCTGATTGACCAAATACTATGAAACTTTACAGTAATGTTTCATACCATTAAAGAAAGGGTCGTGCTGATTGTGGATGTCCCCCTTTTTTCTTTGTCATTAAAATCTGTAAACATAATGACTTAAGATAGTTTTGAAACATTTGTTTTTATGGTTATTTAAGATGCTCAAAGAATTTGAAAGTTTGGCTGAACTCAAAAATTGAAGAAACAGAATGGCAACAATGTGGCATTCGAATGTCAAAAGTAAGAAAGGGAAACAACAAAATCAAGAAACAGAAAAAACGGTACGATAAACCATTATACCTTGAACACAAAAAAGAATAGTACGATAAACCATACTACCTAAAACGCAAACAAGAACATTATGATGATCTATACTACCAAGAACAAAAACAAGAACAGTACGATGAACCATACTACCTAAAACACAAACAAACACAGTACGATGAACCACATCACCTAGAACACAAACAAGAACAGTACGATGAACCATACTACCTAAAAACAAACAAGAACAATACGATAAACCGTACTACCTAGAACACAAACAAGAACAGTACGATGAACCATACTACCTAGAACATTAATAAGAACAGTACGATAAACCATTCTACCTAGAACAGAAACAAGAACAGTACGATGAACCATACTACCTAAGAAACAAACAAGAACAGAACGATGAACCGTACTACCTAGAACACAAACAAGAACTGTACAATGAACCATTCTACCTACAACCAAACAAGAACAGTACGATAAACTATACTACCTAGAACACAAACAAGAACAGTACGATAAACCATACTACCTAGAACACAAACAAGAACAGTACGATAAACCGTACTACCTAGAACACAAACAAGAACAGTACGATTAACTATACTACCCAGAACACAAACAAGAACAGAACGATGAACAATCCTACCTAGAACACAAACAAGAACAGTACGATAAACTATACTAAATAGAACACAAAAAAGAAAAGGAAACCATGAAACTTATGGTTTACTTATGTCGCTGAAATTACCGATTTTTTTAATTCAAAATTGATTAAAGCACCAGATTTCTTTCCTTGTAATGCACATGGTCGATATCCTCGGTGCTGGATTTGGCTTCCTTATTCGAACGTTTTGGTTTTGAGTACTTTTCATTTTCAACACTTTTGGAATTAGACTTTCCAATGTTTTGATTCAAATGCTACTGATGAGAGGTAACTCCTTGAATTAGACCTTTCAATGTTTTGATTCAAATGCTACTGATGAGAGGTTACTCCTTGAAATATCGATATATAGCATATATAAATTAACCGTTTATACCCGCGTTTTGGTATTCGTATTTTTGAAACCACTGGGCGATAACTGCTGCTGGTGGACAAGAGGTCTCCGAGGGTTATCACATATCCGGTCGTCAGACTTGTTTGACACGATTTACCATAAAATTTCTAATATATTTGTCTCTGAAATTTCCGATTTTTAAATTCAAATTTGTTTAAAACACCAGGTTTCTTTCCTTGTAATGCACATGGTCGATATCCTCAGTGCTGGATTTGGCTTTTTTGTTCGAACGTTTTGGTTTTGAGTACTTTTCGTTTTCAACAGTTTTGGAATAAGACCATCCAATGTTTTGATTCAAATGCTACTGATGAGAGGTTACTTGAAATATCGATTTATAACATATCTAAATTAACCGTTTATACCCGCGTTTAGGTATTTGTAACTTAGAACATTACCAAAAACCGTATGATGAACCACACTTCCAAGAAGACAAACAAGAATGGTACGATGAACCATACTACCTAGAACACATACAAGAACAGTGCGATGAACTATACTACCTAGAACAAACAAGAACATTATGATGAACAAATACTACCTAGAACACAAACAAGAACAGAATGATGAACCTTACTACCTAGAACACGAACAAGAACAGCACGATTAACCATATTACCTAGAACACAAACAATAACAGTACAATGAATCCTACTACCTAGAACACTAACAAGAAATTACGATGAACCATACTACCAAGAACACAAACGAGAACAGAACGATGAACCATACTACCTAAAACACAATCAAGAACAGAACAATGAACTATACTACCTAGAACTCAAACAAGAACAGCACGATGAACCGTACCATCTAGAACACAAAGTTTAACACGGACAGTTCGATGAACCATACTACCTAGAACACAAACAAGAACAGTACGAGGAACCATCCTACCTATAACACGAATAAGAATAGTACATTGCACGATACATCGTAGAGTAAAAACAATAACAACGCGATGAACCATACTACCTAGAACACAAACACGGACAGCTCGATGAACCATACTACCTAGAACACAAACAAGAACATTATGATGAACGAATACTACCTAGAACACAAACAAGAACAGAACGGTGAACCATACTACCTAGAACACAAACAAGAACAGTTCGATGAACCATACTACCTAGAACAGGAACAAGAACGTTACAATGAACCATACTATCTAGAACAAAAACAAAAACAGTACGATGAACCATACTACCTAGAACACAATAAAACAGTACGATCAACCATACTACCTAGAACAGAAACAAGAACAGCACGATGAACCATATTTCCTAGAAAATAAATAAGAACCATACTTCTTAGAATTCAAACAAGAACAGTACGATGAATCATACTAATAAGAACATTCACAAGATCAGTACAATGAACCATACTACCTAAAACAAACGCAAGAACAGTATGATGAACCATACTACTTGGAACACAAACAAGAACAGTTTGATGAACCATACTACCTAGAACATACATGTAAACAAGAACAGTACAATGAACCATACTACCTTGAACACAAACAAGAACAGTACAATGAACCATACTACCTAAAACAAACGCAAGAACAGTATGATGAACCATACTACCTAGAACACAAACAAGAACAGTACGGTGAACCATACTACCTTAAACACAAACAAGAACAGTACGATGAACCATACTGCCTAGAACAGAAACAAGAACAGTACGATGAACCGTACTTCCTATAGCTAGGACACAAAAATAACTGAATAACACTCAACAACGTACATGATTTAACGAAAGTGAACTTAAATGCTCCGGCAGGGTCAGTAGTTCCTGCTTGTTTCGACACACCAGTCACGTTACCAATGGTCAATTCAGTTTGTCAATCCGATTAAGGAGAATACAAAATGACATACAGTTTTGACAAATCAACATCTGTTCTTATCTGAGAGAAAAAAAAAATCCCATGTTTGTCTATGAACCCATGATGTCTACCATAAAATTATTTTACTGAAGACAATAACCGGGGACCAACAGAACCCTAGCGGCAGCGATTAGATGGAAAACAATCATTTTATTAACCCAACTTGATAAAAAGAATTGTGTTATCTATATCTAGCGACCGTAGAAGTCGTCAGTTCTGGCCAACTTTTCTTCCAGTTTTACAGGTAGAGAACATCCGAGACAAAATTCTGCTGTAGCAATAAAAGCTCTACAAAAAAACAGTTGCAAAGGGGTGCAAAGATATAGAAACTAAGTCCTTAGCACTATCCAGCTAATGTCAGGAAACAAAACATCTATATTGTCTTCTCTTAGCTAGTAAGAGATAGACCATTTGGTTTTATTAGGGAGTATGGGGTATGGTGAAATTATAAATAAAAATGCAGGATGCCAAAAGACAGGAATTATAAAGATAGGACACTGCAAAGATTAAGAAAGGAAGAATGTTTTTTTTTCAGGATGTTTAAAAAAAAAATAGAAAATATGAAAAAGGAGCCTCAAAAAAAATTTGCATCCCCCCTGAAATAATACATCATAAACACTTGAAATAGTTAAGACAGTTCCGTCAATTTGTTTGATTTTTTTTTGGTATAACGAGAAGCAAATTTATTCCAATGGTAAAATCGAATGTCGTAAATACGAGAAAAATCAAAATCGGTAGACATAAAATCATCAAAAGATCAAACCACATACAATACTATTATTGCAACCAAACCGCAACTAGCAATGTTAAATGAAGACGGAACAAAAGCGAACTGTCGATTCACTATGGGTGACAATAATGGACGATAATACTAAATATTTATGGTAAACAGACATATGCGCTCATCTTAGAATAAAAATGGTATTTTTCTACGAGCACTAATATCTACAGTAACGCTTCTTGAATGACAACAATGACCGGGAAGCAACATAACTATGGTTGTATATGTATTTAATCTGTAAGACCCCACTAACCCTCGAATAGAGAATCTTTCAAATAGACAAAAAAGGCATCCAAGGTATTAACTAAACTTTAACTAAACTGTAAATGCCAAGATTAAATAGGCTGACACAAAAAAAAACCAACAAGTGTAGCTCATGCAAACAAATTAAGGATCTTCATATTGGTTAATAAACTAAACAAGATTATGTGCCAGAAAATCTATAGAAAAGCTGTTTCAATACAATATTTCTTTTTAAATGCTTATGTAATTCTACATCGTCACATCATCAACAAATTCCTGCCAAACGAACCCCATAGATTTGCTCACGAGCATCAACTGATCAACAGCATCTAATTCTTGGCCAAGGGACCAAACTTTAAAAAGCTATTGGTGCCATCCTGATTGATCCATCAAGGCTGTCGACAAGGTGAGCAATGCTAGCTAATTGCAAGGTTTTCGACAAGTACGTGAGAGACATGACTTGAAAATTGAGCATTATGACGTAAAACTGCAACCCATGTAACAGGTTATAGAGTTTCATCTCAGGAAGAAAAAAGTAGTAGATGGCTTGTTTTCGAAGAAATTTATAGTGAAATCAGAGGTGCCACAAATAAAAGCTTTGGGACCTCTTTTTTGGTAACACCAATGATCTGCAATTCAAAGTACAACCACAGACGATGCCTCCTTTACAGAGCAAACATATGAGGCAATAGAAGAAAGTGGAGCAGCAATGATGAGTTTATCTGGATGATTATCACCAATACAAACAAATGCGAAATGATACTCATATATTGGATAAATAAGTCATCGATGCGAGTCTTCAATTATTGGATACAAATTAAACCTTACAAGTTGGGCAAAATATCAGAAGTCATCACTGACATAAAAATTGCAAGGGGTCCACATACAGAGAGTTTAACACTATAAACGCCTTTGAACAATTTGAGAAGGAAAATGTCCAGAAGTTTTGTGCCCGCGCATAGCATCAGAACACTTTTCATTTTGTGCAGCAATCTATGGTCCCCGCCAGGCTACATTACTTACAGTATATTGACTAGCAGTCATGATCATTGTCTTTTCGCAGCTACAAGATAAATCTTTTCATCAAGCTGTCCTTGACTCATGCCGAGCTACGAAACTTATCTTATTTTGTCCATAACTCGGCTTATACTAATATATTTTCTCCAACAGTTATATGCCCGCCAAGCTTTTACAAGACCCATTTTATTTTGTCCAGAAATCCAGGGAATCTGGTGATCCTTCAAGACTCATCTTATATTGTCCGTCAGTCCTGTGCCCCGCCAAGCTTCACTACTTATTTTATTTCATGCAGCAGTCCTGAGCCCCCGCCAAGCTGTAGAACCCATCTCATTTTGTTCAGCAGCACTGTGCCCCGCCAAGGTACAGAACTCGTCACATTTTGAAAAGCATTCCTTGGTCCCTCCAATCTAAAAAGACCAATCTTACTTTTTTTTCTAATAGTCGCAGGCCTCCACCAAGGAACAAGACTTATCGTATTTTGTCCAGTGGTTCTGGGTCCCCGCAAAGCTACAAAACTCATTTTGTTTTTTTCAGCAGTTTTGGGCCTCGCCAATCTAAAATAACTCATCTTATTTTGTGCAGCAATCTTGGGCCTCGCCAATCTACAAAACTCATCTTATTTTGTCCAGCAGTCTTGGGCCTCGCCAATCTACAAAACTTATCTTATTTTGTCCAGCAGTCTTGGGGTCTCGCCAATCTACTAAACTCGTCTCATTTTGTCCAACGGTTTTGGGGCCCACCAACCAACAAGACTATTTTTATTGATCCAGCATTCCAATACAACTCTCTATCGCAAAAGATTTACTCGATACTTTCAGTCTCGTTACACTAACTAGACAGACATGTTTGTATGTACACTATTTATGTTTTCCCGTATTGTTTTTTTTTATATAAACCTGTCGTCTTGGGCAAACCAGATTTTGCAAACAAGTTGTACTATGATATATGCTGCAGAGGATTCCTTGTAAAATATTTATCAGAAACTGCTATATGATTTTCGACAGCCGTGGACAGACCGAACGCTTGCTTTAATTTAATCACAGAATAAAATAATCCGTCGGAGCTGTACAAAGGAACCCTGTAATTTATTTTTGGAAACTGTTATATGATTTTCGACCACCGTGGACAGAACGAATGCTTGCTTTAATCCAATCACAGACTGAAATAATTTGTCGTAGTGGTACAACTCAACTCTCCCATTGAAATAGTTACTATTCGCAAGAAGGCCGTTATTTAGGACACATACATAGTCTATACCCTCGCGCTTAACATATTTTTTCTCTGTAGCTTTACACTTTCAGGCAGTGGTTAATTAACAACGCTTTGTGTCTGGTTGGTGCCTTGCTTAAAATGATCGATTTATTCGGATTTTTTATGCTTTAAGCCCAAATCAACAAACAAGATATCTTGTTGTTATAAATAATATGAAAGAAGCAGAGGTACCAATGGGGTATCCGAATGTTAAAAGTCCGAAAGGGCAGAGACAAAACCAGTAAGCACCAACAAGAACGGGACAATACAGAAAACATGTAAAGCATGGAAACACAAAATAACTGAATATCAATCAACAACGCGAACTCCAGTCGAAACATATGTTGTGAATTAAGCGTACATGTATGCAGATGTTTGTTCTGAATTCATTTCAGAGTTTTCATAATAATTTGACATGGGTATAAATACATTCATTGAACCAAGTTGGAACCGTTGGGTTCTTCAATTTATCGGGTGTGTCCGTCTCATTTGTCCTATCTCTTGGACGTTCCAAATAAAGTCTCTGGGTTCGGTAGTTTTATTATAACCTTCATTTACCAAAGGCACATACAACCCAATATATGGGCATAGTGGACTAACCCGACGTCAGGTTCTTTGTGCTCTTTAATGGACTTTGAAAGTCAATCTGAGACCAGTAGCGGGCCTACATGTATTCACCACAAGGGAGATCTGGCACTAGTCTGTGTTAAGGTTATTTCAGTATTTACAGAGTTCTACTTGTTCCTTGTACATGTACATAAGCTTCATTGTGGGAAAATGTTGTTCATTTCGATTAAGTCTTATTCCCTTCTCAATATTCATGACATCAATAGGGAAAGTTTGAACATTAGATTTGCGCCACCTTCGGATCTTCATGTACCCTAAAGTCAGAAACATTGTCAAATATGTATTTACCTGTCGTACCCCCTTAAGTTCGTCGTTGTATACCAAAATGAGTGTTGTTATTTTGTTTTTGGAATCATATGCATTGTGTTGTTGATCTGGGGTGAATAATTGCAGGGCGGTGAGCAACGACCACTGGTAAAAATGAAAGTAGTTTGTAGGTTTTAACTGGCTCTCGGCTGTTGTAGTTTGTGCTGCATTTAAATTTATTCCACATCTTATTAGCTTTAAAATATAACATGTATAGTTTACAATATTCAATTGAAATTTATATGTTTATTCCTAAATAGTATATTGTCCCGTGCGGGACCCGGGTGGTGAATAGGCTCGCAGCAGAGCCTAGCTTGTCGTAAGAGGCGACTAAGGGTCTTGGGATTCTGATTCGGGTCAGTGCTCAGCCCACAGAGCGACCAAGTGTGTACCCTAGGTGGCTGAATAGGGTGGCCCTCGTCCGCGGGGGTTGTCAGGTCTATAATACGGAAATCCTGACCGCCGACCATAGTGGGCCAACGTGTGTGGAGAGTGCCAGGCTTCTTGCACGTAAAAGACCCCTTTGTGGACCGCCAAGTAGTGCACCACATAGGCTAAATTTCCCCCCCCCTACCCACCTCTGCCCTTTTCCTGTGGTTCTTAAAAAATTTACCGGTCCTTTGTGTCCCATCCCATCCCTTATTTCATTTATCATCGTCATTTCATGTTCATTTTATCACCCTTTTCATGTTCATCGCCTGTAAATAACCTATATAGCGTTGCACGGGCGTAAAACACCAACTCACTCACTCACTCACTAAATAGTATTTCATTAACCTTTGAAACACCGGGTTTTTCCGATAGATTTAAGGTAACAAAGAAAATGCTTGATAGGAAGACCGTTAGTACTTTTTAGACCAGAACAAATTAAAGGACGTTCGAATCTAGACATAATTTTACAATGTGGTAATAATTACCGCTAACTAGTAGGATGAGATAGTTTTATTGCAAAAATGAAAACAGTGTATTCCCGACTGTAATGGTGCCATGCTATGACTTTATGTACTAAACAATCATTATATGTTTTTTGGTCTATTGTCAAGTTTAAAAGTGGTAAATGGTCGTTAATTACATATTTGCATATCTAATTATAGTCGTGCGTAGATTTATGCTGGAAAACAATAATAATTAACCACCGGGGAAGGGTTGACTTACAATTTAAAGGCAAACTACAGCGAGTGACCTCTCACCATGACTTTAACAACCCTGTGAGGTTTTGATAATTTAAAGAAGAGTGAGACAAAACAAATTTTATAATACTAGTACCTGACTGTTTGTAATTAATCAAGCTGATTTTGTAAAGAAACCCAGTGATATTTATGCGTCCTTTAGGTCGGCCATCTTGAATTTCCCTAAAAATATTTTGCTCAAATAAACTTTAGTCTTTCATGAAGGTTTCTTACTTGAATCATCTCTTCAGTTGATATGGAAATATTGGTTTGGAATCAAATTAAGGATTTTGCATGGTTTTCTGGCTGTTAAGATCAATCGCTTCCTTATATAAAACTATCTTCTAAATACATCCTACCATGACAAAACTGTAAGCAACATAATAAGGATAGTATTATAGTATTTTATTAGCAGTAACACTTTTACATTATATGGTTATGGCAACAGACATAAAGTGGGATAAAAAAATATACATGTAGATATAACTTAACACAGATAGCACAAAGGAAGACATAAATGACAAATTCTGACTAGATATATAATGCAACCGACAGTGAGTACCTAACTTATGGAGGGAGATGCTATAGAACAAAATGGAGTAAAAAACAAGTAAACTATGATAAAAAGGGCAAACTATGATTACGACAAGATAGAGCTTCTTAATAAAAGACAATATACTTATATGATTGGCTAGTATTTAACTATTCTACATGTGAATATGTGGTCATAGAATCAGATCAGAATCAGAATCAGAATCAGAAATTTTATTGGAATAAAATCCAGACAATTGGATTGTTACCACAACTTATATACAAGTACATACATAAAAACAGCACAATACTATGACAATGTTAAATTGGTGATACATAAATAAAGGTAATAACAAAACTACCGAACTTGAATGATCAATCTCATAGTCCAGAGAAAATGACAAAAACCAATCAGTCATACCGGAGAACTGGTGGATCGCAATGGTCCTGACTTGGTACAGGCATTTCAAATGAAATGGTGGGTTAAACCAGGTTTTATGGCGCCAAACCTCCCTCTTCCATTGCGATTTTAGGATCCGGTAATGACCATAGAACACAACATAGTTGTGAGACACAATAGGGATATTGAGGTGATCATCTCAGTACAGCAGACCAGTCAAACACTAATTAAAACAATTAACTATCATATCTTATAACTCAGTTTTGAACTTTTATACTAGTGGCTGATAACGAAGAAAGAATTATTTTAGTGTTCGTATGAGACGTATTTTCTTATAGCCCTGCTTCAAAAGTCGGTCACGAAGAAACCGGTGTCTGATCATAAAATCTGTGAAATGTGTGCAAGCTCTGGCATATCGAATAAGTTGAGAAATATAAACACCGTATGCAGGAGAAGTAGGTATATTACTCTGTAGATTAGTAAAATTAATAATTTGAAAATTAAAATCGTCTCGTTTATCGTAAATTTTTGTACTGAGATGACCACCTGGGTCAAATTCGAGGTGCAAATCCAAGAAAGACGTGGAAGGTTCACATATAGATTACAGTCTGACCATTTAAATATCTGCTTGCCTCCTTCCAAGAAAGTTGAAATTGTGATTGAACTTAGCATCCCCTTGAGATTAAAAAAATTGAAATTTTTATTTAAGATTGCTTCGCTAGTTCACATCTCTTATTGTACATTTTACTAATTCCATTTATAATAACATGACAAATATCGTATTCATTACATGTAAATATGTAGTTAAATTTACACTGAGAGTTCATGTTTTTAAAAGAAGGGACTATTGAACTTATTTCATTAAACAAAGACAACCTATATAAAGATAACTGAGAACATACTACGACAAAGTGGAATTCATCTTCAATTTCCATTTGGCATAAGGGACATATTCTATTTTCTAACTTTGTTTTATTGAATCTACCGGTTTCAATAGTTAATTTACTATTGCTTATTCGAAGTTTTGAGTATATATTTGTATCAGCCGTGTTGAAATTAAATAATAAATATTTTATTCTGTTTTAAAATCAGTTTTTAATTGTCGATAAGTTCTTAATTTGTTTCCATGCATTGATGATTCATCTTTATAAATTGATTCTTTCCAGAAATGATTGAAATTTTCATTTAATTTCATTGAAATTGCTTTGAATAATCTGGTCTTGGAAAAGGTGCCCTGATTTTCCCAAACATGAGAAAAATTCAATTTATTTAATAAAAAAATAATTTTATTTTGAAAACCATCAGTCAACTGTGAGCTTGATTTGTATGCTTCACCCAGTAGTTTTTCTTTTGATTTTAGAATATGTAACCAGAACCCAACTGAGGATTTTAAAGCTTGTATACTAATAGGGTACATTCCTAGTTCTGGTCATATGATTATTATATATAACTGTAATTACAATTTATCATGTAAAAGGACCATGGCTGATAAGGCCAGTTTTTTGCCTCAAAATATGGCTGAAAATTAAAAGTTCTACTATTCTATATTCACTGTATTTTTTCTTGGGCAAATGTAAGGGACATCATAAACAATGAAATACAAATGACAACAAAGTTCCAGACAATAAATTTTGCTACGCCTTTTTTATTTCAATCAATTTAATCTATATATAGAAAATGGCATTCAAAGTTGGAAGATTTTCAACATTTGGTCAAAATTAGCGTTTTTTTCATTATCTTAATGCTTATTCTGTTTTCAATAGTAGTGTGTACAGCCATGTACCAAAAAGATACTTTGGGAACATATTTTTCAGGACCAACTTAATGTGTTACCAAAAGGATTTTGTGGTACATGGGTGTTGCGGTCACTTCCCAGAGAGAAAATGATTAAAATATGCTAAAAAAACAGCCGATTTGGTCAATCGTGTGCAATTTATTCAATTTAGACTTCACTATGACGTTAAAGTATGGTCAAAAATATTAAATTGTCTATGAAGCATTAAAGTAATGACATTTAGCTAAGTCTTGTCACAATTTTTACTTGAATTCCAACAAAAATAATTATTGGGCCAAAAATGGCTCTTATCAACTCTAGTCCTTTGTATTACATTTGTGTGTTTCATTTATAACTTTTTGCCTTAACCATGAACTGAACCATGTGAACTATGAGTTTGCGGTAATAATTATTTATGTTGGTATTTGTAGTTGACAGTTGTGTAATTATAAGTGAGTTTATATTCATAACATTTTATTACATTATATTATGACATTTAAAATATGCAAAGACCATTTTTATAGTTCTGATTATCACCTACATAATAATACGTAACTATAATATAAACTTCCTTGACAAAACAATTCACGATATGAGAGTTTACTACCTGTGAATATTTGGTCATGTGATATACTTCGTTACCTGGGTATTTCCTGGTCGCCGTTATTTTTAACGCGGTCCTGCACCCTTAAAAATAGATTTGGGGAATCCTCGGATATATCTTATAACCAAAAAGAACAGCTATAGACCACGATGCAACAATTCACTTGTATAAAGAGAAAGGAAGAAGGAAAAATGAAATAAAAGGGGAAAATATACTTACTATGTTATGAATATATACTATGCAATTTTGATTGTTATTTTAACTTCAATTATAAAATTTAATCGTCTTGTTCATATATATTTTGCTCAGTATGCTAGTTGGCGTTTAAGCCATGGCTTTCTCAAACAAACGTACAAATGTACTTTTATAAATATATATTGTTTACGGTTAGCACGTCAGAATAAATGAACAAAATATATATAAAAAAGTAACTTATGGTCACTTATATTACCTATGATGTGTACTAAAACAAGTACTCTTTGCCGATTGATCAAGCTTAATTAAGGGATTGTCATTATTGCCGAATATATATAACGTTACAAGTTACAATTTATCTGAGATTCTGAAGAAGACGTTTTGTCACGATTTATTTTGTTTATGTGTGTGTTTTTTTCTTCATATAGGTACCCTCCCCCTTCCGCCGCAATCATTTCATCGTTACATGTCAGTGATTATTTCCCGTTAAAATTTTTTTTAAAAATATTACGAATATCCTTTTAACATTTATCTTACTACAAGGAGATTTGTTTGAAATAAAAACACCAAATCCATCAAACACAACTCCTGATCCATTTAGTAGCATTTTAAATCACGTCTTAACAACAAAAGTCCTGTTCATGCACCGCCTTAAAAAAAACGACTAGTGATTATAGGTACATTACATAATTATTTTATTGCAGAGTTATATTTAGTCATAGTCATGCCGTTGAACTTGCATAATTAAAAATTGATTTGAATTTAAATTTCAATGTAGATTCAATCTTTAAGTCATAATATTTCCCTGATATTAATGCAAATCGAAACGCGTACCATATATATAGAAGAAAACAAAACACAAACGAATCCCCCCTTCCCCCAAAACAAACCCTAAAAGCAGACGCATAAAAACGAACAAACAAACTACATACAACGGAATTCTAGCTGTAAGCAGTTCAAGATAACATCAATCTTTCCCTCCGATTCAATAGTGTATAGAAGAAATTTATGGCATGCCAAGAGGAACCCCAAACTTTTCTCTTGCATAAAAGCGCTGTAGAATTATTTGGTTCCTTATCGCAGAGAGAAAATAGTTGGTTTTCTAACCGTCAGGTCTTGGCATGAGTTCTAAATGGACATAAATAAAAAAAATATCTATTTTAAAATTAGAGTTATCTATATTGCTTTTTTCCATAGACCCGTGTAAAAGTGGTTAAATTGAGAATTTATAGGTGGGGGTTGCCATACGGTCTCCTAGAGACTTTTCCCAGTCAAGACCTGCATATTACCCATTCCTGCTCTATGGAGCTCTATGGACATATCAGACCGTGTATATCAACTCTGAAGACCCTGAGAGGCTAATCACATAGTCACGCCTTTTATATTACCCAGTCCTGCTCTATGGAACTCTATGGACATACCAGACCCAGTATATCAACTCTGAGGACCCTAAGAGGTTCATCACATAGTCACGCCCTGCATATCACCCAATCCTGCTCTAGAGAACTCCATGGACATATCAGACCCATCAGATCCAGTATCTCAACTCTGAGGACCCTAAGTGGTTCATCACCCAGTCACACCCTTTATATCAACCAGTCCTGCTCTATGGAACTCAATGGACATATCAGACCGAGTATCTCATCTCTGAGGCTCCAAAGAGGTTCATCACCCATTCACGCCCTGCATATCACCCAGTCCTACTCTATAGAACTCGATGGGCAAACCAGACCCAGTATCTCAACTCTGAGGCCCCTAAGAGTTCAATACCCAGTCATGCCCTGCATATCACCCAGTCCTGCTCTATAGAACTCTATCAACATATCAGACCCAGTATATCAAATCTGAGGCCCCTAGGAAGTTCATTACCCAGTCACGCCCTGCATATTTTCCAGTCCTGCTCTATAGAACTCTATGAACATATCAGACCTAGTGGCTCCAAAGAGGTTCATCACCCAGTCACGCCCTTTATATCACCCAGTTCGCTCTATGGAACTCTATGGACATACCAGACCCATTATATCAACTATGAGGACCCTAAGACGTTCATCACATAGTCACACCCTGCTTATCACCCAATCCTGCTCTAAAGAACTCCATGGACATATCAGACCCATCAGACTCAGTATGTCAACTCTGAAGACCATAAGAGGTTCATCACCCAGTCACACCCTTTATATCAGACAGTCCTGCTCGTAGGAACTCAATGGACATATCAGACCGAGTATCTCAACTCTGAGGCCCCAAAGAGGTTCATCATCCAGTAACGCCCTGTATATCACCCGGTCCTGCTCTATAAACTTCTATGGGCACACCACACCCAGTATCTCAACTCTGAGGCCCCCAAGAGGTTCATCACCCAGTCACGCCCTGCATATCAACCAGTTCTGCTCTATGGAACTCTATGGACATGCCAGACCCAGTATATCAACTCTGAAACTCTGAGGACCTTAAGAGGTTCATCACATAGTCACGCCCTGCATATCACCAAATACTGCCTTATGGAACTCTATGGACATATCAGAATCAACAGACCCAGTATTTCAACTCTGAGGCACCTAAGAAGTTCATTACCCAGTCACGCCCTGCATAATTCCAAGACCTGCTCTATAAAACTATATGGACATATCAGACAAGTGGCCCCAAAAAGGTTCATCACCCAGTCACGCCCTTTATATCACCCAGTCCTGCTCTATGGAACTCTATGGACATATAAGACCCAATATATCAATTTTGAGGACTCTAAGAGGTACATCACATAGTCACGCCCTGCATATCACCCAATCCTGCTCTAGAGAAGTCCATGGACATATCAGACCCATTAGATCCAGTATCTCAACTCTGAGGACCTCAGGAGGTTCATCACCCATTCACGCACTTTATATCACCCAGTCCTGCTTTATGGAATTGAATGGACATATAAGACAAAGTATCTCAACTCTGAGACCCCAAAGAGGTTCATCACCCAGTCGACCCCTGCATATCACCCAGTCCTGCTCTATAAAACTCTATGGGCATACCAGACCCATTATCTCAACTCTGAGGCCCCTAAGAGGTTCATCACCTAGTCACGCCCTGCATATCATCTAGTCCTGCTCTATGGAACTCTATGGACATGCCAGACCCAGTATATCAACTCTAAAGACGCTAAGAGGTTCATCACATAGTCACGCTCTGCATATCACCAAATTCTGCTCTATAGAACTCTATGGACATATTAGACCCATCAGACCCAGTATTTCAACTCTGAGGACCCTAAGAGGTTCACCACCCAGTCACGCCCTTTATATCACCCAGTCTTGCTCGTAGGAACTCAATGGACATATCAGACCGAGTATATCAACTCTGAGGACCATTAGAGGCTCATCACATATAATTACGCCCTGCATATCACTCAATCCTGCTCTATAGAACTCCATGGACATATCAGACCAATCAGACCCAGTATCTCAACTCTGAGGCCCCTAAGAGGTTCATCATCCAGTCACACCCTTTATATCACCCAGTCCTGCTCTATGGAACTCAATGGACATATCAGATCGAGTATCTCAACTCTGAGACTCCAAAGAGGTTCATCACCCAGTCCACCATGCTAATCACCCAGTCCTACTCTATAGAACTCTATTGGCATACCAGACCCAGTATCTCAACTCTGAGGCACTTAAGAGGTTCATCACCCAGTCACACCCTTTATATCACCCAGTCCTGCTCGTAGGAACTCAATGGACATATCAGACCGAGTATCTCAACTCTGAGGCCCCAAAGAGGTTCATCACCCAGTCACACCCTGCATATCACTCAGTCCTGCTCTATAAACTTCTATGGGCATAACAGACCCATTATCTCAATTCTGAAGACACTAAGAGGTTCATCACATAGTCACGCTCTGCGTATCACCCAATTCTGCTCTATAGAACTCTTTGGACATATTAGACCCATCAGACCCAGTATATCAACTCTGAAGACGCTAAAGAGGTTCATCACATAGTCACGCTCTGCATATCACCCAATTCTGCTCTATAGAACTCTATGGACATATTAGACCCATCAGACCCAGTATTTCAACTCTGAGGACCCTAAGAGGTTCATCACCCAGTCATGCCCTTTATATCACCCAGTCCTGCTCGTAGGAACTCAATGGACATATCAGACCGAGAATATCAACTCTGAGGACCATAAGAGGCTCATCACATATAATTACGTCCTGCATATCACCCAATTCTGCTCTATAGAACTCTATGGACATATTAGACCCATCAGACCCAGTATTTCAACTCTGAGGACCCTAAGAGGTTCATCACCCAGTCATGCCCTTTATATCACCCAGTCCTGCTCGTAGGAACTCAATGGACATATCAGACCGAGTATATCAACTTTGAGGCCGCAAAGAGGTTCATCACCAAGTCACACCCTGCATATCACCCAGTCCTGATCTATAAACTTCTATGGGCATACCAGACCCAGTATCTCAACTCTGAAGACACTAAGAGGTTCATCACCCAGTCAGGCATATCACCCAGTTCCGATCTATGGAACTCTATGGACATGCCAGACCCAGTATAGCAACTCTCAAACGCTGAGGACCTTAAGAGGTTCATCACATAGTCACGCCCTGCATATCACCAAATACTGCTCTATGGAACTATATGGACATATCAGAATCAACAGACCCAGTATTTCAAATCTGAGGACCCTAAGAGGTTCATCACCCAGTCACGCCCTGCATATCACCCAGTCCTGCTCTATGGAACTCTATGGGCATACCAGACCAAGTATATCAACTCTGAGAACCCTAAGAGCTCCATCACCCAGTCGCTTCCTGCCTCTTACCCAGTCCTGCCTTATAGAATTCTTTTTATATATTAAACCCAGTATATCAACTCTGAGGCCCCTAAGAGGGTCGTCACCGAGTCACGTCATGCAAATGACTCAGTCCTGCTCTATAGACCCCTATGAATATATCAGACCCAGTATATCAACTCTCAGGTCGGTACTAGATTTATCACCTTGTCACAGCCTGCATGTCACTTAGTCCTGCTCTAAAGACCTCTGCACATATCAGACCTAGTACATTAAATCTGAGGCACGTAATGCGTTCACCATCTAGTCACGCCATGCATTTCACCTAGTCCCACTCATAACAGTTGGGACTAAATTGTAATCATCTTGTCCGTCTGACCATCCGGTAAAATTTCTCCGAAGAGATTTGTTCGGCCGGTCGACCATCTACTTCCTGTTTTCCAAGTCGACTTAGATATGGGAAATTATTCTGATTTTTCGTCTTCTTCTAAAGAGAATGATTTCGTATTTGGTACACAGCTTTAGCCTGATGAATTGTACTGTGCCTCTTTTCAGGTCAGGTCAGTCAGATTTTTCCGAGTCGACTTATACGTTTAGAGATTTTTCATAACATATCCCAAAGAAATTATTGAGCAGAACGTCGGGTTTTGTTGCATAAAGTGCTTACCCTTTCGGAAACACATGAATTCACTATTATTTTTTTCATTTTGTGTTGCTGATTGTAATTAACTGTTTTTGGGGTTTTTTTTTTTGTAGTATTGTTGGCTTAACATTTTTGTGGTTTTAGAAAGTTATGTATTGTAAGGTGGACACGCTTTGTTTAAAAATCGTTCGCTAGAGATCAAATGGTTGAACTTTATGCCAAAAAATACGAAAGCCAATTGGGCTTATTTTGGTAATCTAAAAATTATTTTTTGCGTTAGAACGCTTTTAATAAATTTTCCCGTTAAAACACGCTACTTTTCCGTAATAACGCGTTATTTTTGCGGATTACTCGCAAAACTTTCATAGACTTTAACAGAGCTTAATAAATTAAGTAACATCATTTTTCTTTGCTATCTCCAGTCTCTACATATATTATAATAGAATTATACTCTTACTGGACGACATCAGGGGCATGCAGCATGGGTATACTTATAGAGAGTTCTAATTTTATCTTTTATCCATAAATACCAATTATAAGAGCAACGGACACATTGTAGACTGAACTGTAATTTTATTGCAAAACGCGTTATTACATTTCACACTTTATTGCAAATCGGATTGTCATATTTAACGCAATTTGCAATAACAATGTATGCTTTGGTGTAATGTTTCTACATAGCTACAGCATATACTTGCTGTTTTCAGATTATGATGTGTGGTTCGGTCAACTCACACAAGGCACGAACAAAACAAGATAAAGTAACATCATCTTTTTCTGTTATATCTTATATTAGCTTTAGATCGAACGTCTCATCTATTTTTACTGATCGACAACAGGGACAGCAGGGGTAAACTTGGAAAGCCTTCGTTTTACCTTGTTATCCGTACATATACTAATTAGAGGCAGCAAAGGACAATATGTATTTATATAGACTAAACTATATTATCCATACATACTAATTAGAGGCAAAGGGCAATTAATATAATCACGTAAATCGCGTTATTATATTTCATACTTCGTATACCCATCGTGATGCATCGTAGACCCATTGTATGCTAAACACAACGTCGTACAGCCATCATATAACTTCGTTTCTCCTAAGGATCTTATTCTCGACTAATCTCGTAACAACTTCGTAATCTGTCCGCAGCTACTCGTATGTGTAACTTTTCTAATCGCTTATTCATCGGTTCTAATCGTATAGCCTTTGGTTTTGATTTTGATTTTTATGAAGTTCGGGACTAAGTCGTACGAAGTTGAAATTTTATATATTCGTGTGTCCATCGTATGTCAGCATCGGGACAGTGTGACGCCAGCGGTATATAATATCTTAAGTCAAACAGGAAGGAGTTATTTTTCGTGCATGAAATTGCTTTACACCATGTAGTATTATAGGATGAAGCTGCATGTAAAGCTTCAAGAGCCTGTTACATGTAGTTGTCCAGAAAATGTGACGCCGCAGGACGCTGGACTCAGGACACAGGACGCAAAACGACGGATTGTGCCAATGTGACCCCTATATGTCATTTCTTCAACACCTTGCAGGCGACATAAATATCAAATAAACACAGAAATTAAGATAATAGTTTTAAGATAAAAAAGACATAAAAAGAGACGACAAGTTTGAGATATTCTACATGCAAAAATGTACATTTAAGATTGTATTGCTATTGTCATGAGCGCATCCAATTTATGTCTTATTCTATTCGACGGCTATAATACGATCACATTTAGCTGATCTGTTAACAACGTAATCTTTCTGTTGCACGACCACCAGAGAGCTTTGCATTTTATTCGTGTTTTGTTAGTTTGTTTTTTTATTTATTTTTTGAAATCGTTTTGGTCTGCCGACAAAAAAAAACACTTCAGGAAATTTGATGTTTTTTGGAACAAAAAGGTCTTCAAATTTGAACCTTTTCTACTAAAATTGTGAATTTATTCTATGTATGATGATTCATGCATAACCGTATATGTTTAGAACTGATTTATAAAATGTTATGAGTTATATGATTAGGTTATGAGCTTTAAGATCAGTTAATGTAGATACTTTATTTGAAACTTGCATTTATAAAATACACTAATTGCCAATAACTAACTATATATTAAACCAAACGATCTCACATATTTCGCATACTATAAAATGGAGTTTGATACAAACAAATATGAGAATTATATTAAGACATATAATCTTTCAATTTTGCACGTTTCTAAAACTAAATACACATATACATGAGAAAAAAAAAAACCTTCTAAAGTATGCAAGTGTCCGTACCAAAAACAATGACCCTTTACTAAACATATCTCAGTTATTTTCTACATATACTTAAATTGTTTTTATATCGGCAAAAAATTTACAGCACGTTGAACAAAATGATAACAACATCGGTAAGGTGAGTTTTTTGTTTAGTTAGTTTAGTTTAAATATATTTATTTAACCAGGATTAGGAAACAAGCTTAATGCTTCTCTCTATCTCACTCCAGTTTACAGTTTGTGAGTGTAGCCTTTGTAAACGGCCCCATCGACCCTAGTCTTATCGAACTATACAAACAGGTGGTCTTTAACGTGCATGGGGTATCTCTAGTCTTGTATACCAATCAGAAAAGAAAACATACGTCTAGTAATCTAAAAATATAAGTATTATTGTTTTATTGTCATAATTAATTAATTATAATTATTCATCTCATGTTTGTTAAAATGGCGTCACACGAGCATGCAAGGCCTGATATGGCCCAGGCAAAGCGATATCAAGTCATTTTGTGGGCACGGGAGGCCTGATATTGGCCATATCAGGACATAGGTCAAATATGGTTTGGACACTTCCGGCTGTTTTATCCGGGAAAATTCACGCATATAAACGCTAAATGTGTGATAAAACCCCATTCCCACCTTTAAAAAATGAAATAACACAACCAAAGATTAATGGCAGCAAACTTAAGTAGGGCAGATTATATTTTTATAATTTAACGGACAACTAATTAAACAATTATACTCGATCTGGTCAATCATAACTTCAAACTTCATATAATTATTTTCCCAGGCATTTTTACTGTACCCTTTTTAAACGCAGTTCATCTGTTCCAGCATAGTTACATGTAATCGCTGTGACTAAAATATCCAACCATCAAAACACGTCTGTTAAGTTGTTGAAATGTTGAAAAATACTGAGCATCATTTTTAAATTTATTTACATCTTAATACATTTTTGTACCAGGTCAGTGCATTTAATGAAACCAAGCGCAAATGTTTTATTGTGTTACAGTTTGCACAGTTACTTTGTTGAATACTTACTTTAAAGAGAACCTAATTTGTTTCTCTAAATCAAACATTTAAGAATAAAATCAGTATTCAATTGCAAGTCATTTTGGTCTAAATTGTGAACTCATGCAGCTTATGAAGGTTACATATAGTCATCGGAGAATGCATGCACTACTGCAAACCTAAATTAATGGTTTATGTATGGACACTCGATCGCTAAAATGCTATTTTTATTTGAAAACAAACGTACAGACGTGTATTAATTATAGTTAGCTACATAATGTTGTTTTTAAATAATAAGTACTATCGCAACTCACAACATGATTATACATCTCATAACAATGACTTAACTTGTTATATTGTTGATATTCTTAATTCAGCCCAGTAAATGAAGATACAAGTTATTTTCTCTAAACTCCGCGTAAAATGTGTTTATTTTGTCATAAAGAGAGAAATACATGTAGCCATTATGGTGCACCAAAAGAAGCAAAACCACCTCTTGTACGATAGCCTAATGTTAAAAGGAAAATCTATGCTAAGATTTGTACATATCAAAACCGAATATCACTCACGGTTATCATGTGTAATGCATCAACGAACGGTTCAAAACAAAAAGCAAAGGATATTTTCTACTATAAACTACAAAACATCACTTAGTAAGAGAACAGAATAAGGAATGATTCCGCAGATGTTATTAATGCCAAGATGGGAAATGACACCACATAATGATATTACAGAAAAAAGCATGAAGAAGGTACAATTAATGCAAATGGGTCACAGCTGCCAGAATTTGTGAAGAAAACAACATGCCGATATAGAACACATAAAACTTTTCATATAACAACAGGTTTTCAATTCCGAAAGACAACGTCTGAGTAAACAGGGAACTTAGAAGAGCACTCTAAAATGTTTGAGTAAGAAGAAGGGTAGATGCAGCAGTAGACTTTCGCGTACTACTGAAATCAAATTTAAACAGGGATGATTATCTATATATACTATCAGAAAAAAAACAACAAAATCTGATTCTGAATATCAAAGCGTCATTGGATAAAAAGTGAGGCAAAATTAAGGAGTCACATATTACACAATAGTACTTGAGCAGGTGCCTTTCAAAATTTTACTTTCCACATTAAATAAGCCTTTCAAAACTAATTTAATGACATTTTCAATGTGTACTGAAATCCAAAACTTGAAACAATTCAGGTGATTATACGACCTCATAGATACTTTTTTAACTGGTTACGTTGGTTTATACAGTGTAATGTGTATATCTCATTGAAAGGAAAAGAATGCCACAAACAAACGCTAAAAGACAACCAGAAACTTATGCAAGAAAATAATTTAATTTTAATTTTTTTCAAAAAAAATATTCTGAGGATCAAATCAGGTCTCCTCAAAGGTGGACCATGGCACAGCACGTCCAGAACAAAAACCGATAGAGAAAGATTGTCGGTTATGTATACTTTGTATACAATAAGAAAAAGTACCAATTGATAGATTGTGATATAATTACATGTAGTAACAAGACCTTTATTTCTAAAAGACACAACAAATTTTGGTAATATACACAGCGTTAAAGAAGGAAAAAAGCTCTACGGAGCTTACGTTTATTCTGTTTGTATTAACCCGACTTCAAATAAAGTTTCTTAGTCTTAGTCATAGGAAGACAAATATTCAAAATAAATGTTTCTAAACCATTAAAGATAAAACCAGAAGACACTGCAGCATGAACCAGAAAATGTAAACATGACGAATAGAAATAAACGGTTAACACAGAGACATGTCTCATCTGTCGCAGCTGGACACAATATAAAATGAAGTTAAAAAATACAGTACTGGAATTTACTCTTAAAATTGATCTGTAATGATGCAAATGCAGCTGTATACCAAATATGTTTGGTGTACCATTACTTGTTCACATTACACAGATATAAAAAAACAAGAAAATGTGTCAAACAGACACGGTGCCCCGCCTTTATATTTATCAAACAGCTAGGTTATCTATCAATTACGAAGCTTACCTTGTTACGCATTATTGTCACTAGGCAGGAATTGACTTAAACTTTTAAGAATTTTAAGTGCGCATTCATGCAGAAAAAGAAGGTCACAGCCTGCATCTGAACCACGTATCTAGCTCATCATCCCTAGATGCACATATCATACCACTTTGGTCGAAGTTGTATTTGCCTGTTAGCAGGAATGGACATTAATCATTCTTCTGTAAGTAGTCAACCATGCGGAAAATATATGTCACAGCCAGCATCTGAAGCATGCATTGTGCTAAGCACCACTAGGTGCACATACCATACCAATATGGTTCATGTAGTACTTGTCAGTAAGCAGGAATGGGCTTTAACCATTCTTCTGTAAGAGGTCATCTATGCGGAAAATATATGTCAAATCCAGCATCCGAAGCATGCAATGTGCTTAGCATCACTAAGTGCACCTACCATACCAATATAGTTGATGTGGCACTTGTCAGAAGGTGGGAATTTTGAAATATGGGGATTTTGGACGGACGGACGGACGAATGGATGGATTGACGGACGAACGGACGAACAGATTCGAACACTACATGCCCCTCCACTTTTGTAGGCGGGGCATAAAAAACATATAGCCAAATCAGTATGGAATCTCAAAGTCAGTAGACCATGACTGCAGGTGCATACAGAAAAAATCCTTTTAAAACTTATCTTTACTGATGCTAATGCAATTAACTGCACACAAAATATCAATGCTTGATGAGAAAACAGACGTAAGAAAAAATCTTTAACATTTAGCCATATCATTACGAAAATCTCATAGTCACTAGATCGTGACTGCAGGAGCATCAAAATAAAACGCCCTTGAAATTGATCTGTACCAAATTTCAGCGGTGTGCCATAACTGCTTAATGTTAAACAGACTTAAAAAAAAATGTTTAACATTTTTTTATACCAAATAAGTATATGTGAAAAATCAGTAGACCGTGACTGCAGGAACATACAGTCAGGTGAAATGCTTTTAAAACTTATGTATTCTGATGCTAATGCAACGGTATACCAAATATCAATGAAGTACCATAACTTGTTCACATAAAACAGAAGAAAAAAACTTTAACAGTTGTGGACGCCGTCGCCGCCGGAATCACCATACCTTAGTCTCGCCTTTTGAATGTCGGAGGCGAGACAAAAACCATTCTACAGTTACGATCTCATGTCATGAGCAGACAGACAGACAGACAGACAGAAATTCTATTTTGCGTCGGATATCAATGATTACAAACATAAGCTCTGTAGAGCTTTTATGCCGACTATACAATAACAATAACATCATATATAGACAAGACATGTTTGTTATAATTTTTAGGTCAAAACACTAAAAAAGCAAATACAAAAGCTCTATAAGCAAGGTAAGAGGCTCACATTTTGACTCATTTGAAAACGCGTTTTAAAACGGGCGCTATCAAAAGATACATGTAATAGTAATTTTCCAGCAAAGTAATAAAGTATCATTATAAACTAAAACGATAAGAACATACTTACTGCAGAAGCTCATGGAATGATACAAAATAATAAGTAATTGTTATTGATAATTTTATCATAAAAAAAGAACTAGATAATGTGTCTATGAGCCACAGGATGGCCCTCCCGTTCTTGAAATATCATTGACCCTCAATGTGTATTACCTGGGATATGGACCTTTACCAAGAAATTGATCAAAAGTGTTCATGTGTAAAATATAGGTCGCTGTGACCTTATTTCTGGTGGGTGGTGCCATGTTACCAAGACTCATCGTGTAGTTAAATATCATTGTCCCCTAACATGTAGTATTCAAGATATAGACCTTAACAAAGAACTTAACCATAGTCATTCATGCGTAAAATATAGGTCACAGTGACCTCATTTCTAGCGGATGGTGTCACCAAAGACACATCTAGTGGTGAAATATCATTGACCCCCGACATGTAGTATCCAAGTTATGGACCTTAATCAAGAACTTAACCGAAGTCGTTCATGCATTAGATATAGATCACAGTGACCTAATTTTTATTTGGTGGTGTCATGTTACCCAAGACACATCCAGTGGTGAAATACCATTGACCATCAACATGTAGTATCTGAGATATGGACCTTAACCAAGAACTTAACCAAAGTCATTCATGCGTAAAATATAGGTCACAGTGACCTAATTTTAAGTGGGTGGTGTCACCTTACCTAAGACACATCTAGTAGTGAAATATCATTGACCCAACATCTAGTATCCTAGTTATGGACCTTAACCAAGAACTTAACCAAAGTCGTTCATGCATAAAATATAGGTCACAGTGACCTAATGTCAAATAGGTGGTGTAGCCCTACCCAAGACCCATCTGGTAGTGAAATATCATTTGACCCCCAACATCTAGTATCCGAGTAATGGACCTTAACCAAGAACTTAACCAAAGTGTTACGGACGGACGGACGGACGGACAAGGGTAAAACTATATGTCCGATCCACATAAGTGGTCGGGCCATAAAAATAGCACTATTTAAAGGGTTATTCTACGGCAGCCCATTAGTGCGAGGGTGAAGCTTTATTTTTTCTGACTCGTTATAACAACCTACTATCTGTTACTCGTTATAACGTCTTGCAAATTCCGACCAGTACCTCCCCGTGGTGCAAGACGGGCACTGTTCCAGCGATAACAAAGGACACTCTGGAGCAGCTAACACTGGCGGTGGTGTGTCATGGGCTGGACGACCCATGGCACATAGCGAGTCTATACCTGTAGAGGTATAAGTCGACGCAGAGGGGCTTTCCCCTAGTCGCGACTATAAATACCCATCAGTCAGACTCGTTATAACGATTTAACGACACATGTAGCTAACTCATTAGAACAAAATAGCTGACTCTAGTGATAAACACATGGCTAACTCGTTATAACGACTTGGCTCAATCATTAGTACCACTAAGCTAACTCTTTTTAACGACATAACTAACTTGTTAAAACGAATAACCTAACGCGTTATAACAACTTACTAGCCTTAACTCGTTTTAACGAGTTAGCTAAGTTGTAATAACGAGTTAGCTGTGGCCTTATAAGGAGTTAGCTTTGGCGTTTTAACATGTTAGCTATGTGGTTAAAATGAGTTACCTATTTGTTATTACGAGTTACAGCTCTTGAGTTTTTTTAACGAGTTTTTTTTTAAACATCACTCTGGTACGGAAACTTCTACGTCCACCATTTGCGTTGTTCGACTGTTCATAACACGTAAAAACTTCACGAGTTCTTTCAGCTATTTGATATTATTACGTGTTCGATTTCAAGCAGTATGGTGTTATATACAAATTTTAAGTGTTTTATACAACACATTTGTTTTTTACATTCCACGGAAAGCTGACTTGACTTTCGCCGCTCGAAATGTTAACGAGATCAACTTCAAGTGTTCATCTTTTACACCCTTATATTTACGAGATATCTAACTCATGTTCACTTATTTCTTTCAATAAAAACGTATAAGAAAAATATTTTGTCAAAAGTTCACGTTGTTATTGAAGGAGTAAAAAAAACATGAGTTAGATTTCTCTTAAATAAAGAATTAAAAAGATGAACACGAACAGATAATCTCATTAACATTTCCGAACTGCCAAAGTCAAGTGAGATTTCGGTGGAATGCAAAATACAAATACATAATACAAAACACTTAAAATTGGTATATATCACGATACTGCGTGAAATCGAACACGTAATAATATCGAATAACTGAAAGAACTCGTGAAGTGTTTACGTTTTATGAACAGTCAAACAACGCAAATGATGGCACGTAGACGTTTCCGTACCCTGGCACTTATACATGTAATAACATGTAATAACGAATAACAAATAAGCTTCCGTAGGATTCAAACTCATAGTCCGTATAGTATTACGTAATAACACAAAACAAAAAGAAGAAAAAGAGACAATCAAAAGATTGAGCGCAAAAAGCACAGAACACAACTTAGTTGCAAACAGTATTTTAAGGCTTATACATAGAATATGCTGTGGCTTAATCTCGTTGTCTTGAATAAATGACATGGGATGTTAACATATCATCAATTCAACGAAATATGAGGTCAAAAAATCTTTCAAGTCAGTGTTCTTTGTTTGTGTAGAAATGAGTGCGTTTCAGAATAAGTCCATTACAAAGGGACAGCTTGACAAACTAGCAATCATGTACAATGATCTGTCGAAATGCACGTCCAAAATGGAGCTATGATTTTTTGTATTTAAAACCATGTTCTATGTATATGTTTCCTGTTGACTTCCTTTGGGACGAGAAGGTGCTATTTCAAACATGAAACCGATCGATAAAAAACGAAAATATATCATTTTTTTTCGTTCTAATGAAAACATACTAGGATTACACTGTTGTCTACCATTTTTACCTATTTCCTTGTTGAAAAGCATGCACAAGATAGATTTGTGGACTGTTTTCAGTTTGCCAATGTTAACGATAGCCGGAAATACCCCGTGATATAATAATCACGGTAGGTCTCTAAAGCAGGACTATATTATTCAAAGAGCGTGTCTAGGTTCTAAATGTATTACAGGCCTCAGAGTTAATATACTGGATCCGATGTGTACATAGAGTTCTATAGAGCAGGACCGGGTGATATGCAGGGCGTGACTAGGTGATGGAGCTCTTACGGGTCTCAGAGTTGGTAACTGGGTCTGATATGTACATAGAGTTTTATAGAGCAGTACTGGGTGATATGCAGGGCTTGACCGGGTGATGGAGCTCTTGCGGGTCTCAGAGTTGATATACTAGGTCTGATATGTACATAGCTTTTTATAGAGCAGGACTGGGTGATATGCAGGGCTTGACAGGGTGATGGACCTCTTAGGGGCCTCAAAATCGTTATACTGGGTCTGATTTGTACAAAGAGTTCTATAGAGCAGGACTGAGTAATATGCAGGGCTTGACTGGGTGATGAACCTCTTACGGGTCTCAGAGTTGATAAACTGGGTCTGATATGTACATAGAGTTCTATAGAGCAGGACTGGGTAATATGCAGGGCATGACTGGGTGATGGAGCTCATACGGGTCTCAGAGTTCACATACTGGGTCTGATATATACAGAGTTCTATAGAGCAGGACAGGGTGATATGCAGAGTGTTACTGGGCGATGGGGCTCTTAGGGGCCTCATAATTGATATACTGGGTCTGATATGTACATATAGTTCTATAGAGCAGGACTGGGTAATATGCAGGGCTTGACTGGGTGATGGAGCTCTTACGGGTCTCAGAGTTCATATACTGGGTCTGATATATACAGAGTTCTATAGAGCAGGACTGGGTGATATGCGGGGCGTTACTGGGTGATGAACCTCTTAGGGACCTCAGAGTTGATATACTGGGTCTGATTTGTCTACATAGAGTTCTATTGAGCAGGACTGGGTGATATGCAGGGCGTGACTGGGTGATGGAACTCTTACGGGTCTCAGAGTTGATATACTGGGTCTGATATATACATAGAGTTTTATAGAGCAGGACCGGGTGATATGCAGGACGATACTGGGTCATGGAGCTCTTACGGGTCTCAGAGTTGATATACTGGGTCTGATATATACATCGAGTTTTATAGAGCAGGACCGAGTGATATGCAGGGCATGACTGAGTGATGGAGCTCTTACGGGCTTTAGAGTTGATATACTGGCTCTATTTGTACACAAAGGTCTACAGAGCAGGACAGGGTGATATGCAGGGCGTTACTGGGTGATGAACCTCTTAGGGGCCTCATAATTGATATACTGGGTCTGATATGTACATAGAGTTCTATAGAGCAGGACTGGGTAATATGCAGGGCTTGACTGGGTGATGGAGCTCTTACGGGTCTCAGAGTTCATATACTGGGTCTGATATATACAGAGTTCTATAGAGCAGGACTGGGTGATATGCGGGGCGTTACTGGGTGATGAACCTCTTAGGGACCTCAGAGTTGATATACTGGGTCTGATTTGTCTACATAGAGTTCTATTGAGCAGGACTGGGTGATGGAACTCTTACGGGTCTCAGAGTTGATATACTGGGTCTGATATATACATAGAGTTTTATAGAGCAGGACCGGGTGATATGCAGGACGATACTGGGTCATGGAGCTCTTGCGGGTCTCAGAGTTGATATACTGGGTCTGATATATACATCGAGTTTTATAGAGCAGGACCGGGTGATATGCAGGACATGACTGAGTGATGGAGATCTTACGGGCTTTAGAGTTGATATACTGGCTCTATTTGTACACAAAGGTCTACAGAGCAGGACTGGGTGATATGCAGGGCGTTACTGGGTGATGAACCTCTTAGGGGCCTCAAAATTGATATACTGGGTCTGATTTGTCTACATAGAGTTCTATGGAGCAGGACTGAGTGATATGCAGGGCGTGACTGGGTGATGAAGCTCTTACGGGTCTCAGAGTTGATAAACTTGGTCTGATATCTACATAGAGTTTTATAGAGCAGGACTGGGTGATATGCGGGGCGTGACAGGGTGATGGACCGCTTAGGGGCCTCAAAATCAATATACTGTGTCTGATTTGTACAAAGAGTTCTAAAGAGCAGCACTGGGTGATATGCAGGGCGTGACTGGAGGATGGAGCTCTTACGGGTCTCAGAGTTGAAAAACTTGGTATGATAAGAACATACAGATTTATAGAGCAGGACTGGGTGATATGCAGGGCGTAACTGGGTGATGGAGCTCTTAGGGGCCTAAGAATCGATATACTTGGTCTGATATGTACATAGAGATCTATAGAGCAGGACTGGGTTATATGCAGGGCTTGACTGGGTGAAAGATCTCTTGTGGGTCTCAGAGTTCATATACTGGGTCTGATATATACAGAGTTCTAAAGAGCAGGACTGGGTGGTATGCAGGGTGTGACTGGGTGATTGAGCTCTTACGGGTCTCAGAGTTGATATACTTGGTCTGATATGTACATAGAGTTCTATAGAGCAGGACTGGGTAATATGCAGGGCTTGACTGGGTGATAGAGCTCTTGTGGGTCTCAGAGATCATATACTGTATCTGATATATACAGAGTTTTATAAAGCAGGACTGGGTGATATGCAGGGCGTGACAGGGTGATGGACCACTAAGGGGCCTCAGAATTGATATACTTGATATTTGTACATAGAGTTCTTTAGAGCAGGACTGGATGATATGCAGGGTGTGACTGGGTGATGGAACTCTTACGAGCCTCAGAGTAGATATACTGGGTCTGATATGTATATAGAGTTCTAAAGAGCAGGACCGGGTGATATGCAGGACGTTACTGGGTGATGAAGCTCTAACGGGTCTCAGAGTTGTTATACTGGGTCTGATATATACATAGAGTTTTATAGAGCAGGACCGGGTGATATTCAGGGCGTGTCTGAGTGATGGAGCTCTTACGGGCTTTCGAGTTGATATATTGGCTCTATTATGTACATAGAGGTCTACAGAGCAGGACAGGGTGATATTCAGGGCGTGACTGGGTGATGAACCTCTTAGAGACCTCAGAGTTGATATACTGGCTCTGATTTGTCTACATAGAGTTTTATTGAGCAGGACCGGGTGATATGCAGAGCGTGACTGGGTGATGGAGCTCTTACGGATCTCAGAGTTGATATACTGGGTCTGATTTATACATTGAGTTTTATAGAGCAGGACTGGTTGATTTGCAGGGCGTGACTGGATGATGAACTTTTTACGGAGCTCAATGTTGATATACTTGGTCTGATATATACATAGAGTTTTATAGAGCAGAACCGGGTGATATGCAGTGCGTGACTGGGTGATGGAGCTCTTACGGGCTTTCGGGTTGATATATTGGCTCTAATATGTACATAGAGGACTACAGAGCAGGACTGGGTGATATGCAGGGCGTGACTGGGTGATGAACCTCTTATGGGCCTCAGAGTTGATATACTGGGACTGATTTGTAAATAGAGTTCTATAGAGCAGGACTGGGTGATATGCAGAGCATGACTTGATAATGAACCTTTTTACGGGGCTCAATGTTGATAAACTGGATCTGATATATACATAGAGTTTTATAGAGCAGGACCGGGTGATATGCAGGGCATGACTGGGTGATGGAGCTCTTACGGGCTTTCGGGTTGATGTATTGGCTCTATTATGTACATAGAGGTCTACAGAGCAGGACTGGGTAATATGCAGGGCGTGACTGAGTGACAAACCTCTTACGGGCCTATTAGTTGATATACTTGGTCGTCTGATTTGTAAATATAGTGATATAGAGCAGGACTGGGTGATATGCAAAGCATGTCTTGGTGATGTAGCTTTTACGGGTCTCAGAGTTGATATACTGGGTCTGATATAAACATAGCGTTTTATAGAGCAGGACTGGGTGATATGCAGAGCATGACTGGGTGATGGAGCTCTAACGGGTCTCAGACTTGATATACTGGGTCTGATATGTACATAGAGTTCTATAGAGCGGGACTGGGTGATATACAGGTCGTGACTCGGTGATGAACCTCTCACTGGCCTCGGAGTTGATATACTTGGTCGTCTGATCTGTACATAGAGTTCCATAGAGCAGGACTGGATGATATGCAGGGCTTGACTGGATGATGAATCTCTTACGGGCCCCAGAGTTGATATTCTGGGTCTGATATATACATAGAGTTTTATAGAGCAGGACCGGGTGATATGCAGGGCGTTACTGTGTGATGGAGCTCTTACGGTTCTCAGAGTTGATTGCTGGGTCTGATATATACATAGAGTTTTATAGAGCAGGACCGGGTGATATTCAGGGCGTGACTGAGTGATGGATGGAGCTCTTACGTGCTTTCGAGTTGATATACTGGCTCTATAATGTACATAGAGGTCTACAGAGCAGGACAGGGTGATATTCAGGGCGTGACTGAGTGATGGATGGAGCTCTTACGTGCTTTCGAGTTGATATACTGGCTCTATAATGTACATAGAGGTCTACAGAGCAGGACAGGGTGATATGCAGGGCGTGACTGGGTGATGAACCTCTTAGAGGCCTCAGAGTTGATATACTGGCTCTGATTTGTCTACATAGAGTTTTATTGAGCAGGACCGGGTGATATGCAGAGCGTGACTGGGTGATGGAGCTCTTACGGATCTCAGAGTTGATATACCGGGTCTGATATATACATTGAGTTTTATAGAGCAGAACTGGTTGATTTGCAGGGCGTGACTGGATGATGAACTTTTACGGGGCTCAATGTTGATATACTTGGTCTGATATATACATAGAGTTTTATAGAGCAGAACCGGGTGATATGCAGTGCGTGACTGGGTGATGGAGCTCTTACGGGCTTTCGGGTTGATATATTGGATCTAATATGTACATAGAGGTCCACAGAGCAGGACTGGGTGATATGCAGGGCGTGACTGGGTGATGAACCTCTTATGGGCGTCAGAGTTGATATACTGGGTCTGATTTGTAAATAGAGTTCTATAGAGCAGGACTAGGTGATATGTTGAGCATGACTGGATGATGAACCTTTTTACGAGGCTCAATGTTTGTTTGGTATTTTTGGTAATACTGTTCTATGCTCTTCATATTCATACAGTGTTTGGTATTTTCAATATTTTTGGTAGAGCGCCTCTGATGAGTCTTGAATAGACGAAACGCACGTCAGGCGTAGCAAAAGTTATTGTCTGGAACTTTGTTGTCATTTGTATTTCGAACACACGTGAAGGTTAGCACTGCTGGTGGAGTTTAAATTCCCCGAGGTTAGCCCGATCCGGCTTCAACACTTTTGAGTTGGAGAATACATCAAAGCTTTAAATTATCCGTCTAAATTTCAAAATTGTCTAAACCCTTAGGTTCTTCCAACCCAAGATATAGGTTGAATATCTTAGTAATAATTTGGTTCCCTTGTTTGGTATTTTTGGTTATACTGTTCTATGCTGTTCATATTCATACAGTGTTTGGTATTTTCAATATTTTTGGTAGAGCGCCTCTGATGAGTCTTGAATAGACGAAACGCGCGTCAGGCGTTGCAAAATTTAGTGTCTGGAACTTTGTTGTCATTTGTATTTTGATATACTGGGTCTGATATAAACATAGAGTTTTATAGAGCAGGACCGGGTGATATGCAGGGCGTGACTGGGTGATGGAGCTCTTACGGACTTTCGGGTTGATGTATTGGCTCTATTACGTACATAGAGGTCTACAGAGCAGGACTGAGTAATATGCAGGGCGTGACTGGGTGACGAACCTCTTACGGGCCTCGGAGTTGATATACTTGGTCGTCTGATTTGTAAATAGAGTTCTATAGAGCAGGACTGGGTTAAACAAATGTATGCAGAGCATGTCTGGGTGATGGAGCTTTTACGGGTCTCAGAGTTGATATACTAGGTCTGATATGAACATAGAGTTTTATAGAGCAGGACTGGGTGATATGCAGAGCATGACTGGGTGATGGAGCTCTAACGGGACTCAGAGTTGAGTTGATATACTGGGTCTGATATGTACATAGAGTTCTATAGAGTAGGACTTGGTGATATACAGGGAGTGACTGGGTGATGGACTTGAAGCAAATATTGATATTTTCTGAGTTTTAAGCATGTTTATGACGTCATATTAATATCATGCATGTTGCCGTCACAATGTTTAATCAATATAATGTGTAAAGTTTTGCTATCTAGTGACTAAATTACACCAAATCCATTGTGATAGTACAAAGTTGACGATTATGTGAAAAAATGGGGCCGATTTCAGCACTTCTTAAATATACTCCTTTACCACTAAGATGCGGGCTATGGTACAAAGCAATATAGATAACTATTACATTTTTATATTTCTTTATACATGTAATATGCTCATTTAGATATGTAACGTTAGATATTTGACAAAAATGACAATCCCTAAAGCGTAATCAATCGGCAAAAAGTACTTGTTTTACCACACATCAAACATGTAGACCATATACACAGGTAGTAATGTGTCATATCGTAAAACGTTTGGTAAAGGGATTTTGTCATGGTTTAGTCAAGGGCGTCATGGTTTGTACAAGGGAAATTTGCATAATGTCGTCTGCAAAAATGAAATCATTATTTTTCCGGACACAAAAGGCGTTTTCGTGCATTTTTAAGGGTAAGATATATTTAAACTGAAATATGACACATGTAAATGATGGAATATAATCGCTAAATCATCCAGGAAAGAATAGTTTTGTTCAATTGATAAAATAACATCATTTTATGTTTCAAGCATAAGTAAAGGCCAGATGTTGCCCAAAAACAATCATTCACTGTGCAGATAACCTTTTGACACATTTTTCAGCGTAATTAAACGCTTAAATAGCATACATCGCAAAACTACAAATTTTTGCTTGTCATGGTTTGTACAAGGGACGTCATGGTTAAGTCAAGGGTGGTCATGGTTTGGTCAAGGGATATTAAAAAATGATATTTTAAATTTTATTCAATCATATGAGCTAACAGTAATGTTTTATACTTTAAACCAGTCATATATATATATTACCAAAATAATGCATAATACAAATAAACATATCAACCGCTCCTGGGGAAATTAATTATAATTTCATGAGATGAAGATTATTATACAGAAATTTCCATATCAGGTTCCATATAATTTCGAGACTCCCATAGTAGGTGGAGACATAAGCTGAGACAATAACATCGCTCGAAAAATGATATGGGATATGGAAACTCATAGTCAAAATTGATACAAAGGTACATGTATACAGGAAAACACTGACTAAACAATAGGTTAATGCATGATTTTGCTTATTGTCGCTAATATATATACTAAAAACTCCCTATCAATGAAGCTTTTCCTTTCAGTTTTCATAAGAGGACATTGCATAATTTAAATGATATTCTCTACCAACTGAACTATTGCAAAGAACATATCTCAGGGGATATGTTGCTTCATCAATAATATTTTTTTATATTATCATGAATACAGGAGTAGCTTACGTACTGTCTTTTGTCCCATGCGGGGCCTGGGTGGCAAATAGGTCCGCAGCAGAGCCCATTTTGTCGTAAGAGGCTCTTTGGATTCTGACGTCGGGTCAGTGCTCAGCCGAAAGAGCAACCAAGTGCGTACCCTAGGTGGCTGAATAGGGTGGCCCTCGTCCGCGGGGACCCCTTTGTGGACCGCTAAGTAGTGCACCACATAGGCTAAATTTTTTGCCCCTACCCACCTCTCCCCTTTTCCTGTGGTTCTTCAAAATTACCGTTCCTTTCCATATTTAATTTTTCATCATCATTTCATGTTCATTTTATCACATTTTTAGCGTTGCACGGGCGTAAAACACCAACTCACTCACACATTCATTTTAAAAGCTCATACATTAACCATTTTCATATTAAATTGTTCAATGGTAATCCTGATGGTTAGTATATATTGTAGGCTTAGTGACGGTCTAGAACAGAAATTAAAATGATATATAAAATTAAAAATATATTATCTTTTATTTGCTATTACTGAAGGTGACGATTTATAAATGCCAGAGCTTGCACAAATTTCACAGATTTTTTTATCAGACACCGATTTCTTCGTGACCGACTTTTGGAGCAGGGCTATAAGAAAATACGTCTCATACGATCCCTAAAAAAAATCTTTCTTCGTTATCAGCCACTAGTAGAAAAGTTCAAAATTGACTTAAAAGATATGATAGTTAATTGTTTTAATTAGTGCTTGACTGGTCTGCTGTACTGAGATGATCACCTCAATATCCCTATTGTGTCTCACAACTATGTTGTGTTCTATGGTCATTACCGGATCCTAAGATCGCAATGGAAGAGGGAGGTTTGGTGCCATAAAACATGGTTTAACCCACCATTTCGTTTGAAATGCCTGTACCAAGTCAGGACCATTGCGATCCACCAATTCTCCGGTATTACTGATTCGTTTTTGTCCTTTTCTCTGGACTATGAGATTGATCATTCAAGTTCGGTAGTTTTGTTATTACCTTTATTTCCAAGAAACTTTCGGGGGTTAAATATGTGTATTAAGAAACATGGAAACACAATATGTCGTCAAACACAATAAAACAGCAGAAAAAGACTAATATTTTGCCGATCTCCTAGCTTTAGAAGATGTGATAAACCATGACATAATTTTATAAACCATGACAATTTTCTGTTCCCTTTACCAAACCATGACAAAATTTAAATTTGGTTAATAAGCACAACTCTGCAGATTTAAAGTTAACACAGTAAATCTTTATGGTCATGTTAAATTCCTTACAGCTCTTTAAACGATTTAATACTAAAATAAAAGTATTTTTTACATATTTTAGAAAAAAAATCCCTTGTACAAACCATGACCTCCCTTTACCATACCATGACCAAATCCCTTTACCAAACATTATACGATATGACACATTACTACCTGTGATATAAGCGGAAAGAGTTTCGAATTATGCAATGAAAAAAAAGAAGACTAAAAATATTTAGAGGGGGGAAGGGCTGGACTTTATTTGTTTTATTATATATACTTATACTTTATAAGTGATTCAGTTTTGGAACCCATCCCTGAAAAATGTTAAATGTCTTATGGGCTTATTGTTTAGAGTCCGTCAGGCGATGTAATGCTCATCACTATATCTTGTATGATGGATATGCATTAATTTTGTTTTACAAGTTCTTATTTCATCCTATTCCGTTGATATTAAGAGAATTTCATCAACAGATCCGAATTCTAAAGTCTTTACTAATTTATTTGTGTTGACTGACTGGGGAGTTTAACGTCGTGATTACACCTAGATAACGGTCTGCAGCGCCGTTTATTTGTGTTACACCAATTTTCAATATACTACATGTATAAGTCTGTTCTCTTTTCAAATGGTGAATTAGCTCAGTTCTTATTGTAAAGCTAAATGCGACGACTTGTTGAAGTATTCAAGTTACATACTCAGCAAACAATTTTTTTTATTTCAACATTTTATTTTGTATGGTTTATTAACTGTTTAACAGGTAAAAAATTAAAAGTTTTAAACATGCTACACAAAGGGAAATAATTGGTTTCATGCGAAAACATGTTTTTTTACCGATGAAAAATTATATACATATCTATATTATATCTATGAGATAATGAACCATATAATTTTTAATGACCAAAACAAGACACTATTCCTTATCGTCTGTTAAACTGATCATTTTAATGTTAGCCCTTTGAAATAACAGTAGACACAATAGCTCGATTTGTTATTTTTTATATATTTCAATCATTTATTCTGACGTGCGAGTCGATGTTAAACAAAGGTATATTTATAAAAGTACATTTGTACGTTTGTTCGGGAAAGCCAGTACCCACGGCTTAAATGCCAACTAATATAGCGAGCAAAATATCCCGGGCAAAATATATTATGAATAAGACGAATCAATTTCATAATCGAAGCTAAAACAGTTTAAGTTGCATAGTAGATATTCATAACATAATTAGAATTTTCCCCCTTTTATTTCATTTTTCTTTATCCCTTTCTCTTTATACAAGTGAATTGTTACATTGTGGTCCATATCTGTTCTTTTTGGTTTATTAGATATATCCGAGGATTCCCCAAATCTATTTTTAGGGAGCAGGACCGCGTTAGAAATAACGGCGACCGTATTTCATGTTGCACTGAAATACTTAAAAAGGTATGTTCTTTATTCTTGATCTTTTGATATAACAATAGATTTACAAAACATTCGCGCATTTTGGTTTTATTTCTTTGTACTGTTTAAATTTAAATCATAAGAAAAGGAAAAAAAAAGAGGGAATGAAACCATGATTTTACTTTCGATTTCGGTTGACTTAACATGAGATAGTCAAGCCTCATAATACCACCGGTAAGTGTTTTTAAACTCTTTACATGGTTAAAACGGCACGATCTAATTTTCTTAAAAAAATGTTTAGAACATTTTTAACTCTCACTTGTCATTTGAAATCTTCTATTTACATAGGGCTAAGACACCATAAGTCTCACATGTAGTAAAGTGTCAATATCGTAAAAAGTTTTGTCGAGGGATTTGTCATAGTTTCATCAAGGAGGTCATAGTTTTTATAAGCAAAGTTGCATAAAGATTCAAAAAGTTTGTCAGGCCCGCCTTGGGTCATCTGAGCTATTGTTGCACTTAAGTGTCTTACATCCGCACAACCGTTCCCTTTCAATATATATTAAAGATCTTTTCTGGGGCCGCTGAATAAATGGCTTTGTTGTCCTCAATGTAAAGTTTAAGTGTACTCTCTACCAAGTATGCAAAATTTATGATGCAATCAACCAACATTACGGCCATTGCCAATATAGAATAGGAGTCATACCATAGTCAGACTATAGCCTAGTATAAATCTCAAAAATATAAGATATCAACGTTCATTTTTAGCATAAAAAAACTTTCAAAACCTGTTTCCAGACGGCACTTAAAAATATAAGCTAAATGTCTATCTGTACCCCTTATTCGACAAAGAATCAAACTTTAACACGCATTTTAATTTTTATAGTTTTTTCTAAGACTTTCTGAAAAGCCTTAAAAGTCACATCTATAATATAAGCATTCATGTGGTGTCTGCAACAAAATAGTATGTCCATTTAAAGTATAAAAATATAAAATCTAGAAAGATAAGGATTTTGAATATTCATTGGACTGAAATGAAGTTAATTTCATTCTTTACTTATATAAAACAATGGATAAACAAGAGCCCAGATCACTTACCTGAATTACACAGATACACATATGATGTATATATTATTGTGCTTAACCATATGCAATTTAGGTTTCTGAAATATCTTGTTTAGTTTTCAAGATATAGGGCTTAATAAATGGAAAATTTGGCAAAAATTACGAAAAAGGTCAATAACTCCCAAGACAGCAGTCGGATATTTTTTTTACAATTTCAGGACTGGTAGATCTTAATATGCTGATTAATTTGATTTTTGCACAATTTTGATATCCGTAACCACTTTTGAGCTACTACAAAAAAAATACAATTTACCCCTATATTCTATTGTTAACCATGGCGGCCATGTTTTTTGAGGAATCAAAAATCTATACAATAAAATTGTAGCATATATATATGTTATTTAACATGTATGCCAAGTTTAAATGCAGTTTGTTTTATGGTGTTAGACAAGTTAATCTTTGAAATTCAAGGGGAAAGTAATGAAAAAATGGTAAATTTTGACGTTTTAAGGGTCATATCTCCAAAAAAATGGTCCTAAAGCTTTGACCTAGTTCCATGAAATGTAGATCTTGATGTGTTTAATAATATGTAATTCGAATTTTTGAAATATCTTGTATGGTTTTCATGATAAGGGACTAAATAAGTGAAAAAAAAGAAAAAAATCCAGAAATAGGACAATAACTCCTACATCGATTGTTTGATCTTTTTGAAAATTTATGGGCAGGTAGTTGTTGAGGTGATAAACACTTTGACGTTGCCAAACTTTTGATATCTGTCATCGTTTTGGAGTTATTTGTAAAAAAAAAATTGCAATTTTTCGTTATGTTCTATTTTAAGCCATAGCGGCCATGTTTTCTGACAAATCAAAAATACAAACAATAGTTTTGGAAGAATAATGCTTATAAACAACTGTACCAAATTTGGTTGCAATTAAACTTATGGTGTCAGATGAGTTACTGCTTGAAAAAAAGCTTACGGACGGACGACGGACGCCAAGTGATAACAATAGCTCAAAAGACCCTTCGGGTCAGGTGATCTAAAAAAGGTAAATTGCATATTAGATGGAAGAACTAAAATATGGTAGAAAAAAATAATCCCCAAAAGCAAGTAAGGCAACTGTGTAGTTTTTTTGCAGTAAAGAAAAACAAATGTAGTGTTCTTTCAATAAAAAACTAATGAGTGATTGACACCATGAACAAATTTAGGTTTTAGACATAATATGTCAAAAGTGTCCATAACACAAGACTTCGCCTTAAAATGGAATTATCATTACTCGTTTCACAATGGGGCTTATACGGAAAAAAATAGGACTCTTTTCATAAGGTTTTGTACTTTTGTAAAACTGTATTAGCAATGAGCTGCCGTATATTTTTCTGGACTAAAATGCAACACTATATATAGGACAAATACTGTGAAAATGACAATGTTTACTTTGTTATAATTATCCTTACCAAAATTGATTAATGTTACGTACCATACTTGGTAAGAGGCTCCACAATAAAACTTTAACACACATTTAGATATTGGTTTTTTTTGCCTAAGAAATGTAAGTTTTAGTTTGATTCAGGGCAGTCATAGTTTGGTCAAGTGATATTATCAAAGACGATAATTATATAAATTTAATTATATAAGCTGGTGTGTATAGTATTGTCTCAGTTTCGCTCGATATCGTTTCATTTATTTACAGATTTCGGTTGCTTATTTATCTGTTTACGTTTCCTTCTTTACCGATATCGTTTTTGTTCCGCCCCGTTTCGTTTGGTTACTTTTCGTTTCTCAGTTTACCGGCACCCGTAAGCGTTTACATTCCATAATTAGTTTGTCCTCTTTTTTGACACTGCTTTTCTCCTAAGTTTTCTTTCGAAAAGAATACTTTCTGGTAGCTTTTTTGAAAATTTAACAGTTTCTTCAAAGGTTTTACAATGTATTCTTCAAATAGTGTGAATTTCATTATTTAAAAAAAATTGCCAAAATGATAGGTTCTATGTCTTTAACAATTCAAGGCACGAAAAAGTAAAATGAAGTTTTCAATTTAATACAATAAGAAAGTTGTTTACCAACAGTGGGGATTTCTTGTGGATTTATAGACTGCCGTTGATTCAGGGTGTCATGTACACTTTTTGAAAGTCATTCTTTCTTCTATTATGTTGTATGTTACTATTTAAAAATCAAATAAGTGCAAAAACGGTGTCATTAAAGTTTGGTCTTAGTGCTGCTAAGGAGGAAATAATTTCCGAAAGAGCCATACAGCTAATAAAAATTAATTGCAATTAACACATTTGTTATGGTCTCAATTTCATTAACGCCATATCATTTAGTAATATTTCAAATAAGGGCAACTTATTAGTCGTCGTGTAGGATTTACTTTAGATATAGGTACCACCAGAAAAGTAACAATCCAAAAGAAAATCTCTTTATTTTGAAAACTTATAGATACATATAAAATCAGTTTATATTCGACCGCAATTTTTGTTCGAGATCGTATTATGTTACGGCCATGTAGTCGTTGTCGTTGTCGTCTGTCGACACGTTGGTTTGGCCCCTTTTGAAAAAAAGATTGGTCTTGGTATTTCTTATTTTTGGTCACTTTCGTTTCGGAAAAAGTCCAAAAGGAGATTAAATGAGTTTATTGACAAAACTTCTGTAGAATGTTAATTGTTCATCTAATCTTGATCATTATTTTGTATTTTTATTTCTCAATAAATTCTGCTATCGTAATGTACAATAGTTTAAATATATCTTGCACCGTTACATTACTGTGATGGTTAAAAAGGGGCACATAAAAATATCTACTTTTTTATTTGTGGTCTTATTTTCAAAATCTTTTTATTGGAATTCTTGCAAAATGCCCCGCCTGCGTTTTCAATCAACTTTGCAATATCTTCTACAATTTTCGAGAATATAGGGGTCATTACATGCATGGCCAAAATTGTCAATTATACCGTTTGTCTCGGCAAATGGTTTTATTAAAATCAATTAGTTGAAGTGGGCTGACCGATTGTCACGTTGTTTTTTAAAAATGTTTCTAACCATCGGATAATTTTTTATTGCGCATTAAGGGATTGTGACCCCTTTCTGTTTCAGAGGAAATGGGACAATGAGGGATAAAATAGATGTTGAAACAAAAATGCTGATGAACATTTTTTATACGGTTTTGTTCATTTATGTCATTGCATTCCTCGATAAATTCTGTCAGGAAAATATAATGACAATTTTAAAGAATAGTTGCATTGATTCGATGGGTCGAATTGGGACCACACCCCAAAATCTTCCTGCGTTTCGGCATTAGATTTGCAATATCTCCTACCATTTGGGAAAATTAGTTATTAAAGGGACCATAAGCGTCTGATGAATTTTCCTTGAAATAAAAAATCAAAAATGGATTGAAAGTCCACTTAAGAATGCTATGTCTCGTATAGCTCTGTGAGTCCACCTTTCAATGCGCTAGGCGGAGCTTTTTATTTTTTATGTCATTATCGAGTTCTTACTGCTTACATAAGAAAAACTGTCCATCAGGCCATTGGATTATTTATATCTGATCATTTGAAAAGTTTAACAAATTTGGTTTATGTAAACGTTTATATTTTCTTTCAGACTGTTTAGTATGGCAGAGGCAACAATAAACTGCAGAATCTGTAGTCTACGTCATACCTCTAGACCAGCGGTAATTTGGTGTCAGCATTGTTCAGATGGACTTTGTGGAAGCTGTCAGGAGCACCATAGCTTGTCTAAATCGTCTGAAAATCATATTACTATTACTATTGCCGATTACCAGAAATTACCGAGCGATGTTTTAAAGATTACCGACATCTGCCTGGAACATGATGAAAAGTACATTGTGTATTGCCAGAACCACTTACAACCCTGCTGTATCACATGTAGCATAGAGAAGCATAAAACATGTAAAGATGTAGCTAAACTGAAAGACGTCATTGAGAATTACAAATCTTCTGCAGCTCTACAAGACCTTGAAATTTCCATGAAAGAATCCATTGAAAATTTAATGAAAGTAAAATCAAATAGGAAAGATAATTTGAAAGCAATTGAAGCCGACGGTAAAAAAGCTCTTAATGAAATAGACAACATTCGACGTAAAATAAATAAACATCTTGATGTTCTACAAGATGGCATTAAGGCAGATCTTAATCTTAAAGAGGAAAAAAGTATTAATGAAATTTTAGATGTTATGAGTTTTCTTACCAGGGAGGAAACATTAATGAACAGCAACCTCCAAACGTTAATTAATGTGAGAAAATACGCCACCGATTTACAGGCGTTTCTGTATTCTGCAAAAATAGAAAAACAAGTCCATGCCGTAGAGAATCGTCTATTGGAACTTGTTAAGGATCATACCTGTTCTGATTCAAAGATCAACATCAAGATCGAGCCGTCCTTGAAAAGATTCACCGACCAAATCAAAAGTTTCGGTACAGTAGAAGTCAGCACTTCACCGTCCACGGTAGTCCTGAGTAGAAAGAAGGAAGGAGAAGCACAATTAATGATATCTAGACCCCTGACCAGACAGATAGAGGATATCAACCTTACTGTGGATAAAACAATAGAAAATGTCGGTACTAGGTGTATTGGTTGTTGCATACTTACAGACGGTAGAATGGCATTTACAGATTTTGATAGAAATGAAACTAACATTGTTAATACCAATGGAACAAAAGAAGTAACAATTAACGCACCAGACTACCCATTCGACGTTACACAAGTCAACGACACAACACTGGCAGTAACATCTGTTGGATCCAACCGTGGTATCCACCTCATTGATCTCCATTCCAGACAGATAACCAAATTCCTTCTCACTGGTCATTACATATATGGTATAACAACTCGTGACGACGATCATCTTATTTATTGTGAATGGGGAGTCGGAGTACGGATGATCCGCATCAGTGACGGAACCGTTACAGATATAGTCAAGGAGGATCTGCCTCATTATACCTACGTTACCTCGTTTGGTGAGATGGTTATGTATACCAACTGGCAAACAAATACCGTGATTTGTTATGACATCAGAGGAACAAAGAAATGGGAGTTTAAGGATAAAAGTGTTCTTTGTAATCCCTATGGATTATCAACGGACAGGGATGGGAACGTTTTTGTCGTGGGACGTAACTCTGGAAATATAGCTATCCTAACTCCAAATGGACAAAAACATAAGAAGATTAAATGCGAAATGAGCGACATGTATGCACTTGATTATGACAAAAATAATGATATTCTTTTAGTCGTTCAACATTGTGGCAAGGCTGTATTTATGACACAAAATTAGGACAAATCAGAACTCTTGTATAGCAATGTATAGTTTTATCCTATTGCTTTTTATAACGTATATAAAGGTATTTTTATGACTTTCACAATTTCATTCCCTTTTTATCACTGAAATATGATTTCTGATCGATTTTGGAATGATGAATCCTACAGTTCAATTATATTTTAAAACTGATTTTAACGTTTCTTTCATTTGTACCACTAAATGTAAAATTCAGGTGCAATCAGGATTTACATTTTGTGACTGATACCATTAAACGGGGTTATTATTACTCTATTTTATTGACCGGGTTGGTCACGGGTAAATTATTTCGGGATTTTTTGTTTAAATCTTACCTAAATCACTGAGAAATTTAAGCTCCGCCCAACCTTGTGAATAAAATAGAGTAATAAAATGTAACAAATATTGATGCACTAAAATAGTATTTTAGAATATTTTTCCTTTCCATGCATCAGGATTTACATTTTGTGACTAATACCATCGCCGATACGTGATTGACGGCTACGAGGACAAAGTTTTCAACATCGTTGCATGACCGCTTTACGGGTCTTGAAAAATAAAATGAATAAGGTTATTTATTTTTTCAAGTAGTGTAAAGCTGTAGCATGACCTCATAAAAATCCTTCTTCATAGACACTTCCAATCAAGCATAACAGATTGGAACATCGTTGCTTGACCGCTTTTACGGGTCTTTCAGCAAAAATATCTTAGATAATAACCAATTCCTTCAATTTGGAAATGACATAAATTTTAAAAAACCTTTTCAATTTTTAATTATAACTCAATCTAGATCACTTAAGTGTTGACAGGTAACATTAATTAAGTTAATCAGGTACATATTTATGACCGCTGGTCAGGCTGGCTGACCAGGACATTAGGTAATAAAACCACAGGTGTCAAAATTGTCGGATTCGCCGGACACCTTGTCGGATTGGGATTATGGTAGTCATAAGTCCCTGGGCGTACTGTAGTATTGTCTCATTTTTAGCTCACCTGGACTGAAGGTCCATGGGAGCTTATACCATCACTTGGTGTCCGTCGTCGTCGTCGTCTGTCGTCGTCGTCGTCGTCTGTTAACAATTTTTCAAACTTCAACTTGTCCGACACCATAAGTCCAATTGCAACCAAATTTTATACAGTTGTTTAGTAGCATTATGTGTACAAAACTTTCGTTCGGATTTTTGATTCGTAAAAAACCATGGCCGCCATGGCTAAAAATAGAACATAGGGGTAAATTACAGTTTTTTGCTAATAACTCAAAAACAGTACCAGATATCAAAATTCTGGCAGGGTAAAAGTAATCAGCACATCAAGATCTACCTGCCCAGAAATTTTCAAGAAGATTGAACAATCAATGTAGGAGTTATTGCCCTTTTTCTGGATTTTTTTCAAAATTTTGCACTTGTTTAGCCATATTTCTTGAAAACTATACACAATATTTTAAAAATTCAAATTACATATGATTAAGCACATCAAGATCTACATTTCATGTAATAAGGTCAAAGCTGTAGAACCATTTCTTTTAGAAGTTATGGCCCTTAAAGCATCAAAATTTACCATTTTTCATTACTTTTCCCCTGAATTTCATAGATTAACTTGTCTGATACCATACATCCAACTTCAACCAAACTTGGCACAGTTGTTATATAGCATAAATGCTACAATTTTTTTGTTCTGATTTTTGATTTGTCAAAAAATAGGGCCGCCATGGCTAAAAATAGAACATAGGGGTAAATTGCAGTTTTTTGCTAATTACTCAAAAATAGTTACAGATATCAAAATTCTGATGGGAGACAAAAGTGATCAGCATCTCAAGATCTACCTGCTATGTAATATTCAAGAAGATCCAACAATCGACATAGGAGTTATTGCCCTTTTCTGGATTTTTTTTTCAATTTCTTTCACTTATTTAGCCCTGTATCTTGAAAACTATATAAGATATTTCAAAAATTTAAAATGCATATGATTAAGCACATCGAGATCTACATTTCATGTATTTAGTTCAAAGCTGTAGGACCATTCCTTTTAGGAGTTATTATCCTTTAAACAACAAAATTTTACATTTTTCATTACTTTTCCTCTGAATTTCAAAGATTAACTTGTTTGACAAGGTAAAACCAACAACTGCATCTTAAGATGGCACACTTGTTTAATAGCTTATATGCTACAACTCTATCGTTCAGATTTTTTATTTGTAAAAAACATGGCCGCCATGGCTAAAAATAGAACAAAGGGGTAAATTGTATTTTTTTGCTAATTGCTCAAAAATGGTTTCAGATATCAAAATTGTGCAAGAATCAAAAGTGATCAGCATAATAAGACCTACCTGTCCTGAAATTTTTGAAAAGATCTGACTGCTGATGTGGGAGTTATTGTTCTTTTTCCTAATTTTTGGCAAAGGAGTAGGTTCGGTTATACCAAAATTGGCCCAAAATTTCAACTCGGGAGTAAACTTTCTTAAACTACTGCCAAGAATGTTTTGAAATGTTGTAATTTAAGAAATAACACTCACTAGTTTCAAAATATTGAGCATCATGGAGAAATCTGAGTTAGGAATCATACGATTTGATGAAATTTATTGATATTTGGCAATTTTTTGCATTTTTGGTAAGAAATCTCTTAATTTAACATAGAGTACATTCGTGGACAAAAACAATTTTGTGACGAAATGCTTTTTATTTAAACAAATAGATGGGCAAAGAATTCGGGTTCTCGACAAATGCGCTCTATACTAGTTTCAAGAAAAATCTCATGTGAACTGTCAAAATGAAGCAAATATTGATATTTTCCAAGTTTTTAGCTTGTTTATGATGTCATAATATCATGCATAGTGTCATCAGCAGGTGGAATTGATTGAATATGTAAAGTTTGGTTATCTAATGAATGAATTACATCCAATTCATTATGAGATGGAACAAAGTTGAACATTTGTGCAAAAATGGGGCCGGTTTCAGCACTTCCTGAACATACACCTTTACACTTATTAAGCCCATTATCTTGAAAACTAATCAAGATATTTCAGAAATTTAAATCGCATATGGTTAAGGACAATACTATCTACAAATATATGTACCTGTGTAGTTCAGGTGAGCGATTCAGGCTCTTGGGAGCCTCTTGTTTAAACTGCCTTTAAGTTGAAAAAAACACATAATATTAATATAGCCGTAATGTAAACGACCTACTTTCTTTAAATTCAAACTTTTGTACCACAATAAATTACTATATTTTTATCACACTTTTCCAAAAGTAAATTTGTTTATGCTTTTTGTACCCCCTTAGTCAACATAAGCAGGGAACTCATGTTAGAATTGTAAACAATAAGGTTCAAGTTAAATAGAGATGAAACCATTACACAGTTTAAACCAGAAACTAGATTTAATTTTCAATTTTTGAAAACACCACCTTGTATATTTATCCTTTCCCATGTCAAAGTGAAAGGCAGTTCCATATCAGTTCATTAACCTTCCCAGTTCAAAAATAAAGTAGTTCATTAGCAGTCATTAAGCCTTCACAGTTTAACATTTTATGCAAATTAATAATTTGCATATTAGCATTTATATGGCAATTTCTAAGCAGCTTCTTAACCTTCACAGTTCGTTAGCAGTTCACTAGCAGTTATTTTGCCCGAAAAATTTAAATTAGCTTGACCAAACTGCCTTCCAAAATGAATATTAATTAGAACTGATATCAAAACTGCTAAAATTCATGAATATTCATTAAAGCAAAACCCCTTACTTTTAGTGGTTTTCTGATAATCAAGATGGTTTAAGTCTCAAATCGGTTGGTTAAGGTCAGAGATGTAGAAAATCAATTGAAAAAAACTTTAAAATTATACAATATGTAAGGTAAGGTAAGATCAGGCCTTTAGAACTAGATACATGTAATATTAACAAAGAGTCGCATGGGTGCATGTTAATTAAATTAAAAAATAATTACACTGCATGTGCATAGAAAGGACAGTGTTCTTTTAAATTGTATTTAATCAATGTTGTACGTGTCTTTGTGGATCTTAGGGCTGTTCTATCTGGTTTGAAAATTTACAGCCAATCTCACTTTTTATATGTAGAAATATTAAAGAAGGGGTGGCTATAATAAAGAAGTCTAAATGCTATGAAGTGGGAATTTGATTAATTGACAAAAAACAGCATGGAAAGGCAGGGGTCATGGGTTTTTGTATAAAGTATGGGAAATTGAGACTTGAGATACATGTCATGTGGGTCCCAGTGTTCTGGATGGGGACACCAATGTTGATTTATATAAAACAAATTAAAATATGCAAGTTCCAGAGTTTTACAATAGAGTTTGCAAGAAGATCTTGAAAGAAATACTTAAGCATTATTCAATAACTTCGCTTGCATGCTTTAATATACATTTAGGATTATACAATTTTCTTCAACTCCATGCTTGTGAATGAATTAAATTTATTTTAAAAAAAATGAAATAATAACTAAAAATCAATAATGTATACTTACATGACCATACTTCTATATCACAATCATACTTTAATTCGTGTTTTTCACTATTAACATAAGAAACAGCATTGAGATATGGACACATCATGGATGTTTCTGTTGACTTCAGAAACTGATGATGTCATAAACTACAGTGCACAAAGTGCAATCTATATATAAATTTTAGACTGCTAAATGAAACTGTTAAAAAATAGTGAACTGCTAAAATTAAAATTTTAGGCAGTTCTCATTAACTGTTAAGACCTGAACTGCTTCTCATTCAATAAACTGCTTAACTAATGCTTAAATTAACTGCTAAAATTAAAATTTTAGGCAGTTCTCATTAACTGTTAAGACCTGAACTGCTTCTAACTGCTAAACAACTGCTTAAATTCAGAAAAACTGCTAATGAACTGCTTATGAACTGCCTAAATAGGAACCAGGAACCGAATATAACACCGGCGTACAGTTGTCCCCATAGTTTAAAGATTTTGTTTAACCCGGTGATTGACATTATTCTCATTTGAATATTTCAAAATCAATGCACATGTTTAAGTTCCAACATCTCTCTTTAAAGCATACTCTTTTATCCAGCTGAACAGAAGCGCATTGGAAGCTTTGAGCACAAACATTCTGTTCTATTTGTCAGTAAAAAGCAGGGACAATGTTGTATATATTTACTTGCTTCCTTGCATATCAAAATTTTGATGTAATGTACTGTTATTGACATGCCTGGTAGTGTTTGCAGGGTGTAATGATGCTCATACTACAAATGTAATATTATGTTTTGAATTTACAAATGGTCATAAATGGCAAATTTTGCTTGCTCATTGTGTCGTGTATCAGCTGTCTGTCTGTTTGGTTCTTATTGACAGCATTTTACCACCCCCCTTTTGAGAAAAGCATGCATGTACATGTATGTAGAATGGCTAGGAGCACTCAGGTTGATTGTTCTTATTGTTTTATTTCCTAATTAATAGGCCATTGCCGCCAATATTCATGATTTTCAACTAAATGAATGAGTAAGTTTCAATTTATTTTCAACAATCTATACTTTTCACACATTTTTCATCATACGAGATCCTTTGTCCAACATATGCTTGACAAGTGTTCTAGTTTTTCTTGATGCAATATCATTACAAGTATGGATGGATTATCCCTGTTCAGATTTCAATCATCTGGAAAAAATACAAATTCATTTATAAAGTATAATTCCTTTGTTAATACAATTAATAATAATTAACTGATAATTAAACAATTGTTAAAAACATATTTATCTGACAAATAACCTCTTGTTTATTTGATAAATATAACATTAATCTAATAATATGCAGTGAAGTCAAGGCTTGATATTCATAGAAAATAAAAATTGAGTGTAATAAATTCCTATAAAACTAAAAGCATCCTTTCATATCTTTAGCTAAGAATAAGTCACACTGTTACAAATGTATTAAATATATGAAACATTCCAAGGAATTTACCTTAGTTCTAAGACAATTTTACTTAATAGCAATTCCTTAACTTTCATATAAGATCTGTCAACATAGTTTTCTTATCTGAAAAAAAAACAAACAAAAAACATTTAATAATAAACTTATAAAATACAAGGGCAAGTTAAACAGATTAGTTAAGAATGTTTAAACAATGCATTGTAAGTTTTGTTTTATATATGCATGTACATGCATATTGGATTAGGAATTCTTGTTTTCTATTTGTCAAGAAAAATTTAATTCTGGTAAACATGGTAAAAAGATATAAAACTTTAGATTTATAAAGAAAATCATACCATCAATACATGCACATGTAAGTTTATCATGGTTTTAATTTTGAGTCATTTTTATTTTATTTCTGTATTTGTGTTGCAGATTCACTTTCTATGTTTAGTAGTTATTGAATCTAAATGCACATGTACATAACATGCAGGACATGTATATTCTGTATGTATTGTTTGTGTATTATCACTTCAAAATTTTCATTTTTTTTATCTTCAGCAACACCACCAATTGCAATGTTTACTTTTTAAGAATAATACAGTAAACTGAATTTAAAAGTGGTAATTGCATTTATACAGGTCTATTAGGAAATAATTTCATAATTTTCAAAAGTATTACCCAGCTGATCTGCAGGGGTTTGGTTAATTAATGGTCTAATAAATTTTAGATATTGTAAAACATTCATACAATATTACAAAACATTTAGTTTTTTTTCAAAATAAATTTTCCATTTTTGACTGGCCAAACATTTATTGCCTCAAAGTTCAATGTAGGACAGCATTTTCTTGTATTAATTTTGACAATTTTAGAAAGTATCAAATCATCCATATAATCAATCAATAACACATGAACACCTGTCATTTTTGATTTTAGGATTTTTTAAAGGCAATTTATATGAACTTCCATGCTTGCATCTTGTCAGATTTATGTAATTTTACCCAGTTTCATCATGTCCATATCATGCATATTAACATTTTAAGTTACAATAATATTCTTTTTCATTGCTCATGTTTAGATAGGTAATCAAAATTAACATTTTTGCAAGATAAACTAGTTATTTAAAGCATTGTTTTAAACAACTCAAGTGATATTGAACCTTTGGCAAAAGAACTTTAAATAAACTATTTAATACTATTCTCTTATGCATATTTCTTTGCCAATGAACGTGATAACATATCAATATGACCCTGCCATGTCAATGTTTGATCTGCACAGTCAGACCATGTTGAGCAGTCCATGCACATTTTCTTCTGTTACATTTAAACATGCCCCCTATAAGTGGCACCTGCCCTTGTGCCCCCCCCCCCCAATTCTGTGCTTAAATAAATAAAGTCCTGTCTCAAGAAGACATTGATAGTAAGCATACTAGTTTAAATAATACCTTACCTTAATCCTTGTACTTCAAATCACAATTTCCTTATTAAATCCGGTAAAAACATCCCTTTTTCGCAAAAGAAAACATCACATGGCGTTGACAATCAATGTTGTCAACAAGGCGACTGGTTCAAGATCGAGAACGACGCGGATTTTTTCATACAAAAACTGTTCTCATATTAAATATATTTAGTGTTTTTGGTATAAATCATAATAAAGTGAAACATTTTAATGTGTAGAAAAAGAATATATATTACTTTTACACTAAATAAAACCATCGGGGAAAAAACTGAAGACAAAATATTTAATATTGCGTGTACAAATTCTCCCAACGTCACGGCCACCAATCGTGCTCATGCATAACCGAATGTTATGCAAAGAAATCCGTGAGATCGACTTCCTGTTATGCAAAAGAGCGACTAAAATCGACACCTTGTCACAAAAACTCATAAAAATATTAAAGCTGGAGAGATATTTTGACAATCCGGCGATGTGATGGGCTCGAGAAGTCTTTTTCCTTTTCAGTCATCTGTCTTAAAACCTCTACATGTATCATAATTTTCCTGTAAAGCTTTTGTCATGGGACTTGAAACCTGATTTTTCTACAAATTGCATTAAAAGTTTTTAATTCTGTACTTTATAACCACGCCGATACTGTGATTTTCATCATCCATACACATGCCAAAAATCTAAAACAGTTTTATTTGTCAAATCACTAAGGTTTTGGCTCTGGCTTTTATAAAACAAAATCTTATGCATGAGATTCCATTTTTTTCATGTCATGCATGAGATCACAGAATAATTTTATACTCTGGGTGATCAAAGCATCAAAGTATACACTTTATTAAAGCGAAAAAGAGTCAAACTGAATGTCAAAATTCCAAAAAGGCAAGGCCAAAAATCAGATGACACAAAAACAGACAACAGCAAGAACTCCGATTATTTTATTTGGTATTTACATGTATAAAAGAACACATTTGCAGAAGAACAAATAAAAGAAATGCTCATTTTTTATAGACCAAATATTTGTACACTTTTGTAAACATGTTTTCCGTAGAAAATTGGCATTCCAAATGGGTATACGTACGAATCGTGCACCATTGCTTGCTGATTTGTGCCTTCGTTCATATAAACAAGTATTAAGTGGACTTCTTTTAATCACTTGTACCAAGTATACACGTATGAAATGCCTATGCCAAGTAACGAAAATTGTGATCTTCAATTTTCCGCTATGTCTTACGTGATTTATCTTTTCTCTTGGACATTGAGATTGATCCTCCAAGTTAGTTCAGTAATTAAATTATTTTGTTATTACTGGCTGTCGAATAAAAAGAATTGTAGACTTGTTTTATGTTACCCTTTAACCTCACATTTAGTTATAAAATTGATGATGAGCCCTCTCGTAACAATTAGCCTATCGATTTGTTGCCTATTAACTAAGAGGTCTGCTTCATATTTTGATTGATATTTCTGAAATCAACACACAGGGAGGAATGTGTACACAGCTGTATGACAAGCCTTATATATTCATATAGCTATCTGATTTTCGCGGGGTTTTTTTTCGTCTAGACAGGGTACATCGGTCAGCCTATATTCCTACCACAGGATCTATTACAGAACATTAATCGTGTATAATTATTGTTTCAATGCATTTAAAATGTTATACAGATTGTCTAAAATAAGCGGTGCATCTTATACCCCAATATAAATGCGGTATAAATATGCACTACATATCGTGTATCCATACACGTTGATGTCTACTTAAACATTATTAAACTTTGACCTTTGATCAAGTGGGTGGAGCCAAATTACAGATTGCTTAACAAATGTGTAAGTGTGCAAACAAACAAAATTGATGTGCTATGTTTCGAGTTTATGAAAACAGATCATTCTTTATTTTTAGTGCTTAGCTCTGCCTTTTAGCGCTTTGATTTCTATAGTAATTCCATCCGCTCCTGCGTTTTGGAGTTTACTGTATACAGATCACAATTGCTTCAGGGTTTAGAGCTTATGGGGAATGTTGTGATTTCCTTAAAAGCACAGGGTTGACCACTTAATAAAACCTGCTCTACTACTATTTCTTCTGAAATTCCTATACCAAGCTAGAACCAATGCAACCTTCAATTTCTGCAGTACTTCTGTCCTGTTTTGTCTTTTATTGCTAACATTTGAGATTTATCCTCTAAGTTCCACCTGTAGTATTGTTATTACCTTTGCTCCCCGATTGTTAACATAACTAAAGGAATTTCACGGACCACATATGTTGGTTAATCATCAAAGCTTAGTATTGTCATTTGACCCACAGTAAATTGTCGGCAACGTGTTGGGTGTGTTTTAGCTTGAAGCAGGAGCTCCTAACTCTTCCGGAACATCTGCGTTAACTCGCAAAGCGTAATGAGTTTGTGTTGCCGATTAGAGGTAATAAAGCTGTTTGTTAGGAGTTTTTGCTATGATTTGGTTGTCCTAGTGTTGTTTTCTTTTTTGTCAGTCAGTTTTTGTCTTAGGCTTTTGGGACTTCCGACATTTGAATGCTCTATTTGCACTTTCATGCCTCTACGTGCGAACTTTGATGCTTTTATCGACAAGTATATCATTCAATTATTCTGTGATCGCATGCATGACATGCATAAAATGGAATCTCATGCATAATATTTTGTTTTATAAAAGCCAGAGCCAAAACATTAGTGAATTGACAAATAAAACCGTTTTAAATTTTTGGCATGTGTATGGATGATGAAAATCACAATATCGGCGTGGTTATAAAGTACAGAATTAAAAGCTTTTAATGCAATTTGTAGAAAAATCAGGTTTCAAGTCCAATGACAAAAGTTTTTCAGGAAAATTATGATACATGTAGAGGTTTTAAGACAGATGACTGAAAAGGAAAAAGACTTCTCGAGCCCATCATATCGCCGGATTGTCAAAATATCTCTCCAGCTTTAATATTTTTATGATTTTTGTGACAAGGTGTCGATTTTAGTCGCTCTTTTGCATAACAGGAAGTCGATCTCACGGATTTCTTTGCATAACATTCGGTTATGCATGAGCACGATTGGTGGCCGTGAACGTTACAAAATGACGTCAGAAATTCAGTTGACTACCAAAAATGGACACGAAAGTACCAAAAACTGCCTTAACACACCTGCGTAATTGAAGACGGAACAAGAGCGAACTCAGGTGCTCCAAAAGAGTAAGCGATTCTTATTTGCCACATAGTCATCCTTCTCGTTTCCAACCATCAATTGAGTATGGGTAATATTCTATAGGGACGACAAAACTTAACATCTATGGAAAACAGACATATGCGCTAATTTAAGAGACACAACAATCGTATTTGTCTACAAGCAGTGATATCTACTGTAAAATCTTCTGGAATTCAACCGAAAATCAACATAACCAGGGCTGTGTATGTAATTAGCTTGTAAGACGTGATAATTCCCGTTAGAAAATCACAATATACCCCATTAACACTCCAATAACGAATCTTTCAAGTAAATAAAAAAGCGCCCAAAGGGTGTACCAAAGGGGTAATCAACATCATAAAACCGTAAAGACAAAGACAAAACCGGTAGACAAAAAATCATCATAACGAAACAAACCACTCAACAATATAAAACACACACACACACACAACAACAAAACTGCATTCAGCAACGTGAACTCAAGGTCATAACTTGTCTGGAAAGGCCAAGTTAAATTTTGACACGAAAAAAAAATGTTACCCAACAAAACATTTCTTGGGTAACCTTTACATGCTGTCCTACAAATTAAAATTTTAAACAAAACAAGAATTTCATGACTGTCAACTCTAGGTAACGCAAAATATATCTACTATAAATATATCTGTTAATCTGTTAACGAAACAAAATATCGGTGATTTCGACAATTTATCAGACATTCCATCACAACAATCATGTTGAACATTTGAGGACAACATTTGGTTTATCAAACGTGTTCTTATGCTAAGCTTGCATAGATCTTGTGTTATCTGTTGAATTGTGAATATGTACTTTAAACATATACATGTATGCATACCTTTCGATGTCCTTTACAGTCCAAATATAGCATGAAATTAAACTGACTATCATTTACTCATCACATGTTTGTAGAAGAAATATTAAAGGGCAATGTTCAATGCATTTTAGAACCATTTATTTCTTAAGATAAAAACTTTCTTCTATTAAAATGCATATCTTACTATGAAAAAACATTTTTCGACGTGCAATATAACAACCTGTGAATATCTATTCATATGCTTATAAGTAAATTTATACATATTTAACAGTTGATTATTAGTGAGTTTATATTCATAACAGTTTAAATGACCATGCCAGGGCCATATTTGTATAAATAATTTCCACAAGTTTTTATTATAATACCAAATTCCCTTAACAAAACATTTCACGATGTGAGAATTTACTACCTGTGAATATTATGTCATGTGATATACTTTGATACCTGGGTGTTTCCTGTTGACTGAAACACTTAAACACTAAGGTAAGTTTTATACCATGGTTTATATTCTTTACCTTTTTGATATAACTATAAATTTACAAAACATTGACGCAAATCGCTTTTATTTCTTTGTTATATTTAACAAACTTAAAAAAAATAATAAAAACAATAATTTTACTTTCGATTTCGGTTTAGGAAAAATGAGATTGTTATGCCAGTTAATACCACTAGTATATGTTTTCTATCACATCGGCAAGATAGAATTTACTTAAACATCTTTAAACCCCATTTTCCCCGGGGAAACGATTTTATAGGGTTAAGACAGTGTAAGTCTCTTGTCGAGGGAATTGACATAGTTTCGTAAAGGAAGTCAATGTTTTTACAAGCAATTTGCATAATATAAAAATAATGTTTGTCAGAACCGTCTTTGGTCATCTGATCTATTGTCGTAGGTTAGCCTCCGCAGTCCGTCCGTCCATTTTTACATTACTTTACAGATCTTTCCAAGACTTTTTCTGTAACCGCTGGTGGGATGGTTTTGTACGTAATTTTGTATACTTGATTAACAACAAGGATTGTAGGACCAAATTGTCTGATATGCTGTTTCAGACTTACGCCCCTGATTTTTGTGAGTTTAAGTCCTCTTTTCGAAAGCAATGTTTTCTTTAGTATTTCGGTTCTTTACTATTCGTATTCAATTTGTTTAACTTTACACATCAATGACCACACTATGGAAGACGCGTCAGACATCATGTGAGCATTCCAGTCAGGCTCGTGGAGGCTTGAACATTAAGCAGGATATTGGGTCAATGTATAAAGATTTCATCATCATTACTGAATAAAAAGATTCTAAAAACTTATAATACAGTAACAATGAATATGAATCCTGCATATCCTTAGAATCTTGAAAGCATAAGATTTTGATATATCTTATATACAGGACTTTACTTTTTCCTGCAAAAGGAATAATGTGCCTAAAAACACTGAAATTAAATAAGACTGTCTGGCGTAGCAAACCTGACGTTTTCGGAATTTACGAATATTCCATGCAGTCTTTCGATCACTTTTCACGTCTCCACTTAATTTACGACATTTTGCATGAATCAGTAAAGTCACACATGATTGTTTATGCCGTTCTCAAAATACCATTTGCCAAAATATGAAATATAGATTTTTGTAAAAATAGAATTCCCAGGATATGGGTAGATTTTCCCAAATCGCGTTTTTGTAATAGACGATCTTATTTTTTAGAGGTAAAAGCAAATATTTCAAGATTTTTTGTATTTAATCAAAGTTCATATATTCAGTAAGTAAATGTCTATTGGCAAAAAAATTGCCTAAAAACATGAAAGATGTAAGTTTTTGAAAAAAAAAGTTTTGCTATTTGTACAAAGACTATTTCTTCTTTCTTTTGAACGAATCTGAAGTTTAAAAGTTACATCAGAAATTGGCAATGAACGGCTTATTATACTGATATATATGTTTTATCAAAACTAAAAGCGAGCAATGTAAAAAAGTGCCAATCTTCCCTGAAACATAAGAAAGTCTTTTAATTTGTCCGATCCATATTTGTTTTAACAGTGCGTACGTTTTCAAGCTTTTAAGGGATGAACATCTCTTTGTAATTGTTCATATTGTGTTTTTAAAACTTAAAACATTAACTTTGGAATTTTAATTTATGTACGTGAAATTTCATAGGTTTTAAGAAAAATACTGTCTTGAAATGAGGACGTTTACATAAATATCATAAAAATCACGTTTCGTTAATTTGAGTAGTTTGTGTAACTTATTGTCAATTACATATTCGCACCGTATCCTTTATTTCTTCTTCTTATTTATTGACAGTTCTGAGTTTCATTGAACTTCCGTAAAAACAAAACTTATTGGCAAACGAAAGTTTATAAAATTAATAGTTTCAAATGTTTTGAAAACTTTACTTATATTTCCATTAAGTCAGATCTGGGTTTTTTCTTCATGGAGAAATAGAGGGTTTTGATATTAGAACTAACGACTAGGATGCAATAACGGGCTTAACGGTTTAAAGTAGAAACAAAGTTAATAATCTATTCTCTAGATTCTGTAAACGGGGTCTTGTGACTTGCAAGGCAATGATATGGCCTGGGACCTTTACTGTAATGAAAACAACAAATAAAAGTAAACTTTATTGTTGACTGGTCACCAATGCAAGTCATATAACAATGTGAAACATTATATACAATAAACAAATCGGTTGTTACATAATATTACAAGATTGAAAACATAAATGTTATAATCTAATTAAAAATGCTTAATTATCCAAAACCCCAGAGTGTTTACATTTAAGAAAAATATGGGAACTTTCACTTTTATAAATTAACATTTACTTTAATCAAAGACTTTATCACACAACAGCCTTTAACTTTTGGAAATTCAAAAGAAAAGTAAAACATTAAACTTGTTAGTTCATCTCCTAAATATTCAACATAAAAGTTAATAAAATCAAAACAGAAATTTCAATAGTAGAACCCCCCTTTTTCGACAAAACGTTAATAAACACAATAATCTTAATTGATCTTGTCAATAAATTAACATTCATAACCATACACAATAATTCATTCATTTAAAACTTCTATTTACCTTTAAACATCATACTATTTGTAAAAAATAACATTTTTGAAACAAAAACAAATCAACGCCGTTTGTACGTAAAGGGAGATAATTTGAAACTTTAGCTTATGACCAACTGACAAACCAGCAATAATGTGTTCTATCACGAACTGTTTTAAATGTGAATAATTGACACATAAAACATTTTTATCATTTAAAACATTTAAACATGCAGAATAAAATTAAAGTCAAAACTATATACACATGAAGATTCTTAATAAATGCAAAAATATGTTGTACACTAAAATATGCTGCCTATGCCTCAATATTCATAATAAACAAGATATCAATACATTTTAATTTTGAACCTTAAAACACATCAAATTAGTTACAAACAAATAACATTACTAAAACATTAGGGGTAACATTACTAAAACATTGAATTGCAAAACTTAATGACTTGTAATTACTTTCAAAATTTGAACCTTAAAATCTTATAAATGTAATCACTAACCTGTAATGAAAACAACAAATAAAAGTAAACTTTATTGTCGACTGGTCACCAATGCAAGTGACCAGCAACACTTTTTCCGTCTATTTATTAATATCCTAATTACTATATGTAAGCTTTGTCATTGGTCAATTAAAACTTGATTGACAGAATGCCACTCAAAATGCCCCTTAATTTGTCTTTTAACGCTTAATATTTACTACTCAATTTGTACAGATTAAGATTAAAGAACTTACAGACGGAACTTGGCTAGTGATTACGTAATGAAATTGACTAAAAATGTATCTCTTGTTTTCGGCTCTTTGTTAACTTCCATTAAAATAATCCCACAAGTGTTACTTTCAAAAATATCTCTTTTAAACCCTTTTTGTCCAATGTAAAATACTTAAGAATAAAATTCAATGTCTAATCTCAATTCATAGCATATTAAAATATAAACATACAAAATAATACTACACAATAAATTCTCAAATGCAAAACATATAAAATATCCCCTGTCACATATTCTCCCACACTTAAAAATTCTTTGACCGAAAGAATAAAATTCATTGTCTATCATTTCTAATATTTCTAAATCAAATTATCATTGCAACATTTTTTTTTGACACAGCAAAAGACCACTTGAGATATGCCATGCAGACCATTCACATTGCCCAACTTATGCCAATTACTAAAGTTGTAAAATTTACTTAAATGAAAATATATATTACAAAGATGTGTACGGGAATAAATTATAATCAAACACATTCAAGATGCTTGATTTTAAAGGATATGAGTATAGTTAAAGTAATCTTAAGACAAGATGGCTGGTTCAACATTTTTGAAGTTTGTTTTGGGTATTAATGATCATTAATGTAGGAGTAGCTAATTCCTACAAGCACTATAAACATGGGAGCCAGCCCATTGGGGATGATCATCACTACACAAAGCAAAATAGCCTAATTCTGTATCACATGACTGTCTTGAATTTGTACTTAGACATTTATTTCCTTTTAGTAAACACTGACTTCTTTTTGCGTTTTCGTTTTGTGCCTCTTTGTGTTTTTGTCGACAAAAAAATTTCTAACAATGTGTGTTGGGATATGGTGGTAAGGTTCCCGATTTGTTTTTCTGAAACCTACCCATTTGACAAGAAATTCCTGCTGACCATTTCTCTGTCTACATCTTAAAATTTTTTCAACATCATAATATTGTTTTGATTCTTCATCAAAAATTGAATTGTAAGCTTCTTTTGTGGCCTTTTTAATTGCTTTTTTTTGGTTTACTGGCAGTATGTTTGGTTTTGTTTTGAGGTTTTTGTGTGGTCTTTGGTTGATCAATCACATGGTCTTGTTGATTGTTGATGTTTTGTGTGTTTTCAACTGATTCATTTTCAGGTTGTATCATTGGTCTTGGGTCCTCTCTTGGTACTTCTGGAGGAGGAGGATCCAGATTTTTCCTATGATCTGGGATTTCATAGAGTTTCAACCTGTTTGCATTTATATAGCTTTTAAGTTGTTTGTTGCTGTCACACCATCTTAATTTGTATGTGTGATTGTCCCCTTTTGCTGCTATATAAAATGGACCATCATGTTTTCTATGAAGTTTTGATGACAAACCAACTAGTACTTTTGGGGTGTATAACAAAACTTGATCACCAACCTCAAATGATGGTTCCTTTGTGTTGTTTGAACTGTCATAATATGCTTTTTGTTTTTCTTGGTGATGCTTAATGTTTTCCGTTGCAATTGTTTTTGCTATTTTCAAGTTAAGCAATACATTTTCAACATACTTTTTTATGTTAATGTTCATGTCACTGCGTGGAATCAATTCTGTGTCAATTGGCATGTTCATGTCCTTACCAAAGACAAGATAGAATGGTGAAAACTCTGAAGTTGCTGATGGCGTCGTTCTAAAAGCCATAAGAACGCCTGGTAGAAGTTCAGGCCAATTGAATTGGTCTTTTTCAACCACAGTTCTTAAGCATTGTATTATGGTTTTGTTAGTCCTCTCTGCAACTGAGTTTGTCTGAGGGTGGTATGAACTTGTCAAATGATGTTTTACTTTGTAAATCTCATTGATTGCTGATACTAACTTGCTCATAAACCCTTGACCTCTATCAGTGATTAAGGAAGAAGGAGCACCATAGCGAGAAAACAGTTCCTTGTACAAGACATTTGCTATTTCTTCTGCACTTTCAGACCTAACTGGAAATGCTTCCGTCCACTTACTGAAATAGTCAACTGCAATCAGGATGTGAGAGTACCCATCTTTTGTTACCTTTCTGAATGGTCCAATGAAATCTAAATGCCATCTAGCAAATGTGTCCATTATTGGCATTGGAGTGAGAGGTACTTTCTTCTTGTGAGGTGGCTGTTTAGCTCTTTGACATTGATCACATCCCCTGATGTAGTCTTCCACTGCCTGATACATACCTGGGAAATAGTACTTCTGCTTTAAAGACAAGTATGTTCTGTCAAAACCAAAATGTCCCAGTTCATGGTATGCTTCCGGTAACGAGTTCCTAAACTTCCGAGGACATGCTAACTGTTTTATGATTTTGTCATGTTTCTTACCTCTTGTTCTTGGTTGGAAAAGGTGGTATAGTACACCATCTAGAATTTCATACTGCTGAGATTCGATTGTTACCTTGTTGGCTTGATCATTGTCATCTGGCAATGATTTATCGTCCAAGTATTTGTAAATCAGTTTGAAATCTGGACATTCTTTTTGAAGTTGGCCTATGTTGTCTGGAATTACTTCACCTTGTTTGTTGTCTGTTATTGTCATTATTGATGGTGCTTGCTCTTGAACATTTTGAGAGTAAAAGAACTTTACTTCCACTACTTCACCTGTCTTTGGTGTTTCGACTATATTTACATTAACAGATGGTAAGGAATCTTCAGGTTCTAATACCTTCTCTTCTGGAATTGGTTCATGTTCTCGTCTTGAGAGACAATCAGCATTTGCATTGTTTTTACCTTTTCTATGTTCTATTGTACAATTGTATCCTTGTAATAGGACTGACCATCGAGCTAACCTACCTGTTGACTGCTTGATGTTTTTCAGAAAAGTAAGCGCTTGATGATCTGTGTACACCTTGAAATGACTGTTAGCTAGATATACATGGTATGTTTTTATACCTTCTAATACTGCTAGACATTCTAACTCACTAGTTGGCCATTTTCTTTCTGATGCTGTCAGTGACCTACCATTGTATGCTATTACTGCTTCTTTGCCGTCGGCATCTAATTGATCTAAAATATACCCTATGGCTGTTCCACTGGCATCTGTTGTCAATATAAACTCTTTTGACATGTTTGTGTAGATGAGGACAGGTGCTGAGCATAAAGGAGATTTCATAGCCTCAAATGCCTGTTGGCACTTTTCTGACCATTGAAATTTTACGTCTTTTTCTAGCAACTTTTTCAGAGGTGAGATTATATGACTATAACCTTCAACAAACTTCCGATAATAGTTGCAAAGACCCATAAAGCTACGTACCTGTCTAACATTCTTTGGAACAGGGAATGTTTTGACTGCTTCTAATTTTGAAATGTCTACTTTTACTCCTCTTTTTGAAATCTTATGTCCAAGGTAGACTACCTCAGGACGTGCAAATAAACACTTACTTGGTTTCAGGGTTAAACCTGCTGCTGTCAATCTATCAAAAACAAGCTGCAAGTGCTTTAGATGTTCTCCAAAGTTCTTACTAAACACAAGGATATCATCAACATACACTAATGCTATCTTGTAGTTTAGGTGTTTAAGTACCTGTGTTAGTAACTGTTGGAATGAAGCTGGTGCTGATGCCAATCCAAAAGGAAGCCTTTTCCACTGATAAATACCTGATGGGGTGACAAAAGCTGACTTGTGTGCTGTTTGTGGATTTAGGCCTACCTGCCAATATCCTGACATCATATCAAGTGTTGAAAATATAGTTGCTTCTGACTTACCTAAGGCGTCAAATACATCTTGAAGCCTTGGAAGTGGAAAGAACTTAGGCTTGGTTACCTTGTTCAAAGCTCTGTAGTCAACACAAAATCTAAGCTCACCTGATTTCTTTTTGCACATCACAACTGGGCTAAACCAATCACTGTTAGATTCTTCAATTATACCTTGTTTCAGCATTTCGTCTAACTGTTTGTTCATTTCTTCTGCTACATGTGGTGCTTGACGATAAAAACGCCTTCGAACAGGGGGAGCTTCACCTGTATCAATGTCATGTTCATACAGATGCGTATGACCTAACTTACTTATGTCTTTGGCAAATACCTTTCTGTTTTTCTTGAGGAACGTTCTTAAAATATCTTTCTGCTTACCTGATAGATCAGATTTGCTCAAGTCAAAGTCCAACATGTCTTCATCATTATCATTGATTTTTGTACTTTCTGAATTACCTAATTTCTTTTCTATTTTTGCTTCAGAGAAAGAAATAACTGACTTTGGTGCAATTTCTGACACAGAGGCTACAACTGTTTCAGCAGGAAGTGTAATAGTTTGATTTGTTGGATTCATTATTAACATGCATGATTGGCTGTCATTCTTCACTTTAATGCAACATTTGGCTCCAGCAAGTGAAATTTTTGGAAGACATGGTAATGGTTCCACAATAGCTGTTTTGTTTTTCAAGTTTGAAACTTTGATTAGTATTTCAGCTTGTGTGAAAGGTTTGATTGTTACACTACCTATTGTTCTTGCAAGACCACTGTTCATAGAGATTGACATGATTGTTTTTGTTGGTCTATCTGGTACGTGAACAGTGTCATCATCCAGATTAATTCTGAACCCATGTGGTTTTAAAAAGTCCATGCCTAATATGAAATTGTGTTGTAGTTTTTCAAAGACATAAAATTTCTTTCTAAAGGTTAAGTTTCCTATGTAAAATGACAGACCTATGGTGCCTAAAATAGCATGTATTTAACCTCCAACTCCCAAAGCATCTGATAAGTGTGACTTTTTAATAATACACGTATTAGAATGTCTAACATAGGAAATCTGCCTAGCTTTAGTGACGAAACAACAAGTGTACCATTTGTATGGTGGAAACAGTTGGAGGCATACAAACCCATGAATAATTTGAACGATATGCAAATTCTATCACATCTGCCATGTAAAGTCGAAGGACAGGCGCAAGTGTGGTATTTTTCCTTAGATGAAGAAACGAAAAAACAATCTTGCACAACTTAAAACAGCTTTCTTTAATAGATTTAATTCCAGCTCCTATGCTGATCAATTATTTTCTTTACAACAACAGCCAGGAGAAACATATTTGCAATATATTACACGTGCTCAAAAACTTTCAATGGGATCAGATATGGCTGAAGGTAGCATCATTAGATTCACAATTAATGGACTGAGCCAGGATATAAAATCGCTAGTAATGCATCATAATCCTCAGACTTTTGAAAACCTAAGAAATGCCATCAAAATTGCACAAAACATACAGAAGTGTAACCAAGCAACAGTGTGTCACATACAACAACAATGATGCAATAACTCTTTATGTAGTCACACTCAAAAACAACAGCAAACAAATTGTAAAAATAATTGTAATAGTTCATGTAATAGTAACAATATTGATATTGATCATCTTACAAAATCCATTGCAGACTCTGTCAGAGAATCCTTGCAGCAAGACCTGGAAGTCATGGCATTAAATGTATCAAAAAGAGAAACACAGACAAGAGATCACAGAACAGAATGTTCAAAGTGTGGGGGTAAGTCATGTAGAGGCAGGTCACAATGTCCAGCTTATAATGCCAAATGTTTCAAATGTGGACGTATAGGTCATTACAAAGAAATGTGCTGGAATCCCCCTCCTTCTCCCTATAGAAATCAAAGACAAGGTGGTCAACATCAAAACAGGGGACATTACCGTCGCTAGGGACACGCGCCTATCCAAAACGAGGATAAGCACCCAAAAGAAGTAGAATCAGACAGGGTGCCTTCCAAAGCTCAAAACACTTCAAAATCTAAGAAATCTCCAGAAATTATGCTAATTATCACTTTACGTGGCAACACAATTCAATGTGATCTGAAAAACAGAACTGTTAATGCTTTAGTAGATACAGGAGCAACAATCAGTTGCATTTCAATGAGTCTTTTGAAAAGTTTAGACATAAAACAAAATGATTTATCTCTGGTTGTTTTTGTAGTACTTCCTGTGGTTGAACTTCCACCTCACTCTTCTCATTCTCGTCTATGGCTTGGACAGTATTTTCTGCGCTCACAACTTCGTCTACAGTATCAGGAGTCTCTTCCTGCTCAATTTCCTCTACCTCGTCTGGAGTTTCTACAGTGTCCTGCTGACTCTCGTCTACCTCGTCTGCAGTTAGTAAATTATTTTCCTGCTCGCTTTCCTCGACAAATTCTTCTACATGGTTACTTTCTGCTAGTCTGTCAGATGGGTGTTCTGGCTGAGTTGTAATTACTTCTTGACCTTCAGTTTGGGTTTGTTCTGATGAGTGGACACTGACCTCAGCTTCGAATTGGTTTTCCTCTATTTGCTTCTGTTGTTGTCTTGTGAGTGGTCCTTTTTGGAAGTTTAAAGGTGTGGCCCCAACAAAAGTTTTCAGTGATATTTTCTTGAGCATTGAGCTGTTGTGTGAAGTCTTCGGGATATTTGGGACTCCACCAATTCTGTAAACGGGTGTCTTGTGACTTGCAAGGCAATGATATGGCCTGGGACCTTTACTGTAATGAAAACAACAAATAAAAGTAAACTTTATTGTTGACTGGTCACCAATGCAAGTCATATAACAATGTGAAACATTATATACAATAAACAAATCGGTTGTTACATAATATTACAAGATTGAAAACATAAATGTAATTATCTAATGAAAAATGTTTAATTATCCAAAACCCCAGAGTGTTTACATTTAAGAAAAATATGGGAACTTAGCTCACTTTCACTTTTATAAATTAACATTTACTTTAATCAAAGAATTTATCACACAACAGCCTTTAACTTTTGGAAATTCAAAAGAAAAGTAAAACATTAAACTTGTAAGTTCATCTCCTAAATATTCAACATAAAAGTTAATAAAATCAAAACAGAAATTTCAATAGTAGAACCCCCCTTTTTCGACAAAACGTTAATAAACACAATAATCTTAATTGGTCTTGTCAATAAATTAACATTCATAACCATACACAATAATTCATTCATTTAAAACTTCTATTTACCTTTAAACATCATACTATTTGTAGAAAATAACATTTTTGAAACAAAAACAAATCAACGCCGTTTGTACGTAAAGGGAGATAATTTGAAACTAAATTAGCTCATGACCAACTGGCAAACCAGCAATAATGTGTTCTATCACGAACTGTTTTTAATGTGAATATTTGACACATAAAACATTTTTATCATTTAAAACATTTAAACATGCAGAATAAAATTAAAGTCAAAATTATATACACAATAAATGCAAAAATATGTTGTACACTAAAAAATATGCTGCCTATGCCTCAATATTCATAATAAACAAGATATCAATACATTTTAATTTTGAACCTTAAAACACATCAAATTAGTTACAAACAAATAACATTACTAAAATATTGAATTGCAAAACTTAATGACTTGTAATTACTTTCAAAATTTGAACCTTAAAATCTTATAAATGTAATCACTAACATGTTATGAAAACAACAAATAAAAGTAAACTTTATTGTTGACTGGTCACCAATGCAAGTGTTCAGCAACACTTTTTCCGTCTATTTATTAAAATCCTAATTACTATATGTAAGCTTTGCCATTGGTCAATTAAAACTTGATTGACAGAATGCCACTCAAAATGCCACTTAATTTGTCTTTTAACGCTTAATATTTACTACTCAATTTGTACAGATTAAGATTAAAGAACTTACAGACGGAACTTGGCTAGTGATTACGTAATGAAATTGACTAAAAATTTATCTCTTGTTTTCGGCTCTTTGTTAACTTCCATTAAAATAATCCCACAAGTGTTACTTTGAAAAATATATCTTTTAAACCCTTTTTATCCAATGTAAAATACTTAAGAATAAAATTCAATGTCTAATCTCAATTCATAGCATATTAAAATATAAACATACAAAATAATACTACACAATAAATTCTCAAATGCAAAACATATAAAATATATACACTTTTTTTAAGCAAGTCCTGGATTTCTAAAAATAAACTTTTAATGGCAATTTTCCCTGTCACATATTCACCATGTACAAACTAAAGACGTACTTCAGAAAGAATTATAAAAAAATCACCCGACAAAACGTCGGTACAGTAGAAAAGATAACCAGTGAATCCTTTTGTAAAGCACATCTGAATCTTAATCTTTATTGAATTTCTTATACTCTCTTTTTATTGTTTTTAACTTTTTACAACTTTTTCAGATTGTTTCAGACTATCTGTTATTGGACTGCATATGAATGACACATCATTACTGAATGTAAGTATCTTTATCGTTACAACTTTTACCGATTCATAATTTTCAGACAAAGAAAATTTGAACTTCACAAATAAGTTTTTTCTGTGATACAACGAAAGCAAATTTCGATATTTTAGATAAAAAATCTACAAGAAATTATCATTTTGCATTTAGTAAATAAAAAAGCTATGTCGAAATTTCCTTTCATGAGCGCATTTTAAGAGTAAATAAAGGTAATAACAAAATTACCGAACTTGGAGAATCAATCTTAAATGTCCATAAGACGAGACAAATCAAGGAAAACATACTGGAAAAATAGAGGATCGCAATGGTCCTGACTTGGTATAGGCATTTCAAAAGAAATGGTGGGTTATACCAGGTTGTAAGTAACTTATTATCCGTTTTGCGGAATTTCTTAAGCATCATCTGTAACGTATATAAGAAACAATTCTGAAGAAATTTAGGAGGTAAAACTTGCCTTATTAACAAAACTTTTAATGAATTTATAATTCATGATGATCTATTTAAATCAGGTCAAAATAAATGTACATGCGACTATTCCTTTTTAGATAATTTTCAAGACTTCATAAAATCGGTATGAAATTTTGTTTTGATTTAATGAAGTCTTTAAAATGGTCTTAAAAGGTGGTTTTTGGGACTAACGTATTTGATTTCATAACAGATCAATATTAAAGTGAAATGTGTTCATAATCACCACATCCACCAATATGGAAACTGTGAGAGATAACTTAATGCTAAAACTTGTTATCTTAAATGGAAGTTTCCTCCAAATAGGCAAATTTTGATGGAAATTACAGAAAAAACATCCAAATAAGTCTTATTAAATAGATATAGCGAAAAATGCACACTGTGATATTGTTGTTTTGTCAAAAAAGGTTTTCCCAGGGTCTAAACATTTCTGAAAAGTAGGTTTGAGAAAAAAAAACCTGATTAAGGATTAATTTTAGTTTCAGAGGAAAATGTCCTTTAAATAAAAAAAAAGTTACATTATTTTGTTTTTCAGTTTGATCAATGTCAACACCAATCTCATTTTTATACGACCGCAAAACATTGCTGCCGTATTATGGTATAATGCTGTCGTCGTCGTTGTCTGTTAACTTTAAAGTTTTGCTGCAATTACTTTAGTTCCAGTTATCTGATTGCTTTGGAATTTGACAATGATGTTTCTTACCATAACAGGATGAACGGGATTGTTTTGGGGGTCCCACCATTTTTTGTTTCGACATTAAGGGCTAAAAGGGGCCAACAATGTTACTTTTATGTTTGTTGGCACGATAACTTTAGTTTTAGTTATCCCATTGCTTTTTGATTTGGAAATAATGTTCCTTACCATAAAAAGATTTTTTTGGGGTCCCCCCTTTTTGTTTCAAAATAAGGAACCCTAAGGGGCAAAAAAATCAATAATTTATTTGTTTCCACTATAACTTTAATTCTAGTCGGCCTTTTGCTGATTAAGGTCGGTGGTTTCCTCCGGGAACTCCGGTTTCCTCCACCATTAAACTGATCGCCCTTCATGGCCCAGGTGCGTCGATAAAAGGCGTTAAACACCAACACACACACACACACCTTCACCTACTGCTGTGAAATTTGTCAAGAATGATTCTTACAATAAAAAAATGAACCTGATGAATTTTTGAGCCCCCTCTTGTTCCCCATTATGTAATTAAGAGCCAAAAGGGGTCAAAAATGAAACTTTTAATTCATTTGTGTTACGATTTTGAAATTTTTATTTGGATGTTTGTTCTTGTCAAATAGCAGAAGCAAAATTGAAAATTATTTTTTGCGACTCCCTTTATTCGCTCTGTTAAGAAATTAGGGACCCAAAGGGACTAATATGGAACATTTTGTACTTGTGATCCGAATTTGATTTGTGTTACATGTTTGTTCTTGTCAAATAGCGGATAAAAAATTGAGAATTAATTTTTGCGACCCCCTTTTTCCACTCTTAAGTAATTAGGGCCAAATGGGGCTAAAATCGATTTTTTATTATTGGTGGTCCGATTAAAACATTTTTTGCATGTTTGTTCTTGTGAAATAGCGGATACAAATTAAAATTGAGAAATAATCTCTGTGACCCCTTTTCTCACCTATTAGGTAATAAGGGGGTAAAATTGAAACTTTTTTTCCTCTCATTCAAACCTGCTCGACCCCCCCCCTTAAGGTTAAAGGTATAATTTGGTTACCCAATTTGGTATATTTTTCTTAAATAGACGAAATGCACGTCAGGCGTAGCAAAATTTATTTCTGGAACTTTGATGTCATTTTAATTTTGAACACCCTTGAAGGTTAGCGCTGCTGATGGAGTTTTAATTTCTCGAGGTTAGCCCTTCCGGCACCAACACTTTTGTGTTTGAGAACACACCAAAGCTTAAAATTATCGTTTAAATTTCAAAATTGACTAAACCATAAGGTTCTTCCTACCCCAGACATACGTTGATCATCTGAGTTCTAATTTGGTTGCCCAGTTCGGTATATTTATTTGTTCTGCGCTCTTCATAGTCATATATTTTGGGGGCTTTTTCAATTTTTTTTGCGGAGCGCCTCTGATGAGTCTTGAATAGACGAAATGCGCGTCAGGCGAAGAAAAATTTATTGTCTGAAACTTTGTTGTCTTTTTAATTTAGAGTCTCTCCTTTTTCCCCATTTTATAATTAGTGACCAAAAGGGGCCAAAATTAAAACCTATTTATTTTACAACGATTTTGAAAAAAAAATTGTAAAAAAAGTTAGTTCTTTATGTTAAATTGCTCATAAAATTCTGTCAACTAGGTGTGTCAATGGTTTTGGTATATACTAATATTTCATCGTTATACATTGGTACAGGGGGCAAGACGGGCCATGACCATAAGCTCAACTTTTTGGGTCCAATTTTCAAATTTGGCCAAATCTTTTTTTCATTGGAATCCTTGTGCAAATCCCTGTTTGTATTTTTCAGTTAGATTTGCCATATCTCTTTCTGTTTTTGAGAATTTAGGAGTCAGAGGGCATAACATATCAATTAATATATAAACAAGACTTTTTTCAATTAGATGATGATGTAAATATAATATGAATGTGTCAAATATGCATTTTAAAGTCCTTCACAGGACGCATATGTCAAAAAGCTTTGTCAGTCCACCATTGGTCCACCATTAGCTGCATGTGTCCAGAGCAATTGACTATCCATCTTGGGCCTACACCGTACAGGGCTCAACTTGTTGCGGTCGTTTTATGCTGCGTTCGACGTAGCTTTTTATCTCAACTGACCCGACGGGTCATGTGAGCTATTGTCATCGTTAAGCGTCCGTCGTCCGTCCGTCCGTTAACTTTTGTTCAAACATCTTCTTCTCTGAAACCAATGATGGGATAGTTTTGAAACTTTGTACAATTGATCTTTCGGATGTCGTCTACCAAGTTTGTGAAATTTGTGAACGTTGATCAACCAACATGGCCGCCGTTACTAAAAATAGAATGGTGGGGTCAGACCATAGTTTATGGCTTATAGCTCGAAAAGTATAAGAGATATAGAAAATCCAAAACATTATTCATTCTTCAGCATGATAAGCACTACAAAACTTTCCATTGCGTCAAAGGTGTAGGATAACTCCTTATAAGAGTTATTTCCCCTTAATCGCCAAAATTGACCATATTCACAGGTTTTTTTTACTTCATCTTGAAAATTGTAAGTGCTAGAGGAAAAGTAAACATTGCAAAATTGTTCAGCTTATTGCGATCTAAAATTATGATTTCAGGGTTAAAATTGTTTAAGAATTATCAAAGACCGTAGACTAGCTCTCTCTTTCAACCTCACGTTCCGTTATATTGATGATGTCCTTTCACTAAACAATTCTCGATTTGGTGACTTTCTCCATCTCATATATCCCCAGGAGCTTGAGGTAAAGGACACAACGGATTCTAGGAAGTCTGCTTCATATTTAGATCTACATCTAGAAATTGACTCACAAGGAAGACTTTCAACAAGGCTCTATGACAAACGTGATGACTTCAACTTTCCAATCATCAACTTCCACTTCTTGTGTAGCAACATTCCGTCCGCTCCAGCTTATGGAGTTTACGTATCTCAATTGATTCGTTACTCCAGAGCGTGCGGGACTCACATCGATTTCCTTAGCAGAGCGACACGTCTGACGCAAAAATTGCTCACACAGGGTTATGTTGCTCCTCGGTTGCTGTCTTCACTCAAGAAATTTTACGGAAGACATCATGCACTTATAGACAAATATGGGATTTCGATCTCTCAGATGAGTGCAGATGTTGGTTTGTCATAGGGTGTTGTTTTGTCTTCCTTTACGGATTTGACACGCTGAATTTGACTATTGGCAACGCGACGGGTGTGATTTAGCAAGCAGGAACTGCTTACTCTTCCGGAGCACCTGAGTTCACTCTTGTTTCGACTGGAGTTCGCGTTGTTGGTTGATATTCAGTTATTCTGTGTTTCCATGTTTTACATGTTGTCTGTTTTTGTCCCGTTCATGTTGGTGTTTACTGGTTTTCTCTCTGCCCTTTTGGACTTTTGATATTTGGATACCCCATTGGTACCTCTGCTTCTCTTATCCCCCTTTAACCAATTTTTCTATCAATTTTAACTGTTTTTTTAAAATCTTCTTCTCTAAACCGCGGATGGGATTGCTTTGAAACTTTGTACACTTGATCTTTAGGATGTCTTCTACCAAGTTTGTGAAAATTGTGAACGTCGACCGATCAACATGGCTTCCGTTACTAAAAATAGAACAGGGGGGTCAGACCATAGTTTTTAGCTTATAGCTCAAAAAGTATAAGAGATACAGAAAATCCTAAGCAACATTCCTTCTTCAGCATCAAAAGCTCAACGAAACTCTCCCATGTGTGAAATTTGTGGGACGACTCTTTATAGCCCTTTTTTGAAAAGTCACCCGAATTCCGATTTTGATTCTTTTATTTACATTTTTGCAAGAGTAGTTTCCCTTATTGGGTCGGCCATATGTTGTGAACAACGTTGAGCTAAGGAAAACATCAATGTATCCCTATCCTTTTTGGCGTAATTTCAACTCTCCGATTCAAATAAACTGGTTAAAAGTGAAGTCTTAGATGTTTACGTAAGTTTTAGTAGAAACTTTGGGATGTATCTTAGAAATATTTTTACATGTTGACTATTTAGTTTAATTTCAACAGATTTTATATGGCCAGGCCTAAAGTCGTAAACCTGAAGCAAAAAGTTAAAAGATTTCCCGGGTCTGCACGTCCGGAAAATAGTTTATAAAAAGGACTATATGAGCTATTTCCCTTAATCGTCAAAATTGACCATTTTCACAGTTTGTTGACTTTATCTTATAAGCCATAAGAGCAAGAGCATTGCAAAATTGTTCAGCTCATTCAGATCTTTAAAAATTATTTCAGTGTCAAAATTGTCAGATAATCCTCTTAAGAGTTATCCCCCTTAAAGTGTTTTCAATCAATTTTATCTTGTTTTTTTCAAATGGAAAGCTTTGTTACTTTGTATTCTTGATTTTAAAAGTGTTTTCTATCCTAACTAGTTTATTTAATGTTACCAAGTTTATGTAGACCATGTTGCACACTATGTAAGAGACTTAAGCATAAGAGTTCAAGTGAGCCTCTAGTTATTTTATTTAGAGTATTTTTTTCATACGTCCATCACGTTATTTGTGTCTAAATAACTTGTATTTTCTTTTTCTCTTTGTATCTATATTTAAATTTTATTTCAGATTGTTAAACATGGCAGACACAACAATTCACTGCAGAATCTGTAGTCTACGTCAGACCTCCAGACCAGCCGTAATGTGGTGCCAGAATTGTTCGGAGGGACTTTGTGGAAGTTGTCAGGAGCACCACAGTTTGTCTAAATCGTCTGAAAACCATAATACTATTGATATTGCCAATTACCAGAAACTACCGACCGATATTTTACAAATCACAGACATCTGCCCAGAACACAATGACAAGTACGTTATGTATTGCCAGAACCACTTACAACCCTGCTGTGTAAGCTGCATCTTAGCAAACCACAAAACCTGTAAAGATGTATCTAAATTGAACGAAATCGTCCATAATTACAAATCGTCAGTAGCTCTACAAGACCTTGAAGCTTCAATGAAAGAATCTATTGAAAATTTAATGAAAGTAAAAGCAGATCGCAAAACTAATTTAACAACAATTGAAACCGATAGTAAAAAGGCACTGGATGAAATAGACAACATTCGACGTAAAATAAACAAACACCTGGATGTTCTACAAGATAACATTAAGACTGAGCTTAAACTAAAAGAGGAGACAACCAGAAATAAAATTGTTGACACTCTGAGACGTCTGGAAAAGGAAGAAACATTGTTTAACAATAACTTTAAAACGTTGATAAATGTGCGTAAATACGCCACCGACTTACAGGCGTTCCTGTATTCAGCAAAAATGGAAAGACAAGTACATGCCGTAGAAAATCGTCTCCTGGATATCATTAAGGACCAGTCTTGTTCTGAGTCGAAAATCAATATCAAGATCGAGCCGTCCTTGAAAAGATTCGCCGACCAAATAAAAAGTTTCGGTACAGTAGAAGTCATCACTACACCATCCACCGTAGTCCTGAGAAGAAGGAAGGAGGGAGAGGCCCAATTAATGATATCTAGACCACTGACCAGACACATTGAAGATATAAACCTTACTGTGAATAAAACTATAGAAAATGTCAGTACTTCTTGTTATGGTTGCTGTATACTTACAGACGGTAGAATGGCAATTATAGATCATAATAGAAATGAAATTAACATTGTTAATTTTAATGGAAAACAAGAAGTAACAATCAACACACCAGAATATCCATACGACGTCACACAAGTCAACGACACAACACTGGCAGTAACATCTGTTGGATACAACCTTGGTATCCACCTCATTGATCTCCATTCCAGACAGAAAACCAAGTCCCATCTCACTGGTCATTGGATACATGGTATAACAACCCGTGACGACGATCACCTTATTTATTGTGAACAGGGCATCGGAGTCCGGATGATCCGCATCAGTGACGGAACAGTTACAGATATAGTCAAGGAGATTCTGCCTACTGCTACCTACGTTACCTCGTTTAGTGAGATGGTTTTGTATACCAACTGGAAAACAAATACCGTGTCATGTTATGACATCAGAGGAACAAAGAAATGGGAGTTTCAGGATAAAAGTGTTCTCCTTACTCCCTGTGGATTATCAGCGGACAGGGATGGAAACGTTTTTGTCGTGGGACGTGACTCTAAAAATAATGTTATCATCTCTGTCGATGGACAGAAACATAAGGAAATAAAGTGCGAGCCGAACGATATGTATGCACTTGACTATGACAAAAATAATGCTATTCTTTTAGTCGTCAATTACTATGGCAAAGCTGCAGTTATGAAACAAAATTAGGACAAATCAGATAGAAACTCTTGTACAGCAATGTATAGTTTGTTATCCAATTTCTTTAAATAGTATATAAAGGTATTTTTTTTTTCATTTTCTCGTTTTTAATCCTTTTGTATTACTGAAATATGATTTCTGGTAGATTTAGAGTGATGAATCCTACAGTTCCATAATATTTTAGAAATGATTCTTATCGGTTCTTTCATTTGTACTACTAAAAGTAAAATTCATTTGCATTTCATGGTTTACATTTTGTGGCTGATACCATTAAATAGGGTTATTAAAAGTGGAGCAAATATAGATGCACTAGACACATATTTTAGAATGTTTTATTTCTTTTCCATTTGATTTAGAATGCATTTTATCAGAATGTGCTTCATTTACATCGGGAACTAATATTTTAACAAATTAAATGCATCGTCTACAGTTTTTTTTTTCAAATGCATGGATAAAAAAATCAAAGATGCAGAGAGGAACTAATGGAAAATGGTAATATAATGTCAAAATTCCGAAAGGCAAAATCAGAAAACAGAAGCAAGAATAGCATCTAGAAAAATACAACAAAACACACAGAAAACTAACTGAATAGCAATCAACAAAACACACAGAAAACAAACTGAATAGCAATCAACAAAACACACAGAAAATTAACTGAATAGCAATCAACAAAACACACAGAAAACTAACTGAATAGCAATCAACAAAACACACAGAAAACTTACTGAATAGCAATCAACAAAAAACACAGAAAACTAACTGAATAGCAATCAACAAAACACAGAGAAAACTAACTGAATAGCAATCAACAAAACACAGAAAACTAACTGAATAGCAATCAACAAAACACAGAAAACTAACTGAATAGAATTCAACAAAACACACAGAAAACTAATTAAATAGCAATCAACAAAACACACAGAAAAGTAATTAAATAGCAATCAACAAAACACACAGAAAACTTACTGAATAGCAATCAACAAAACACACAGTAAACTGACTGAATAGCAATCAACAAAATACACAGAAAACTAACTGAATAGCAATCAACAAAACACACAGAAAATTAACCGAATAGCAATCGACAAAACACACAGAAAACTAACTGAATAACAATCAACAAAACACACAGAAAAGTAACTAAATTGCAATCAACAAAACACACAGAAAACTTACTGAATAGCAATCAACAAAACACACAGAAAACTAACTGAATAGCAATCAATAAAACACACAGAAAACTTACTGAATAGCAATCAACAAAACACAGAGAAAACTAACTGAATAGCAATCAACAAAACAAACAGAAAACTAACTGAATAGCAATCAATAAAACACACAGAAAACTAACTGAATAGCAATCAACAAAACACACAGAAAACTAACTGAATAGCAATCAACAAAACACAGAGAAAACTAACTGAATAGCAATCAACAAAACACACAGAAAACTAACTGAATAGCAATCAACAAAACACAGAGAACACTAACTGAATAGCAATCAACAAAACACAGAGAAAACTAACTGAATAACAATCAACAAAACACAGAGAAAACTAACTGAATAGCAATCAACAAAACACACAGAAAACTAACTGAATAGCAATCAACAAAACACATAGAAAACTAACTAAATAGCAATCAACAAAACACACAGAAAAGTAACTAAATAGCAATCAACAAAACACACAGAAAACTTACTGAATAGCAATCAACAAAACACACAGAAAACTAACCGAAAAGTAATCAACAAAACACACAGAAAACTAACTGAATAGCAATCAACAAAACAAACAGAAAACTTACTGAATAGCAATCAACAAAACATACAGAAAACTAACTGAATAGCAATCAACAAAACACACAGAAAACTAACTGAATAGCAATCAACAAAATAAACAGAAAACTTACTGAATAGCAACAAACAAAACACACAGAAAACTTACTGAATAGCAATCAACAAAACACACAGAAAACTAACTGAATAGCAATCAATAAAACACACAGAAAACTTACTGAATAGCAATCAACAAAACACAGAGAAAACTAACTGAATAGCAATCAACAAAACAAACAGAAAACTAACTGAATAGCAATCAATAAAACACACAGAAAACTAACTGAATAGCAATCAACAAAACACACAGAAAACTAACTGAATAGCAATCAACAAAACACAGAGAAAACTAACTGAATAGCAATCAACAAAACACACAGAAAACTAACTGAATAGCAATCAACAAAACACAGAGAAAACTAACTGAATAGCAATCAACAAAACACAGAGAAAACTAACTGAATAACAATCAACAAAACACACAGAAAACTAACTGAATAGCAATCAACAAAACACACAGAAAACTAACTGAATAGCAATCAACAAAACACATAGAAAACTAACTAAATAGCAATCAACAAAACACACAGAAAAGTAACTAAATAGCAATCAACAAAACACACAGAAAACTTACTGAATAGCAATCAACAAAACACACAGAAAACTAACCGAAAAGTAATCAACAAAACACACAGAAAACTAACTGAATAGCAATCAACAAAACAAACAGAAAACTTACTGAATAGCAATCAACAAAACATACAGAAAACTAACTGAATAGCAATCAACAAAACACACAGAAAACTAACTGAATAGCAATCAACAAAATAAACAGAAAACTTACTGAATAGCAACAAACAAAACACACAGAAAACTTACTGAATAGCAATCAACAAAACACACAGAAAACTAAGTGAATAGCAATCAACAAAACACACAGAAAACTAACTAAATAGCAATCAACAAAACATACAGAAAACTTACTGAATAGCAATCAACTAAACACATAGAAAACTAACTGAATAGCAATCAACAAAACACACAGAAAACTAACTGAATAGCAATCAACAAACACAGAAAACTAACTGAACAGCAATCAACAATACACACAGAAAACTAACTGAATAGCAATCAACAAAACACACACAAAACTAACTGAATAGCAATCAACAAAACACACAGAAAACTAACTGAATAGCAATCAACAAAACACACAGAAAACTAACTAAATAGCAATCAACAAAACACACAATAAACTAACTGAATAGCAATCAACAAAACACACAGAAAACTTACTGAATAGCAATCAACAAAACACACAGAAAAGTAACTGAAAAGCAATCAACAAAACTTACAGAAAACTAACTGAATAGCAATCAACAAAACACACAGAAAACTAACTGAATAGCAATCAACAAAACACACAGATAACTAACTGAATATCAATCAACAAAACACAGAAAACTAACTGAATAGCAATCAACAAAACACGGGAAACTAACTGAATAGCAATCAACAAAACGTAAAGATAACTAACTGAATAGCAATCAACAAAACACACAAAAAACTAACTGAATAGCAATAAACAAAAACACAGAAAACTTACTGAATAGCAATCAACAAAACACACAGAAAACTAACTGAATAGCAATCAACATAACACAAAGAAAACTAACTGAATAGCAATCAACAAAACAAACAGAAAACTTACTGAAAAGCAATCAACAAAACACACAGAAAACTAGCTGAATAGCAATCAACAAAACATACAGAAAACTAGCTGAATAGCAATCAACAAAACACACAGAAAACTAACTGAATAGCAATCAACAAAACACACAGAAAACTAGCTGAATAGCAATCAACAAAACACACAGAAAACTTACTGAATAGCAATCAACAAACACACGGGAAGCTAACTGAATAGCAATCAACAAAACGTAAAGATAACTAACTGAATACCAATCAACAAAACACACAGAAAACTAACTGAATAGCAATAAACAAAAACACAGAAAACTAACTGAATAGCAATCAACAAAACACGCAGAAAACTAACTAAATAGCAATCAACAAACACACAGAAAGCTAACTAAATAGCAATCAACAAAACACACAGAAAACTAGCTGAATAGCAATTAACAAAACACACAGAAAACTAACTGAATAGCAATCAACAGAACACACAGAAAACTAACTGAATAGCAATCAACAAAACACACAGAAAACTAACTGAATAGCAATCAACAAAACACGCAGAAAACTAACTGAATAGCAATCAACAGAACACACAGAAAACTAACTGAATAGCAATCAACAAAACACACAGAAAACTAGCTGAATAGCAATTAACAAAACACACAGAAAACTAACTGAATAGCAATCAACAAAACACACAGAAAACTAACTGTATAGCAATCAACAAAACACACAGAAAACTAGCTGAATAGCAATTAACAAAACACACAGAAAACTTACTGAATAGCAATCAACAAACACACGGGAAACTAACTGAATAGCAATCAACAAAACGTAAAGATAACTAACTGAATAGCAATCAACAAAACACACAGAAAACTAACTGAATAGCAATAAACAAAAACACAGAAAACTTACTGAATAGCAATCAACAAAACACACAGAAAACTAACTGAATAGCAATAAACAAAAACACAGAAAACTTACTGAATAGCAATCAACAAAACACACAGAAAACTAACTGAATAGCAATCAACATAACACAAAGAAAACTAACTGAATAGCAATCAACAAAACAAACAGAAAACTAACTGAATAGCAATCAACAAAACACGCAGAAAACTAACTGAATAGCAATCAACAAAACACACAGAAAACTAACTGAATAGCAATAAACAAAAACACAGAAAACTTACTGAATAGCAATCAACAAAACACACAGAAAACTAACTGAATAGCAATCAACATAACACAAAGAAAACTAACTGAATAGCAATCAACAAAACACACAGAAAACTAACTGAATAGCAATCAACAAAACACGCAGAAAACTAACTGAATAGCAATCAACAAAACACACAGAAAACTAACTGAATAGCAATCAACAAAACACACAGAAAAATAACTAAATAGCAATCAACAAAACACACAGAAAACTTACTGAATAGCAATCAACAAAACACACAGTAAACTTACTGAATAGCAATCAACAAAACACACAGAAAACTAACTGAATAGCAATCAACATAACACACAGAAAAATAACTGAATAGCAATCAACCAAATACACAGAAAACTAACTGAATAGCAATCAACAAAACACACAGAAAACTAACTGTATAGCATCAACAAAACACACAGAAAACTTACTGAATAGCAATCAACCAAATACACAGAAAACTAACTGAATAGCAATCAACAAAACACACAGAAAACTAACTGAATAGCAATCAACAAAACACACAGAAAACTAACTGAATAGCAATCAACAAAACACACAGAAAACTAACTGAATAGCAATTAACAAAACACACAGAAAACTAACTGAATAGCAATCAACAAAATACACAGAAAACTAACTGAATAGCAATCAACAAAACACACAGAAAACTAACTGTATAGCAATCAACAAAACACACAGAAAACTAGCTGAATAGCAATCAACAAAACACACAGAAAACTAACTGAATAGCAATCAACATAACACACAGAAAACTAACTGAATAGCAATCAACAAAATACACAGAAAACTAACTGAATAGCAATCAACAAAACACAGAAAACTAACTGAATAGCAATCAACAAAACACACAGAAAACTAACTGAATAGCAATCACAAAACAGCTCATTCGTAACGAGAGTGAAATCAAGTACTCAAGGTTAGCGGTTCCTGCTTGTTGCAACACATCCAGTGTAAAAGTGTTAATAAGCGCATAACATTAAACAACTCAACTCAATCGTAACGAGAGTGAACATAAGTACTATGGGTTAGCAGTTCCTGCTTGTTGTAACACATCCGTAGCGTTGCTTCAGTTTTGCGTTATTTCATTTTATCAATTTCTTTTCCGTGCCTTATTTTTACCTGCGTTGCTGAAGGCGGAAGCAGGTCTAGTAATCGGGTCACCCCGTCCGTCCGTTAGTCCTTCCGTCCGTCCGTCTGTCTGTCCGTCCTTTGCGCTATGGGGTGCCTGTTTTGTGTAATTTGAATGTCAAAAAGCAAACACTAGATCTTTCTGAAATTTTACACAGTGATTACAGATATATTGATGATCCCTTTTGGGATCATTTTATAATTTTGTTAGAAATTATGGGCCAAAATAGAACATAATGGTTTTGGTGCATGCTTTTGGTAATTATTTTTCCAAGTTCAACAGTTATAGAGAAATCCCGATACAATCTTCTACTCCAGCACTAAACATTTGTATTTTGTCATGTTTTTGGCCTTTAGAATGAAAGGTATTGTAGATACACATTGGCTGTTGAAAGGACACACTATCAGCTAAGTGGTGTTTAATGTAAGTTTTTATTTGGTCGAGGTTTTTTAGAGGACCCCATAAAGATGTTATGGACCATTATCAGTGAAAACAAAACATTTTCAAGCTTTTGTTTTAATGAATGGGAACTGTTGCAAATAGAGAATAGTTGCTTGCTTAAACCAATATCAATGATTATGTAAATGGGTGCAAACATTTTCTATAGGTAAATAAAGGTAGTAACGAAATAACCGAACTTGGAGGATCAATCTCATTGTCCAAGAGAAAAGACAAAACATGGAAGACACACCGGAATAGTTAAAGATCGCAATGGTCCTGATTTGGTACAGGCATTTCAAAAGAAATGGTTGGTTAAACCAGGTTTTATGGCCCCTTTTTGGCCCGGAATTTATTCCGTCCCGGATGTAACGTAACTGGAGCATAATTATTTAAATTTTCGCCTTAAAGTTACGTAAAAAACTACCGAACTTGAATGATCAATCTCATAGTCCAGAGAAAATGACAAAAACGAATTAGTCATACCGGAGAATTGGTGGATCGCAATGGTCCTGACTTGGTACAGGCATTTCAAACGAAATGGTGGGTTTGCGCCAAACCTCCCTCTTCCATTGCGATCTTCAAGTCCGTAATATGTATTGTTACGTAGAATAGTGTGACACTGTAAAATTTGCTTAACCCATCATACATAATACATAATACCTAGTACGTAAAATAGTGAGCGTAACAGGAGCTTGTGCACACTCAAAAAATAATCTTCGTATTCGTATAAAAGAACGGAGATTTGATGCCCAAAAAGTCTATAAAAACATGCAAAAGCTGGTTAAATCTAAACTGAATGCTTTGATATTATTATACCATCGTACATAGTCACATCATCAACAAATTCCTGCCAAACCAACAACATAGCGTCAACTCATCAACAGCATCTTATACTTGGCCAAGGGACCAAACTTTAAAAAGCTATTGGTGCTGATTAATTCATCAAGGCTGTCGACAAGGTAAGCAATGTAAGCTAACCGCAAGGTTTTCTTTCGACAGACACTCGCAATTGAGAGACAGGGCATGAAGATTGAGCATTATGACGTAACGTTGCAAGGCACTGAACAGGATAATTAAAGAGTCTCGTCTGAAGAAGGTACAAAAGAAGCAGAGGTACCAATGGGGTATCCGAATGTCAAAAGTCCGAAAGGTCAGAGACAAAACCAGTAAACACCAACAAGAATGGGACAATAACAAAAAACATGTAAAACATGGAAACACAAAATAACTGAATATCACTCCAGTCGAAACAAGAGTGAACTCAGTACAAAGTATATGATGGCTTGTTTTCTAAGTTATCTCGTGTGACTTTTATAGGAGTGCCACAAGGTAAAAATTTAAGACCAATTTTTGTTTGTCACACTTATGATCTGCCATCCAAAGTATAATCACAGACAATGTTGTCACGGGGGGGGGGGGGGGGGTATATTATAACTTCCTCCATAATAAAGGTAGGTACATATGTGCGGCCCAAAAGCCATTATAAAGGTAGGTACATATGTGCGGCCCAAAATGGCCCACAAAAGGGTCTACTTTTTGGGGTGATCAATATATGAAAAGGGTGGAAATTTCAGATGTTGTATAAATGATAAGGTGTACTTTTCACAAATTCCATATATCAATAGATAAAGAGTGACCGAGCACCCACGTTTTGCCTCCTTGTAACCCGAAATGTGCATGCATTTGATCACTTTTACCATTCAAATTTTGATTTTAATAGAATATCTATAATGTATGTCAAGTTTAAGTATATTCTGTGTAATTTTAAAGTCATTAGAAATATATAAATGAGTGTCTTTTTTAAGTAGGCGTATATATGAATGGGTTGAGTATAAAATTTCTGGACCGCACATGTACATCTGTACCCTAAAATACTTGGAGTCAAAGTCAAGGCAGATTATTCACTCGACACTTTCCTTGCACATTGAATCAAATAGGCCGATATGTTTTTTTTTTAATTGTATGCATGCATATAGTTTTTTCCCGCATTTTTTTAACGGTCATTTCACGCGTACCCGGTTTTCCTGGTCGACAAATTGTGCGACTATCTACCCTCAAGAGAAGCCATGGCTCTGGGAAGACCCATATTTTTTCCTTATAAGTTACACCATATTTTTTTTAAATAAACAATGAAGTTTGAGAGGTATACATTACGGCACGCACAAATTGTATGTGAATATGAAGAAAAGGACATCTCTTGAAAAAAAACCTGGACGGCCCTAACGGGTATTAATATTAATGTGATTTGAATACTGGAAATTAAATCCGATTATCTTCATTGGTGCCCCATGGTCTCGGGTCCGTTCGTATACAGTCATGATTCATACCCGTAGCCAGAATTTTTCAACAGGGGGTTCGAAATGTGAAAAGGGGGTTCGATTTCCCAAATTTTTCTGACTTTAATAGTGCTTAACCGATTTTTCACCTGATTTTTCCCTATTTTTATCAATTTTTTGTCCAAGGGGGGGGGGGGTCGTCCGAACCCCTCGAACCCCCACCCCCTGGCTACGGGTATGTGATTCATCTAACGTCACATGTTTATAAATGATTCAAGCTTAATAATCCTATGAACTTTCGGAGATGCTTTCTAAAGTTGAAGAATAAGATACTGTTGTTTTTTTTAGCAGAAAAATCTGTCCTAGTCAAAAAAATTATAAAGGCTTTAAAATTTATGGGGCTCCCGCAGGGTACCCCCCTCAGGTCGCAAGGTCGCTTTTAAAAGGGGTCTAGTCTGACGTCGCAAGGTCGCTTTTAAAAGGCATATTTTGGCGGAGGTCGCAGATCGCTTTTTGGCATAGGTCGATTTTATGAAGTGCAGGTCAAAAGTCACCCTAATAAAGCCATCAGGTCGCAGGTCGTTTTTAACATTGTCACACACAAACAGTACATGGAACTCATCACCTACAGAGTTATCACAAAAAGAGCAAAATCTTTCATGCCTTGGGATGTTATGCCATCTCCCCGTTTCAATAGGCAAATGAACATTTGACGTGCGTAGTTTAGTAATCCAAATGCGGTTAAACTCCGGGAGTTTAACTAAATAGTTTTCGAGGCCAAAAGATGACTTGCAAAGAGAGTAAAATTCGCCTCTTGAGGAGCTGGCAATATCGCCATACCAAGATTGAATAAACTGGTCATGTAGAATTTGCTTTATATAATTAATATTAAGAGCAGAACACTGATTCATAAACCACTCACTTTTACCAATTTCATTAAAAATATTTTTCATGCAATTAATCCACTTGAATGTCTTGATGTCATTCATTTTAAGCATCAAACGATAACAATGAGTTCAAAGTTTGCCCTCGTTTTGAACTAGTCTACCCCAAAAAGAAATCATTCTCACTTTGACACTTATTTTGAGCGGAAATCTCCCAAGTTCTCCGTACACCATGTAATTTGGTGTAGTATTTTTGACACCAAGTATTCTTTTACAAAACTTCAATTGTATTTGCTCGATGGCATTAATATTTTCAAATTCCCAGACTTCAGAGCCGTACAATAATATAGGTTTAATCATACAATCAAACATTTTCAATTGAAGGTCTATAGGGATATTCTCGTTATTTATCAGTTTATAAATACTAAATAAAGCTTTTTGAGCTTGTTCTACTCTTTTCTTTCGAGTTTCAATAAAACATCCATTGTATTTAAAAATAACTCCTAAATATGTATATGAATCAACAATTTCAAGTTTTTCTCCGTTCAGATAAAATTCTACTCATTGTCTGGTTTTACGTTTACAAAAAATAGCTACTTTCGTTTTGTTAACATTTACCCTAAGCTTCCACAAATCACAGTATCTTTTAAATATATCTAAAGAATTTTGCATATTATCTGGGCTTTCAGCTAAAATAATTGTATCATCTGCATACAATATCACAAAAAATTAAAAATAAATATGAATTTCATCCATCATCTTCTTTTCATTAGTTTCAAGAGATAGTCCGTCAAGCTGGGCAAAAAATGTTTTTAAATCGTTTAGAAAAATGGAAAATAAGAAGGGAGACAAGTTCTCTCCCTGTCTGACTCCAGTAAGGCAATGAAATAATTCCGTCTGTTCAAAATACACGTAAAAAGTTTACCCATACAACTAATGAGGGTAATCGCACGATAATTATCTGGATCTGCAGGATCACCCTTATTTTTTATATATAGGTTTTATAATTCCTTGTGTCCAGCTCTCGGGAACAATACCACTATCTAAAACTGAATTAAATAAGTCACAATATATAGATAGAAGTTGAGGTGATGAGTATTTAAGATATACATTAATAATCATGTCTGTACCTGGTGCCTTACTATTTTTCAGTTTGTTTATTGCATCTTGTACCTCATTTGCAGATATTTTACCATTTAATAATTCATCAAAAACTGGATTGTCGCACATATCGTCAACATTTATATCATTTTCTGTGGATTCGTCTCCTGCGTTTAGGTTTTTTAAATCATTCATAGAAGGTATCAATATCAATTTCCGGCGATTCCTTATTCGCATGTGAATATTTATGCAAAATTTTCCAAAATGACTTGGGATCGTGTTTAGAACTAGATCTCAACTCATTTGCACAACTTTCTGAGTATTTTGCATAACTATTAGATAAGGTTTGACGATATGTTTTCGCTTTAACATTCATTTCTTTTTTGTGTGATGCCGACTTGGTTACTTTAAACAGGTTACGAGCGGCGTGAAATTCATCGCGCTTAACCTTACAAGCTATGTCAAACCAGGGTTTATTATCTTTGTTAAGATATTTTTTATTTGCAACTCCAAAAGTATCTCGGGCAGTTTCAATAAAAAAAATGACCTATATCACTAACCAAGGTCCGTGACCTGTTCAGGTGTGACCGTGCTAGAGTTAATATTGTCAAGTTGGGATTTAATTCTGACTAGGATACCTTCAGTGTCATCAATCAATGATTGTCGGAAATTTTCACTTTTATTATTATTCCACTTACGGTAAGTGATTTCTGTATGTTCTTGTTTTACAACGTTTGCACATAGTTTGGTTGTGTAAAATTTAGAGATAAATGGGGACGATTATGTGCATCAGAATACATAGGGTCAAAATCTTCTACATAAAAATCAGAAACAATATCAACCATTGACTCTGAAATTAGTAAATAATCTACTAATGATGCATCTTTACAAGTGGTTTTACCAATATGTTTGTCATCATGTAAACGACCATTGGCAATATACATAGAACACCTTTTACAAAATTCAATAATCTTATTACTATAGTTATTAATGCGAGTTCTATCTTGCGAACATCTTTCAATAGGAAACCCTCTTTCTAAAAGTTTGTTTTTGAAAATTTCAGTATTATGCAAAAAATCTGCATTTTCACTGATTTCTAAAATGTCAAATAAATGTTCATCAAAATCTACAAAATCGCTTAAAGTACCACTTCTAGCATTAAAATCTCCAATTAAGGAAACGTGACAATTTTTAGAAAAGTTTATCATCTCACTCTCAATTTCTACAAATGCTTCGTCAGAAGAATACTTTGATCCTTCTGGGGGTTGGAGATTAATCAGTGAAGCCAGGAGTGCCTAATGTAATGATTGTCTCAGCCTTAAATTGATATTCACTGAATTTTTAATGAGTGTTAAAAATCTCCCGCTTTTTTGTCCTATCTCCAGCCAAAAATTCCAAAACGTCCAGTTTTGTCTTCACGGTTCCGTAACATGTATGCAATCTCCTGTTGATATATACTTCATATATGAGTCTTTAGTCACACTGAGAGTTTAAGTACTATTCCACATAAGGATCAGGCAGAGGGTGGCACATCGATAATTTCCCATTTCAGATTTTGGGGTATAGATGCATTCATTAAAATACCATAAAAACAAACCCAATGCAGTTTTTACATCTTTATATGTAATTGCATGGTGCCTAGATATTTTTTGACTGGTTATATAGGAAAAAAATATGGCGGGAAATTTTCCCGTACTTTTCACTATACAATGTAACTAAATTTTGACTGGTAATATCTCCTAAACCCAAGATAGACTGAAAAATTTAATGGTCAAAACAAAGTTTACTGTGGTTGCTTTACCTAATTCTGTTGAATTTTTTTTTGTGTATTTATTATCGATGTGCCACCCTATTAATGGTATCTGCCTGATTCTTCGAAAAAGTAGTACTTAATTATCTCAGATCTGAGAAAAAAATTGTTATCTCAGCTCAGATTCACAATCCAGATCTATTAATGCCATAAATGTCATAAATTTAGGGCATAAGACTGACTCAACTGACTCAGGTGCATTGACGTGTCCTGAGTCGGAGGAGCATTTTATGATTATTAGTGTTTTTGTGACAAATTGTTTCAATAATTTTGAATAGACAATTAAAATAAGCAGAATGAAAAATATAGATTGAACAATAAATATACGGACCTGTATATTCTAATATACAGGTCTATGCAATAAATATATACAAAAAAAAACAAAGTCAAAATAAAACAGTAAAATTATAAAAACGAAAGAAAAATAATTAGATTAATTCAGAGTCCCAATATACATTGCCCATTTTGGTTCTCTGATTAATTGGAAATAAAAAAAGAAAAGAAAGGGGGCCTAAGTGTTGTTACAGTTCTTTTCGTGGTAGCAGCCGGCGCAGATAAGGGGTGATGACAAATTATCATTTTCAATATGGCGGCTGCCTCAGTTCAGCTGGAATGGGTTCCAGATTCTTTGTATAATACTGCCGTGTCAGCTACTGTAGCATCATATTATAGACACAGGAGGGACGTCAAAACATTGTCGGAAAATGTACAATTTGATGTCTACTACAAGGTGACCATTTTCATCACAAAATGTCACTTCAAAAACCCATCTGATCAAAACAAGTTTTCTCGTTTGTTTACATTTTTGTTCATAAAAGACATTTGGAGAACTTTTTTCTTTTAAAACTTCACCCCTCATTCTATGAAGGCATGCTTTCTATGAATTCTATGCTTTAAAGTTTCTTTTCATCCATGTTTTGAAGTAAAAGAAAATAACAAACAAAAGTACAAAACACACGAATAAAAAAATCCATATATAGTATTTTCATCATGTCATGATTACATGTATGATCTATGACTCATTTATTGTAAACCTCACTACATCTATACATTACCAATGGGTCTAAATATTTTTGATAGACACTCATGGCTGCGTTGAAGATGGGACAGGGTGTTCTTTTTTTATAAAGAAAATACTCTTGGGTTATGGTTATAAAATATCATTATAAGTACATGATGTCATGGATTTAGGGGGATTTTTACCTTATAGCTTAAATTATCTTGCAAAAATTATGATAATTATTTTTATATATTCTCGTTTATTTAATTGTTAGTTTTTTTCTTTCTTTCCGATCCTTTTATTTTGTCTTATTTAAGAGTTGGTCATTTTATACGGGTATAAAATGGGTAGGGTCGTTTTACGCTTAATAAAGCGCGAAGCGTTTATGTAGAGCGTAAAACGACCCTACCCATTTTATATCCCTATAAAATGACCAACTATTAAAGTCATTCCTTATAATTTAATTTCATAAGATTTATATTAACTATCGAATATTCAACAACAAAAAATCATAGGGACTATTTCGAAAATTCCGTGGCGGATGAAGATGTTAGTGACGTCACAAGACCAAACCAATCAAATTGAGTGTTACATACCAAATTAAATTATTAAAAAATATTTTACTTTTATTCAGATTTCTAAGCCTAACTCATATGGGCCCACATACATAATTTCTATAGAGTTGAATCATCCATGACACCCATTGGCCCCGTGCACAGTGGTGCAAGGTCCATTTCCATGGTGCGTCACTGCAAGATGTTATTTTTATGCCCTCGCGACGACATGTACTTGCAAATGATTTGAAACTTGGTAGGATGGTTTAATATGACAAACTGTACGTCTTAAGTGATTTTCAGACCTGTCGGACATTTACTTTCTGTTTGGGACTTAGGCTGATGTGAAAATATGTGAACATGCCTTGAAAATTTCCGTCAAGCTTTTCTCAGGAACCGTACATGAGAATGACTTGAAACTTGTTAGGACTGTTCAGTTTGACAAACTGTACGTCCTAAGCCATTTTGAGACCTGTCGGACATCTACATGTACTATCTGTTTGGGACTTAGGCTGATGTGAAATATGTGAACATGACTCTAAAAATTTCCGTCAAGCTTTTCTCAGGAACTGTACATGAGAATGATTTGAAACTTGGTAGGATGGTTCAATATGACAAACTGCATGTCCTTAGCGACTTTCCTGTTGTGGGCCTAGTTTATGATTCAATTCAGCATTTTTATCTTTTTTGTCTATTATTTGTCTATCAGGATGCATGTGATACACCTCACTTAAAGTTTAATTTTTTAACAATCATATACTTCAACATTATATGGACTCCACTCACATTTTTTAATGCTATTTCTTATATTATATTACATGTATATAGTTTTTCTTTCATTTGAATTGTGTATATACATGTAGTTTTTGCTATTTATTGGCTGGATTTCACGGAGTGAAAAATCCGGGTTATAGAATGGTGAATGTTTGGCAGGCGGGGAAATTTTTTTTGTAATAGTTTTCTCAGCAGCTACTTATCATGCTTATCACAGCCACTTGATATTTGGTATCCAGCATCAGGGTAGGGTCCCATAATGTGGTGTTTGATTTCAGGTCTGTTGCTCACCTACTTCCAATTCAACCAAATCCGTCCATTTTTGACTATGACAGATTTGTTTGCATTTTACTTGGGTATAGTTTTTAGCTCACCTTGCCGAAGGCAATGTGAGCTTTTGCCATCACTTGTCGTCCGTCGTCTGTCGTCCGTCGTTCAACTGTTCAAAAATCTTCTTCTCTTAAACCGCGCAGTCAAATGTGATGAAACTTGGTAGGGTTGTTTTGTAGTATGTCCTCTACAAAACTATCGTTCGAATTTTTGATTCGACAAAAAACATGGCTGCCATGGCTAAAAATAGAACATAGGGGTAAATTGCAGTTTTTTGCAAATTACTCAAAAATCGTAACAGATATCAAAATTCTGGCTGGGTAAAAGTGATCAGCACCTCAAGATCTACCTGCCCAGAAATTTTCAAGAAGATCCAACAACTGATGTAGGAGTTATTGCCCTTCTGGATTTTTTTCAAAAATTTAAGATTTTAGCCCTATATCTTGAAAACTATACAAGATATTTCAAAAATTTAAATTGCATATGACTAAGCACATCAAGATCTACAAAAGTTGTAACAGAGTCAAAGTTGTTAAGAGTTATACCCCTTGGATTGTAAAAATTGACCATTTTCACAGCTTTTTGTTCAACTTTTCAAAAATCTTCTTATCTGAAACCACTCAGCCTAATAAAATGAAACTTGGTAGGGTTGTTCTGTAATATGTGGTCTACAAAATTATCGTTCAAAATTTTGATTTGACAAAAAACATGGCCGCCATGGCTAAAAATAAGACATAAGGGTAAATTACAGTTTTTTGCAAATTGCTTAAAAATGGTAACAGATATTAAAATTCTGTTTGGGTAATAATGATCAGCACATCAAGATCTACCTGCCCTGAAGTTTTGAAGAAGATCTGACAATGGCTGTAGGAGTTATTGCCCTTTTTAGCTCACCTGACCCGAAGGGTCATGTGAGCTATTGTCATCACTTGGCGTCCGTCGTCCGTCCGTCGTCCGTCGTCCGTAAACTTTTTAAAACGCTAACTCCTCTGACACCATAAGTCCAATTGCAACCAAACTTGGTATGGTTGTTCATTAGCATTCGGTGCTTAGAACTGATGTGGGGATTTTTGATTCGTCGTAAAACATGGCCGCCATGGCTAAAAATAGAACATAGGGGTAAAATGCAGTTTTTTGCAAATTACTCAAAAACGGCTACAGATATCAAAATTCTGGCATAGGGTAAAAGTGATCAGCACCTCGAGATCTACCTACCCTGAAATTTTGAAGAAAATCCAACGACCCATGTAGGAGTTATTGCCCTTTTTAGCTCACCTGACCCGAAGGGTCATGTGAGCTATTGTCATCACTTGGCGTCCGTTGTCCGTCCGTCGTCCGTCGTCCGTCGTCCGTAAACTTTTTAAAACGTTAACTCCTCTGACACCATAAGTCCAATTGCAACCAAACTTGGTATGGTTGTTCATTAGCATTCGGTGCTTAGAACTGATGTGGGGATTTTTGATTCGTCGTAAAACATGGACGCCATGGCTAAAAATAGAACATAGGGGTAAAATGCAGTTTTTTGCAAATAACTCAAAAACGGCTACAGATATCAAAATTCTGGCACAGGGTAAAAGTGATCAGCACCTTAGGATCTACCTTCCCTGAAATTTTGAAGAAAATCCAACGATCCATGTAGGAGTTATTGCCCTTTTTGTGGATTTTTTGCAAATTGTGCACCTGTTTAGCTCAATATCTTGAAAACTATACTAGATATTTGAGAAATTTAAATTGCATATTGTTAAGCACATCAAGATCTACAAAATATGTAACAGGGTCAACGTTGTAGGACCTTTCCTTTTAGGAGTTATTGCCCTTAGAACGTCAAAATTTAGCATTTTAACAGCATTTCCTCATTACATTGAAAACGTTAACTCCTCTGACACTTTAAGTCCAAATGGAACCAAACTTGGTATAGTTGTTTATTAGCATTAGGTGTATAGAACTGATGTGGGGATTTTTGATTGGTTGTAAAACATGGCCGCTGTGGCTAAAAATAGAACATAGAGGTAAATGGCAGTTTTTTGCAAATAACTCTAAAACGGTGACAGATTTCAAAATTTTGATTGGGAATAAAAGTGATCAGCACCTCAAGATCTACCAGCTCTGAAATTTTGAAGAAAATCCAACAACCCATGTAGGAGTTATTGCCCTTTTTGTGGATTTTTTGCAAATTGTGCACCTATTTAGCTCAATATCTTGAAAACTATACTAGATATTTGAGAAATTTAAATTGCATATTGTTAAGCACATCAAGATCTACAAAATATGTAACAGGGTCAACGTTGTAAGACCTTTCGTTTTAGGAGTTATTGCCCTTAGAACGTCAAAATTTAGCATTTTAACAGCATTTCCTCATTACATTGAAAACGTTAACTCCTCTGACACTTTAAGTCCAAATGGAACCAAACTTGGTATAGTTGTTTATTAGCATTAGGTGTATAGAACTGATGTGGGGATTTTTGATTGGTTGTAAAACATGGCCGCTGTGGCTAAAAATAGAACATAGAGGTAAATGGCAGTTTTTTGCAAATAACTCTAAAACGGTGACAGATTTCAAAATTTTGATTGGGAACAAAAGTGATCAGCACCTCAAGATCTACCAGCTCTGAAATTTTGAAGAAAATCCAACAACCCATGTAGGAGTTATTGCCCTTTTTGTGGATTTTTTGCAAATTGTGCACCTATTTAGCTCAATATCTTGAAAACTATACTAGATATTTGAGAAATTTAAATTGCATATTGTTAAGCACATCAAGATCTACTAAATATGTATTAGGGTCAACGTTGTAAGACCTTTCGTTTTAGGAGTTATTGCCCTTAGAACGTCAAAATTTAGCATTTTAACAGCATTTCCTCATTACATTGAAAAGGTTAACTCCTCTGACACTTTAAGTCCAAATGGAACCAAACTTGGTATAGTTGTTTATTAGCATTAGGTGTATAGAACTGATGTGGGGATTTTTGATTGGTTGTAAAACATGGCCGCTGTGGCTAAAAATAGAACATAGAGGTAAATGGCAGTTTTTTGCAAATAACTCTAAAACGGTGACAGATTTCAAAATTTTGATTGGGAACAAAAGTGATCAGCACCTCAAGATCTACCAGCTCTGAAATTTTGAAGAAAATCCAACAACCCATGTAGGAGTTATTGCCCTTTTTTGTGGATTTTTTGCAAATTTTGCACCTGTTTAGCTCAATATCTTGAAAACTATGCAAGATATTTGAGAAATTTAAATTGCATATTGTTAAGCGCATCAAGATCTAGAAAATTTGTAGCAGGGTCAAGGTTGTAGGACCTATCCTTTGAGAAGTTATTGCCCTTGGATCGTCAAAATTGAGCATTTTAACTGCATTTCCTTATATTGAAAATGTTAACTCCTCTGACACTTTAAGTCCAAATGGCACCAAACTTGGTATTATTGTTTATTATTATTAGGTGTATAGAACTGTAGTGAGGATTTTGTGATTGGTTGTAAAACATGGCTGCTGTGGCTAAAAATAGAACATTAGGTTAAACTGCATTTTTTTGCAAATAACTCAAAAAGGGTGACAGATTTTTAGATTTTGATTGAGAACAAAAGTGATCAGCACCTTTAGATCCACCATATTGTCAGATGACCCCCTTATTAATCTTATGACCCTTTCAACGTTAAATAGATTTTGCCTTATAACCTTGACTTCAGGCACATATGTCAGGTGAGCGATTCAGGCTCCTGGGAGCCTCTTGTTGTGGATTTTTTGCAAATTTTGCACCTGTTTAGCTCAATATCTTGAAAACTATACTAGATATTTGAGAATTTTAAAATGCATATTGTTAAGCACATCAAGATCTACTAAATATGTAATAGGGTCAACGTTGTAGGACCTTTCCTTTTAGGAGTTATTGCCCTTAGAACGTCAAAATTTAGCATTTTAACAGCATTTCCTCATTACATTGAAAACGTTAACTCCTCTGACACTTTAAGTCCAAATGGAACCAAACTTGGTGTAGTTGTTTATTAGCATTAGGTGTATAGAACTGATGTGGGGATTTTTGATTGGTCATAAAACATGGCCGCTGTGGCTAAAAATAGAACATAGGGGTAAATGGCAGTTTTTTGCAAATAACTCTAAAACGGTGACAGATTTCAAAATTTTGATTGGGAACAAAAGTGATCAGCACCTCAAGATCTACCAGCTCTGAAATTTTGAAGAAAATCCAACAACCAATGTAGGAGTTATTGCCCTTTTTGTGGATTTTTTGCAAATTTTGCACCTGTTTAGCTCAATATCTTGAAAACTATACTAGATATTTGAGAAATTTAAATTGCATGTTGTTAAGCACATCAAGATCTACAAAATATGTAATAGGGTCAACATTGTAGGACCTTTCCTTTTAGGAGTTATTGCCCTTAGAATGTCAAAATTTAGCATTTTAACAGCTTTTCCTCATTACATTGAAAACGTTAACTCCTCTGACACTTTAAGTCCAAATGGAACCAACCTTGGTATAGTTGTTTATTAGCATTAGGTGTATAGAACTGATGTGGGGATTTTTGATTGGTCGTAAAACATGGCCGCTGTGGCTAAAAATAGAACATAGGGGTAAATAGCAGTTTTTTGCAAATAACTCTAAAACAGTGACAGATTTCAAAATTTTGATTGGGAACAAAAGTGATCAGCACCTCAAGATCTACCAGCTCTGAAATTTTGAAGAAAATCCAACAACCCATGTAGGAGTTATTGCCCTTTTTGTGGATTTTTTGCAAATTTTGCACCTGTTTAGCTCAATATCTTGAAAACTATACAAGATATTTGAGAAATTTAAATTGCATATTGTTAAGCGCATATAGATCTACAAAATTTGTAACAGGGTCAATGTTGTAGGACCTTTTCTTTGAGGAGTTATTGCCCTTGGAACGTCAAAATTGAGATTTTAACTGCATTTCCTTATATTGAAAATGTTAACTCCTCTGACACTTTAAGTCCAAATGGAACCAAACTTGGCATTATTGTTTATTATTATTAGGTGTATAGAACTGTTGTGGGGATTTTTGATTGGTTGTAAAACATGGACGCTGTGGCTAAAAATAGAACATTAGGTTAAACTGCATTTTTTTGCAAATAACTCAAAAAGGGTGACAGATTTTTAGATTTTGATTGAGAACAAAACTGATCAGCACCTTTAGATCCACCATATTGTCAGATGACCCCCTTATTAATCTAATGACCCTTTCAACGTTAATAGATTTTGCCTTATAACCTTTACTTCAGGCACATATGTCAGGTGAGCGATTCAGGCTCCTGGGAGCCTCTTGTTCTTGTTTTTTTTCTTCAAATTTTGCTCTTTTTAGACTAATATCTTGAAAACTATAAAAGATATTTTAAAAATTTAAATTGCATATGGTTAAGCACATAAAGATCTAAAAATTATGTAATGGGGTCAAAGTTGTAAGACCTTTGTTTATAGGAGTTGTTTCCCTTAGAATATTAAAATTGATAATTCCACAGAGTAGCAGTCCTTTGTTAAAATATCCAGCTTATACGTATCCTTGAATACAAGGTGAGCGATTCAGGCTCCTGGGAGCCTCTAGTTACTATTACGAATGTATTATTGTTTTAAAGTACATTGTAAAGCGCAGTCTTCGAATTTAGCCACAAGTCCGACAGCACTGGCCAGTAAAATAGCTTTTGGACCAGTAAAATTTCTTTAAAATATGGAATTGCAAGCCAATTAAATGTAAAGAAAAATTTAAAAAATAATAATTTTCGGGCTTGTGGTTCAAGAAGTTAACCGTGAAGACTGAATTTTTAAGCACTTGGAGTAATGTAAATTAGATGATGCTTTATATAAATGTTACAATAATAATAATATAATAATAATTTATATTTTAGCTGTACAACCAGGGAAGGTTATGTCAGCTGGGAATGGAATTCTCAGAGATTGACACGTTTCTGAAAGTTCTCAATGTTAATGATAAAAGGTAAGATACATGTAAGGCCAAATAAAATAATAGAGATAATAGAATGGCACACAGATTGATCAACATGTAAAATAGATAATGGATATGATAGGGTACAGCTGCAAACTGGAATGTGTGTTATGTTTTACAGTATGACTACAAGTCTTTGTACTGCAAATAACATTGGAAAATCCAACAGGGTGTGAGCTGGATTCATACCTCTGCGGCACTTGTCGCCTAGCAGTCTCCAGTCCATCGAGGATTTCACACGACCACGTACACTGTTAAAATAGGTGTTGGTAAATCGGTATCATTCCTCGGGGGACTCGAAGATACATGAGGTATGGAGGTTGCCATGGTAGTACATAAAATAATATGTCTGTTTCCTGCTTTTCACTGTTCCTATTTTTTTCACCCTACCCTAAAGATTTTATTGACATTTTGGAACATGCACTGTTAAAGTCCAGGTGGCTTCCCTATTGATTCAAGGTAAAAAATTAATAAGAAAAAATTGATAACCTACCCACCCTATTTCCTAAGACTTGGAAACAGGAAACAAACATATGGGTATGCAATTTTAGCCAGATTTCATGATATGAAAGATACAGGTTATAAGATAGGCCAGCAATTTTTTGCAACTCGCTTAATTTTCAAAATAATTTATAAAAATTACCTCATACGCTAAAACTTAATGTAATAACCAGTCATTGACTTTTTAGCTTTTTAGCTCACCTGACCCGAAGGGTCATGTGAGCTATTGCCATCACTTGGCGTCCGTCGTCCGTCCGTCGTCCGTCCGTCGTCCGTCGTCCGTCGTCCGTCGTCCGTAAACTTTTTAAAACGTTAACTCCTCTGACACCATAAGTCCAATTGCAACCAAACTTGGTATGGTTGTTCATTAGCATTCGGTGCTTAGAACTGATGTGGGGATTTTTGATTCGTCGTAAAACATGGCCGCCATGGCTAAAAATAGAACATAGGGGTAAAATGCAGTTTTTTGCAAATAACTCAAAAACGCTACAGATATCAAAATTCTGGCATAGGGTAAAAGTGATCAGCACCTCAAGATCTACCTACCCTGAAATTTTGAAGAAAATCCAACGACCCATGTAGGAGTTATTGCCCTTTTTGTGGATTTTTTGCAAATTTTGCACCTGTTTAGCTCAATATCTTGAAAACTATACTAGATATTTGAGAAATTTAAATTGCATATTGTTAAGCACATCAAGATCTACAAAATATGTAATAGGGTCAACGTTGTAGGACCTTTCCTTTGAGGAGTTATTGCCCTTAGAACGTCAAAATTTAGCATTTTAACAGCATTTCCTCATTACATTGAAAATGTTAACTCCTCTGACACTTTAAGTCCAAATGGAACCAAACTTGGTATAGTTGTCTATTAGCATTAGGTGTATAGAACTGATGTGGGGATTTTTGATTGGTCCTAAAACATGGCCGCTGTGGCTAAAAATAGAACATAGGGGTAAATGGCAGTTTTTTGCAAATAACTCTAAAACTGTGACAGATTTCAAAATTTTGATTGGGAACAAAAGTGACCAGCACCTCAAGATCTACCAGCTCTGAAATTTTGAAGAAAATCCAACAACCCATGTAGGAGTTATTGCCCTTTTTGTGGATTTTTTGCAAATTTTGCACCTGTTTAGCTCAATATCTTGAAAACTATACTAGATATTTGAGAAATTTAAATTGCATATTGTTAAGCACATCAAGATCTACAAAATATGTAACAGGGTCAACGTTGTAGGACCTTTCTTTTGAGGAGTTATTGCCCTTGGAACGTCAAATTTGAGCATTTTAACTGCATTTCCTTATATTGAAAATGTTAACTCCTCTGACACTTTAAGTCCAAATGGAACCAAACTTGGTATTATTGTTTATTATTATTAGGTGTATTGAACTGTTGTGGGGATTTTTGATTGGTTGTAAAACATGGCCGCTGTGGCTAAAAATAGAACATTAGGTAAAACAGCATTTTTTTGCAAATAACTCAAAAAGGGTGACAGATTTTTAGATTTTGATTGAGAACAAAAGTGATCAGCACCTTTAGATCCATCATATTGTCAGATGACCCCCTTATTAATCTTATGACCCTTTCAACGTTAAATAGATTTTGCCTTATAGCCTTTACTTCAGGCACATATGTCAGGTGAGCGATTCAGGCTCCTGGGAGTCTCCGTCGTCGTTAACTTTTCTTCAAACTTCTTCTCCTCTGAAACGGCTGCACAGATTCAAACCAAATTTGGGCTGGTGGTACTTTAGGGTTTCCCCCACAGAACTGATGTGGGGATTTTTGATTCGTCGAAAAACATGGCCGCCGTTGCTAAAAATAGACCAGGGGGGTCAGACTACTGTTTTTGGCTTGTAAATCAAAAAGTATAAGAGATAAATGAAATCTGATGCCACGCTACTGCTTCAGCATCAAAAGCTCTACAAAAGTCTCCATTGAGTCGAAGTTGTCAGATGACCCCTTATGGGAGGTACGGCCCCTTAAAGGTGAAAAATAGCATTTTTTCATGGTTTTGGCCTATGGAATGAAAACTATTGCAGATAGAGAGAAGCTGTTGCTTGCCTAAATGTTCAGCTCATTTAGCTCTACAAAAGTCTCCATTAGGTCAAAGTTGTCAGATGACCCCTTATAGGGGTTATGGCCCCTTAAAGGCAAAAAATGGAGTTTTTGGCCTTTAGAATGAAAACTATTGCAGATAGAGAAAAGCTGTTGCTTGCTTAAATGTTCAGCTCGTTTAGCTCTGCACAAGTCTCCATAGGGTCGAAGTTGTCAGATGACCCCTATAGGGGTTACAGCCCCTTAAAGGCAAAAAATAGTGTTTTTAGCTCACCTTGCCGAAGGCAATGTGAGCTTTTGCAATCACTTGGCGTCCGTCGTCTGTCGTCCGTCGTTCAACTTTTCAAAAATCTTCTTCTCTGAAACCGCTTGGCCAAATGTAATGAAACTTGATAGGGTTGTTCTGTAGTATGTCCTCTACAAAATTATCGTTCGAAATTTTGATTCGACAAAAAACATGGCCGCCATGGCTAAAAATAGAACATAGGGGTAAATTGCAGTTTTTTGCAAATTACTCAAAAACGGTAACAGATATCAAAATTCTGGCATAGGGTTAAAGTGATCAGCACCTCAAGATCTACCTGCCCAGAAATTTTCAAGTAGATCCAACAACTGATGTAGGAGTTATTGCCCTTTTTAGCTCACCTTGCCGAAGGCAATGTGAGCTTTTGTCATCACTTGGCGTCCGTCGTCCGTCGTCTGTCGTCCGTCGTTCAACTTTTCAAAAATCTTCTTCTCTGAAACCGCTTGGCCAAATGTAATGAAACTTGGTAGGGTTGTTCTGTGGTATGTCCTCTACAAAACTATCGTTCGAAATTTTGATTCGACATAAAACATGGCCGCCATGGCTAAAAATAGAACATAGGGGTAAATTGCAGTTTTTTGCAAATTACTCAAAAACCGTAACAGATATCAAAATTCTGGCATAGGGTAAAAGTGATCATTACCTCAAGATCTACCTGCCCAGAAATTTTCAAGAAGATCCAACAACTGATGTAGGAGTTATTGCCTTTTTTCTGGATTTTTTTCAAAAAAATTACTTATTTAGCCCTATATCTTGAAAACTATACAAGATATTTCAAAAATTTAAATTGCATATGACTAAGCACATCAAGATCTACAAAAGTCGTAACAGAGTCAAAGTTGTAGGATCGTTCCTTTAGGAGTTATACCCCTTGGATTGTAAAAATTGACCATTTTCACAGTTTTTTGTTCAACTTTTCAAAAATCTTCTCCTCTGAAACTGCTTAGTCAAATGAAATGAAACTTGGTAGGGTTGTTCAGTAGTATGTGGTCTACAAATTTGTCGTTCGAAATTTAGATTCGACAAAAAACATGGCCGCCATGGCTAAAAATAGAACATAAGGGTCAGTTGCAGTGTTTTGCAAATTACTCAAAAATGGTAACAGATATTAAAATTCTATTTGGATAATAATGATCAGCACATAAAGATCTACCTGCCCAGAAGTTTTGAAGAAGATCTTACAATGGTTGTAGGAGTTATTGCCCTTTTTCTTGTTTTTTTTTCAAATTTTGCTCTGTTAAGACTTATTTATATCTTGAAAACAATACAAGATATTTGAAAAATTTAAATTGCATATGGTTAAGCACATAAAGATCCCAAAATTATGTAATGGGGTCAAAGTTGTAAGACCTTTCTTGATAGGAGTTGTTTCCCTTAGAACATTAAAATTGATAATTCCACATAGTAGCAGTCCTTTGTTAAAATATCCAGCATATAAGTATCATTGAATACAAGGTGAGCGATTCAGGCTCCTGGGAGCCTCTAGTTAAAAAAAAATTGTGTGAACTTTGACCTATTTATATTTTTAGACACTTGCTGCATCACTGCTTCCAAGCCTTAATGGACCATGGCGTAAAAGTTTCCGACATCTTGGCTGATGCATTTGTCGGCCAATTTTCTACAGCGCTGACGGGAGATGAACAGTCCAGGGAGAAAGCAATACTTCTTGGTCTCTCTTTAGGTTAGTTATCATAGATTGAAAGATAACAAATAGAGGATAAAGAAATGTGGGATAAGTGTAGCAACACAACCAATATAAAGAAACGACAATTTAAAAAATCAAAATGGAAAGCAGCCAGTAGTCTTCAACATGGCCAGGGTCACTGCTCACCGTCTTGCATTAGCCCAAGACTATAAATACAATACATAAGATTCAAAACCAATGCCTAAATCATCAACAAAGGGAACATTTCTGGACATACATGTAAAATGTTTCATTAGGCCACCCACATTTTTTTGTCTTTTCCAATCTCATCAGATGTGCTCTAGCCAAAAGGTTGACAGTTTGCATGCACAAATCATGGACAAATCAAAGATAGAGGACAAAATCCACTTACCTAAAAGACCCAGTAAAAAAAGGCATCTACATGATCTATGATCAAGTCTTCAAAAATATCATAATATAATACAAGTAAAGCTAATTATTTATTGTTAAGCCCAGTGAATCCGATGGTCTTTTGAGTTTATAAGATGGTAGCTACAATAATGTAGCTCCTTTGACATCTTTGGTTAGGCGGAGCTACAATGCAATCTTATTGCTCATAACAGAGCTGAACGCTGAAAGCGAAATCACACCGGGCACAATTCAATCCATTAGACGTCAAATTTGGTATTAAAATGTCCCTTACAGTATTTTAATGACAAATTCAGTTTCAATTTTCCAACCTTTAGCGCAGTTTGAAAGATTTTCGTGAAAATATCAATTTATGAAGGATCTTGATCCTGAACTTAATAATGAAGTTCAGGATCAGAATTTTTAAAATGTTGGTTTTCTGACAAATTAATATTTACCTTTGACTCTTGACCTAAATGTTTATTTGCTCAATGTTATACAGCGTGTTATTGTTATTTTCGAACCATCTTGAAACTTTGTTTGAGTTGGAGCAAGAAATTTGATTTGCGCCATTACGAGTAATGGGATGACATTGTAGCTCTGCCTAACCAAAGATGTCTAAGGAGTTACATTATTGTAACTAATAGGATGAAAGCTTACAATAAACCAACAGAGCTGTTGAAAACCGTAAGAGTTGTCATACAATCCAAACAAAATAGACTTGAGGTCCAACAATAGTGACTGTCATGTCAGACCAAGACATCCATTCTGGCCATTGTGAACATCTTAAATGATAGTCTGGCAAAATATCTGTTGCTCAATCCCAGACCCATTGTCAGGAAGACATCAACTTCCTGTTTACCAACTTTGTCAATTTTCAACATACTGGTCAATTGTTGAAAGGTTTTGCAACAGTTTTCCCAGCAACAGTTTTTACTCATCACAGGTACTTGATATTTGGTATATGTCTTAGTATGAGATCACAGGTACTTGATATTTGGTATATGTCTTAGTATGAGATCACAGGTACTTGATATTTGGTATATGTCTTAGTATGAGATCACAGATACTTGATATTTGGTATATGTCTTAGTATGAGATCACAGATACTTGATATTTGGTATATGTCTTAGTATGAGATCATAGGTACTTGATATTTGGTATATGTCTTAGTATGAGATCACAGGTACTTGATATTTGGTATATGTCTTAGTATGAGATCACAGGTACTTGATATTTGGTATATGTCTTAGCATGAGATAACAGGTACTTGATATTTGGTATATGTCTTAGTATGAGATAACAGGTACTTGATATTTGGTATATGTCTTAGTATGAGATAACAGGCACTTGATATTTGGTATATGTCTTAGTATGAGATCCTTTATTGGGAGTAACAAAATAAGGTCTGTCAGATTTCTACTTCCTGTTTACTGAATTAGAAGAAAATGAGATCTGGAATAAGTGTGCGTGACACAGCCTACATTATAAACGTATATTTTAAATATCCACAATGGAAAACAGCCAGCAGCCTTCAATGTGACCAACTGTCGCTGCTTGCTGTTTTTCAATTGGCCCCTGGATTGAAAATAAAATACATATGATTCAAGCCCAATCCCAAAGTGCAATGAAAGACACTCTTCTTGACAAAAAAACAATTAACATAAATTCGACTAAATTCAAACAGTCAATTTGGGGTTGGGGTATTACTCTTACTCTATTTTATTGACCGAGCTGGTCACGGGTCAATTATTTTGGGATTCTACGTTTAAATCCTACCTAAAAGACCGAGAAAATTAAGCTCCGCCAAACCTTGTGAATAAAATAGAATAATAAGGGGGGTATAGATTCCTTGTTTGATTTGGACAGACAACCTTAAGATCCAATGTTCAGACATTTTAAGACATGTTGAGTCTACCTGTCATGGTAATATTTCCATTATATTTTCAGGAGGTTTTCTTGGTGATGCGGGTTGGTTCTCGGCAGCAGAAAAAGTTTACAGAATCTGTTTTGATATAGCCCAGACAGACAACAGCTTAGCCAATCAGTGTAGAGCTTTGGAATGCAGTGTCAAGTAAGACAGTTTTGAGATTCATGATGGGTTACTGTGGATTCATTAATTTTGTGGGTACCAATTTTTGTGGAATGATGGAAAAGGATCAGTTCTTGAATTCGTGGTTCTGAGGTCTGCAGCATACAAATCAATGTTAATTTCTTTTTCGTGTGATAACAAATTTTGTGGGTTAAATCCAACCACTATTAAAAGCCACAAAAATTGATACCCCATAAATGATAATGAACCCACAGTACATATACTTCATTTATTTCTTTTATTCTAGGATCATGATCAACGGATATGCAGGCAATTTTTTTTTTATACATAATCTTCACATGAAGCTCATAACATGATTTGATAAGGCAAAGTGTACAGCTTTGTGAAAGATTCCTGCCTTAGGTCAGGCACATTTTAAATGTGGTGGGGTTAAACTAGAATGTTGGCCCCAACCTTGCCTATATTTTGTTGCTTATAACAGTGCTTACAAATCACATAACAGTTATGATCTACCTATTCATGTATATGTACTGATGAGGGACTTTAAATCCCCTTACCATTTACTGGTCTCTAAAAAGGAATATAAATTTATGATAATTTTACCAACATTTCAAAAAACAGTGGGAACCCAATAATTATAAAAATCTCTGCTTTTCAGACTTTTGCATGTACAAAATGCCAACTGTAAATATACAGAAGCCAACACGACATGTCAGCTCTCAGGAAAGTTATTAAACAGTGTCACAGAACTGGGGGTAAAGGTCAACACGGCAGCTTACTACACGGAATGCTGTGCTCTGTTGTTTGCTGAGTCTCAGTACAACGAGGTGAGTGTGCCGTAGGGCTCTATAGGGGTGAGTGAGTTGGTGTTTTACGCCCGTGCAACGCTATATAAGTTATTTACAGGCTATGAACATGAAAGGGATGATTAAATGAGCATGAAATGATGATGATAAATAAAATATGGGAATGGGGTGGAAAACACAGGGACGGTAAATTTTGAAGAACCACAGGAAAAGGGGAGAGGTGGGTAAGGGCAGAAAATTTAGCCTATGTATTGCACTACTTAGTGGTCCACAAATGTGCATTAAGCGTGGCACTCTCCACACACGTTGGCCCACTATGGTCAGCATTCAGGGTTTCCATATTATAGACCTGACAACCCACGCGGACGAGGGCCACCATATTCAGCCACCTGGGGTACACACTTGGTCCCTCTGCGGGCTGAGCACTGACCCGAGGTCAGAATCCCAAGACCCTTAGTCGCCTCTTACGACAAGCTAGGCTCTGCTGCGGGCTTATTTGCCACCCGGGCCCTGCACGGGACAGGATCTATAGAGGTGGGACAGTGTTACCAAACTGGGGGTGAAGGTCAACACAGCAGCTTACTACAGGGAATGCTGTGCTCTGTTGTTTGCCGAGTCCCAGTATAATGAGATGGGTATGCTATAGGGGATCAAGAGGGATGGAATAATGTCACAAAACTTGGGGTAAAGGTCACTAGAGCAGTGTACTAGTCTCAACATAACTAAGTGGGTATAAATATTGGCTAAGTTTTAAATTACAACTGTCCTTTACTTTGAACCTTGCCAGATGTAGCCCTTACTAATAGGGTCTAAAAAATGTACGTAACATTACCAATGATGTAAATGATATATTTCGAACATTCCAATGTCCATCAGTATACATGGTACAATAAACATAAATTTTGCAGACGCAATTATGTAATAATTATTATCGATATACATGTACATGTATATCACTTTATTCCTATTTCACCATCGTTGGTACTAAGATGTACTAAAAAAAAAATTTGCATCGTTATTTTAACATTGTGCAGTTGATTGGGTTAAAGTCGAAGTGGAAAAGCATCTTATGTTATTGTTCCAGGGGTAACCTATCAGAGAGAATCCAATTTGTTGTTACTAGTCTTAATGAATTGAATAGATTGTTTTTGTTAATTTATCATGTAGTTGAACTGAATGACATTACAATTCATCAAAATTTGTTCGATAAACCTCAACACACACACACACACACACACACACACAAACACACTGATTATTTCATTTTGATAACAGTCAAATAATATCAGATACACTTGAAGATAAACTGCTTTGATATAAATTATAATGTATAATAAATGTAATGACCTGTTTTATTTTTCTATTTAGGCAATGAAGTATTGTCGAATGGCTATAAAAGCTCTGTCCTCGACACTTCCATGTAAAGTAAGTACATGTACATTTAAATGTGTCCTTGCATTAAACCTCTACACTTCCATGTAAAGTAAGTACATGTACATTTAAGTGTGTCCATGCCTTAAACCTCTACACTTCCATGTAAAGTAAGTACATGTACATTTAAGTGTGTCCATGCCTTAAACATTTTCATATAAAAACAAAACAAAAAAAAACAATGTAAAGGTTGCCTCATCTACTTTTTAGTCCAATAGAAAAATGAAGAAGAGGCCTCCCTCCCTCATCTGTTTTTTTTTTAAGAAAAACGGCTTGAGATAATAAAAATGAATTTTGTGTGGCCTTTGTTGTGACATTTTATTAATTTAATTTTCTCTTCATTTTCAGACCATAGTTAATGTTTTGAGACAATGTTCCAAGGTGAGTGTTAATGTAGATGTGACTTTTGTAGTGCAGGGCTGTCAATGTATGCTCTTATATATTTTAATGATGGTAATTTTTGTATGCGAGATAGCTTTCAATATTTTCAACCACCTTGTACTTATATTACATCTTTATTTTTTTCTAAATTGCCGTTTAATTGTGGGCTGTGTCGCGTACACTTATTCCACATCTCTTTATTTTCTATATTTTGACATTCTGAAATTTGATTATCAATTTTTTCTGTGATGTTTCATATGATATTCTGTGGCAGATCCAGAAATTTTCAAAGGGGGCGCAATTATAAAAAACCTTCTGGGGCCTCTTGTTTCATACAGTTTCTTACCTATTTTTTTGTCAAATGAGGGGCACGCGCCCGGTACGCCGGTCCTAGATCCGCCTTTGATATTCATTATAAAATAAAGACTTGGAAGAAGCAGAGGTACCAATGGGGTATCCGAATGTCAAAAGTTCGAAAGGGCAGAGACAAAACCAATAAACAGCAACAAGAATGGGACAAAAACAGACAACATATAAAACATGGAAACACAAAATAACTGAATGTCAATCAACAACACGAACTCCAGTCGAAACAAGAGTGAACTCAGGTGCTCCGGAAGAGTAAGCAGTTCCTGCTTGCTATAGCACACCCGTCGCATTGCCAATAGTCTATTCAGTGTGTCCAATCCGGTAAAGGAAGACAAAACAAAACCCTATGACAAACCAACATCTGCACTCATCTGAGAGATCGAAATCCCTGGTTTTCACATATTTGGTAACATCCTCAGAGAAAAGTGGGACGAGTCACATAGAAATGTTTATAGTCTGCTTGTTTATACAACAGCTTCTGATTCTCATACCAACATATGAAATCTACTTTAATTTCACAGGCATTAGTGGTAAAAAGAGAATTATTTATGATATCTACTCTAAATTTGCAGGCATTAGTGGTAAAAAGAGAATTTAAGAAAGCAGAGGCTTTGATAAAACATGCCGTTCACCTAGCAAGGTAAAATAGACTGATTTTTTGTCTGGCCTACGAAGTAGAGCAGGATATACTGTATAATCATTTATTTTCATGGGAATAAAATTTTGTGGTTCAGAGCACAAAACTGAATTGGAGGGGACAAATGTTTGTGGATATTTAATTTCAGTATACACTCATCAACTAAATATTCTAAATTCGTGGGGATCTAATTTTGTGGGTTTCTCTTACCCACGAAATAAACGAAATTAAATCCCCCACAAATATTTCTGCTTCTACAGTAGGTGTTACTTTACTGATGGGGTGCACCAACAGTGTTAACTTCCAATGTTAAAAGTTTCACAAGCACCCTCATATCTCAAGAATTAAAAGTCCTAGGTTGATGAAACTTTGTATACATATGAAATAATTCAACTTTTACCAGAGGTTTCTATGTTTTGTTTTTCTTTCATAGAAACACTATTTACGTACCACCCAACATACACCTACATGCAGCCCTTAATTTTGACCAGTAAATGGTGGCCTCAGACTTCCAAATGGCTACTAAAATTTTGGACTTGGTGGCCAACTGGCCAGTGAAATTTTAACAAAACTATGCGTTCATACATATGTTTGACCACTAAAATTTCAAAATGGCTACCTAAAATTTAATTCTGGTAGCCAACATGTCTACCAAATATCAAAGTTCACTTTGATGGCTGACATGTACTTTATGGGATTCTATGATTTGATCTGAAATGTTTTAATTGTTAAGGAATGACTGTCATATTTTTTTTATTGGGGTGTGAAACAAAAATTGCACCTTGCATAATCCACGACACAGATTATACCAAAAGTGCAAAACTTATTTTTCATATTCCAAATGAAAAAATGAATTATGACAGTCATTCCTTATAAATAAATTTTCAAAACGATTAAAAAAATTCATGAAAATCTTACTCATAAAAGAACTAAAATGGTTGCAATTCCTGTAAAAAGTGGGCGTTTCCCCCATGATTTTTGGCCGGATTTCACGGAGTGAAAAATCCAGGTTATTATATGGTGAATGTCAGCGGGCGGGCGGGCGGGCGGGGAAAAAATTTTCGTAACAGTTTTCTCAGCAACTACTAATCACAGCCACTTGATATTTGGTATACAGCATCAGGGTGGGGTCCCATAACGTGGGAACCGTTTTTAGGTCTGTCGCTCACCTACTTCCTGTTTAACGAAATCTGGCCATATTTGACTTTGACAGATTTTTTTTTCATTTAGAAATGAAATAAAAAATCTGTCCAATCAAATTGCAGTATTTTGCAAATAATTAACTTTTCATGATTGAATTTAACAGTTTCTATGTTTTTTTTCTTTCAGAGAAATGTTTGGTACACGACATCCGACATACGCAGACTCACTGTTAGATTACGGCTTTTACCTTCTCAACGTAGATTCCATTTCTGCTGCAGTTAAAGTTTATCAGGTTTGTATAATGCTGTTATAATTCATTTCCATTCAAAGCATCAACCATGAAACATTTATTACGGTACAGCATCCCATTACCTTGCTAAGGTTGGTGGTTTCCTCCGGGTAATCCGGTTTCCTCCACCAATAAAACTGACTGCCCTACATGGCCCAGGAGTGTCAATAAAGGGTGTTAAACACCAACACACTCACACACACACAGCATCCAGAATATGGGTGTCTTATATAAAGTTTTCACTTTGTCCATTCCTCTGTCCACATCATCCTCGGAAACCCAGGGGTTCTTCTATCGCTGACTCATTCATCACCCCTGGGACATAACGCATTCATGCAATTTTGTCATTTTTTTCAAAGAAAACTTTATAGATCTTGTATAATTAGGATTCTTCTCGACTTTGTCAGTACTATTGGTATGTTTTTTGGTTTTTTGCAAGTAAACACATTGGAACACTAATAAAAAAATATCACAAAGTCTGCTGGATTGAGGTTAAATTTTTGGTTGATTTCAAAGAGTGAAAATTTCCTATTATATAAAATGTTGGCAGGCAGGCGGGGAAATATTTTCTCAGCAAGTAAAAATCACAGCCTCTTGATATTTGGTTTGCAGCATCAGCATACATAGGGGCTCCCATAACGTGGGATTTGATTTCAGGTCTGTCACTCACCTGCTTCCTGTTTAACATATTCCAGCCATCTATGAATTTGGTAGATTTTAAAACTTGTTTTTGCACAGACAAATTGTAGTAACTGATGAGCCATGTTAAAAGATCTCAAAACTTCTGCTAAATAAAAAGAGGGACGCGGTATTCCGTGCTTTTTAAAGGGTATTCGGTACACCAAGGTGTGGTACGCGGTAAGCGATGCTCCAAATTTTTAGGCTTTTGGTACGCGTACGCAGCGATCTTTAGAGTATTCGTTATTCCAGTCTTTTAACGGTATTCTGTCCTTTTTTAAACGGCATGTGGTATTCCGGGGGCGGGGGCTATGACACCCCCTAAAAAATACCAACCTGACCAAAGCGGTATAAAAACAGTAAGCTTTATGTCTGCCATTTATTTTCAGATTGCCTTAGATATTAGAATGTTAGTTTTTGGAGGAAAGAATTTATTTGTAGCCATAGCCCATGAAGATCTGGCTTACTCAACATACGTTGCTGAATATAGTACTGGAAAGTTTAGAAATGCCAGGTATTGCAAGACCTAATTTAACAAGCAAAAATTTAATTAGATTGGAAATATACTTGCAAAAAAGTTTTCTCTGCAACTAATTTTGGCAGGCTCTAAATTTTTTATACACAGCATCAGAATAGAGTCCCACAAATGAGATCATTTTATGTCTGTGGGTCACTGATCCCAATGGACATGTTTGGTGTGCCATAAGACCTGGTTTAACCAAATAAGAATGACAACAAAGTTCCAGACATTGAATTTTGCTATGCCTGACGCGCGTTTCGTCTATTCAAGACTCATCAGAGGCACTCTACCAAAAAATATTGAAAATGCCAAACATTATCAACACTGTATGATTATGAAGAGCATAGACCAATAAAACCAAAAATACCAAACTGGGGAACAAAACTATTACTAAGATGATCAACCTATGTCTGGGTTAGGAAGAACCTAAGAGTTTAGACATTTTGAAATTTAAACGGATAATTTAAAGCTTTGATGTACCGGAGCGGGCTAACCTGGGGGAATTAAAACTCCACCAGCAGTGCTAACCTTCATGGGTGTTCGAAATAAGAATGACAACAAAGTTCCAGACATTGAATTTTGCTACGCCTGACGCGCGTTTCTTATATTCAAGACTCATCAGAGACGCTCTACCAATTTCTTTTGAAATCCCTGTACCAAGTCAGACCAATGCAATCTTAGATTTTTCTGGTATGTCTGCCTTGTTTTGTCTCTTCTCCCAGACATTTCAGATTGATCTTCCAAGTTCCATAGCTTTGTTATTACCCTTTTTATTGCCTATATTACTTCCTGTTTAATAAGATTCTACAAGTTTTGTCTTGAAAAGATTTTAGAACCGATTTCACTGACTGAGAATTTAAGGTTATAAGATGAGATTCCTTATTACACATCAAAGTATTATTGACAATCACTATTACATAACATTACAACAGTGAACAGCGGGCCAGCTGTGAAATAATTTTCTTTAAATTTTTCATAGCCACTTCTAACCACAGCCTCTTGATTTTTGGTATACGACATAGACAAGGGGTCATACTATAGGATTTGATTTTAGGTCTGTCGCTCACTTACTACTTCCTGTTTGAAAATATTCCGTAGCTCACCTACTTTACTTCCTGCTAATGTTATCCAGCCATTTATACTTTGACTTATTTTATTTTTTACAGAGAGCATGCTGAGATGGCAATCAAGATTTTAGGGTTAATTTTACCAGAAGATCATTTATTACTCTCTTCATCAAAAAGAGTTAAAGGTATGAAAAAAAATCTTATACTGTGGTTTCATTATTATTCAATAGGTATCAATTTTCATGGTTTTCGTCGGGGGGGGCCTTGACCCACGAAATTTGATACCCCACTAAAAGGAATTTTAAACTGATCTGTATGCTGTAGACTTCAGAACTATAAATTTGAGAATCCACGAAATGGTCCTTTTCATGAAACCACGAAAATTGGTACACAAGAAAGTAAATGAATCCACAGTTGTCTTAAATATAGTTTTCACTTTGTCCGTCTGTCTGTCTCTTCGTCTGTCAACAATTCTTGTGAACACTAAAACTCAAAAACTATTAACAAAACAGTTCCGAAATTTTGTACAGCTAGGTAGTAGCATGTCATAATTTGCATATTAAAATTGCATGCAAAAATGTGAAATATTTTTGGTCATCGAAAATCACAGATTTTTAGAGTTGGACTTTGTGAACACTAGAACTAAAAAAATATTAACAATACAGTTCTTAAACTTTGTACAGCTGCTAAGTAGCCTGTCATGATTTGCGTCATGAAATTTCGTGCAAATCTCTTTAATATTTTTGGAAAAAACTTCATTTTTTATGGAAAATCACAGATTTTGAGAGTTGGACTTTGTGAACACTAAAACTCAAAACCTATTAACAATATAGTTCTTAAACTTTGTACAGCTGCTAAGTAGCCTGTCATGATTTGCATATTGAAATTTTGTGCAAATCTGTTTAATATTTTTGGAAAAAACTTCATTTTTGATGGAAAATCACAGATTTTGAGAATTGGAATCTTTGGAATTTTTTAAATTAAATCTCAAATGCTATTAACAATACAGCTCTGAAGTTTCATACACATTCCAAGGAGCATGCCTTAGTGGTTATAATAAAATTTCATATGATTTTTAAACACATTAGTTTTTTGCCGTGGTGCCCTTTCTGACTTAGCACAACCCTTTGTTATACGTAAATTGTTGATTTTTGCAGCATTAATATTAGAAGAAATAGCCATAGATAGCCACGACATAGCACAACCCTTTGTTATACGTAAATTGTTGATTTTTGCAGCATTAATATTAGAAGAAATAGCCATAGATAGCCACGACATAGCACAACCCTTTGTTATACGTAAATTGTTGATTTTTGCAGCATTAATATTAGAAGAAATAGCCATAGATAGCCACGACATAGCACAACCCTTTGTTATACGTAAATTGTTGATTTTTGCAGCATTAATATTAGAAGAAATAGCCATAGATAGCCACGACATAGCACAACCCTTTGTTATACGTAAATTGTTGATTTTTGCAGCATTAATATTAGAAGAAATAGCCATAGATAGCCACGACATAGCACAACCCTTTGTTATACGTAAATTGTTGATTTTTGCAGCATTAATATTAGAAGAAATAGCCATAGATAGCCACGACATAGCACAACCCTTTGTTATACGTAAATTGTTGATTTTTGCAGCATTAATATTAGAAGAAATAGCCATAGATAGCCACGACATAGCACAACCCTTTGTTATACGTAAATTGTTGATTTTTGCAGCATTAATATTAGAAGAAATAGCCATAGATAGCCACGACATAGCACAACCCTTTGTTATACGTAAATTGTTGATTTTTGCAGCATTAATATTAGAAGAAATAGCCATAGATAGCCACGACAAAGAAGATGAGGTACGGTATTTACAAGAGGCCCAGGACCTTCACCTTCAGTCTCTGGCGCTGGCCAAGAAAGCATTCGGTGAGAGTAACGTTCAGACAGCAAAGCATTATGGGAACTTAGGAAGGTTGTACCAATCCATGAAGCGATATAAGGTCAGTAAGTGAGTTGGTTATGTAGTTTTTGGTCTGTTATTTCATTGAGTGAGTAGATTTTTGCTTTGACATTATTTTTTTTTATTTCAGGATCACAAATTTACAAAAATTTCCTCCATCAAATTCAAACAAGAATAATTTACAAAATTATCACAAAACTGACAGCAGAAAAATTTTGCAAGTTACAAATTAAAGCACTATAAATTTCCACAATTTTGTCAATGAATACTTTTATAAACAACTACACACATACTGTAATGTGAAACAAAAATCTACTACATGTATTATAATTGTTAATTAACTGCTTTGTTTATTTTGGTTTCTCAATTTTTGAAACTTTTTCTTAGATAATTTCAGAATTTTACCATTAAAATAGGGATATATTTTTGACCCAGTAAAAGGGCTTATTGGATCATTTAGAATCTTGTTTTTAACAGGCCATTGCTAAAATATGTAAAAGTAAGAAAATGCATTCCCCCCCTCCAAATTTATCTGAAAGTTAAGTTTTGCAACCTAAAAAGAAGTTCTTTTTTTATTTTTTTTTATTTTTATTTTACAATCATCGGTATGTGATAATTAGAACATGCAAAATATTAGTTGGTCACCTTGTAAATAAATCATCCAAAACGTGAAATTTTCAACAAGCAAAAAAAAAGCATATACATTGTATATACACATGTATATTGCTTAGTCTACAGTAGTAACATATCTTTCAGGAAGCTGAAGAAATGCACCTCAAAGCCATAGCGATCAAAGAGAGCATTCTGGGTCCTGATGATTACGAAGTTGCCTTGTCCATAGGACATTTAGCATCATTGTATAACTATGATATGGAGAAGTTTGACGAAGCTGAAAAATTATACCTTAGGTCAATAGCAATAGGCAAGTACTTGTTTATTACACTCTGGCACCAAACCTTCCTTTTCCATTGTGATCACAAAACATAACACACAATATCAAATGTCCAAGAGTAAAGACAAAACATTGACTGTGGTAAGGAAAGTTTGATGAGGCTGAAAAATTATATCTTAGGTCCATAGCAATAGGCAAGTACCTGATAATTTCACTCTGGCACCAAATCTTCCTCTTCCAATGTGATCTAAGGGACTGGTATCAAAAAAACATAACACACAATATCAAACGTCCAAGAGAAAACAAGGTTGACATTGACTATGGTAGGGAAAAGTTTGAGGAAGCTGAAAAATTATACCTTAGGTCCATAGCAATAGGCAAGTACCTGTATATTACACTCTGGCACCAAACCTTCCTCTTCAATTGTGGTCTTAGGGACTGGTACTGTGATTTCATTAATATTCGTGGCGTATCAATTTTGTGGTTTTCCTGGGTGGCATTGACCCACGAAATTTGATTACCCACGAAAAGGAAATTTAACTTTGATCTGTATGCAGCAGACCTCAGAACCACAAATTTAAGTACCCACGAACTTATCAACTTTGATCAAACAACGAAAATTGGTACCCTCGAAAATAAATGAATTCACAGTAATACAAATCATAACAAGGTAGAGACCGACCAGAGAAATTAAAGATTGCAATGGTCCTGACTTGATACAGGCATTTCAAATGAAATGGTAAACAATGGTGAATTAAACCAGGTTTTATGGTTCCAAACCTCCCTTTTCCAATGTGATCATAAGGTCAATGGAGAACAGCTAGCAGACTTTGCATTATGCCCTAGACAAAAAATAATGCATATGATTTAAAACTTATCTTAAAAATGTGAAAGGAAGACCCCATCCTTGACAAAGAATACAAAGACACAAAGAACAAACATAAGATATGATGGATATTTCTTGCCGAAGCATCAAGCTTGGGCGCCACAAAACATGAAAAAATACTTAAGTCTGAAAATATTCTCAACTCATTGTGACATCCTCAAATAAGAAATTTTTGTTTGGAATCCTCATGGAAAATTAGAATATTCTCAGACTTAATTATTTTTTAAGTTTTGTTGCACCTAAGCCAGAGTTCGCTCTTGTTTTTATCAAAAGTTCAAATCGCTGATTGCAGATTGTTTGAATGATAAAGGTTACAACAAAACTACTAAACTGGGATGACCAATCTCATATATCCAAGAATAAAAGACAAAACAAGGCAAATACATACCAGAGAAATTAAACATCCCAATGGTCCTGACTTTGTACAGGCATTTAAAAAAAAAAAACATTGTTAGTGTTTTTGTTGTTGTGATGATTTAATATCAACTGATTTTGTCTGTCTTTTTAGCTCACCTGGACCAAAGGTCCATGTGAGCTATTGCCATCACTTGGCGTCCGTCGTTGTCGTCGTCTGTCGTCTGTCATCGTCGTCTGTTAACAATTTTTCAAAAATCTTCTCCTCTGAACAGAATTCAACACAACCTGGTATGATTGATCCTTAGGGTGTCCTGCATTAAAGTTGTGTTTGGATTTTTGATTCATCAAAAGACATGTCCGCCGTTACTAAAAATAGATCAGGGGGGTCAGACTACTGTTTTTGGCTTGTTATTCAAAAAGTATAAGAGATAGATGAAATCTGATGCCACCCTACTGCTTCAGGATCAAATGTTCTACAAAAGTCTTCCTTAGGTCGAAATTGTCAGATGACCCCTTATAGGGGTTACGGCCCCTTAAAGGTGAAAAATAGCATTTTTTCATGTTTTTGGCTAAAAGAATGAAAATTATTGCAGATAGAGAAAAGCTGTTACTTGCTTAAATGTTCAGCTCATTTAGCTCTACAAAAGTCTCCATAGGGTTGAAGTTGTCAGATGACCCCTTATAGGGGTTGCAGCCCCTTAAAGGCAAAAAATAGTGTTTTTGGCCTATAGAATGAAAACTGTTGCAGAGAGAGAGGAGCTGTTGCTTGCTTAAATGTTCAGCTCATTTAGCTCTACAAAAGTCTTCATAGGGCCCAGGTTGTCAGATAACCCCTTATAGGGGTTACAGCCCCTGAAAGGCAACAATAGTGTTTTTGGCCTATAGAATGAAAATTTTTGCCGATAGAGAGGAGCTGTTGCTTGCTTAAATGTTCAGCTCATTTAGCTCTACCAAAGTCTCCATAGGGTGGAAGTTGTCAGAAGATCCCTTATAGGGTTTACAGCCCCTTAACAGTGAAAAATAGTGTTTTTGGCCTATAAAATGAAAACTAATGCAGATAGAGAAAAGCTGTTGCTTGCTTAAATGTTCAGCTCATTTAGCTCTACCAAAGTCTCCATAGGGTGGAAGTTGTCAGAAGATCCCTTATAGGGGTTACAGCCCCTTAACAGTGAAAAATAGTGTTTTTTGCCTATAAAATGAAAACTATTGCAGATAGAGAAAAGCTGTTGCTTGCTTAAATGTTCAGCTCATTTAGCTCTACCAAAGTCTCCATAGGGCCCAAGTTGTCAGATGACCCCTTATAGGGGTTACAGCCCCTTAAAGGCAAAAAAAAAGTGTTTTTGGTCTATAGAATGAAAATCATTGCAGATAACGAAAAGCTGTTGCTTGCTTAAATGTTCAGCTCATTTAGCTCTACAAAAGTCTCCATAGGGTGGAAGTTGTCAGAAGATCCCTTATAGGAGTTACAGCCCCTTAACAGCGAAAAAAAGTGTTTTTGGCCTATAAAATGAAAACTATTGCAGATAGAGAAAAGCTGTTGCTTGCTTAAATGTTCAGCTCATTTAGCTCTACCAAAGTCTCCATAGGGTCCAAGTTGGCAGATGACCCCTTATAGGGGTTACAGCCCCTTAAAGGCAAAAAAAAAGTGTTTTTGGCCTAATTAGAATGAAAATTTTTGCCGATAGAGAAAAGCTGTTGCTTGCTTAAATGTTCAGCTCATTTAGCTCTACAAAAGTCTCCATAGGGTTCAAGTTGTCAGATAACCTCATAAAGACAAAAAGAAAGTGTTTTTGGTCTACAAAATGAAAACTATTGTAGATAGAAAAAAAGCTGTTGCTTGATTAAATGTTCAGCTTATTCAGCTCTACAAAGTTTGTCATAGGGTTTACATCAAGACCAGGTGAGCGATTCAGGCTCCTGGGAGCCTCTTGTTGGATTATTAACGACATTTCATTGCCCAATTGGTACACTTTGGCTTCTTAGGACAGTGTATTCATTAATAGATTTTTTTTTTTGCAGGAAAGCGACTGTTTGGTGATGGGTACAGTGGGTTAGAATATGATTATAGAGGACTATTAAGACTTTATAGAACAATAAAAAACTACGCCATGGCAGAGCATTATCATAATGTTTTACAACAGTGGAACCAGATAAGAGACCGCTCTAATCAAAACGAAGTTGAACCATTAGAATTTAACATCACCAAAACCATTGATGAACTTGTATGTACTGTTTTTGAAGATCATGTGTCCTGATAAGATGCAAATTTTGGGGGAAAAATCCTAAGTCCTCAGTCATCTTTGTTTGTTGGAGATCTATTTTATCAGTATTAGATAAATGTGTTTCTAAGTCATGTTGATCGGTACTAAAGGTTATGAAAAGTTATGTCTGTTAATGTGTATGGTACTCCATACTTGTGTCTGTTAATGATAGTTAAAGATCATGACTGTTAATGCTGATGGCGCTCCACAATCATGTCTGTTAATATGCCAAGATCATGTTAATTATTTGTGTTCCTGGGTTATGTTGGTATAGATATTTAAGATTAACCTTAATCTAGTTCATGAGTATCAAAAACTGTCATGTGATATAATTACTTGAGAGGCTAAATGCAAGAGTGTTTAAGTCAAACATAATATCTTAGATTTTCATGTTTTTTATTGTATACCGGTATGTATGTTATGTAGTGAATAATAATGCATGATTAAGATGTTTGTTCTAAGGAATGTGATAGAGGCCTATTTCTTGAAAAATGTTGTCCTGAATAAAATCATTCATGGCATTCACCCTTCTAATGAACAATTAAATCTGTTTACTTTTCTTTTCAATCCTTTTTGTAGAGAAGGGGAAATTTTATTTGTGTGGATAAATACCTACTATGTTTACTTTTCTAAAGATTATCCAAGTAGAATACCATATAGCAGGTTATTTTCATGGTAGGATGTAAATGGTGAAAATAAATCCGATGAAAATATTATTCTAGCGCAATTACAAACACATCAACAAACCGTGAATATAAAACCGGCAAAATTTTTTTACATACTTTTTCAGACAAAACCGCAAAAATTTACCCCTACAAAAATAACCCACTATACGGTATATTTTGAAAAAAAAAGGTTTTTCTATACAGAAGATGACTCACTGACTGTTTTTTTATCCTAATGTTAAGCTTGTGATAAAACTGTGCTTTCACTGTTTGTTAAAGAGGCTGTGAACTACTGTAAACTGTTTTTGTGGTTACTAATTTTGGCTCGGTCACTCCAAATGGCTATTTTGTGAATAATAATTTTCAATTATCTTACTTTGTTTTTAAAATAATAATTCTATATTCACCTGTACTAATTTTCTCAGAATTTTGTCTCGCCTGTGACGAAAAGTCGATGAAGGCAAGACATAGGTACATGTATTACTTTCCGACGGCGGAGGCGGCGGTGTAAACTTTTTTGTAAGACTTTTGTGGTCAGTGAATTGCTTGAAAAGTATAATGGCTAGGCATCTGATATTGGGTATACAGACAGTTGGGATTATGGTCTACACAACTGTCCCCATGCTGTGTAGCCCTATTTTCACGCTCCAGTGATACTGTGAACTTAGGTCTTTTTTCAGGCTTAAAAAATATAATAGTTAGGCATCTGATATTGGGTATACAGACCCTTTTTGTGTTAATATCAAGAAATGAAAGCTTAGGTAGTTGATTTTGGTGATGGTGCCAGCAGGCGAGACATACTTTTAGTGGCCACACTTGTTATTGACTGTGATTATAGTGAAAATTAGTACACCACAAAGGTTTACAGTATATTTATGTGATTATATTTATAGAAATGTTAATTGTTTATTATGTTATATCATGTACTAATTGTAGATTTGTGATGCCCTACCCATTAGATTTATTATCTATAGTCTGTTCTTTGAGCTTGCTTGGTTGACAAAAAAGTGGGAAATACTCCTATTTCCCAAGACACATCCTTGGAAACCATGGGTTCTTCTCTCCCTTACTCACTCATTGCCTCCTGGGTCATTTCGTACGACATCTACATCTATGTCAATGACTTGAACAGGTCAAAGAATCTACCTTTTAAGGATTATGTTTACATCAAACATTTGACCAATGGTTTTTGAAAGAATATAAATAACTACGATCACCAACACATGCTTTTAAAGAAATAATTTCAAAATATGGAACATAACATTACTTTATAAGGAGAATTTACCCATGCCAAATAAAATAAAGTTTAAAACCAAAAATATTTGGTATTGATGAAATATGAGCGAGGAAGATCAAGAAAATATATTTATGTTGAGAACTTTTCTATTAAGACGTCGAAAAAGTTTTACTATTTTCTCCCTTTGAAAGGTCAATTTTAAAAAAAAATTGATTGATTGATAGGTCAAATGAAATCTAGATGACTCGACCTGTTGAAAGAGGTCAGCAACTAATGATTCAAGTATTGATAAATTTGACGTCATTTCTAATATGGTTGCTTCTTACAATGAATTGCAAGTGCATATATACAGAGTGGCTTCAAAATATTAGTTAAAAACAGCATGATGTATGTACTTCTAGTTGTTGAGCAGGAGTTTGGTGAGTCTGGTCTTCAACTCATCACTGCTCTGAATATCAAGTAGGTCATTTGGTAGATGGTTCCATTCCCTGATGGTGCGTGGGGAAAAAATGTTACGATATACTTCTTTGTGTGTTCTTGGTTGTATGTTGCCCTGAAGGTAGTGTCTTGATGTTCTTGTGGGTTTGAGGATGTACAACGGAATAGGTATTGCAAGTTATTATGGATTGACTTGTGTAAGAGTGTTATCCTGGATATTTTTCTTCTCGCTTCCAAAAGTTTTAAGTTAAGCTGTTCTAGGATTGCCGTAACTGTCCCTGGCTCTCTTGAATAATTTCTATTAATAAATTTCATTGCATGGCGTTGGACCGTCTCTGTTTGGTCAATGTATTTCTTGACATGGGGGTCCCATGAACAGCTGGCATATTCTAGGTCTGGTAATAACAAATATTCTACATGTATTACCATGATAACTGTTGACCAATCAGCTAAAATTCAAGTCATTACAACAATTACAGGTGGCTAATGCCCACTAATTCATCTGCCTATAAAACTGTTCACTTTTTTAGCTTAAATATTACATCACTGCAGACCTATATCTAGTTTAATGTTTGTCTTTTATTTCAAGAAAATTTGAAAGAAAAATTGACCAGTTCGTCTTGTTAATCAATATAAATTTTATGGGTTAAAAAATTTTCAACGAAACATTTCATACAGAGTGTGGCCATGAATCAAATATTGATGCTTTCAGTCTGAGATAATTGAACTAAATTTAGCTATAATTTTCTCAGTTTCAGTGAACAATATAAATAAGTTTTTGAGCATTTTTGCTTACAACTTTTGGCTTACATGTACCTCTCCGTCCAGATATACAACTGCTGTAATCATTGTTGTACCTTCACAAACAAAGTTGGAGTTTTAATATAAGAGTCATCCTGATTTTCAGCCTATCCTCATAGGCAAAACTAACTTTCCTTCCATAAACTGCTTTATGAATCATGATGAAACTTTGCATGAAGAAAGTACATCATTTGTAAGGGGTGTGTAAAGAAATTCAGGGAAGATCATATGAATTGGACTCAAATATTGAGTTGAATATAGCTCATTATTGCTGTAACATTTTTATAAGGCTGGGAAACTGTTATTTATTTTTCACAAATTTTCCAAGGTAAAGAGTTTCACAAAATTTATTTGGTTTCCCTACACCATAAACTACACTGCAGAACTATACTGTGTCTCAATAACCCCGGTAAAAAATGCTTTGCCTAAGGTCGTCTAAATTTGAGTAAATGACGGAAATACCGAAAGGGGCATAGAGTCCCAATTTTTATTTCGAGTTTAGAACAGCCAAAATACTATGTATGACATTATAAAACTTTTCACCAAAATTGGAACAATGCCATGCTATATAAGCATCATAAACAAATTAATTAATTTTCAGCGATTACCCGGTTTCGTTTATTTACATTTTTTTACCTCAAGAAACAGCTTCTTTCCTAAATTTTCTGTGTCTTATATCCAAGCTTATATTGACAATTAATGCACAATTTTTGATGAACAGATTCACAATATTATCTTAACAAATAATTTTATCAAATTTTGTACATTGAGAATGAAAAGTCACATTCGGTATGCCCTTCAATTTTCTGTTTTTAGATCGCCTCGAGACAAAACATTTTTGCTGGGGTAGTTGAGACACAGTGAACTATAGAAAACCAAGAGCTACATTTGTATGATTTTAGTAGAGATTTTTTTTTACAGTCTAATATCTAGTGGTATTCAATTATCTCCCCTGCAGAAAACAGCTAGTGTGTTTTTAAATTTTTAACGATGACAACAACGATGGCGACGGCATATAAACAATCTTCAATTTTCATTTATTACGCATGGATTTGACTACTATCATATACGTTGGACATGTTATGTTATTAACGAATCTTTTCTGTTGCGTAAACAGTTGTTTATAAGGTCAACAAAAGTGCATATTTTAACAAATCGAGTGAAACTTATTGGCCGTTGGAAAAAAATAAAATGTCAACTCAACCTTTAAAAAATCGCACAAGGCGTAATACCTGCAGTACATTTTCGAAACTTGTAGGAATGTTAGGTTATTACCTTTTCTTTCGACAGATATTAGTTTGAAAATTATATTTTACTGTTATCATATAACGATCCATTTGAATTCAATGTGTAACTATGAAAAACTTTCAAGGGACACAACCAAGTTCTATCTTTAATAAATTATAAACATGATAAATGGGAGGCATTCCTATTTTTAAAACGGATGACTGAATATTGAATTGGACATTTACTCCAATACAATGCAAATTCACATATTGTTGATCCCAATTTACGGATACCGGTCAAAAAGGTAAACATGTTCTATGACATAATCGAATTCAACAGGTAAATCGTGTACTTTTAAAAAGAAGGTTGTCAAGACGGACTAGAAAAATAGGTCTTTTTCTTAATTTTATTTTGGCTTTACCTCTTGCAGTACATGTCTGAAAATTTGCAGATGGGAAGATATACATTTAAACAAATAGTGTGATTTTTTTCAATTTTTTATATAAAAGTTAAAGTTGTGCGATCCATTTCAGTTTGCACTGTATGCATTTCATAAATATCCACATAATAACATGCATTAAAATGCAATCTGTTACTTTTAAAAACTCTTTTTAATTCAAAAAAGTTTATTTTATCAGCATAACTTAAAATTGGAAGAAATTTTGTACTAAAAAGAACTTTTGATTCACTTGACAACCAGGATAAACATTCGAATTGACTTTCCTATCTTTTCCGATGAAGAGCTCACATTCTATTGTTTAAATACCACCGGTTTTCGGACTGTTTACATGATTTCAAGTCATTGACCGCTCATTTAGGTAGGGGCTACATCCCATAGTTTTGTGTAGGTTAATAGGAAGTGTTTATATTTTTATTAATGGTGCTCATTTAATAAATTAATGCTTCATTCCTTTGTTGATTTTTTTTATTATTAAACTGTATTCATATTTAATTTGTCTTTTCTGTGTTACTGCCTGTCACCAAATGTTCAATGTTCAACCTGTGGAAAATTTGGCTCTTACAACATCTACAAATTTATAATCTTGAAATTAGTTCTAGTTCTACTATGCAAGAGTCTAGAAGGTTGTTTACTTGGTGCCTGTCGTTGTCTGTTAATTATTTTTCTCAAAAATCTTCTCTGAAACTGCTGGATAGATTTTAATGAAACTTGGTAGACTGATCTTTAGGTGATTTGGATAAAAATAGACCAGGCTGGTCAAAGTACTGTTTTTGGCTAGTAAACCAAAAAGAATAAGAGATGGAGAAAAGCTGCAACCATTATTCTTCAATGCCACCAGGGCGAAGTCCTCAGATGACTCTTTATAGGAGTTATGGGTTGAAGAAACTTGGTATGCATATTCCCCAGTAGTAGCCTAGCACAGTTGCATCCCCATCTCACGACCATGACCTTGATTTTCCGGTTGAGTGACTTTGACAAGTTTCAATACATATAATAGCAATGGAAAAGTTTTGCATGCATCTCAATATTTAAAGAACTATAAGTCCTAGGTTGATGAAACTTGGTATGCATATGCCCCAGTAGTAGCTTAGCACTGTTACATTCCCATCTTTTGACCTTGATCTTGATTTTCCGGTTGTGTGACTTTGACAATTTTCAATACATATATACATGTAATAGCAATGTTAAGGTTTTGCAAACCTCTATAGATGTATCTCATGACAAGAATTATTGGTCCTTAGTTGATGAAACTTGGTATGAATATGCCCAAGTAGTAGCTTAGTATAGTTGCATCCCCATCTTTTGACCTTGACCTTGATTTTCTGGTTGAGTGACTTTGATTATTTTTATTGCATATAAGTTCTATAAACATCTTTTGATCTCATGATCAGGAACTGAAGATCCATGTAAATTCAAAATATAGTAAAAGTAAGAAGAATGAATAATTGTTTCTGATGATGCCAGTAGGCGAGACATACTTTAGTGTTAACTATTGTTTTCATAATGTTTGCCTAAGAAATAAAACTCTTGGAGATAGAGAAAAGCTGTCGCTTGCTTATACCTTCAGATCACATCACTGAGCTGTACAAGTCTCATTTGTTGTTTGGAGGCTCCTTTTAGAGGTAATAGCTCATAGAACAGCCCTAATAGCTTAAGGATTCAGTCTCCTGGGAGCCTCTTGTTAGCATAACATGCAGGATATCAAATTTAAATTTAATGGGAAAACAGGCATGCTTAGCAATAGTCGATTATGAAATTAGTTGGCTTCAGGCCCAATAAGGGGGTTTAAGGATAATTGATATAATATAGAATGGATATGGTGAGCTGCAAAGTTAGAAAGGCGAGTCCGTGTGCCAACAGTGATGAAAATCATCTTTTTAAAGCCGTTGACATCGAAAAATCCAGCATGGGGTTGAGCTGGAATCGAACCCATACTCTGTCATCTATGGCAACTTCAAGGATAAATTTGACATTTTCCAAGACTGCATTAAAATTGAGTAGTTTGTTTTAGTTTAATTATCACAGATGAACATTTTAAAAAATTATAGCGGAATGAAGGAATTTGACCTCCTATGTCTTCTGAATTCATCAATAAATTTCAGACAAACATACATGACATAAGAATATCAAGTCTGAAAATGATTAAAAGGGAGTTATTTCCCTTTTGATATATAATTCTATTTGCTTATCCAGGCAAAACTGTTTATAAACATGTTCCAAATGGAAAAGTAATGAAATCTTGACTTATCAAAAAAGATCTTAGATGAAAATTTAAGAGCCAAGTCTTTTTTTCGCACCATGCACACACTGACTCTAATAAAATATTGATAGAGGCATAGACTTGTAAATAAGAGAGGGGAACAAGTCCTTTTTTAGCTCACCTGACCCGAAGCTGCGAAAATCTATGGTAAATCTAAAAATAAAAACTAATATATATTAGCGGTTCTGATGTTTTTTTTCTCGAAAATTAGACAGAGGAATACGACTTTGGTTAAAAGGGTCTGATTAGCAAGTACCGAATTTTAGGTCTGCAGCATATCTACTTCCTGTTTACCAACTTACTGAAAATATTGACATATATGATGGCTAATGATAAAAAATACATAAGGGTTTTTACTATAAATCACTGACTGTCTGATCTTTTATGTGGAGTAGACACGTGGGAGTAGAGATGAAAGTTGTTCCTAGTACTGAGTTTGTACGATTAGCAGTGCGGCTATTTGTACAATTTTTTGTCATTCGATCAAAATGCACAGGTACCAATTAGGTAACATTTCTGGATTGACCAAATTAACTTATTTTCAATGAAAACTAATAAATTCATTTTTGGTATTAATAGCCCCATTTACACATGTTACATGCACAAATTATACATATGTATGTAAATATACACGTGCAAATTTACACACGTATGTATAAGCATTTACATGAGTTTTGTGCTTAGTGTGTATTTTTTTAAATTTATTCAAAAGATTTGACTGGATCAATACATGCAATATGAACTATACGTATCAGGCACCAATCACAGGCGTTTGGGTCCACAGGCGTTTGGGTCCACAGGCGTTTGGGTCCAGGATTTTATTTTATTATAAATAACGTGTATATAAAAATTTTCATCTCGTCTATATACTATCCGAAATAGTATATAGACGAGATGAAAATTTTTATATACACGTTATTTATAATAAAATAAAATCCTGGACCCAAACGCCTGTGGCACCAATGGGTGTCGAAAGTCCGAAAGGGCAACGCAAGATCAGCAAACATCACGAGATAAGCAAAAAGAAATTACTAAAGATTTATTTTAAATTAAAGATTATTTTTAATGAGTCCATTTTGTCAAGTTTTGAAATATTAAATAGATTATACCAATGATCCAAGATAAGTCGCTGCAATTTAATTTGATTGGATAAAAAAGTTTGTACGAATAGCCGCAATTGTAATAGGAACCACTGCCTATTTTTAATGAAGCCGTGTTTCTAAACACTTTGCAGAAAAAAATCAAACTGCCTGAAAGAAGCAAATTAAAGAGGCACCAATGGGACATCCGGGTGTCGAAAGTCCGAAAAGGAAACGCAAGACATTAAATAAAGCAAAAAGAAACACAAAAAAAACCAAAAAAATTAATAGGAACAGAAATCAACAACGTAAACCTTTCGGCCCAAGTCGTAACGTTCAACATATTTTTGGAAAAATTTCAAATAAAACAAAAAACGAAAAATGAAACTGACCAGATATAAAGAATGTATAATTTTTCAAGGGAAGAAGTGAAAAAAATCATGCTCTGGAAACCAAATCAATTCAATATATGACTGATGGACGATCGAACGGAAAGCTGCTTGCTATAGCTACCCCCCCCCCAAACTGCTTTGCTCGAAGGAATTAAAACACAGATACTGAAAGGCTTTTGTGTGAGTTTTTTTTTCAAAACTGGAACATGAAAATTCCAAAAGTTGTTTAGCGTAATTCACAATTACGTTTGTTTTAATTGCATTGGCATTTGCCATTGACACAATGAACATTTTCCACAGGACAACCAACGACGGTTCCGGATGGACAATCCTCTTTTACGTTGCAGTGGTCATCTGAAAAACAAAAGAAAAATGTCTTAATTCCTGACTGGTTAAGGACTTTATTCTTGATTTACTTTTACAATTGTGACAGAAATCACAAGGCAAAAGAGTTATTGCAAGGTGACCAGTTGAAGTAACAAAAAGGAAATCTTTGAGAAAGTGATACAATACACCGGGCCATTTTCTAAACTATGCTTTTCGTAAAAATAAAAAATTTTACTAAGCAGGAAGATGTATCCCACAGTCCCGTTTTCAGCATTATAAACATCTTGTCAGTAACCATATATAAGAGCGTATAAGTCATCGCTGTTTTTTTTTCTCGGCACATCAAACTTTTGCAAATATTCCAAATCCCATCTTAACCTATTAAGGGGGCGATCATTTGACTCTAAAGGGGCAGTTTGTGAATAAATATTCTAGTCTGCAAACGTATGAAATAAATATTCTGACCTCTACCTCCAATAAAATAAAATAATTTATAATCTGCCCCAAGATTCTTTAGTATGGTATGTAGAAAATAAACATTCTCACCGCATAGCGGTGGTAAATAATTCTTTAAACCGCAAATTTTAGAAAATAGATAATCTGACACGACCAAAACTGCCAGCCGCCCTATCAGAATCAATTGTTCGTCCCCTAACCATGCTGAATAGATTTAAAATACTATTTTAACCGACCCGGCCCCAGTTTCATAAAACTTCCTCAAATCCTTCCTCAACTGAGATTTCTTGCAATTTCATTGGTCAAAATTTGAGTTGAGGACAGATTTAAGGAAATCTCAAATAATGAAATTAGGGACCCGATCAGATGTGAGCTCCCAAAGAGTTTTGGTTATCACACCAAGAAATTTTAACACTTGCACCCAAATTTTAATACGATTCATTGGATTGGACACGATTTGGAAACTTTTGTTATGATCCATCTATTATAACATCGGTCGTTTGACTGCAGCTACAACTGATTCAATTTTCAATATGACAGTTTATTTGTCGTTTTTGAATTTGTGTGAAATAAACTGACTCTCATCTGGATATTTTTACCTTAATGGCCAAACAATTTGATTAAGTATACAGGTTCAAAAGACTAAATCAAATTGCTTGACTATCAAGGGGGGTGTCACAGCCCCCGCCCCCGGAATACCGAATACCGTTTAAAAAAGGACAGAAACCCGTTAAAAAGACTGGAATACCGAATACTCTAAAGATCACGGCGTACGCGTACCAAAAGCCTAAAAATTCGGAACATCGCGTACCGCGTACCACACCTTGGCGTGCCGAATACCCTTTAAAAAGCACGGAATACCGCGTACCAAAAGGGCTGTGACACCCTCATCAAGGTAAAAAAAGTATAGCCAGGCTAACTGATGAGTTTTGCCCCTCTGTAGCGACTATTAAGACTCTCTATGTACCATGGGTCGTCTAGTCCATGACACCCAACCGCTAGAATGAGCTGTCCTAGAGTACAGGGCACAAAGTGTGTGTGTGTTGGTGTTTAACGCCCTTTATCGACGCACCTGGGCCATGTAGGGCGGTCAGTTTTAATGGTGGAGGAAACCGGAGTACCCGGAGGAAACCACCGACCTTGGGCAGGTAACTGACAAACCTAATCACATACAGTTGGGGAAGTCCCTTTTTGTTAAATACAAACGGGACTCGAACACCAGCTGAGATAGGGCACCAAGACCTTAAGTATCAAGGTCATGAAGGTTATAGTCAGTTTATTTTATACCCGATAAAAGATCTGTATGACTAGTTGAGAATTAAATCAAGAGTTGCTTCAGTCAAACGACCAGTGTCATTATAAATGGACAATAATACAAAAAAATATATTTTCAGTTTTCTGCAACATTGCAAGACAAAAGAGTCTTTGCGAAAAAAAATTATTCAAAGAACTTTGTGAAAATACTGATCATTACGAACAATATAATGACAACCAAAAATAAAAAAATACTTCTCAATCAAAATAGCTATAAACAAGTTAATGTTATAAGTTCCTATTTAAAACAATGCTAGTATTGAGGACAGGGGACTCTTAATAAAATACTTGAAAAGCCTATAGTGCATTGTTCGCGTAAAATATTATGTATTATACGTTAATTATGTATTTCTACTTTTGTATTGTTATTATTGTTATATTATTTGTTTTGTCACAAACTTTGTCCAGATGTTTATATGACAATAAATTTGATTGATTGGTAATGTTAAATTCTTAATATAATTCACGTGTACTTACCACGGGGACATGTGCACACGTCTCCTTGGCAGCTTCCGGCATAACCGCCATGACAATGTCCTAGACACTCAGAGTCCACTGCACAATGTTTACCGACAACCATACCTTTAAAATCATGAAAAAGTCATTAAGAGACCGACAGCCATACCTTTAGAATAATGAAAATCTCATTAAGAGACCGACTTTCTAACCCGAAAGGGTGGGATGGGGCTTTGAATTTTTGTTTGGATTAAACTTTTTTTCCGCGCAAAGGCCAAAAAATGTTTACTAATTTTTATACGACCGCAAAAAATTTGCGGACGTATAATGGTATGATGCTGTCGTCGTTGTCGTTGTCGTTGTCGTCCGTTAACTTTAGTGTATACACGATAACTTTAGTTCTAGTTATCCAAATGCAATCAAATTTGACAATGATATTACTTACCATTAAAGGATGAATGGGATTGATTTTGGGAGTCCCCCCTTTTTTCGTTTGGAAATTAAGGGCCAAAAGGGGCCAAAATTGTAACTTTTTTGTTTGTTCTTACAATAACTTTTTCAAAATCTTCTCCTCTGAAACTACTGAACAGAATTCAATGAAACTTGGTATGATTGATCATTAGGGTGTCCTGCACTATAGTAATGTTTCAATTTCTGATTCGTCAAAAAACATGGCCGCCGTGGCTAAAAATAGACCAGGGGGGTCAAACTACTGTTTTTGGCTTGTAATTCAAAAAGTATAAGGGATAGATGAAATCTGATGCCACCTTACTGCTTCAGGATCAAAAGTTCTACAAAAGTCTCCATTTGGTCGAAGTTGTCAGAAGACCCCTTATAGGGGTTACGGCCCCTTAAAGGTGAAAAATAGCATTTTTTCATGTTTTTGCCCTATAGTATGAAAATTATTGCAGATAGCAAAAAGCTGTTGCTTGCTTAATTGTTCAGCTCATTTAGCTCTACAAAAAACTCCATACGGTCGAAGTTGTCAGATGACCCCTTATAGGGGCTACAGCCCCTAAAATAATGTTTTTTCATGTTTTTGGCCTATGAAATGAAAACTATAGCAGGTAGAGAGAAGCTGTTGCTTGCTTAAATGTTCAGCTCATTTACACAATTAAGAATTAGTTTTTGCGACCCCCCCCCTTTTTCCCCTATTAGGTAATTAGGGGCCAAATGGGGCCAAAATCGAAACTTTTTTATTTGTGGTCCGATTAAAAAAAATTTTTTTTGCAAGTTTATTCTTGTCAGGGAGTGAATCCAAATTTGAGAATTTATTTTTGTGACCATCCCCTTTTTCACTTGTTTTGTAATTAGGGGCCAAAAGGGGCCGTAATCAAAACTTTTTTGTTTCTGGTTTGTTTTTGAAATTTTTTTTTGCAAGTTTATTTTTGTCAAGTAGTGAATCCAAATTTGAGAAATTATTTTTGCAACCCCACTCCTTTTTCACCTGTTACATAATAAGGGGCCAAAAGGGGCCGAAATTGATTTTTTTTAATTCTTGTCCGATTTTGACAATTTTTTTGCAAGAGAAGAATACAAAATTGAAAATTTATATTTTTACCCCCTGGGTCGAAAGTCCACCAGAGCAGCATGTGTCAAAAACCTTTGTCAGTCCACCATGGGCTGCATGTGTCCAGAGCAATAGACTATTCATATTGGGCCTAAAATGTACAGGGTTCAACATGTTGCGGTCGTATCATGCTGCGCTCGGCGAAGCTTTTTATTTTTAAAAGTATCAAGAAATACTTTTTTCAATATAAGCATCATTTCATATCCTATAGAATAGTTTTTTGTTGTCATTTTTTTTTTCTCATAAATTGAGAAAAACCCCAAAGCCCCCCTTCTTCAAGTAAAATGGTCGGTCCCTGTGATTATTCTTTGATCATCCAGTACAACAGACGTAGAGGTACCGCATTACAATAGAGGTGGGTTAAGGTTCATCAGTACTTTTTTTAAAATTGCGTAGTTTTCTAACTACTTTTAATATGTGCACTACCGTGAAAACTGTAAAAAAGCGTAATACTAGAACAAAGATATTATGAATTCCAGATTCTTCATTTTCAATTCCTTTATGATATAATAGACGTTACGTCCAAAATTGCTACCCGACGTTGTAACGCTAAAACGGCGTCAAAAATAAGTTGAATTAAGATACTTGTTTAGCCGTGAATGTGAATTTTGTGCTGTTATTTTTGATAATGAGTATATATAAAAGGGGTCGTTCAGTACATGTTATAATTTCGGTCATTATTTTCAAAATATATTCTGCTACAATTTCTGTATTTTTTTCCTTTTTTTTCGACTGTGTGTGTTTTAAGTTATTTGCTTTGGTTTTATTATTATTCTGTTTCATTTTTCTTGTTTTATTTTTATTAATTCATTTAGTACGCTAACTTATCAAATTACATAACTAAGTAATGCAATGAAACATGATTGACTTTTGTTTATTTATTCATCTATCTTAAAATTATGTCTTGACATTTTTTTTTTCGGAGGCTACTGAATTCTATTGTTCGACCTTTAGATTTCAGATGCAGTCAAAATAAATAAAACGGAAACGGAATAACTGATTGTGATTTTCTGTGGAATAACTGAACGAAGATGCTTTCTCCATCTTTAATACCCACTGACAACACTTGAACCCTTTGGAAAAGACATGCCTATCATCAGTACAGACCCAGTACAATTTCTTTTAAAATTTCAACTTCCCTTATACACGTTATACCGGTTTATTTACGTACCAAAAGTCAATTTACAAAAATATTGGATGTACATGGTCCTGACAATTCGTGCACTTTTTACAGAGTAAAAGAATCTCTTAATAATACGAATAATATTACTGTTTTTTTTAACAGAAAGCTATTTTGAAATATCATGTCCTGATTTTTTAAAACATGTTCTAACAAATATACAAAAATTCAAACATTACGTTGAAATGTTAGAAATAAACGTCAAAATCCTAAAGAGGGACATTTCCGCTAGACATTTCATAGTTTTGATAATTCGAGCAACTGATGAGGGAAGTATTCAAAAATTATGAAATTAGACCAGTCCGAAAACCGGTGGTATTTAAACAATAGAATGTGAGCTCTTCATCGGAAAAGATAGGAAAGTCAATTCGAATGTTTATCCTGGTTGTCAAGTGTATCAAAAGTTCTTTTAAGTACAAAATTTCTTTCAATATTAGGTTATGCTGATAAAATAAACTTTTTTGAATTAAAAAGAGTTTTTAAAAGTAACAGATTGCATTTTTATGCATGTTATTATGTGGATATTTATGAAATGCATACGGTGCAAACTGAAATGGATCGCACAACTTTAACTTTTATATAAAAAATTGAAAAAAAATCACACTATTTGTTTAAATGTATATCTTCCCATCTGCGAATTTTCAGACATGTACTGCAAGAGGTTAAGCCAAAATAAAATTAAGAAAAAGACCTATTTTTCTAGTCCGTCTTGACAACCTTCTCTTTAAAAGTACACGATTTACCTGTTGAATTTGATTACGTCATAGAACATGTTTACCTTTTTGACCGGTGTCCGTAAATTGGGATCAACAACAAGTGAATTTGCATTGTATTGGATTAAATGTCCAATTCAATCTTCAGTCATCCGTTTTAAAAATAGGAATGCCCCCTTTTATCATGTTTATTATTAATGAAAGATCGAACTTGGTTGTGTCCCTTGAAAGTATTTCATAGTTACACATTGAATTCAAATGGATCGTTAAGTGATAACAGTAAAATATAATTTTCAAACTAATATCTGTCGTAAGAAAAGGTAATAACCTAACATTCCCACAAATTTCGAGAATGTACTGCAGGTATTACTCCTTGTGTGATTTTTTAAAGGTTGAGTTGACATTTTAATTTTTTCCAACGTCCAGCAAGTTTCACTCGATTTGTTAAAATATGCACTTTTGTTGACCTTATAAACAACTGTTTACGCAACAGAAAAGATTCTTTAATAACATGACATGTCCAACATATATGATAGTAGTCAGGTCCATGCGCAATAAATGAAAGTTGAAGATTGTTTACATGCCGTCGCCATCGTCGTTGTCATCGTTAAAAATTTAAAAACACATTAGCTTTTTTCCGCAGGGGAGATAATTGAATACCACTAGATATTAAACTGAGACCGTGCTCGCTGAGTACTTTTGACTGATACTAGGACTTTAAAAATATATTTCAATTTTAATTAAAAACATTTACATCGTCTCATAAGACCAATAATTTGCGACGCTGATTTTTACGCGGTGACATTATTGCTAGACAAAAAGATAAGAAGAGTTCAGATATAAATTGGATTGGCAGAATAAAACCACTTTGAAATTTTGATGTATAATAAAAGTACTTTAGGTTGATGAATTTTTTGCTATATTATGCTGATGCAAATTCCATCCTAAGTAAGCTGATTTCTTACTTAAGAATATTCTTTTCAGTCGGGACAATCTCTTTTTTCTGAGTCTGTCCTAAATTTTTGTACTTTGCTTTTGAAAAAAAAGACGAAAGACGTACAACTTAATGTACTAATGTCATAGAACACTCTTTTGAGTTTGCAAAGTTTTACTGCAAAATTTCGCGGAACCATATTGAATTATGTTCGTTAACAACATGCCTTCTGTTACATGGGACAACGAAAAAAGTTACGTTACCGGGGAAATCGATGGCGTATGATTTTTACACAAATCGGGATTTTAGAAATTTACCTTAAATGCTATTTAGGTTAATTGGTAAGCTTTCATCTGATATATAATATTTATAAACAATTTCATTGAAAAAGGGCATATAAAACACCGGAAATTAAGATTTAACCTATTTTTGTGAAATGTAGCAGTTTCTGACGTTGCGTCAATAGTGTTCTCTTTCTCTCTCTCCATTTTTAGGAATGATATCACGTACATCCCTATTAGGTCTTTCAAACTGTGTCAGTGTATTATGTGTTATTACCAGATCCTATGATCGAAATGGGAATTTTTACCATACCACAAAAGATGGTTTAACCCACCATTTCTTTTGCAATGCCGGTACCAACTTAAGTCACCTGACAACATTACTCCTGAATTCGGCTCTACTGCTACATTTGTATCTCAGGACTATTGTGATCTATTTGAAATGAAAGGTATTGGGAACTTTTTCTATCGAATATAAGTAATAAACATGATTAATACACCTAAGAATAGTCACGAATGAATCTTATTTGATAACATTTCTGCTACTTTTTGCTTAAACTACACTCTTTTTTCGATCAATAAGCTTACCAATGGCCAAAACCAAGAGAAAGGCAACGACAGCTTTCATGGTGTCAATGTAACGCTTCCAACAGATAAAGCAAGTATGAGCACGAATGCGTATAGAGATGTCTCCAGTCTGTCCCCGACTTTGTAAAGATAAGAAGTTTTCATTACGAACACGTGTCTATTTTAGACATTGGTCCACATTATTCAAGGACTGACCATGAACTGTCTTAATTATCAAAACCAGAACGACACATAATTTATATTGGTATGAAATAATAAAATGACAATATTCAATATTATAGGTTTTATCATAAATCAGACTGGACCATGCATGGCAAGAAAAAAATGTGGGAGGCCATGGATATTTTCTTTGTTCTGCCTTTTTATTTTCGGAAAAAGTCGATCCTTGATTTTGCAGATTTTTTTTATTTTTAAAGCAACTGTAAATTTTTTAGCCAAAAATACCATCCTTCCCTTTTTTACTCGTCCTGCTTTTTATTTATGGATTCAGTTTGCCATCCTGCCTTTTTATTTCAAATTTCACAATTGCCCCCCCCCTAAAAAATCAAATGGTCGCTCCCTAAACAATGACATATATACAACAGCACTGACAATTAGGCCATAGAACTGAATTCTGGGAATGGAACCAAACGTTCATTTTATAAGTAAGGATCGGCCGCCTCCGTGTCCATTAAATCTCTGGCACTCGGAAAACATTAACAAGATGACAAAATATACAAACTCTGTTTTGTATTTGTAACTATTACATGTACCACAAAGGCATTGAATTTTGATGCTCTTGTGGTATAGAATATGGTCCGATCCTCGTCAGCTATCTGAGGGGTGAAAAATTCCTTAACCAATTATCCGACTCTCTTTTGACACCATTTGTGGGGATGTTCTCAAGGAACTATGATCAAAAACTGGTCTATTGCTAAAAATTTTAAATGGATAAAAAATTCAAATGAAAAACTTTTGGAGTGTTTAAGTGATAAAGAAGTTATCAACCAATTTGTAAATTTTGAGACTAAAGCCTTCAACACAAATCAAGAAGGTATAAATTCTGCTGCAGAAGAACTAAATGAATTATTCAGTAATATTACAGAAAAGTCATGCAAATTAAAAAAACATGGGAAGAAAAAATCTCGAAAGTTTAAACAAAATTGGTCTGATGAGTTGGTATATGACCAAAAAAGTCTATAAATTTTACTTGTAGTCAAATAAGAAAAAATCCTTATAATAAGGATTTGAGACAAAAATATTTTAATCAACTTAAAACTTTTAGAAAAATGGTGAAGCAGAATAAAAAGCTACATATGCAATATATATATGATAAATTATCAGATTCTATGCAAAATAATCCCAGTGAATTCTGTAAATTACTTAAAGAAAATAACCAGATTAGTGATGAAAAGGAAAATGAAGTTAAAACTTTAGTAAATGACTTTGATAAAATAGTCAAACATATTCAAGACCAAGGAGAATGCAAAAATATTAACGACAAATTTCAAAAGGGTATAGAAACTGAGTTAAACCATTTGGAGCAACACTTGGGTGAAAATTCTGAGACTGACAACCCAATTAGTATCAAAGAAATCAAATCAGCATTAAAAAAATTGAAAAAGGGTAAAGCAAATGGACCAGATGGTATAATAAATGAAATATTCAAATACAGTTGTGAGGTAACTGTTAAAAGTATTGCAAAACTCTTTAATTTGATTTTAAAAATGGCCACTTTCCAATTCAATGGAATAAGTCCTTTTTGATTTTGCTACATAAAAGTGGGGATAAAACTGATCCTTCTAATTACAGAGGAATTTCACTGATCAATTGTATAGCTAAATTGTTTAGCGCCATATTAAATGAGAGACTTAAAACTTGGATGAAGGATAGATATTCAAATTCCCAGTTTGGTTTTCGAGAAAAATCATAGAACTTCTGACAGTCTTTTTATTTTAAAATCTCTTTTTAACAAATACTTACATAAGAAGAAGACAAAATTATTTATATGCTTTGTAGACTTCAAAAAAGCCTTTGATTCAGTTTGGAGGGAGGGATTACTGTTCAAGTTAGCTAAACTTGGAATTGGAAAACATTTATTCAACACAGTAAAAACTATGTTAGCCAATTCAAACATTGCGCTTAAATTAGAAGGACATTGTTCTGAATATTTTGAAGTAAATAGGGGGGTAAAACAGGGGGATTCACTCAGTCCTACACTTTTCAATATATTTATTAATGATCTCAGCTCAGAATTTGAAAGGGACGAGTGTAAACCCTCTATTCTTCTTAACTCAAAAGTTGGTTCTCTTTCGTTTGCAGATGACTTACTTATTATTTCAGAAAGTAAAGAAGGTCTTCAAAGAAGTATAAATAATTTAAGTGATTATTGTGGAAAGTGGCAGTTAACTCTAAATGTAAAAAAGACAAAATCCATGATAATCCAAAATAGATTAATAGATTCTGATTCATTCGTCACATTTAATGATGAAAAAATTCAAAATACATCTGAGTATAAATTTTTAGGCTGTTTATTAAAGTGCAATGGTAATCTGAAGTCCAGTCTAGATGATTTAGCAAAAAAGGCAAGAAAAGTTTTATTTTTACTTAGAGAAAAATCTAAATCAATGGGAAATTTTCCCATCAAGGTGATGAATAACTTATTTGAAAAACTAGTTAGACCTATTTTAACATATAATTCAGAGATATCATTTATGGATAATTATTTGACTTTCTATAGAGCTAAAAAACGAGGTACACAGACAAATAAAGTTGTAGACTATATTTCCTTTGTAGATAAGACTAGCTCTGAGAAAGTTCATTTAAATTTTTGTAAATCCCTATTGGGAACTAAAAAAACTTCTTCAAACATAGGGGTGAGAACAGAATTGGGTAGACTTCCTATTGAAAGTTTCATACATACTCAATCTCTATTATACCTAGCAAGACTTCATACAGATGATATAAACCCATTGTTAAAAGAATCTTTTGATCTCACCAAAGAACTTGATAGTCAAGGCATTTATAGTTGGTATACTTTTGTCAAAGACATTTCAGCAGATTTAGATTTCTCAGAAAATGTTTTCAGTTGTAAGGTGTTAAAAGAAGTAAAAAATTTAAAAAACGATGTTAAAAATAGAGTCACTGAAAATTTCAAAAGAGTATTTCTTGAAAAAATTGATGGATTCGACGAAACTAGCAAATTATTTCTTTATAAGAAGTTAAATCCATCTCTAGAGGGTGAATTCTATCTTTCGGAACCATTATTTTCAATTAGGAATATATTCACCAAAATGCGTATCAGTGACCACAGCCTTGAAATAGAAAAAGGCCGTTATTATAAAATTCCTCGTCAAGATATACTTTGCAAATCTTGTAAGTGTATTGAAGACGAGTATCATTTTATCTTAAATTGTAAAATTAATAATAAGTTGAGAGAAAATCTTTACAACTCTATTAAAGCTGATAATAGAGAATTTTTCAATATGACAGAAGAAGAAAAACTGGTCTATTTGCTTAACCCTAAAACTTCTAAACATATTAGGTTGATAGGATTCTTTTTAAAACAGTCATTAGAACTGAGGACGGAAGTTTCATAAGTCATTTAATATGTTATTTGCCTTTATTATACTTATACAATATATAGCATATTATATCATGTTCTTGTAGTCATCTTATACTTGCTTTCTTATTTGTATATGTATGTCTTTGTCACAAACTGTACATATGTTTAATGACAAATAAAAGTTTTTTATAGTATGATGTTAGTCCATCGGAAATGACGGGAAAAGGTTGTTCTCATTCATTGACCATTATATTCACTTACTTTTAAATGATGTTTGGTACTAAAACGCTTCCCATGACATCTTATATAATTAATGTTTATTCATTTGAATATTTGTAATTGAATTAAAAGCCGACACAAAGTAAGCGCTATGATACAATATCGGTTTTGTTTTGCCTTTTTTTACAGGAACTTTCTCCCCTCTATCAATATTTTTTTTAAGTCAGTGCCCAAGGTGCAGTAAAGAAAAATTAAAAAAATAAAACCACTTTCCTTTAACGCAACATTTATCGGTCACATCCCGAGAATGTCTACAAAATTAATAGACCTTCTTTTTCATATCCACGCGATTGCCAAATATTATACAAAATCGCTTCAAAGGCCGAGATGCTAGAATGAAGATATATTTGTGTGTTTTGGAAAGAAAAAAAATCATCCATGCAACGAATCATAAATTAAACTGAGATATTAATTATACAGGTCTATGATATAATTCAGGAGGATTGTGTGACGATTTTTTTAAAGAGCAATGCGTAAACCCGCTACATCATGTGAATATTGAAAAATTCAAAAATCTGGCAAAATTAAAGAAAGGCACAGGATACGGTTACGGCAAAACAGGTACAATAAGAAGTTCTTATTGTAACGGCAAAGACGAAAATCAGGAGCGGATGACGGGACGGACACCAGATCATTTATGACCGTAACAATAAGAATTTTCTTATTATTACGGCACTTATTCTTACGGCATGGTCGATATAATTGGCATAAGAGATTTACCAAAGATAAGATATTTTATAGTTAACTTCTTTCGCTATTACTAATAATCATTTAATTAGGTAACAATAAAAGAATAAATACAGTATCGGTAGATTGTATGGAAATCATTCTCCGGGCTCTTCTTTTTGTTGAACAAAACTTTTTGCCGGTGTGAGTGTCCCGTATGGCACGCCATATTTATATTTATTCCTCTTTAAAGATATCTCATAAAATTTATAAGATATCTCGTATACTTTATAAGATATCTTATAAAATATATAAGATATCTCATATAAATGGTAGTTTATAAGATATCTTATAAAACATATGAGATATCTTATAAAACATATGAGATATCTTATAAAACATATAAGATATCTTATAAAACATATAAGATATCTCATAAAGTTTATAAGATATCTTATAAAGATTATTAGATATCTCATATAAAATAATTTATAAGATATCTTATAAAACTTATAAGATATCTGATAAAACTAATAAGATATCTTATAAAGTTTATAAGATATCTCATAAAGTTTATTAGATATGTTATATATTTTATGAGATATCTTATAAGTTATTTTTTATAAGATATCTCATAAAGTTTACGAGATATCTTATAAACTTTATAAGATATCTTATAACTTTGATCAGATATCTTATAAATTATTTTATATAAGATATCTCATAATCTTTATAAGATATCTAATAAACTTTATGAGATATCTTATATGTTTTATAAGATATCTTATATGTTTTATGAGATATCTTATATGTTTTATAAGATATCTCATATGTTTTATAAGATATCTTATAAACTCCGATTTATATGAGATATCTTATGTATTTAATAAGATATCTTATAAAGTATATGAGATATCTTATAAACTTTATAAGATATCTTATATTTTTATAAGGCCTCTTTAAAGATATCTCATAAAATTTATAAGATATCTCATATACTTTATAAGATATCTCATAAAGTTTATAAGATATCTGATAAACTTTATAAGATATCTTATAAACTTTATAAGATATCTTATAAAAAATAATTTATAAGATATCTCATATACTTTATAAGATATCCTATAAACATTATGAGATATCTTATAAACTTTATCAGATATCTTATAAACATTGTGTTTAGTAGATATCTCATTTTCTTTTAAAGATATCTTATATATTAAATAAGATATCTTATAAAATTTATAAGATATCTCATAAAGTTTATAAGATATCTTATAAAGTATATGAGATATCTTATAAATTATTTTTTATAAGATATCTCATAAAGTTTATAAGATATCTTATAAACTTTATAAGATATCTTATAAAGTATATGAGATATCTTATAAAGTTTATGAGATATCTATAAAGAGGAATAAATGTAAAAACGGCTTGCCATAGTCCCGGCTAAAGAGAAATTGATCTCTTCTGTATACATTCCTATGTTCTTAAGAAATATCTAACGCTTAAATTGTAAAGAATGGACGGACCGGAACATTTTTTTTTGTTTTGGGAAAAAAATTAAATGATAGTCCGAGCTTTGAAACTGAAGATAGATGTAGACGTACAACTTGTATTAACCGTTATCATCGTCTGTGATGGATGCATTGAATGGTTTCACCAGAAATGCACAGGATTAAAACAAAACCCGAAAGCCACTTATTGGTTGCATGTGTCGCATGTGCAATAAGTTATCAAAATAACTTTGAGTTAAAATTTAGATTATTAGAATTTTTTGCCCGCTTGGATTGCATTTAAATTTAACAAAAAGTGCCAGCTCTTTACCGGCTATATGGATCTATATCTTTTTGCCGTAATAATAAGTGCCGTAACAATAAGAAAATTCTTATTGTTACGGTCGTAAATGATTCGGTCTCCGTCCCGTCATCCGTTCCCATATTTTCGTCTTTGCCGTAACAATAAGATTTTCTTATCGTTACGGTTTTGCCCAAGTAAACTTTATTTAAAGTCGGTACATTTACAAACAATAAACATAAGCTCTATTGAGCTTTTAAAACCGACATACATTATACATGACATATATATAAACACAAAAGCACATAAATACAGAAACAGACATACACAGACTTGCAGGTTAAACTAAAGCAAAAAAAAAAACCCATGCAGATACAATTAAAATAAAGCACAAAGGACAGCACATAAAAGCATGTAAATCATATAAAAGCATAGCTATTAGCCTGGACATGTAGCATTTAAATTGCTAGCAAGCAGATGTTAAAACCACCCGGGTTAACCCGTGATCGTGAAGTCGGTGGTTATCGTGAACTCGGTTAGGCAAAATGTAAACAAAACAAGAATTGACCAATGGGATAAGAGAAATTTCGACTAAAATGTAGTCGTAAACGCGGTTAATGTTATCGTTCAAACCGGTTCGTTCCTTTTTACTGTTATCGTGAACTGCGAATTTCTATAATGTAATATGTACCCAAATCTTCTTTCTCTTATCAAATAGTGTTAGTTCAGATGTTTGAAACCTTTGTTAGTGTAACAAATTAATTTTTGGTCTTTACAATTAAAGAGTATCTCATTTAGGAAAGAAACCAAAAAGGATAAATATAGGTAATAACCGCACTATAAGGTTATCAACCATATGCAATTTACCACTAATTAATTACAGCCGGTGTTTGGGAAACTTGGGGTTTATACATGCGTCCGATTATTTATTTCTGACCCTGTTAAAGTACTTTATAAAGATTAATATTACCTTTTTTTAATTTACTTTTCCATAACAACTGGGTTTAATTGTTTTGGTCGTGGTCCAAAATCTTGGAACTGTATATAAACGGTATGGCAAATTGCAACTTCGAATTAGGGTTAAATTTAAAAGCAAAAAAGTTAACAAAATCCTTGGACGGACAGACACACGGACACGAAAAGATATCATTAACAAAATAATCCCACCGCTTATTCAATATTGGCACCTACCAATTATATTTTTAAATATAAAAAAAAAATTAACCATGTCAAGACAAAATGACCGTCTTTTTCTGATACACGAAGTGGATCGAGAGCGACAGACCTAAAATCAATTCCAACACTATGGGACTGCATACTTATGCTGCATACCAAATACCAAAAGGCTGCGATAAGTAGTTGTTAAGATAATTGTTACGACTTCTTTCACTGTCATTTTATAAACCGGAATTTTTACTGCGTCGGGAATCCAGCAGAAAAAGGGACATTTGCGACCCTTAATAATAATTAATTATCAATCTTATGACAGTTATGCACAGAAGAGGGCTTCGCTTGGTTACGACGGGAGGCGAAGAGGCCCACAAAAGCACTAAACTTGTTTGTTCGAAGATGTCCACTTAAGAGCGCTCAGAAACGCCTGACAATGGATCCGTTCGCTTAGCCCATAAAACGACTGGGGTATGTGCTTAAGGGGGTACAGAACACCTAAGGGAAATAACTCTTAAATATCACTTTAAAGTTTTAATCAGGCACAATTATTCAAAGAAATGAAGCTTCTAAATGATAAAAATTTGAAATGTTGCAATTCCATTATATTCAATGAAAAATTTCCCAAGAAACCTATGCTTTAATTTTCTTAAAGATTTGACAATTAAATTTATATGAATAAAGCGCATATTTATGCAAATTTTCATGAAAATTAAACGACCCAATTTTATTTTAGCTTATGTGTTGGGTACCCCCTTAAGGTGGTTGAATGGGCATCCCTGTCATAATGAATACAGGAGTCATCATGCTATAATTCGAAAAACCTTACCGCAAACCATAGTGGACCAAGGTGGGGCCTGTGACTGATCCAGAAATTTTGAAAGGGGAGGGCGCGCAATTATAAAAAGTCTTTGCGACTTCTTATTTAATACAGTTCCTTGCCAAATTTTCCTGTCAAACGGGAGGGCACGCGCCCGCGGCACGCCGGTCCTTAACCCACCTTTGATTAGTCACGCTTCATGCACGTAAAAGACCCCTTTGAAGATCGCCAAGTAGGTGATCACATATATAGGCCAAATTTTTCGCCCCTACCCACCTCGCCCTTTTTCCTGTGTACTTCAAAATTTACAGTTCTTTTGTTGCCCACACCAACCCCTTTTTTTCTTGCTCAGTGTGTGTAGGTTCAACAATGATTCAGTATTGTATTTTCGACAGATAAGGGTTGCCTATGTGAATCTGGTAAAGGATTGGCTATATCCCACACTGTTAAGTGTTCTAACTAGTATATGACCTCATTTCAGGTAAGGGTTCTTCATTGTCAGTCACCATAGGTAAAAGTTCAAGATAATGCGATTTTTGGGGGAAGGGTTTTGTAATTTTCTGTGTACATTGGCCTATGCGGATGCATTGGGGGTACATCAGCCTGTCTTGTGAGTTGGTTCGTTTTCCTTCTCGTTTATTGTCGTACATTAGCCCTTTTTGCATGGCATACATGAGGCTGTGCTATGGATGCTGCGTCTTGAGTCACGATTCAATTCTTTGTTTCAATTAGTTCTTGTCCTGATTATGATTGAAAAAATGTTGAATGGACATTAAACCAATATCAAACAAGCAACCTTGGCTCCGTGCGAAAAAAAAACATTTTACAGGAAATACATGCCCAATTTCTATTGAAAGCCTTCAAGATTCTTTATATAGCAGAAATCCTTTTTAATGTTTTTTTTCTAAACCTGTGCTGTCAAAACATATTTTTGATAGAAAAAAAAGATTTATCATGTTTTGGGTTTTTTTTTTTTTTTTTTTGAAATGGTTGTTCACTTAAATACTGTGCAAAAGTATGCTGTTAAAATCGTATAAAAATACTTTGTGATTTTAAATTTTTTTTCTTTGGTCACAACAATTTGTATATTGTATGAATCTGCACACTCCGTTTATTATTTTAAAGGGTGTTAACAACTATTAAGGAAATACCTTTTCATACATATTTTTTTAATGGTCATAGAGCAAATGCTTCATAAATCGTTACTGCACAAATCTAGGAATTATGTTCCAAAACGTTCATTGTTAACCTTTTGTTTTAGTATATCTCAACAGAAAAGTGTCATTAAAACATATGCAATATGTTTTAAAATTAGAAGTTACCGTTGAAGACATACGTAACCATGTTGTGTTGACGATAACTTAAACCGAGTTAAACGATAACAATTTTTATTTTTAACCGCGTTAACGACAACAATTTAGTCAAAATTTCTCTTTTCCCATTGGTCAATTCTCGTTTGTTTACATTTTTGCCTAACCGAGTTCACGATAACCACCGACTTCACGATCACGGGTTAACCCGGGTGAAAACACAGAAAAATAAAACAAAAAATAAATAGATACATGCAAGCTAAGTAGTTAAATACAAATATTGCTAATTGAAATTTACACTATCTGAGGTATTACCAGTCGTAGTGGAAAATTAATGACAGAATGAACAAGAACACCCACTTCCCTCCCATTTACTTATCATATTTTTGAAAATATCTAAATTAGTTCCCTCCCGCAGATCATTTGGCAGTTCATTCCACATTTTTGCTGCCCCATACCTCAAAGAGTGTAAACCATACCTAGTACTGTTGACTCTAGGGATGTCAGCTGTGTTTGTATACCTAAAAGAATAATGTTGGTCTTTAACTGTAATTAAATTATGTAAGTACATTGGAGTCTGTTTATTAACAATTTTAAAAACTTCTATTGCCATAAAACGTAATCTTCGTAAGCGTAGTGAAGGCAACATAGACCTTTGAAGTAAAATTTCATAAGAACAATCATAATCATTATATATAAACCTCAGTGCTCTTTCTTGGATTTTTTCCAACTTTTTCGTATTTCCTTCACCACAAAAATGCCAGACTAAAGGGCAATAATTGAAATTTGATAATATAAAAGAATAATAAATAGTTAGTTTGCCCAATCTACTAAGGTGATGACCAATTCTCTTTAAAACATTCAAATGCTGAGAAGCTTTCTTACAAATACTAGATATATGAGAGTTAAAAGTAAGTTTAAAATCAAAAGTTACACCCAAAAGTTTAACCTCTTCTTCACAAACAATCTTATTTCCCTGAAGATCAAAAACTATGTTATTTTCATGAGTCCTTTTACCAATAGATATGGCCTGAAATTTATCAGGGTTTGCTTGCATGTGATTATCTGTAAACCACTTTATAAGGACACTACTTTCTTTTTCTAAAGTTTCTATAACATCACTAACTTTATCACTACCATAAGACAAAGTGTTGTCGTCTGCATAGTTATACAACTTTCCCTTGTTCACAAAATCAAAAATATCATTTATAAATATGTTAAACATAACTGGGCCTAATATCGACCCCTGAGGTACACCTTTGTATATGTCTAAAAAAGAACCACAGATAGATCCTAATTTCACACACTGTTTTCTACCAGTAAGATAACTTTCCAGTAATTTTATTGCACTGTTGGATAAACCATAACTTTCTAATTTCATTAACAATAAATGATGTGGTAAGCAATCAAATGCTTTTGATAGGTCCATTAAAATAGCAGCTACATATTGATTATTGTCTAATAACATTTTCCAATCTTCTAAAATTCTGATAAGGGTATCCTGACAACTGTACCCAGATCTAAATGCTGATAAAAATATATTAAAGTGTGAATCAAAAAAAAAATAACTAGCTGTTCATCAATTGCTCTTTCAAAAAATTTGGAAATGGAAGGCAAAACACTAACTGGTCTGTAGTTGCCTTTAACAAGTGTGCTGTTCTTTTTATGAATAGGTATCTGGAAAAGTACAAGTTTCTATAGATAGGTTTATAAGTTGAGTAATAGGTTTAACAATAGCACATTTTGCAAACTTAAGTATTTTTGGTGATATCTCATCAATACCTGTGATTGAAAATCATAGACCTGTAATATATTACAGGTCTATGCCCAAATTTGCCGTAACCGTATCCTGTGCCTTAAAGAAAGCCCAAATTTTGGCATTAAATTATTACCTTTTAATGTAGTAAACATATTGTTCTTGCAAATGTATATTTAAAAGCTATAAATATGCGCAATTATATGTACTGATCATTCAAATCGTTATTGTATCGGTGTAGTTTGTCTCGGTGATATAATTTATGGTCCGATTTTATTGTGGGGCGACACGTTCTTAAAGAAAATGTAAACAATTATCTCCCTTTATTTTTGACACAAGAAAAACAGAAACACGTGTTGAATGAAAACAGAATGGTTCGACAAAAGAAAAAGGTATCAAGCGTTTTTATTTGTGCTTAATATTTGTAAAAAGATCTCTTAAGTCCAAGTTTAAAAATTTACAACATATGGGGTGTTCCGGGTGGTGATAAGATAGGAAATATTAGTTCATCACCAGACTTGACCCATGTTCAAATAATTGGCTGATATTTTAACTTTTGTTTCACTTTGAGTCAATGTACAGCTCAAACTGCTCATAGAATTGCTTGATATTAAGGCATAGAAGCTTTTGAAGAAATTGTTTTCTATTTTTTTTTAATTACCAATCTACATGATTTACAAATTACCAAAATATAGATTTCTACATAATTTTATTCACTAACAGTATGCCATCTGCTTTTCACAAATTGTAAACTATTTCCCTCGCTGTATACCACAATGTTGGATTGAGATGAGTAACCTAGATGAACTTGAATGTAACTATTTTATATTCCGTTCTGTCAATAATGCTTATTCATTTGCCCTGACCTGTGTTTATATCCATGGACCCTGAAGGAAGGCCGCTTAGGATATTAACCAGGAGGCCAGTTTAGTCAAGTAATAAACAAATAAAATGGTGGAAATCAGCAAAATAAAAACAAAACAAAAAATCAGGATAAGGCAATTCTAAAAGTGGGAGATGCATGGGAGGGGGTAAGGAAAACGGGAGAAAGGGCAGGGATTGGGAAGGAATTTTTAGCAAAGGGCCATTTACCATTTTTTTCATGGAAATTCAAAATTTCAAAGGGCCATTTCTTAATATTCTATATAAATTTTTGAGATGAGAGGGGGCCATTTTCATTTTTAATGCGCCCATGGCCCCCTGCCTTCCCTGCCAAATCCCTGAAAGGGGTCTCCCACACAAGGAGATGGTTTGTAGCGAGAGAACGGTTCCAATAGTGGGAGTCTCCCGCTAAAAGTGGGAGGGTTAACAGGTTACTGGTATGAAGTAGCAATTCAAGAATCTACAGTGGAAAACATCATGGAGCTGTCAGTGTGGCTGGTGATGTGGTCACTGCGCTTCATTGCTCCTGAGTCATGCCCAAATAAAAAAAAGCGTAAGATCAAGATTCAAAACAGATCAAAATTAATATCATCTGGACTCAGAACAACTTCATGTACATGTAAAGCCAATTAGAGGAGTGGACAAACATAAGTTTTGATGAAAATTCTGCCCACCCCAAAAAAAACAAAATACCAAACAAACAAACATAAGCTTTGATAAAATTTTTTGTAAAAAAAGAAACAAAGCACAAAGGTAATCTTTGACAAACATAGGCTTTTAAATTAATAATAAAACATATAGAAAGTATTGAGATGTGGAATAAATGTACGCCACACAGCTCACACAAGGCCAAAAAAAAAAAAGGAGGTGAGTTTACTGTCACCCGACCCTACCTAATTTTTACCCCCCTACCCTAATGTTTTTTTAGCATTTTCCATTAAGAACTGTTAAAATCACAAAGCTGCCCCCATAGACTCAAGGTAAAAAAAAATAATTTCCTACCTACCGACCCTAATTTTTTCAGCATGTGACAGTAAACACGCATACTTTTTTGTTTGGCCTAACAAGCCGTAATTTAGAAAATCTGCAAACCACAATGGAAAACGGCCAACAGCTTACAATGAGGCCAGTAGGCACTGCTTGCTGTTCTGCAATCAACCAAAGGTCTAAATAAAATGCATATACATGTTACTCAAATCCAGTCCTGAAATAGTCAAAGATAGACCCTCTTCTTAAACAAGGAACATAAAACATCAAAAAGACAAATACAAACAAAAGCTTTGTCAAAGATTCCTGGCTTAGAACAGGCACATTTAAAATGTACACATATGCTTAGTAAAATTTCTGGCTAAGGACAGGCAGGTACAGTCAAACCTGCCTTAGCGGCCACCTCTATTAAGCAATCACCTGCTTTAGACAGCCACATATTTGTTGTCCCTTTCTTTGATAAATCAACAAAAATAAACCTGGATTAAGCAGCCACCTGTCTTTAAGTGGTCAATTTTTTCTCATCCCAAGGGTGGCCTCTTAAAACAGGTTTGACTGTATTTTTATTAATAAACTCTATGTTTTTCTATTTGTTGTAGTATGAGAGTGGGGCAGCAACAGCTTATATATCCAGAAACCAGGCCATCAAAAAGCTACAACTGAGTTTGGCAGACTTTAGGTATATATTATCATTGATCTGTAATGGATTTGTCAAAGGTTGAAAGAAGCATAGAGGTAACAATGGGGCTCTGCAAATAAAATTTGTATATAAGTTGTAATTTATATTCCATACAGCAGGGATTGGGAAGGAATTTTTAGCAAACGGCCATTTACCACTTTTTAATAGAAATTCAAATTTTCAAGGGGCCATTTCTTACAATACAATACAAGTACAAATATTTATTAGCACAAACTCATAGATCAGTACATGGTTAAGGCACAACGTAATAAATGAAACATACAACACACAATGAAATAGCTTTATTCCAATTAAGGGCCCTATAATAGAGCATACAATTACATAAAAGTGATTATGACAATTTGTGACAGTAAATAAAATTATAACAGATTGATTAATAACAACAACTTAATGATTTTACAGGGGCAGAGCCAAGTAGTACATAGTATGATACAGTTACATGTATGAAATATGCATGTATTGTATATAATGTAATATAAATTTTTACATTATAAACTGTAGTTATAATTATATAGTGATATAATAAGCAAATTAAAACAAACAATACAGCCAATTGCAATAAGTTTTATCAGTATGACATATCTATAACATGTCAATTGTTGAAAGAAGCAAAGAGGTCACAACGGGGCTCTGCAAATAAAATTTGTATATAAATTGTAATTTATATTTCATACAATGTAGTTTACCATTTTATTGTATTGTATCTGCAGTTTTACCTTTTTGAAGGTTCTGTGGTTTGATTATTATTTGTCATGTTTGTGAGGTATCAATTTTCGTGGTTTTTTTGTGGGTGACCTTGACCCACGAAATTTGATACCTCATGAAATGAAATTTTAACATTGATATGTATGCTGCAGACCTTAGAACAATGAATTTAAGAATCCATAAACTGACCCTTTTTCATCAAACCACTAAAATTTATGAATCCATATAGTTATCTGCATGTACATTACTCATAATTTCAACAAAAATGCAAAATTTTCCACACACAGACAAGAAAAAACCCCAACATTTATACAGTATTTTTACCTCTGCCAGTAGTGGATCCAGAAATTTCAAAAAGTGTGTGTTTGTACACTGACTGGCTAAGGGGTACCACTTTGGTCATGCTTTAATTATTTCCTATATATCCATAGACCCCTGGCCCCCCTCTGGATCTTCCCTTGTCCATTCATTTTACATTACTAAATCATGACTTTCGTCAACTGTACATGTATCTTATTTATTTGTAACTGCAGACGCCTATGCATCCTGAAAGGAATTTACCCACATGAACCTCGTCACAAGAAGAAAGTTGGTAAAGGGAGCACTGCGCCTAAGACATACTATTTTCTGAAGGACATTAACTACATTTCACATGAACCTATCATCAAGAAGTTCAGAGAATTCAAGGTATAAAAGAACAAAGAACAAAACATGAAGGAATGTAATATGAAAACTTGCAAGGTTGTATCTGCTATTGTTTATCATGTTAAAGTAATCACAATTAAAAAAACAAGAAATGTTTAGCATAAGTTTACAGGCAATATGCTTAATGTAAGAAATTTATGTTAAACAAGTGTTATTTAAGCCTTGATTGATTATTAAAGGTGGTTTGGGAGTACAAAACTGAGCATCTTTTTCAGACATCTTGCAAAGTTTTAATATGCATTTTAATTAAAATGACTTAAGATAACACAAGAGATGCAAAATTTAATTATTAATTTTATTTTATTAATGAAATTATTATAACTGAAATATTTAAAAAGAAATTAACTTTTTTTCTGAAAAGTTCTATTTTCAGGGGAGATAATTGGGAGGAAACTGTGTGACAAATTTTTATATAGAAATGTGTGGGGAAAAAATGTTTTTCTTAAATAAATTGAAAAAAAGGTTGATGACAGCTTGTCATTTGTGAAATGATGGGATTCCAGCAGATAACTCTTTACCCTTTATGATCCATCAAAAAAGAGAGCTTTTGTTCACTAACTTGGCAAGATAATAAATCTGTAGAAAGGTCCACGACTCCTCAATTTTTTGGCATTTTTTAATGTTCATTTATGAAAGTTTAATTCTGCAAACTATTTTAAAAATCTGATGGATTTTAATTATACCCCAAACCACCTGAGTGTCAAAGTTAAGCATTTGACATTTCATAAACAGGAAAAATAATGTTAAAAGTTAAGCTTAAATTCTTTACACTACTATGATTAAATTAACATATAAAAATCTAAAGTTAAGTTACAGTTACATTAATGTAAACATAGCATTTATTGAGTATGTTAATTTAACTTTGAAAAAGTTGCCTTGTTACAAATTATGTGTAATTGTTGTTTTTTAAATAAATTTTACAAGGCTGACCCATTGCTGGTATCACTACATTGATCTTGTATGCATTTCTGTTCTAGCATTTTGCCAGAAGACTGACTAAAGCCATCAATAAGAAAAACACAGAACAAGCTAACAGAATCAGAGCCAACCGGCCCAAGTATAAGCTAGACCACATAGTTAAAGAAAGGTACATATATAGCTTAGATATAAACTAGTCCACATAGTTAAAGAAATGTACATGTATAGCTTAAATATAAACTAGTCCACATAGTTAAAGAAAGGTACATGTATAGCTTAAATATAAACTAGTCCACATAGTTCAAGAAAGGTACATGTATAGCTTAAATATAAACTAGTCCACATAGTTAAAGAAATGTGCATGTATAGCTTAAATATAAACTAGTCCACATAGTTAAAGAAAGGTACATGTATAGCTTAAATATAAACTAGTCCACATAATTAAAGAAAGGTACATCTATAGCTTAAATATAAACTAGACCACATAATTAAAGAAAGGTACATGTATAGCTTAAATATAAACTAGTCCACATAATTAAAGAAAGGTACATGTATAGCTTAAATATAAACTTGTCTAAAGAAAAATACATGTATAGCTTAAATATAAACTAAAACACATAGTTAAAGAAATGTACATGTATAGCTTAAATATAAACTAGTCCACATAGTTAAGGAAAGGTACATGTATAGCTTAAATATAAACTAGTCCACATAGTTCAAGAAAAGTACATGTATAGCTTAAATATAAACTAATCCACATAATTAAAGAAAGGTACATGTATAGCTTAAATATAAACTTGTCCACATAGTTAAGGAAAGGTACATGTATAGCTTAAATATAAACTAGTCCACATAGTTAAAGAAAGGTACATGTATAGCTTAAATATAAACTAAACCACTTAGTTCCAAGAAAGGTACATGTATAGCTTAAATATAAACTAGTCCACATAGTTAAAGAAAGGTACATGTATAGCTTAAATATAAACTAGACCACATAGTTAAAGAAAGGTACATGTATAGCTTAAATATAAACTAGTCCACATAGTTAAAGAAAGGTACATGTATAGCTTAAATATAAACTTGTCCACATAGTTAAAGAAAGGTACATGTATAGCTTAAATATAAACTAGTCCACATAGTTCAAGAAAGGTACATGTATAGCTTAAATATAAACTAGTCCACATAATTAAAGAAAGGTACATGTATAGCTTAAATATAAACTAGTCCACATAGTTAAGGAAAGGTACATGTATAGCTTAAATATAAACTAAACCACTTAGTTCAAGAAAGGTACATGTATAGCTTAAATATAAACTAGACCACATAGTTAAGGAAAGGTACATGTATAGCTTAAATATAAACTAGTCCACATAGTTCAAGAAAGGTACATGTATAGCTTAAATATAAACTAGTCCACATAGTTAAAGAAAGGTACATGTATAGCTTAAATATAAACTAGACCACATAGTTAAAAAAATGTACATGTATAGCTTAAATATAAACTAGTCCACATAGTTAAAGAAAGGTACATGTATAGCTTAAATATAAACTAGTCCACATAGTTAAAGAAAGGTACATGTATAGCTTAAATATAAACTAAACCACTTAGTTCAAGAAAGGTACATGTATAGCTTAAATATAAACTAAAACACATAGTTAAAGAAATGTACATGTATAGCTTAAATATAAACTAGACCACATAGTTAAGGAAAGGTACATGTATAGCTTAAATATAAACTAGTCCACATAGTTCAAGAAAGGTACATGTATAGCTTAAATATAAACTAGTCCACATAATTAAAGAAAGGTACATGTATAGCTTGAATATAAACTTGTCCACATAGTTAAAGAAAGGTACATGTATAGCTTAAATATAAACTAGACCACATAGTTAAAGAAAGGTACATGTATAGCTTAAATATAAACTAGACCACATAGTTCCAAGAAAGGTACATGTATAGCTTAAATATAAACTAGTCCACATAGTTAAAGAAAGGTACATGTATAGCTTAAATATAAACTAGACCACATAGTTAAAGAAAGGTACATGTATAGCTTAAATATAAACTAGACCACATAGTTTAAGAAAGGTACATGTATAGCTTAAATATAAACTAGTCCACATAGTTAAAGAAAGGTACATGTATAGCTTAAATATAAACTAAACCACTTAGTTCAAGAAAGGTACATGTATAGCTTAAATATAAACTAAAACACATAGTTAAAGAAATGTACATGTATAGCTTAAATATAAACTAGACCACATAGTTAAGGAAAGGTACATGTATAGCTTAAATATAAACTAGTCCACATAGTTCAAGAAAGGTACATGTATAGCTTAAATATAAACTAAAACACATAGTTAAAGAAATGTACATGTATAGCTTAAATATAAACTAGTCCACATAGTTAAAGAAAGGTACATGTATAGCTTAAATATAAACTAGACCACATAGTTCCAAGAAAGGTACATGTATAGCTTAAATATAAACTAGTCCACATAGTTCAAGAAAGGTACATGTATAGCTTAAATATAAACTAGTCCACATAATTAAAGAAAGGTACATGTATAGCTTAAATATAAACTAGTCCACATAGTTAAGGAAAGGTACATGTATAGCTTAAATATAAACTAGTCCACATAGTTCAAGAAAGGTACATGTATAGCTTAAATATAAACTAGTCCACATAGTTAAAGAAAGGTACATGTATAGCTTAAATATAAACTAGACCACATAGTTAAAAAAATGTACATGTATAGCTTAAATATAAACTAGACCACATAGTTAAAGAAAGGTACATGTATAGCTTAAATATAAACTAGACCACATAGTTCCAAGAAAGGTACATGTATAGCTTAAATATAAACTAGTCCACATAGTTCAAGAAAGGTACATGTATAGCTTAAATATAAACTAGTCCACATAATTAAAGAAAGGTACATGTATAGCTTAAATATAAACTAGTCCACATAGTTAAGGAAAGGTACATGTATAGCTTAAATATAAACTAGTCCACATAGTTCAAGAAAGGTACATGTATAGCTTAAATATAAACTAGTCCACATAGTTAAAGAAAGGTACATGTATAGCTTAAATATAAACTAAACCACTTAGTTCAAGAAAGGTACATGTATAGCTTAAATATAAACTAAAACACATAGTTAAAGAAATGTACATGTATAGCTTAAATATAAACTAGACCACATAGTTAAGGAAAGGTACATGTATAGCTTAAATATAAACTAGTCCACATAGTTCAAGAAAGGTACATGTATAGCTTAAATATAAACTAGTCCACATAATTAAAGAAAGGTACATGTATAGCTTGAATATAAACTTGTCCACATAGTTAAAGAAAGGTACATGTATAGCTTAAATATAAACTAGACCACATAGTTAAAGAAAGGTACATGTATAGCTTAAATATAAACTAGACCACATAGTTCCAAGAAAGGTACATGTATAGCTTAAATATAAACTAGTCCACATAGTTAAAGAAAGGTACATGTATAGCTTAAATATAAACTAGACCACATAGTTTAAGAAAGGTACATGTATAGCTTAAATATAAACTAGACCACATAGTTTAAGAAAGGTACATGTATAGCTTAAATATAAACTAGACCACATAGTTTAAGAAAGGTACATGTATAGCTTAAATATAAACTAGTCCACATAGTTAAAGAAATGTACATGTTCAATTTGAAGATGTACATGTACCATCATAAACATTTCATACATAATTTGCTATTACAATGATATGAGTGTCTTTTTTTCCCAGATATCCTTCATTTATTGATACTTACAGAGATGAAAACTACTGCATTTTCATTTGTTTCTGTTGTCAGTGTACTGTTCATCACCATCTCATATATAACTAGCTATTACTATGATATCAATTTTGTGTGTTTATTTTCCAGATATCCTTCATTTATTGATGCTCTCAGAGATGTAAAGTACTGCATTTTCATTTGTTTCTGTTGTCAGTGTACTGTTCATCAACATCTCATATATAACTTGCTATTACAATGATATCAATTTGTGTGTTTATTTTCCAGATATCCTTCATTTATTGATGCTCTCAGAGATGTAAAGTACTGCATTTTCATTTGTTTCTGTTGTCAGTGTACTGTTCATCAACATCTCATATATAACTAGCTATTACTATGATATCAATTTTGTGTGTTTATTTTCCAGATATCCTTCATTTATTGATGCTCTAAGAGATGTAAAATACTGCATTTTCATTTGTTTCTGTTGTTAGTGTACTGTTCATCAACATCTCATATATAACTTGCTCTTACACAGAGTTCGCGGAACTAAAAAAATTTTTGCTGGACATAGGTCCGCCAAAATGGAATCTTTTATTGGACCTAATTTTTTTTTACTGGTCCTGTCTACTACAACTTGTAAAAAATTTCTAAAATCTACCAGACATGGGTCCAGTAAGTATGTTAAAAATGCTGGACCTGCTTAAATTTTACCAGTCAGGTCTGACAGGTCCGACACATTTCGCGAACTCTGCTTACAATGATATCAACTTGTGTTTTTATTTTCCAGATATCCTTCATTTATTGATGCTCTCCGAGATGTCGATGATTGTCTATCCATGTGTTTTCTGTTTGCCACATTTCCGAGAACAGTGGCGACACACCTGGATTTTATTCTGTTGTCACGGAGACTGACAGGTATTAGATTGACAGTAAACTGGTCCAAACTTTACGATAGAGGAGAATGAGATGTGGTATAACTGTACATGACACACCTGTCTAAACTGAACAAAAGAGGAGAACGAGATGTGGTATAACTGTACATGACACACCTGTCTAAACTGAACAAAAGAGGAGAACGAGATGTGGTATAACTGTACATGACACACCTGTCTAAACTGAACAATAGAGGAGAATGAGATGTGGAATAAGTGTACATGACACACCTGTCTAAACTGAACAATAGAGGAGAATGAGATGTGGTATAACTGTACATGACACACCTGTCTAAACTGAACAATAGAAGAGAATGAGATGTGGAATAAGTGTACATGACACACCTGTCTAAACTGAACAATAGAGGATAATGAGATGTGGAATAAGTGTACATGACACACTGGTCTAAACTGAACAATAGAGGAGAATGAGATGTGGTATAACTGTACATGACACACCTGTCTAAACTGAACAATAGAGGAGAATGAGATGTGGTATAAGTGTACATGACACACCTGTCTAAACTGAACAATAGAGGATAACGAAATGTGGAATAAGTGTACATGACACACCTGTCAAAACTGAACAATAGAGGAGAATGAGATGTGGTATAACTGTACATGACACACCTGTCTAAACTGAACAATAGAGGAGAATGAGATGTGGTATAAGTGTACATGACACACCTGTCTAAACTGAACAATAGAGGATAACGAAATGTGGAATAAGTGTACATGACACACCTGTTTAAACTGAACAATAGAGGAGAATGAGATGTGGAATAATTGTACATGACACACCTGTCAAAACTGAACAATAGAGGAGAATGAGATGTGGAATAATTGTACATGACACACCTGTCTAAACTGAACAATAGAGGAGAATGAGATGTGGTATAAGTGTACATGACACACCTGTCTAAACTGAACAATAGAGGATAACGAAATGTGGAATAAGTGTACATGACACACCTGTTTAAACTGAACAATAGAGGAAAATGAGATGTGGTATAAGTGTATATGACACACCTGTCTAAATTGAACAATAAAGGAGAATGAGATGTGGAATAAGTGTACATGACACACTTGTTTAAACTGAACAATAGACGACAACGAAATATGGAATTAGTGTACATGACACAAAAACGGGGCAGGCAGGTTGGCAGGGTTAAACTAGTTTTTTGGCCTCAATCTTTACTCTATTGATAATTTTGAACAAAGCACAAAAACAACACAAGGTAATAGTGTAATCTTTATAGTACACATTCTGGCTTTTAAAAGAAAAAAAATGTAATTATTATGTTAACATCAAACATTATTAAGAAAACATATGCAATGGTTTGTTTTTTTGTGATGATTTTTTGTCTACCGATTGTGTCTGTGTCTTTTCGGTATAATGATGTTTGATTACCCCTTCGGTACACCTTTGCTTCTCTCAACATGCAAAAAGCAGTATTCTATAGGTTTAATGTTAAATGACCAAAGGATTGATTTATTTTTGCAGTTGAGTTTATGCACTATGTGATTGCATCAAGATCATTAAGAAAAGTAAGTAAACTTTACTATTGTAACAGCTTAGATGCAATTCTAATTCAACATCTTGTGTTTCGGTGTTAGGACTTAATGCCCTTTACTTACACCTGACCCATTTTAGTTGTGGAGGAAACCAGAGAATCCCCCGACCTTGGGCAGGTAACTGGCAAACCTAATCACATACAGATGAGGAAGTCTTGTTTTTGTAAATAACAAAGTAGGAATGGTTCAACTTCGTCTTGAATGATCAACTGGGTTCAGAAACATGATCCTGACATTGCTCACCTGTTTACTTGAAAAATCCAATAATGATTTATGTCTTTTAAGTAAAAATTTACTAAAGACAAACAAATGTATTGACCTTTTACCAGTCAGGTAAATTAAACAGAGAAATAGATAATTTAATGAAATCTTGATAACTGTTATATGTGTGAAGATTTGTTTTGGTTGTAGGTCATCTACTTCCTGTTAAGGCCAATATGAAAAATACCATCGATTCTCAACCCATCCTGCCCCAAAATTTTATTTTGTTTTTTTTGGGCAAATTATGTCCTTTTTTGGTCAATTTCCTTACAATGGTGGACCATTTGATCAAAATGGATAGAAATTAAAACTTGTTCGCCCGCCCCAAATTTTAAAGAAATTTAGATGAGAATTTAGGAATTATTTTATTATGGCCTTAAAGAATATACAATTCTGATGATATATGTCTGCCTTAGAATGTCCATTTTGAATTTTGCTTTCCTTTATAGGTGTTCATTTCTATAAAAGGAATATATTTCCAAGCTGAAGTCATGGGTCAGACCATTTCATGGGTCGTTCCTCATAAACTAGGCTACACAGTAAGTATAAAGCTTAAATTATGGGTCAGAAAATATCATCCGTCGTCCTTCATATACTATGCTACACATTAAGAACATGAATGCCATGAAAATTAGCTTGACAAAGTTGGACAAGTGTTTAGACATAAAAGGTGGTCACTCATAATCACATTTTTATACCCATGCGATGAAATAAGTTTACTCATGTCCATCCGTCTGTCCATACACATGTCTGTCAAGCTTTTTTCAGAAACCGTTCATGAGATTGATTTGAAACTTGGTAGGATGGTTCAGTATGACAAACCATATGCCCTAAGTAACTTTCAGACCCGCTGGACTTCCACTTCCTGTTTGGAATCTAGTGTGTACATCCATCCATCTGTCTGATTTATGAAGTACCTTTTGAACACCTGGATAGAATTTCATGAAACTTCTGCACACTGTTGCCCATGAGGAAGATAGATGCCTATTGATTGTGATGTTATTAATTATATAAGTCAAAGGTCAAGATCACATTTACTTACAAAAAATATGATAGCTGACATCTTTTTCAACCTCTGCCTGGAAATGATGAGGGTAAATGATAATGGTAGGGATCAAGCCACTTGCATCTTATCCTCAACTCCTCTTGTGCAGACCATAAAAAAACACCCTAAAAACTATAAACGCCAATTCTTGAAAGAGGTGTGTTTATAAAAGTTTTTCCAAACATTGTACATGTACATGTATATCATAAACGCCTAGATGTACGACATTTAGCATACAGTATTTTGTTGTTTTACAGCACCAATAAAATTTCATGAAACTTCCAGGCACTGCTGCGTAAGAGGAGGACAGATGCCTTTTGATTTTGATGTCAATAATTCAAAGGTCAAGATCATATTTACTTAAAAAATAATTTGATCACTGGCATCTTTTTCAACCTTTTACTGAAAAAAATCAGGCTTAATTATAATGATAGGGATTAGGTGACTTGGATCTTATCCTCAAATCCTCTGGTGTAGGCCATAAAACATGGTAAAAACTAATTCTAGATAAAGGTATGTTTACAAAAGTTTTCAAAAGGTGAACATGTTTATCTTAAACGCCTAGATGTACAACATTTAGCATACAGTATTTTATCTTTTCAGCACCCTACAGAAGTTGACTACAAGATAATGCAGACTTTCACAGAATTCTACACAACACTGTTAGGATTCATCAACTATAAACTGTACACGGACTTCAACCTGCACTATCCTCCAAAGGTAACTTCAACCACTTATAAAAGCTGCTTTCAAGCCCAAAGGGACCAAAACCAATACTCACAAAACTAAAGAATAGTCCTTTTAAGTCCTTAGAGACCAAAAACAAAATCTCATAGCAGTGCAACAATTATAAAATATTCACAGACTTCAACATTTATTATCTTACAATCAGTTGTAAACTTGCTAAGGCCAAAGGGTTCACAATCAAAGAAGCAAAGAAGCACCAATGGGGTTTCAAAAGTCTGAAAGTGCAACAACAAAAACCAGCAAACACAAACAAGACCAGCATGAGGAAACACATAACACTAAATCATCTGGACATTTAATCAACAACGCTAACTCAAGCCATAACAAGAGTGAACTCAGGTGCTCTGGAAGAGTAAGCAGTTCCTGCCTGCTATAGCACACCCGTCGCCCTGCTTATTTCCAATTCAGTAAAGGACAACATACCTTTTGTTTTATCTATGGTCTATTGACTCCGTTTTATTTCCAATTTTGATTAAATTATTATAACATGTTGATGTCCCGATAATGGCTAAAATATCGCCGACGGGACACTAAGCAACCAACAATCAATCAATTAATCAACAACAATAAAGTTCTGTGAACAAACATCTGCACTTATCTGAGAGATACATGTAGAAGACCTTTGAAATTCTATTGACACAAGGCCTGAACCTCCATGTATTTACAGTTACTCCAATTTAGGACTTTTTAATAACATCTGGTAGACCTAGTAATTTCACATAGATCTTTAAAAATCCTGGACCTTTTGATCTGAAATGTTAATTTGAACCCCGTGGTCAATCTTGTCTTCATTATCTTCCAAAGGAAACTATCCAAATGCACTGCAAAGGCCAAAGACCATACATGTATCTTCATTATCTTCCAAAGGAAACTTTCCAAATGCACTGCAAAGGTCAAAAAACTATATCTTCATTATCTTCCAAAGGAAACTATCCAAATGCACTACAAAGGCCAAAAGTCCATAACCAAAAGACACTTGCCCTGGTAATGTCAAACTGGCCATAATCTAAACTCCTAAAACTGCATCATCTTTGAGTTACATCTGTATACACAGAATCTGTGTTAAACTATTGTTCCATCTATTTTAGTTAGAAATAGAAGGTCTAGAGAGTGCAGAAGAGGGAACTGCAGAGTTCAAGGAGCAACATGAAGAGGTAGTATTTCTCTAATTGTTGCTTGATCTAAGTTTTACAATTTGTCAGATCTTCTATTGACATTTAACCAGGAAGTCAATCATGTTGTTGTTTTTTGGGGCCTGATTTCAATAGTGCAGTGACTTAGAGTGTCAATTTCAAATTTTAATCAACCACCCTGACACACGGCTGAATCATACCTCTTTGGATAGCTTAACTCTTACCCCATTCATTTTGAGTGGTCGTAAAGGTTACAAATGGTGCAAAAGTCAGTGATCAGAGGTGAAAGATCAAATTGTCAGCATTTAAATTTTCGTAAAATTTCAATGTTTATGTCCATATTTTAGTAAAGGCTTGTGATTTTGTTTAAATTTTTGAATTTTAAAATACTTTAAGCAAATACCAAACGATCTGAGTAAATAATTAGGGTCCATAACTCTGTTACTGCTTGAATTATGCCCCTTTTCCTTCTAGGTGCGTTTTTTCAAATTTCTATGTTTATTTAGGAATTTCTGAATAATTATACGACTATTTTCATATTTACTAATTGCAAACTATATTTCAAAGTGTATACACATTTTTGACAACTTATAACAAGGATTTGATCAAAATTTATGAAGACCATTACATTTATAAAATACCCATGTCATGGCCTGACAGCGTGTAAATTTCTATCATCTTTACCAATCACCGTTTTGTAGCTTTTCTTATACTTAGAATACGTCAAATCTAACAAGAATATTATTAACTAAAACAAGTAGACAAGTATAAAAGTCACATAAGTTAAAAACACTCCTCCCCAAATTACTGCACTATCAAACAATGGTCGACTTTACTATATACCAATGGTGTCCATTATATGTATAATATAACAAAATGTAAGTGTTATTGGAGTTTTTTTTCAAAATGACAAAATTGTAACCAGCACTGTTAACATGATCAGCATCCAAAGGAAATCGCAAACCAAACCAACTCTGAAAAAAAGTACAACGCAGAAGAGACCAAGATCCATTTTTTTCAGTGAAGGGTATACGGTTTGATCAACTATCCCATGCAGATTCATAATTGAAGACCGATCATATCAAAGGAGCAGAGGTACCAATGGGGCATCCGAATGTCAAAAGTCTGAATGGGCAGAGACAAAACCAGTAAACATCAAGAAGAACGGGACAAAAACAGACAACATGTAAAACACAAAATAACTGAATATCAATCAACAACGCGAACTCCAGATGAAATAAGAGTGAACTCAGGTGATCCGGAAGAGTAAGTAGTTCCTGCTTGCTATAGCATACCTGTCGCGTTGCAACAGTCAATTCAGCGTGTCAAATCCGGTAAAGGAAGACAAAACTAAACACTATGACAAATCAACATCTGCACTCATCTGAGAGATCGAAATCCCATATTTGTCTATAAATGCATGTCTTCCGTAAGATTTCTTGAGTAAAGATAGCAACTGAGGAGCTATAGATGGTTCGTAGCTTTTAGATCTTATGCACCGGCAATTCAAACAAAAACTGAGACACGACCCTGTGAAAATGCAGTTTCTTTCAAAAGCAGTGGACTTGAGCTAAGTTATAATAGCACTTAACCAAACAAAACAAACCCAAACCAAACAAACTTAAGCGAAGTCGCCTGGTTTCATAAGTGTGGAACAAAAAACATACGATACTGCCAAAAGCACAAGTTCAGCTACTCATATAAGTCTAATAAATGCTTTAAGATCGGATCTGGACACGCTACGATTTGAACCTGGGGGATCCCATTTTCGTTAAAGACTTAGATCCTGAAACAGGACCATTAACTCTTGGTTTAGATCTATCGATACTAAGCTCAATCAGTATGACAGCTAGTAAGAAGCAACAATAGAAGTTTATAAAATGTGAAATCGGTGTTCAGAAATACATAATTTATCAGTCTTACGATCATGCTATGCCAGTTAGCAATAGTCTATGTGTAAGATTGCTCATTAAACCCTCTTCACTGACTGACTAATCTATGATTTTTTAACTGTTGTTGATATAACTATTATTTATATAACTTATTAAAGTAGGAATGGAGTATAAACGCCCCGCGCTAGGCCCTAAACGAGGAGTAGAAGTAAAGAAAGTCTGGCCGAAAGTCGCTTGGGACGTAGTTTGTGATACTGACCTATCCTATCAAGTTTCATTATCATTCTCATGTACGGTCTATGGAAAAGCTTGATGGAAATTTTACATAAATTTTCATATCGACCCAGTCCCAACAAGAAAGTAGTCAGGTCTGAATGTCGCTTAAGGCATACAGTTTGTCATACTTAACGGCGACCCTGCCAAATTTCAAATCATTATCAAATACGGTTTCTGGGGAAAGCTTGACAGAAATTTGTACGGACGGACATGAGCATACTTTAATGCCTCTCGCTAGAAATGTCATGGGGAGTCATAAAATTTGTCATTGTAACAAATAGAGTCTTTGTGCTAATATATATCTTAAACTTGGAATCAAATTTAAAGGGTTTTTCTTGCGAACCTTGATTTCAGTCCGTTTTCCACCGTTAAAAAATTATCTGCCCTATTTTTTCACTCTCCTGTAAAAAGGTTAAAAATAATACCTTAAAAATACATGACGCTAAGGTGAGATGCACTCTTATACAATGTGCGATTAAAAATCAGGTGTTTGATTAAGCGACTTGTAATTTAAAAGGTAAGGTCTAGACATATTTTTGCCTCTATGAATACAATCTAAATCACCATACCTAATGATAGAGATTCATATTTTTAACACAAACACGTCGTTAAGGCCAAGCGGAACTGATACTCTGTTTTTGTTAAAAAATTCCAGTGCATTTATTTCCATGGGTGCCACCTACACATTCGGTTTAGTAATTGCGAATACAAAAAGACACCAAATCAGCTAGTTGGAAAAAATCTATGTACACGGGCAAAAAAGTGTAACACTTTTGAATAGCCCGTAGTCAAGTAATTTCAGGGGAATTAATGTTATATTTGACAAAGTACAAGTGGTGCGTTTGATAGGTTTTTATAGATATGTAACATTGCGCAAAAGAAATAACAGATATATAATTTACATAATTTTGAAATGCAGACTTACTACCTCCATCTAAATTATAATTCATGCATCGTTTTTCATTTAATTTTAACATTTGGATAGGAAAACTTTTGTTGCAGGGACAGATCCAGAATTGATTCACAGCGGGGGGAGGGTTACCGCTTATAGTCTACCGAGGACAAAAGGAGGGTTCAGGGTCAATTTCGCAAACTTATTCAATGGAAAGGGGATTAAAAACCCCGATAATCCCCCCTCTGAATCCGACATTGCCATGATAAAAGATAAAATATATTGTTCAGATTTAAATTTGTGCGACTGTTTTCCTTGAAATTATAAAGATGTTGAGGCTAATTGAAACGCCCACTGTTAATCTTGAAAAGAAAACTTGTTAATTGCATGGAAGTTTTGAAATGACTTTGAAAGGGGGGAGGCGTGGAATATACAAAAAACGTCAAATTTGTACAGCTTCAATACATTAAAACAAATTAACTTATTTATAATATTACTATCCAATTCATTTATATTTTATATATAAAACAGTTTGTGTTGCTACTCAAGCGATACACATTGTTTTTGTTTTCTTAACGGGTACTTATCATTCAATTTGTTTATCAATCTTATATAAAACCGGTTCTCTATTAATTTGGATAAAGCGATCAAAGATCAACAAGAATTGGCTTTGTATTTTGATTTGTATTTAAGTAGGTCAAATCCTCGTGACTCAAAATAAAATTAAATATCCTTTTGATTCTTTCAATGAAAATATGTTTTATTTTTTCAATTTTCATACAAATTTAATGAAACTATTTTTATAAAGTTAACGAAAAATGTTTTAGTGAATAGATAGCATTTTTTTTGTTACTTATCGCAATGTCAAGGACAGGTGTGTTCGTTTGGGTAAAAAGTTATAACACAGGCACTAAAAATGAACCAACTTTAGAATTACTTATCTCTTCAAATGTTTGAGGTGCCACCTTGACTGTAGCATCAATTTATAAGAAAATATTTACTGTGTAATTGGAATTTTTTGTAGATTTTTCCTGTTACGGGCAAAAAAGTGTAACAGTAAATAACAACACCCCCCATTTGACACAAAAGTAAAAATATTTGTAAACGTAAACCATTTTCGGTCGTAATATTTCGTATGTAAGTTAAGAAATAAATGTTTAATCCTTATTTAAGAACAATTTTGTCCAAAAGTGTCGTTTAATAGCTTTTTAAAGGTCTTGACAACAGCGTAAACAACCCAATAGCACTTTTCTACCTCGTTTGATAGAAGAGGTAAATTCTTTTGTTCTCTTTTCGGTGGAAATCGGACTGATTTAAGGTTCGTATACTACAAAAAACAGTCTGCCGACTTTTGTTGTTTCATAGTGGTACTCTGTTAAATATAATAACAAATATATTTACTGTACACTCGAGGTGTATCAGATTGAAACACACACAGAGACGATATATCTTTGTTTTGCTTAATGACTGTTTCCGAAATAAAATACTTCTTCCTTTAATTTTATGAACAGGTTGGAAACGTCTGGTGGAAATGAAATATATTTTAAACAATGTTACTAAACTATCATTAAAACTAAATACAGTTCCAGACGACAGATTTGAAACCGCGACCGTCTTTTTGCTCTTTTTTCTTTGATAACTTGTTGAACTGCTGACTTTATAACAGAAGGTATGATGCAATGTTCATGCACGTTTCAAAGAATTACTTTTCTGTCATGACCTTTTTCGGAAGATAAACAGTTTGTCTTTTAGAATTAAATACATGTACTTTTACATTTTTTTGTTGGAATCAAAATGCAATAATTTGGAAAACAATGTTGTTTCTGTTTATTAATAGATTGTGTCGCGTACACTTATTCCACATCTCATTTTCTTCTATTGCTAGTATCAATTTTAATTTAAGTATCATCATTCAGTCGAAAACCTGCAAGTAAATGGGTAAAAAACGTTTTCAATATATTACAAGACGAGCTAATAAAATTTTGAAGACATTCATAGTGCCACATTCTGAACTAAAATATCGGACAGTTGCAGTTTGTTGTTAAATAGTTTGGTCATTAGATATATAATTTACATTCAAAAACTATTTTCAAGAGAATCTGCTTTATTACATTTTGCTCAAAATAATGATTTGCTGTCAGCAAAGTGGATTTTCTGTGGGTGTAAGACGATTTAAATGTGTACAAAATAGATAAATTTATAATTTTTGAATCGTACCGGTCATGATAAGTTATTGAAATCCGGAAACAAGTTTTGACAGATTTGAACCATCGTTAATTTTCAAACATATTTTCAAAAGTAGAACACATAAATGCATAAAAATAAGCCTCATGTTTTACAATGATCATATTCTAATTGTTGAATACAAAAAATACAGACATTAGCCTATCTTAATTGAGATATTACAACTGAAATACACCTAAATTCTGTTATTTGCTTATGCTTTTTTAAATTTGAAAAATATTTAAAACATTACAATAAAAACGCTTCATTAAGGAAGTTTTGGAATTCTGAAATATATGTCTACCTAAATCACTAACACGTTTTAACCATGTTTAGCCCTCTTAAAAGTAATTGTAAACCAAAGTCAACACATAAATTTCCCCAAAACCAGAAGGCCCCCCTTTTTCTTCATAAAAAACCAAACTGCACCATGGGAAATCTTTACGATTGGGCAAAAAAGTTGCCTTAAGGTATACTCTAAACAATAAAACAAAAGTTAGCCGTGTGTCCACCCGGTTGATTAAACTCCGAAAATAAGCACGTTTTTTGAAATTGTCACTGCACTACAAGGAGTGAAAAATTTGGGTTATAAAAAGGTGAATGTCGGGCAGTCAGGCGATTGGGGGGGGGGAAGAAATTTGCATAACAGTTTTCTCAGCAATTACTAATCACAGCCACTTGATATTTGATATACAGCATCAGGGTGGGATCCCATAACCTAGGATTCGATTTCAGGTCTGTCACTAACCTACTTCCTGTTAAACAAATCCGTCCATTTTTTACTTTGACAGATTTTATTCATGAATATATCAATGATGCAAAATTAGCCCTAAAAAAAACCCGATATTCTATAACTCTGTAAAAGAAAGCTACTATTACAAACATAAACATATCAACCATTTTAGTTTGCTAGAAATTGGAGGAGTGTGGATAATCCTTCAATAACATGTACATGTATTAGGTTTCTATGATTAAGATGGGGAAAACCTTTCAGTTTTCACTTTGTTTTTGTTTGTCCACAGCTTCTTGTCATCTTGTGGAGGCAAATACTTCAAATTGCATATATGAAGGGGAACAACTCTAAAATTTAACACCATGATTATGTACCTTTTAAAGTATAGGATTTTATGCAAATCCATCAAATATTTTTGATAAAACTTAAAGTGGACCTTCCTGACTGTCAATTTCTGTAGAGAATTTATGATGCATGACTATTTTCCTTGTGTTTTGTAGAGACTTCAAGCCTTAAGTCAGTCCCTGCTGTCTTCTCGTCCTGAGGATTTGGAAGAAGATATAGAAATTGATGAATTTCCAGCTGAAAATGTGAGCATTGATTAATTTTAAATTGCAGTTAATTAATGGAGGATGTTAAACATTTATTTATTCTGTGTCCTATCTACATGATCTACCTGATAGATTTTTGCTTAGCAATTGCCATCACTTGCAGAAGCAATGGTGTATCATTGGGGCTATAACATATTGGGTAATCTGAAAAGACACAGACAAAATCGGTAGACATTGTACCTATTTTACCTTACTTGAGTTATTACCATATCTTACAAGAAGCAAAGATGTATTTAAGAGGCAATCAGATATTGGTAATCCGAAAAGACACAGACAAATTGGTAGACATAAAATCATCTCAACAAAACAAACGCAAAATAAACAAAAGTACATATGCAATGTGAACTCCAGACGAAATGACAGTGAAATAAGGATGACATTACTAAATCTATATGTCAAACCAACATCTGTGCTCATCTGAGAGATTTTGTTCACAAGCACATGATGCATTCCATAAAAAAATTTGAGTCATGACAACAACCAAGGGAAACAACTCTGTGTTAACAATTTGCCTATTAGATCTGACACTCTATCATGGAAGTCACACCAGTGGTTGTCTGTCTTCAATCCATGAAATGTTTTAATTGTAAATGCTTCTAATATGATAAGTCCGTTCCCAACCAAACTTGGCTAAGCTGTTTATGAGCATGGGTGGTACAGATTTTAGATATAAAATTTATAACAGATGAAATATACACCCTAAGATCTATCTTCTATGAAATTTTATAGCAGATGTTCACCTTTTTTGTCCCCAGTTGCAATGCAGAATTTCAGTGGCTCACCTACATTCTGTTTAAGAAAAATCTGGCTGTTTCCAGCTTTGATCATTTTTTTTTTCTATTGTACCTGAAAAATATTGCTGTACACTTATTATTGTTATCTATGTTACTATTTATAAATCTCATTCTATTTATTGACCTTTTAACAGACAGATGACCCAGACAAAATAGAGCAGGCCAAAGTAGAGGCAGACAAGCTCAAGAAATTACAGAACTTGTTTAGAGGTCTGAAGTTCTATCTGAGTCGTGAGGTCCCTAGGGAAACTTTAGTGTTTATTATCAGGTGAGAAATTACAGAACTTGTTCAAGGGTCTGAAGTTCTATCTGAGTCGTGAGGTACCCAGGGAGACTTTAGTGTTTATCATCAGGTGAGCAAAAAAAGGTTGATACTTGTACATATTGAAACTTTTGATGTATTGTAAATTGGGAAATTTTCCTGCCGTCTTTTTTCGCCGTAGGACGACAGAGTGTTTGTTCGTACAGTATAAATTCCCACTGTAATGTCATTGTCAGTCCATAGACTACAATGAAAGAGATATATATTTGCACGGTTTAACTTTCACATTAGCAGCGTCACTGGAAAAATTGTAAAAAATAAACCTGCTGCCAAAATTGCCGTTTCATAAAGTGATCACTAATTAACCTACTCACTATCCCATGCAAATTTAGTGGGCTTACGTGCACGTTAGGCTAATGATTGCCATATGAAACAGCACCCTGGTTTACAGTAATTATTTGGATATTTAAAATTATTTATCGCCTGTAGATAACCTATATAGCGTTGCACGGGCGTAAAACACCAACTCACTCACTCACTAAATTTTTTTTTTTGAATTTTGTCTGCATGTCTAGAAAATCAAAATTTACTACTGAGGACTCATTTATTTTGTGTTTATCAATTTTCATAGCTTATGTAATCATTGAGTACTTAACTCGTATTCTTGTTCAGAACAATGTTAACATTTAATTGGCATGTACTTAAAATATCTAGCTGAAATTCATTAAACATGCTTTACTTCAGGGTTCCCGTGCATCCTTGAAAGCAGGAAAAACCCTTGAATTTCATTTTTAAGTTCAAGGACCTGGAAAAGTCCTTGAATTTTAAAAAATCAAAACATATCCTTGAAAAACCCTTTTATGATGACACTTTGTCGGCTGTTTTGGAAAAATGGTATAAAAAAATATTGAGATCTATCATTTTAACGACATTTTTATCCTTGAAAATAACTAAATACCCTTGAAAAGTCCTGGAAAAACCCTTGAAATTTTAGTCATGAAAAAAGTAGGAACCCTGTTACTTATTTTGACTTACTTTCCAGGGCATTTGGTGGTGAAGTTTCTTGGTGTTCCAGTATATGTGTCGGAGCTACCTATACAGAGAGTGATGAGACCATTACACATCAGATCGTGGACAGAGCGGAAATGCCCAACCAGTATCTATCCAGGTAAACATTGAGGTTTTTCTCTTCACAGCAAAGGAAAAATAGATATGCTGACTCAAAAATCGGTCAGATAAATTTCATATTGGGCAAGCCTTAAGAGCATGTCCGTATTTTGGGCAATTAACTGACCATGTATTTTAGTCGGTCATTTAAATCTCAAATTGGACAAGCCTTAAGAGCATGTCCGCATTTTGGGCAATTAACTGACCATGTATTTTAGTCACTCAATGGTATGCGTACTCAAAATTTGTCAGTTAAATTTTATATTGGGCAAGCCTGAAGAGCATGTCAGTATATTATGGGCAATTAATAGACCATGTATTTTAGTCACTGAATGGTATGCAAACTCAAAATCAGTCAATTAAATGACCATATATATTCAATATTAGGTCAGTTAATTATGACTACACAGGAAAAATAACACACGTTTTTCGTATCCAAAACTTAAGAGTCATCCTCCATAAGGACCAAACTGGTTCAGACATGACATTAAAATAATTAGATTTTTAGAAAGATGAAAGGTTCAAGATGACTGTACTGCACTTCACCAAAGGATGATAACGGTATAAGTTGACATCTGATATAAATATCTTTAATTTCTAATTTACCACATGTTTTTCATGCGTGGTACTATTTCTACATTTACCATGTGTTATGATTATACGTTTTACATATGTTTTCTATGTGTAAAACATGCGTTACGATTTTGCCTGTGTATGTTAGGAATATATTATGTGGAATCTTTCAAAAAGTGAAAATAAACAGTCAGGGAGATCATCAAAAACATTTATAATTTTTTTATAACCATTCTAGGTTACTTATTTTTACTTTTTTAGTCAGATTTGAGTTACTTCCCTTGATTTTTTTAATAATGTAACCAGTTTCAGTTATTTTTCTATTTTCTTGCTTAAAATGACTAATTTTACAAAAGTGTAAAATTTTCTTTTAATTCTAATCTTAAATCTAAAGTTTTGATCTTAATTGATAGATTATCACTGACTTTACAAGGTTTATTTATTGGAAATCATTATTTAAGCACTGGTGCTGTGATAATGACATTTTAATTTCCCATGGGCATCATCTTTGAGAGGCTTGCGTACCAATAAGATAAGCTTGCAATTTCAAACTCATAGCTGAACTACACAGTTTAAAGTTCAATTAATGCAGAAAAAAATTTGCCTAGTGAGGGGAAATACACTAACTATGAAAATTTGTAGGTTTGAAAGTGATCAATTTAACAAAAGTAACTGAAAATGGTTATCTTTTTAAATTCAGATAACCTAAATCAGTTATAAAAATTATAACTTATTTTGATGATCTCCCTGACTGATCAAATGATAGAAGCAGAGAAGTATCAATGGGAACGTTGAAAAAATTAGACAAGCAAGAATCTATCGTTGATAGTTTTGGTATTGGTAATAAATTATGTGTAATGTATTTTTAGTCTTTGGCCAATGCAAGATGGCAAGCACCAATCACTGGTCATGTTGAAGACTGCTGGCTATTCTCCATTGTTACTTTTTAAATTGCCATATCTTAATAATGGTTGTGTTGCTTGCACTTATTCCACATCTCATTTATTGTCTACACGCGTGATATCAATAAGCCAAATTGTGACATCTTTTCTTAGAGGAGATAGTTATATATAAGATGTTCAAACATTATGATTACGATATTTGTATTATTTCTTTGTTTGAGTTTAAACAAATTTTCTTAGGACCATTTTATTTTGCATTAAACTGGAAACATTATTGTAGATATTATGTACAACCTCAGTGGGTGTTCGACAGTATAAATGCTCGGAAACTTCTTCCTGTTGAGGACTATTTCATGGGAGCAGTGCTGCCACCACATTTGTCACCATTCGTTGAAGAACAAGAAGGGGACTACATCCCACCGGAGCGACAACAGCAGATGTTAGAACATACAGGCGCATCCGATTCTGGTAAGGGGAAATAACTCATCAAATTATTAGTTAAAAAGTTCATGTAGTGAAAGTCGAGGTAAAAGATGATGAATGTCTGGTTGGGGGAGAAATAGTTTTTATGGCCCGACCACGTATGTGGATCGGACATATAGTTTTACCCTTGTCCGTCCGTCCGTCCGTCCGTACGTCCGTACGTCCGTACGTCCGTCCGTAACACTTTGGTTAAGTTCTTGGTTAAGGTCCATTACTTGGATACTAGATGTTGGGGGTCAATGATATTTCACCACCAGATGGGTCTTGGGTAGGGCTACACCACCCACTAGAAATTAGGTCACTGTGACCTATATTTTATGCATGAACGACTTCGGTTAAGTTCTTGATTAAGGTCCATAACTTGGATACTAGATGTTGGGGTTCAATGATATTTCACCACTAGATGTGTCTTGGGTAAGGTGACACCATCCACTAGAAATGAGGTGACTGTGACCTATAATTTATGCATGAATGACTTTGGTTAAGTTCTTGGTTAAGGTCCATATATTGGATACTAGATGTTGGGGGTCACTGATATTTCACTACTAGATGTGTCTTAGGTAAGGTGACACCACCCACTAGAAATTAGATCACTGTGACCTATATTTTAAGCATGAATGAACTTGGTTAAGTTCTTGGTTAAGGTCCATTTCTCAGATACTACATGTTGATGGTCAATGGTGTTTCACCACTAGATGTGTCTTGGGTAACATGACACCACCCAATAAAAATTAGGTCACTGTGATCTATATTTTATGCATGAACGACTTCGGTTAAGTTCTTGGTTAAGGTCCATAACTTGGATACTAGATGTTGGGGGTCAATGATATTTCACCACTAGATGTGTCTTGGGTAAAGTGACACCATCCACTAGAAATGAGGTCACTGTGACCTATATTTTACGCATGAATGACTTTGGTTAAGTTCTTGGTTAAGGTCCATATCTTGAATACTACATGTTAGGGGTCAATAATATTTCACTTCTCGATGAGTCTTGGTACATGGCACCACCCATCAGAAATAAGGTCACAGCGACCTATATTTTACACATGAACACTTTTGATCAATTTCTTGTTAAAGGTCCATATCCCAGGTAATACACATTGAGGGTCAATGATATTTCAAGAACGGGAGGGCCATCCTGTGGCTCATAGACACATTATCTAGTTGTTACTGTTTGTTCAGCAGCTACTAAAAGACACATTGATGTTTAGTATGTAGCATGCACATAGCTTCCTGTTGAATGAAATCTGCCATTTTTGTCTTTGACTCCAAGTTTTTAGACACCTAGTGCATTTTAGAAGTTGTGTGAAAGGAATATTTAAGAAATAATTCATGGCCCCCTGTGGTTTATTGGAGATTTAACAATGGGTGCCCATTATTATCGTGGATATTTAAAATACACGAAAATAATGGGCACCCATGGTTAAATCGGTTTGTGTTTTTAAAGACCTATAGTGTACAATGCTACAGAAGCCATTTTGTTGTTTCTTGCTACGTTCGTGTGCAAATGATCTTTTATGACGTTTGCAATTTCAGCGTAAAATCATAAAATGACATCGCCATTTCTATCACAAAATGAACTGTGATGTCGACCTGCGTTTTATTGGAAATTATACATGGCTTGTTGTGACGCCATGGTTACTATTATTCTTTCCGGGGACCCATATTAGAATTTAAAATTCAACTCTGTAAAATCCATTAATCTATGAAATTAAGATTTGAGATTCACTTGATTTTTAGTATTTGCTCTATTTATACAAGTATGAAATTCCTACAAATTTCACTCGCCTGAACAGATTTTTACTGGCCAGGGTCAAGCAGACCAGTGCTAATTTCACAGATTGTCAATACTTTGTTCCAATTTTGTCATTTATGTCTTTCTGTATCTTAATGATTGTAAAATTTTCGGAGGTATAATGATATGATGCTGTCGTCGTCTTTGTCGTTAACTTTAGTGTATATACAATAACTTTTGTTCTAGTCATCAGAATGCAATGAAATTTGACAATGATGTTCCTTAACATAAAAAGATGGATGGGATTGATTTTGGGGGTCCCCTCCCCTTTTTTGTTGAAAAATTAGGGGCCAAAAAGGGGTCAAAATTGCAACTTATAAGATTGTTGCCATGATAACTTTAGTTCTAGTTATCTGATCGCTTTGTAATTTTGCAATAATATTCCTGACTATGAAAGGATGAATTGAATTGATTTTGGGAGTCCATCCTTTTTTTATTTCAGTTTTATGGGATGAAGGGACGTAGCCATTTGTATTGTCCATAGACCATAAAGAGATGTGGAATAAGTGTACTCGACAAAACCAACATTAAAGAAACAGCAATTTAAAAAATCACAATGGAAAACAGCCATGTTTACTTATTTGATTAACAAATTAAGATAATGCATCCACATTGGATTCCAAGAAATGTTTAGAAAGTCTGTTATTTTGAATATAGTTTATTTTATATGTGATTTATTTTTGAGGTGTAGAAGAGGGATCGGAGGATGAAGTAGAGGAAAGTTCAGAGGAAGAGGAGGATGATAATGAAGAGGAAGAGGAAGGTTTGTACAGTACTTTGACATAATTTACACGACACAACATACATACCTAGTGCCTTAAAGTGATTTTCATCTTAGTGTTTAAAGCTGCAGACAAAAAGCTTTCCAGGACACTTATTCACAAAAGTTCGTTAACGTAACTTTAGTCGTACCTCCCCAAGTTGCCTATGTTAGTTATGCCTGACTTTACGTCTACGAAAATTTGTTAATATGACTGCAGAGCCTATCTTAATTATAAGTAAGAATTAGAATTGAAATTTAATAGGTTATAATGAGATGTGGAACAAGTGTACATGACATAGCCTACAATATTAACGATGATTTAAAAAATCCACAACTGAAAACAGCCTAAAGTTTAAAATTCTGTACATCTGTTTTTATTTTGGATTTTACCATTAAACTTTAAATTGGTTTAATAATGAAATCTATTCCCCCATTAACTTGAGGTTAAAAATAAATTATAATAATTGAATGCCTATCTACCTAACCAGTTTTTTTCTAGGCATGAGACCAGATTAAACAAACTATTTTTTTGCCTTATAGCTAGCTAACCAAACCAGGAACTCATTATTAGTTTGCTGTATAGCTTGCTCACTCATTTTTTTTAATCTTTGTTAGATGATAGCGATGAAGAAGAAGAGATTGAAACACAAAAAGCAGGAAAGAAAAGAAAACATGGCGGTCAAAGTTCAAAGGTCGACTCTAAAAAACAGAAACAATCCAAGGTTGGTAGAGCAAAAATTTAAAGAAAAATATCTATGACTGCCACAAAATTGTACCTGACCAATAATAATGAAAACATAACACACCATGTTTTTCACAAGCTGATCCTTTAATTTAAAAAAAAAAATTGAAAAGGTGGTTCCAGGTCCAAACCATTGTAACTCACCCCCCCCCCCCACCCCTGGATCCAACCGGTGGAGTTTTAATTCCCCAACAGTAGTCTGCTCTGGAATCAATACTTTTTTGTTGAAAAACACATCAAATAAAGGTATATATATTATCTGTGTAAACTTCAAAATTGTCTAAACCCTAATCAAGGTTTTTCCTATCCAAGACATAAGTTGGTCTTAGTCAAAATTTGGTTTCCAGTTTGTCATTTTGAGTTTCATTGTATGCTTTTGGTATTCATACAGAGTTTGGTATTTACAAACTTTGGATAGAGCATCTCTAATGAGATAAGTAGATGGAACATGTGAAATGTGTAGCAAATTATTGTAAATTTGATTTGCAATGGCATACTGGAAAAGGTGAAATTTTTGCAAATTTGGTCATTCATTAAATTAAACGCACAAAGTTTGATTTTCATGTTATATACCAAATAAACATGTACGATTTGAGATTTCCCAAAAATTTAGCCTTCCCAAAAGCATTGCAGAACAGAAAAATAAAAAAGAATGTTAGCAATGTGGAAATATCCTTTGTAAAGGAATTTGAAGTGTAAATTAGTCCAAATTATAAGTTATTTAAAACTTGTATCCTAAAACACAATAAAAAGTAAAAGACAATGCTAATACAAAACTATGAATCTCATTGTCATTTCTTTCCAGGATTTGAATACAAGTTCCATGTCAGTGAAGGCAGGTGAAATCGAGGTAGATAACCCAGAGGTCAAACTACAGCGACAAACAAGGGAAGAGAAACGATTGGCGGAGATGATGATTCCTAAGAAACAAAAGAGACTGTACAATAAGATCATGTATGCCAAGAAAAAGAAAACTCAAGAGGTAAATTAAAGTGGCTCTCATAGGATACCCCCACACACCCGGTCAGGTGGCAAATGTTGAAAATTATATTGGCTCTCATAGGATACCCCACACACCCCGTCAGGTGGCAAATGTTGTAAATTATAGTGTCTCTCATAGGATACCCCACACACCCAGTCAGGTGGCAAGGTCACATTTTAGATCTCTTTAACACTTTAAGAACAATTTTGATATCTTTGGTAATTTTGTACAATAATGGTTGATGGCAGAAAATTTTTGTAAAAGTTTTCTCAGGTACTACTTATAACTGCCTTTTGATGTTTAGTATACATAAGATTTCATTCATATTGTGGGATTCGATTTAAGGTCTGTTGCTAAACCAAATCTTGCCATTTGGTTCATTGACCCATTTTTTCCTGGAGAAGCCCCGAGGAATTGTAGATGAAAAAATAGAGTGGCTGGATAATGTATGTTTTTTCTTGAATTCAATGTGTTCAAAAGCCTGGTGATGGCCATTTGGTTGTCAGACATTGTCCAACAGTCGTAGTTACCAATAGATTTTATTCAAAATTCAAAATTGATTAAAGCACCAGGTTCTTTCCTTGTTCTGCACCTGGTCACTATCCTCGGTGCTGGATTTGGCTTTCCTGTTCAATATTATTTTCAGTACCTTCCAATTTTTGTTTCAAATGCTTCTGCTGATGAGGGGTTACTCCTTGAAATATGAATATACAGCATAATCATTTGTCTGGAACTTTGTTGTCATTTGTATTTCACTCATCTTTTTAACTTTTGTTTATGAGATGCCAGACACATGTCTAACACTTGTGAAAGAAATCATTAATTTTGTCTTTGCCTTTTCGACATTTGATTGCTTAAACTGGAGGTAATTTTACCCTTATACCCAAAGATCTATGATAAATAGATAAGGTGATTTGTTTAAAATCAAATAACAAATAATAATATTTCTGAAGTCCCAAATTTTTGGGGGGCTATTCTAAATATTAATGAATACAATTCCGCAATAAATAATACAATGTTAAACAAAATATGGATTGAGTGCATGAAAAAATTACAGAAAAATGATAGTTTAAAGGGCCATAACCCTATTCATTTCTTTTACATAATTTATCATTTTTGTTCAAAAATACAATCTTTAGAGGGAAAAAAAATTGTGAACCATTTTCCAATTGGACAAAAAGTACTCCCTCCCTTAAAAAGCATACATTATCCATTTTGGGATCAGGGCATCCAAAAGGATTATTAATGATTAAAAAGTTCTTTTATGATTGAAATTGTATATAAATTTTTTTATGCTGTTAGCTCCTGTGATAATTTTGCGATTAGCCTCTAGCATGTCTAGAGGAGGCCATCTCAACAAGATTATTTTTAAGCATGTTATCTACTTTTAGTGTTATATACATAATTAAATTTGAAGATTATACAAATGAGTATTCACAAAATGTCTATATTATTTTTTAGCTCACCTGGACCGAAGGTCCATGTGAGCTATTACCATCACTTGGCGTCCGTCGTCGTCGTCGTCTGTAAACAATTTTTCAAACGTTAACTTGTCCAACACCATTAGTCCAATTGCAACCAAACTTGGTATAGTTGTTTAGTGGCATTATGTGTACAAAACTATCGTTCGGATTTTTGATTCGTAAAAAAACATGGCCGCCATGGCTAAAAATAGAACATAGGGGTCAAATTACAGTTTTTTGCAAATAACTCAAAAACGGTAACAGATATCAAAATTCTGGCATAGGGTAAAAGTGATCAGCACCTCAAGATCTACCTGTCTAGAAATTTTCAAGAAGATCCATCTACCGATGTAGGAGTTATTGCCCTTTTTCTGGATTTTTTCAAAATTTTGCACTTGTTTAGTCTTATATCTTGAAAACTATACAAGATATTTCAAAAATTCAAATTGCATATGATTAAGCACATCAAGATCTACATTTCATGTAATTATGTCAAAGCTGTAGAACCATTTCTTTTAGGAGTTATGGCCCTTAAAGCATCAAAATTGACCATTTTTCATTACTTTTCCCCTGAATTTCAAAGATTAACTTGTCTGACACCATACATCCAACTTCAACCAAACTTGGCATGGTTGTTGAATAGCATAAATGCTACAAATCTATCGTTCAGACTTTCGATTCGTCAAAAAATATGGCCGCCATGGCTAAATATAGAACATAGGGGTAAATTGCAGTTTTTTGCTAATTACTCAAAAATAGTTACAGATATCAAAATTCTGATGGCAGACAAAAGTGATCAGCATCTCAAGATCTACCTGCTCTGAAAATTTCAAGAAGATCCAACAACCGATGTAGGAGTTATTGCCCTTTTTCTGGATTTTTTCAAAATTTTGCACTTTTTTAGCCCTATATCTTGAAAACTATACAAGATATTTCAAAAATTAAAATTGCATATGATTAAGCACATCAAGATCTTCATTTCACATAATTAGGTCAAAGCTGTAGAACCATTTCTTGTAGGAGTTATGGCCCTTAAAGCATCAAAATTTACCATTTTTCATTACTTTTTTCCCTGAATTTCAAGGATTAACTTGTTTGACACGGTAAAACCAACTGCATCTTAACATGGCACACTTGTTTAATGGCTTATATGCTGCAACTCTATCGTTCAGATTTTTTATTTGTAAAAAAAACATGGCCGCCATGGCTAAAAATAGAACATAGGGGTAAATTGCATTTTTTTGTTACTCACTCAAAAATGGTTTCAGATATTCAAATTGTGAAGGAATCAAAAGTGATCAGCATATTAAGACTTACCTGTCCTGAAGTTTCCGAAAAGATCTGAGTCCTGATGTGGGAGTTATTGTTCTTTTTCCTAATTTTTGCCAAATTTACTCTTATTAAGCCCAATATCATGAATATCTTGAAAACTAATCAAGATATTTCAGAAATTTAAATCGCATATGGTTAAGCACAATAATATCGACAAATATATGTACCTGTGTAGTTCAGGTGAGCGATTCAGGCTCTTGGGAGCCTCTTGTTTTAAATTTAACACAAACTTTCATTTTGTCATTCAGACTTGTGAAAATAAATGTACACAAAAAGTTGATTTTCTAACCCTTTTACTGTAAGTGTGTGCTTTGCACACTTTGGAAAATAGTTGACAATTATATGCCATAATAAAATAATTAACTCACATCCAAACTTCTTGAAAATAAGGGGCAAGTGGGCGAATTTTATTTGTTATTTTTTATCCATTCTAATAAAATATGCTGCCATTTTTTTAGCTCACCTGGACCGAAGGTCCATGTGAGCTTTTACCATCACTTGGCGTCCGTCGTCGTCGTCGTCGTCGTCTGTCGTCTGTAAACAATTTTTCAAACGTTAACTTGTCCGACACCATAAGTCCAATTGCAACCAAACTTGGTATAGTTGTTTAGTGGCATTATGTGTACAATACTATCGTTCGGATTTTTGATTCGTCAAAAAACATGGCCGCCATGGCTAAAAATAGAACAGGGGGATCAAATTACAGTTTTTTGCAAATAACTCAAAAATGGTAACAGATATCAAAATTCTGGCATAGGGTAAAAGTGATCAGCACCTCAAGATCTACCTGCCCAGAAATTTTCAAGAAGATCCAACAACTGATGTAGGAGTTATTGCCCTTTTTCTGGATTTTTTTTCAAAATTTTGCACTTATTAAGCCCTATATCTTGAAAACTATACAAGTATTTTAAAAATTCAAATTGCATATGATTGAGCACATCAAGATCTACATTTCATGTATTAAGGTCAAAGCTGTAGAACCATTTCTTCTAGGAGTTATGGCCCTTAAAGCGTCAAAATTTACCGTTTTTCATTACTTTTCCCCTGAATTTCAAAGATTAACTTGTCTGACACCATATATCCAACTATAACCAAACTTAGCACTGTTGTTTAATAGCATATATGCTACAATTCTTTCATTCAGATTTTTGATTCGTCAAAAAATATGGCCGCCATGGCTAAAAATAGAACATAGGTGTAAATTGCACTTTTTGCTAATAACTCAAAAATGGTTACAGATATCAAAATTCTGATGGGAGACAAAAGTGATCAGCTTCTCAAGATCTACCTCCTTAGAAAGTTTCAAGAAGATCCAACAACGGATGTAAGAGTTATTCCCCTTTTTCTGGATTTTTTCTAAATTTTTCACTTGTTTAGCCATATATCTTGAAAACTATACAAGATATTTAAAAAATTTAAATTGCATATGATCAAGCACATTAAGATCTACATTTCATGTATAGAGATCAAAGCTGTAGGACCATTTCTTTTAGGAGTTATTGTCCTTAAAACAACAAAATTTACCATTTTTCATTACTTTTTCCCTGAATTTCAAAGATTAACTTGTCTTTTACCGTAAGACCAACTGCATCTTAACTTGGCACACTTGTTTAATAGCTTATATGCTACAACTCTGTTGTTCAGATTTTTGATTCGTCAAAAAACATGGCCCCCATGGCTAAAAATAGAACATAGGGGTAAATTGCATTTTTTTGCTAATAACTCAAAAATGGTTTCAGATATCAAAATTGTGCAAGAATCAAAAAAGATCAGCATATTAAGATCTACCTGTGCTGAAACTTTGGAAAAGATCTGATGTCTGATGTGGGAGTTATTGCCCTTTTTCCTAATTTTTGCCAAATTTTGCATTTATTAAGCCCAATATCTTGAAAACTAACCAAGATATTTCAGAAATTTAAATCCCATATGGTTATGCACAATAATATCTACAAAATATATGTGTCTGTGTAGTTCAGGTGAGCGATTCAGGCTCCTGGGAGCCTCTTGTTTAAAGAAAAATGTCCTAAAATGGACATAGCTTGCCAAAGAATCAATTGAGGTGGCTGTGAAAAATCAGGGCCGGAGGGGATGAGAATCTAGTATATTTTTTATATTTTATGGATGACCCCTAAGAAATTTAATTTTATTTTTGTATTTACAGGCAAGAGTACTGGAAGAGAAAAGAAAATCTATAGAACTGACAAAGAAAAAAGACAGGAAGAAAACTAAAAACTGATATTTATTGTTAGAATAAAAACAGAATTTTGAAAACATTGTGTCTTTTGTTCAGAAATTTGTATATGTCATATGACCTGAAACAACCGAAATTGTCATGTGAGCTATTGTCATCAATAAGGCCTGGCTTTTAGCCCTTAAATTTTGTACGACTGAATTTTTTTTTTTTTTCAAAAAAGGGACTTCCCAGGTCTTTTGTTTCCTCGGTGTACTCCGTCAAACATGGCCCAGGTGCATCGATAAAGGGTGTTAAACACCAACACACACACAAACACACACACACAAATTTTTACGATTATATAATGTAATGGTGATGTAGTTGTCATCCTTGTCCTTGTGGTCTTTGTTATCATCTGTGGACATTTTGTTTCATGTGATAACTTAAGTAAATATTGACCGATTGTTATGAAATTTTTATGGCCCGACCACAAAACATATAGTTTTACCCTTGTCCATCCGTCCGTACGTACGTACGTACGTACGTCCGTCCGTAACACTTTTGTTAGTTCTTGGTTAAGGTCCATTACTCGGATACTTGATGTTGGGGATCAATGATATTTCACCACCAGATGGGTCTTGGGTAGAGCTACTCCACCCACTAGAAATAAAGTCAATGTGACCTATATTTTATGCATGAACGACTTTGGTTAAGGTCCAGGATGGTCATGTATTGGTCCAAATTGCTTATTGGCAAACAAACGAAGCTATCTTCTATTTTGTACACATTGATGTTACATCTTTCAAATATTCAAAATAGAAATTTCTCATGGCTTGTCTATATTAAAACTCTATTCAATGAATGTGGACTAACACACATTTGGGTATCTCAAACTTTCCCATCATCTGTGTGGTTAAAACAAAGTATATGACAATGTCTCACTGATCAATTTCGTCAAACGGTGAAACCCAAAATTGTTCAAAGCAACAAATTATAAGCTTTTTAGCTCACCTGACCCAAAGGGTCATGTGAGCAATTGCCGTCACTTGGCGTCCGTCGTCCGTCGTCCAACTTTTCAAAAATCTTCTTCTCTGAAACCACATGTCCAAATGTAACTAAACTTGGTAGGGTTGTTCTATAGTATGTCCTTTACAAAACCATCGTTCGGATTTTTGATTGGATGAACAACATGGCTGCTGTGGCTAAAAATAGAACATAGGGGTAAATTGCAGTTTTTTGCAAATAACTCAAAAACGGTAACAGATATCAAAATTCTAGCATAGGGTAAAAGTGATCAGCACCTCAAGTACTACCTGCCCGGAAATTTTCAAGAAGATCCAATAACCGATGTAGGAGTTATTGCCCTTTTTCTGGATTTTTTCAAAATTTAGCACTTATTTAGCCCTATATCTTGAAAACTATACAAGATATTTTAAAAATTCAAATTGCATATGATTTAGCACATCAAGATCTACATTTCATGTAATTAGGTCAAAGGTGTAGAACCATTTCTTTTAGGAGTTATGGCCCTTAAAGTGTCAAAATTTACCATTTTTCATTACTTTTCCCCTGAAGTTCAAAGATTAACTTGTCTGACACCATATATCCAACTTCAACCAAACTTGGCACAGTTGTTTAATAGCATATATGCTACAATTCTATCGTTCAGATTTTCGATTCGTCAAAAAATATGGCCGCCATGGCTAAAAATAGAACATAGGTGTAAATTGCAGTTTTTTGCTAATAACTCAAAAATGGTTACAGATATTAAAATTTTGATAGGGGGCAAAAGTGATCAGCATCTCAAGATCTACCTGCTTCGAAAGTTTCAAGAAGATCCAACAACCGATGTAGGAGTTATTGCCCTTTTTTAGCTCACCTGACCTGAAGGGTCATGTGAGCTATTGCCATCACTTTGCGTCCGTCGTCCGTCCGTCGTCCGTCGTCTGTCGTCCGTCATCTGTCGTCCGTCGTCCGTCGTCCGTTAGCTTTTTTCAAACATCTTCTTCTCTGAAACTGCTTGGCCAAATGCAGCCAAACTTCATATGGTTGTTCCTTAGGGTATTGTGCAAAAAGTTTGCGTTTGGATTTTTGATATGTCAAAAAACATGGCCGCTGTTACTAAAAATAGAACAGGGGGGTAAAATACCGTTTTTTGCAAATAACTCAAAAACGGTGACAGATATCAAAATTCTGGCATAGGGTATTTGTGATCAGCACCTCAAGATCTACCTGCCCTGAAATTTTCAAGAAGATCCAACTACAGGTGCAGGAGTTATTGCCCTTTTTCTGGATTTTTTCAAAATTTTGCACTTATTTAGCCCTATATCTTAAAAACTATACAAGATATTTTTAAAATTCAAATTGCATCTGATTAAGCACATTAAGATCTACATTTCATGTAATTAGGTCAAAGCTGTGGAACCATTCCTTTTAGGAGTTATGGCCCTTTAAGTGTCAAAATTTACCATATTTCATTACTTTTTCCCTGAATTTCAAAGATTAAATTGTCTGAAACCATACATCCAACTTCAACCAAACTTGGCACAGTTGTTTAATGGCATAAATGCTACAAGTGTATTGTTCAGATTTTTGATTCGTCAAAAAATATGGCCGCCATGGCTAAAAATAGAACATAGGGGTAAATTGCAGTTTTTTGCTAATAACTCAAAAATGGTTACAGATATCAAAATTCTGATTGGAGACAAAAGTGATCAGCATCTGAAGATCTACCTGCTCTGAAAGTTTCAAGAAGATCCAACGATTGATGTAGGAGTTATTGCCCTTTTTCTGGATTTTTTCAAAATTTTTCACTTATTTAGCCATATATCTTAAAAACTATACAAGATATTTCAAAAATTTAAGTTGCATATGATCAAGCACATCAAGATCTACATTTCATATATTTAGGTCAAAGCTGTAGGACCATTTCTATTAGGAGTTATTGTCCTTAAAACAACAAAATTTACCATTTTTCATTATTTTTTCCCCTGAATTTCAAAGATTAAATTGTCTGACACCATAAGACCAACTGCATCTTAACTTGGCACACTTGTTTAATAGCTTATATGCTACAACTCTATCGTTCATATTTTTGATTTGTTAAAAAACATGGCTGCCGTGGCTAAAAATAGAACATAGGGCGTAAATTTCATTTTTTTTGCTAATAACTCAAAAATGGTTTCAGATATCAAAATTGTGCAAAAATCGAAAGTTATCAGCATATTAAGTACCTGTCCTGAAATTTAGGAAAAGATCTGACTGCTGATGTGGGAGTTATTGCCCTTTTTCAATTTTTTTTCTAAATTTTGCACTTATTAAGCCCAATAACTTGAAAACTAACCAAGTTATTTCAGAAATTTAAATTGCATATTGTTAAGCACAATAATATCTACAAAATATATGTATCTGTGTAGTTCAGGTGAGCGATTCAGGCTCCTGGGAGCCTCTTGTCTGGATTTTTTCAAAATTTTTCATTTTTAGTTTAGCCATATATCTTGAAAACTATACAAGATATTTCAAGAATTTAAATTGCATATGATTAAGCACATCAAGATCTACATTTCATGTATATAGATCAAAGCTGTAGGATCATTTCTTTTAGGAGCTATTGTCCTTAAAACAACAAAATTTACCATTTTTCATTACTTTTTCCCTGAATTTCAAAGATTAACTTGTCTGACACCGTAAGACCAACTGCATTTTAACTTGGCACACTTGTTTCATACAGCTAATATGCTACAACTCCATTGTTCGGATTTTTGATTCGCCAAAAAACATGGCCGCCATTGCTAAAAATAGAACATAGGGGTAAGTTGCATTTTTTTGCTAATAACTCAAAAATGGTTTCAGATATCAAAATTGTGCAAAAATCAAAAAAGATCAGCATATTAAGATCTACCTGTGCTGAAATTTAGGAAAAGATCGGACTGCTGATGTGGGAGTTATTGCCAAGATATTTCAGAAATTTAAATCGTATATGGTTATGCACAATAATATTTACAAAATATATGTGTCTGTGTAGTTCAGGTGAGCGATTCAGGCTCCTGGGAGCCTCTTGTTAAAGACACACTTGAATTCGAAAACTACTTAGAAATACTCCGTTTTATTTTGTAAATTTAGAACATGTAATTATAAACTTCCCATTGAAACAAGTAGATGCCATAATAGCCATAATATTGACAGATCTGGTAGAAAATGTATGCTTTGTAATTGAGCAAATTAGGGATGAAATTCATTATATTCTAGAATGCAATGCATTGTCTCAAGAAAGAAGAAATTTTACCAGTGGACATCCAATTAGAAACCCAAATATTTTAGAGTTTAAAAAAAATTATGACAACTCCAAAACAAAGTTAACTCTACAAGCTCTGTAAATTTATTAAAATTATAAATTAAAAAAGTCTTCTTGCCTAACTTTCTGTCTGTCTGTCTGTTAATAATATTGTATCAGTATCTATCTATGTTAATGATGTTTTTTTTAATATTCAGTGTAAATAGTATTTCTCTGTACCTCTTTAATATTGGTTGATGAGAATAAAGTTATTATTATCATAGTTCCCAGTTACTGTGTCAGGTGTCGGAGCTATTCCCATTTGGTCAAAATTGGTGCATTGCACAGTTAAATGAGTTAAGTAAGGCGAATGGTTGAAACGTTGAAAGATGTTATTTCTATTCTAATATGACAATTTTGTGTTTTCAAAGACCTATAGTGTACAATGCTTCAGAAGCCATTTTGTTGATTCTTGCTACGTTTATGTGCAAATGATTCTTTATGAAAGACGAAATGAAAATTTTTATATACTTGTTATTTATAATAAAATAAAATATAGACGAAATGAAAATTTTTATATATTCGTTATTTATAATAAAATAAAATCCTGGACCCAAACGCCTGTGATTCTTATTGAAGCGTTGAGGACCGGGCAACGTTCAGTGGCGGATCCAGAGGGGGGCGGAGGGGTGTACGACCCCACTGGCCCCCTTAAATTGAGAAATTTTCATTTTTGAGGGGTATAAAATTGACCAAGTGGCTTCAAATTTTCATCACAAATTTGACATTTTTAGCAATTATGCCCCCTCTTTCGTGGACCTCTGGATCCGCCCCTGTCGTTAGAAATACTAAAACTAACTATATTGACAAATTAACACAATCAGTCACATGTACATTGAAATGCCATTATCATGCTTCAGCAAACTTCGGACGTTTTCAGTATGTCCGAGATTTAACGTGAATGATACAAAAATAATAAATTTGTATTACCATAATATAGAAACATAGAAATAACACACAACACACAAGCTGAAATAAAAGACACATGTATAGTTTAATTTGAATAAAAAACAAATTCTCCGTATCAAGAAGTATCATTATTATGTATAAAAAAGTGTACAAATTAGGAAACTGTCCGACCAGGGCCTGAAGCCATCTGTTCAAAAGACTGTTTAATAAAGACTCAAGTGTGACAAACAAGTTCTGTAGAGGGGCACAATATTTAAATAGATATATTTTGAGAGTCCAGTCCTTCAAAAGAGGTTATGCAGTATTTTAATTCATTCAAAAAATCCTTACGTCAAAGTCACTCAACCGGAAAATCAAGGTCAAGGTCAAAAGATGGGGATGCAACTGTGCTAAGCTACTACTGGGGCATATGCATACCAAGTTTCATCAACCTAGGACCTATAGTTCTTGAGATATGAAGGTGCTCGCAAAACTTTTCCATTGCTATAGGTATTGAAAATTGTCAAAGTCACTCAACCGGAAAATCAAGGTCAAGGTCAAAAGATGGGGATGCAACTGTGCTAAGCTACTACTGGGGCATATGCATACCAAGTTTCATTAACCTAGGACTTATAGTTCTTGAGATATGGAGGTGCTCGCAAAACTTTTCCATTGCTATTATATGTATTGAAAATTGTCAAAGTCACTCAACCGGAAAATCAAGGTCAAGGTCAAAAGATGGGGATGCAACTGTGCTAAGCTACTACTTGGGCATATGTATACCAAGTTTCATCAACCTAGGACCTATAGTTCTTGAGATATGAAGGTGCTCGCAAAACTTTTCCATTGCTATTATATGTATTGAAAATTGTCAAAGTCACTCAACCGGAAAATCAAGGTCAAGGTCAAAAGATGGGGATGCAACTGTGCTAAGCTACTACTGGGGCATATGCATACCAAGTTTCATTAACCTAGGACTTATAGTTCTTGAGATATGGAGGTGCTCATAAAACTTTTTCAAAAAGTTAACGCCGCCGTCGCCGCCGCCGGTAAAGTAACACCTATGTCCCGCTCTGCTTCGCAGGCGAGACAAAAACCACAATGGACAACCTCCAGCAGCTTTCAATTAGGCCATTTGGCACTGCTCGCGGTTCTGCAATTGGCCCATGGTCTAAATAAAATGCATATAATTCAAATCCAGCCCTGAAGATACTTTTCTAAATTACATTTTTTTTTTTAAGTTTTCCATACAAATAAAGTTTTGAAGATATATCAAATTTGGAAATTTTTCCCAATGTTCATTTTTCATGATACAACCAAGAGTCTTAGTTATCGCGGGAAAGGCGCACATGGCGTACGTCGGACCCTCTAAAACTAAAATAAATATGATTTTTGCGCAACATCAAGTTGTTAAAAACACTAAAAAAACCTTTGGGCCTCACTTTGCTTGGCGAAAAAAAAATAAAATAAAAAAAGATAAAGACCCCCGCCCCTTACAACAAAAATTCTAGACCCGCCCTTAGTGGATCATTTAAATCTAAAATGGATAATTTACTAAACATAGAAGTAATTGTTACATTCATGAATAGATTCAAGCTGCTTTAAAAGTCATGCTGTTTTAATCAAATTCATTATTTGCCTGTATACGTTTGTTTTAATTCATTTGAAGCATATGTGTCAGATAAAAGAAAAAAATAATTAAGCTTGTATATCTGCGATAACCAGAAGTCATTAGTAACATTAAGAAGAAAAGCAGAAAAAGGCAAATTAAGTTTAGGATTTTGTACGATAGCGTCGAGGTCAGACTATTTGTAAACACATTTGATTCTAATTTTTTTTCTTAAACGCATTTTATTTTGTATATTAGCTGTAAGATTGAACGTATTATAATCTATATGTATCTATATGAAACGGGATATAAATATACACGATGATGGCATCAGCAGCAATTTTGAAATCCACAATGAAACAGCCAGCAGCATTTTATGTCGCTGCTCGCCATTTTTCAATTTGCACTTGATCGGAAATTTAATATAATGCTTAAACGAAAGTCTGTTTGTTTGTTTTTAGTTAAAATATTTAGAATTCTTGCACTTATGGTTTTGCACTAAGGGACTGATCATTTAACTTGAAGGGTAGACTTGGTTTTATGATCTGGTCAGGATTTTTTACATTTTATTAAAAGTGTAATAACATTTTTTTCATTATAAGCATTATTTTATATGACGGAAGACTTCTTCAGAATATTTGTTTTCTTTACCTCTGATGGCTGAATAACTTTTTTTAATCAGCCTATAACTAATTAACTAAATGTTTCATTGAACGAAGGTATCTCATTTAACAATGCAATAAGTTTATCTCAGTACAAAAAAAAATGCAGTAGAGGTCTTAACATAAAACAATATAATGTTACAATCAAATTTCATATACAATAAACAGTACCAAAAAAAGAACAATATATATAAACATGTTTTATAACGGCAAAAATGTTTACGGGACAGATTTTGTACCATCATTCTGAAGCTTATGATATTTTAATAAGATATTTTGATTCTTTTACTTTAAAAGTTTCCAAATTTTTAGTTCCCCTTATTTCTATTGGTAATTTATTCCAAACTATGATACCAGAGTATTCAAACGTTCTTTTGAAATATTCAGAATAAGGTTGTAGAATATGAAGAAGCCCAGATGTTGCTGATCTAAGAAAATATTTATGTAGATCACTACATATAGTCAATTTATCAGCAAGATAATTTGGAGACAATCCATTCATACATTTAAACATTAAAAGAGATTAGAAATATTTAATTCTAGTAAATATAGTCATCCAATTGAGTTCTTGAAACATCATTATTGATGGATAATCAAAAGATTTATTTAATATTAGTCTTGCTGCACGCTTTTGTAACTTATAAATACGCCCAAGATGAAATTTTGGGGTAAGACCCCACACTGTGCTACAATAATCAATTACCGACAAGACGTAATTATTATGATATCAAATAAGACCTTTAAGTGGAAGGTATTGTCTTAATCTATTCATAAGATATAACCTGCTTGATATAATTTCACATAATTTATCAATTTGATTTGACCAGGACAAATTTTTATCTATATATGTATAATCCAAGTAGCTTTTCTACTTCTACGTTATCTAAAAGTATATTGTCTGCAGTAAATATTTCTAAATCATAATTTGTGTTTTCAAATTTTTTCTCAGATCCCATCAACATACATTTGGATTTCTTGCTATTAATAACCATATCATTGTCTTTACTCCATTCTATAATATTATTAACAAAATCTTTGTTAAGACACAAGTTTGAATAAGGAATATCTTTAGAGGAAAGATGTAATGTTGTGTCGTCAACATGTAAATCTGATTCGGAATATTCCAGAGAAAAGGGTAGATCATTGATGTAAATGAGAAATAGTGAAGGACCAAGTACAGATCCTTGAGGAACCCCCAAGTTTATATTTTGATATTCGGATCTTACTGTGCCAAAACCACTTTTTTGTATTCTCTTTGTCAAATAAGATAAAAATCATTTTACTGAGTGGTCAATAAGGATAAAGTTGTTTAAAAACGACCTTTTCAAACATTTTTGACACAGTAGGTAGTATCGTTACAGGGCGGTATAGTTATTCGGATCAGTTTTGTCACCACCTTTAATAATTGGAAAAACCTAAGCTCTTTTCAAAATATTAGGAAATATTTCTGTACATAAATTTAAATTTATGATATGGGTAAGTGAATCTACAATTATTAATTTTGACATTTTCAGAATTTCAGGTCCAAAACCATCAGTTCCAGTTAATTTATTTACGTCTAAGCTTGCAAGGGCTTTAAAAACATCATTAACATATTTTGACTTTGATTACCTAAATAGTTTAATAATATTTATTAGTATTATTTCTATTCTTCTTGTAATTTTCTATGTCCTTATTTTTATGAAAAAAATGTCTCTTTGATATGCTGATTTTCGTCTTTCAGCAGTGTACCATTCTGGTTGATATCTAGTTTTTACACGTTAAGATACAATAGGGGCATGATTATCTAAGACAATTAGAAGAAGAGAATACCACAATTCTATAGCTTCATTAGGATCATTCATTTCATTAATTACATCAAACGGTTGACTAGACAATTCACTTGAAAACTTTTTTCATCAAAATTCTTGAAGTTCCGATGTTTAATCTCAAAATGTTGGTCTGATTGAAAGAATCAGAATATATGTTGAAAGGAAAACACCAAATTACTCGCTTCAAGTTAAACAGCAGGTCTGAAGACCCTATTTGCGCTGAGCTACACAATCTCTATATTCATAAATAAAAAATTTTATATGTTAATTGGGTTATGACTTGAATAGAGTTAACTGCTTTTTGATTGGCTTAAAACTGCTTTTGGGTGATGTGACAATTAATTTTTTTTTCATAATCTCTTTTCATCTGATGAGGAATAAAATTTGGGAATGGCCTTACAGCACATAAAAATTTTTCGTGCTGTTCTTGTTCATGTGTACTGGTTTTGTCATTGCCCTTTTTGGACTTTTGAAAATCGAATGCCCCATCGGTGCCTCTTTGCTTCTTTCAGGTCAGGAAGATCTTGATGTTCTTGAAAAAAACCTGAACCTGCCTAAATTTTTATTCTGAATTCTGTAACCGTTTTTGAGCTATTTGCAAAACGAACGACAATTTATATCATTTTTCTGTCTTTAGCCGAAACACTGCCATGTTTTAGGAGCAATAAAAGATCATCTTATCCGTGCTTTACTAATACTTCTAATGAAAAACTCTACCAAGATTGCCTGGGCTTAAATGGTGTTTGAGGAGTTAACGTTTGAAAAAGGTTGTCGTTGTGCAAACCCCTACGCTAACATTGCCACGTTATCAGTTCAATTTGTTATAGTTTTTCAATGAAACAAATTAAAACATGTGTTATTAATTAACCCAGATCACTTCTTCCGTAATTGACTCTTTTCAATGTGAGATGACCAGGTGGAGATGCGAGCACGTGCAGCGATCTCACACTGGTCAATTAACCAATAATAACCGCCGGTACTGATATTGATCGATGATGTCGACCAATGAAATGCAATGTTATTTTAAATTCTCGGTTTTTAGAATGATGTCACCTAAGGTTTCAGAATATAAAAAAATGATTTTTACGGAAGAAATAGGTACTTACACGCGTTCTTGGAACACCGGCAATGATCTTTCATTCGTGATAGAATTTTTGGGGTCTTTTGACTCGTTCCGCTGCGCTCCACTCGCAAAAAGACTGAAAAATTCTATCACTCGTGAAAGATCTGCCGGTCTTTTCCAAGAACTTATGTAAGAACCTATAAGTCTTTGTGATGACGCAAAAGCAGCACGAGCTCAACTTACCTGGTTTAGTTAGAGGAATCTGTTAATTTCAATGTGGGACAATAAATTACTAGGTACAGCTTGAACACAGTAATTACTTTTTTTTACTCAATATGCTTTAATTCTTGTCATTTCAGGTTAAAGTAATTTAGTAAGAAGACAAAAAAATGCTATGTATCAACAGTTTGCGTTTGGTACGTGTTTTTATTGTATTATTAGTGTGTGTAGTATTCATTTATAATCTCGGATTTTCTGAACTATCTTCAACTTTGTTGAAATATGTCCACGCCAAGAAAAGAAATGAATTGTACGATACCATAAACAGAAAGATTCCTATCTCCCGCACCCCGCAGAAAGAAACTACCCAAAACCTGAAAGCGCGAACTTCAAGTGAAAGTAACATGAGTAATATCAAAGGATTATATATTTTATATGAAGGAATTGATGATTACTTTAATAATAGAAACTTGGATTCGTCTCAAAACAAACCAATTGATTTATATTGTGAAGATAAAACGTTCTATGGGTATTCTGCCGTTTTGGTTAATCTGCACCAAAATGAGGCTACACGTTACAATATGTCGTCTGTCTTAGCCGTTACGGGATGGGAAAGAAAACCAAAGTCAAAAACGTTCTGTTGTTTCTTATTGAAGAATGGTTCAACAATTTGTAGACAACCTTTAGAAAAACACGAACGTTATCCTTCTGTCGAATTGTATGCAGTTCAATATAAATGTCCGATTTATGTTCCAGAGATCGAAAGAGTGACAATTTGTCATAATTCTGCATCGAGCAATGTCCTAAATTCACCAATTAATATTGTACAAACCATACATTTTATAAATATTTCGTATCCTTTTACTGTCGACGAAAATGAGCACGATAATATTGCAGTTTGTAGTAAAACAGCCTATAAGGATCCGAATCCAGAGCTACTAATCGAATGGTTTGAGCTACAACGATTTCTACGTGTTAACAAAGTAGTTGCATACACTAACAATTTAAATAGGAATGCCAGTGATGTTCTTCAGTATTATTCCTCTATCGGATTACTCTCGATCATTGGTGAACTCGGAATCCCAGAAAAAGGTAATGAAAAACACATACTCTCAAACACTGGTGAACTCGGAATCCCAGAAAAAGGTAATGAAAAACCTATACTCTTAAACATTGGTGAACTCGGAATCCAAGAATAAGGTACTATCAAAACACATACTGTCAAACATTGGTGAACTCGGAATCCCAGAAAAAGGTAATGAAAAACCTATACTCTTAAACATTGGTGAACTCGGAATCCCAGAAAAAGGTAATGAAAAACACATACTCTCAAACATTGGTGAACTCGGAATCCCAGAAAAAGGTAATGAAAAACACATACTCTCAAACATTAGTGAACTCGGAATCCCAGAAAAAGGTAATGAAAAACACATACTCTCAAACATTGGTGAATTCGGAATCCAGGAAAAAGGTACTTTCAAAACACATACTCTCAAACATTGGTGAACTCGGAATCCCAAAAAAGGTAATGTATAACACATACCCTCAGACATTGGTAAACTCGAATCCAAGAAAAAGGTACGGTTCAAACACTGGTGAACTCGGAGTCCCAGAAAAAGGTAATGTATAACACATATCCTCAGACATTGGTAAACTCGAATCCAAGAAAAAGGTACGGTCAAAACACATACTTTCAAACATTGGTAAACTCGGAATCCCAGAAAAAGGTAATGAAAAACACATACCCTCAGACATTGGTAAACTCGGAATCCCAGAAAAAGGTAATGAAAAACACATACTGTCTAGCATTGGTTATATGGTACCACAGAAAAAGGTAACGCCAAAACGCATGCTTTAAAATATTGGGGAAATCTTAGTCCAAGAAAAAGGTTCCATCAAAACACAGACTCTCAATCATTGGTGAACACGACGTCTCAGAAATAAGTACTGTCAAAACACATCATGTCTAGTATCGGTGGAAAAGCATACCCAGAAAAAGGTTCCATCAAAACATAGTCTCTCTAAAATTTTCGGAAACTCGACGTTTCAGAAAAAGGTACTGTCAAAAAATTGGGGAAATCGATACCCTAGAAAAAGGTCAAAAGACATAATCGAAAAAGTCCCACATCAACACTGTAAGTATTATTGTTTATAGGAAGCAATACTCAAAATTACTATTTATCCTTTGAAAAAATAGGGCATCTAATTGGACATTAAATGAAACCCCGCCACGATATTCAGCAATAGTTAAATATATTTGTATACTATACATCTATATAGAGACAGAAAAAAATAATTATCTTTTCAGATTAGAAAATTTCATTATTTCAAATTTGGAAAATTTACAAAGAGGTAAATCTTCAATAATGTTTTTCGGATCATCCTGAAAAATGAACTTGACCTGTATTTTATTGTACTCAACAGCTGTGTAAAATGTTATCAAAGCTTTGACGCGTTTTCAAGTTAACATCCGCAATGATCCGGAAACCTTCGGGAGACGGACGGACGGGCGCATGGACAGACACCAAAAGAAACTGAGAGCATAAAATGATACCTCGCCACTTCTTGTGGCGGGGTATAAAAACCCTTTGTAGAAAATGTTTTACGTTAAAGCCAAATCTTGTTCAATATTGAAAGTTAAATATGTAAAGAAAGTACAGTCCGAAGAGTGGTGACAAAATATTATTATCCCCTGTATATAATTTGAATGTCTATTTGAGTTGAAATGCACATCATTATTGAGTGACCCATTGAACTAAACTCAATGAATTTATATTTTAATTGATTAAAAGAAGGTCATGTCTATTTTCAAGTTCGCATGTAATTGAATGGGAACACCATTATTTTTTTTCTTGGGATTTCAACGAATATGATCAAAATAGTGTGAGAAAAAAGGATTTTATAATAAAAATGTATCTCTTAGGAATAACAAATCAAATCAAATCAAATTTTGTTATTAATAGCTGAAAGTTTGTAACAAAACATCAAATCAATAATTGGATTTCTTTAAAGCTGATGAACATGTTAAGACGCTTGGAGTTATACGAATCGAACAAACCTCACTTGATAGAACTCCTTCTAAATCGTTATTGACTATTAGGTTATTATCAACCCTTTTCAAAACATGTATTTCATCAAATAAAAAGTTATATTTTAACAGTTACCATAAGGCTTTGTGTTTTGCAGAATTGAAGAAATATTTTAGCAAGTCGAGTGGACCATTGCTATTTTAAGACAGGTTTGAGATACGTTCAATGTTTATTTTACGAATGATATTTTTATATCTAGAAAGGGGGTTTACAAAAAACTTATGAAATTAGCACAACTTTGAAAATTAATTTATCGATTCCGCTATAACAGGAAGTCCTATATGTTGGATATATATTTTTTGGCAGATTTTTTAAGTTTAAGTATAGTGTTATTTTTGTCATAAGGAAATTGGAACCAAATAATAACGCTTAACATAAAAAAATGACATTTTTTCTCGTATCATATTTAAAATACCAAATTAATGCAAACTCGATGCTTTTAGTCAACATATAATTTTTTATTCAAAAAGTTTTATATACCTTTTGATGCCTAAAGATACTATGTAGACATACCGAATCTTATTTACTGTAGAGTGTATTCTTTTGTCTAATTTTGACCCACCTTTCTGACTAATAAAATTACTTTGAACAAAAATACAAAAAACATTAACAAAGACTTCTTAATTTCGGCAATTTAAAAAAACAACAATGGAAAACAGCCAGCAGTTTGATTAAGCATTGAACAGAAATCTTGATCAATTGAACATAGAACATTTCGAAATTGAACCTTTGAACGGAATTGAAGAAATGATTAATTTAAATCATTATTGTAAGCTGAAGTTTGGTTTAATATTGGACAACTAGAGTGTTGAATCTCAAATATTAAAGGGAAATACTGTTTCGTCAAAAAGCTCAGACATGTTTTATGTTTTACGTGGTACTGGGTTCAATAATAGAAAGAAACCATCGATTTTTGTAGAGCATCGAACGAAATTCGTGTTCGTTTAAATTTCTGAATGTTTATTATGTTGCGGTAGAAAAAAACACCAAAAAGCAAACTAATTGTGAATGTGTAACGAAAATCAGGACCAACAGTCTAAATTCAGATCTGCCTTTGTCCACGTCGTTGCCTAATAAAGCTGTCAGGTTACACGTCTTGTTCGACCATGCAATTACATAGACCCATCGCAAGTATAACTCGAGATGATAGAATGCACATATTTACATGTAAAAGTCCACAGGAGTAAATTATGAAGTCATAAGGTGAGTTGCTAACTTAAAGTTAGTATTTTGTGCTTTAGCAACACTATATTGATGATATGAGGTAAGAATGATAAGGTGAATATGAAATGTTAATAAGAAATATGATACAATAAATGCCATTAAAATGGAGAAAAGTGGGTAGAGACGAAAAAGGTTAGGGAGCGACCATTTGATTTTTATGGGGGCTATGGTGAAATTTGAAATAAAAAGGCAGGATGGCAAAAATCCAGAAATAAAAAGGCGGGACAGGGCTTTGATTAAAAAAAAAGGCACGATGGTACGGTATTTTAGGTTAAGAATTTTACAGTTGCTCTAAAAATAACCGCGCAAAAAAACACCCCAGACTTTTCCCAAAAATAAAAAGGCAGGACGAAGAAAATATACATAGCCCCACCCCCAGACATGTTAACTTTTCAGAGGGCCTCTCAGGGAGATTTTCAACTTTTCAGACAACCTCTCAGGGAGATTTTTATTGACATACCGGAGTATCATGCAAAACTGCAAAATGATTGCAAAAAACAGGTCGAAGATTTTACCTTTTAAGGATAATGTTTTCGTCAAACTTTTAACCAATAGTTTTTGAGAGAGTATAAATAAATACGATCGCCAACACGTGCTTTTTATGAAATAATTCAATATAACATGACTCGCAAAACAAACCTTTGAAATGAGCGGTGAAAAAATTGGTTGTTGTATTTGTATTAATGTTATATTAAAAATAAACATATTAAAAAAACACTTTTTCACCCAAACAGCTTTGACAATTAAGGAGATTTTATGGCCATGTTTACCTTTTTAATTGTCCATTGACCAATACACTTAATAAAATAGAAGTCAATAAGTGGAACATAACATTACTTTATAAGGAGAATTTACCCATGTTAAACAAAATAACGTTTAAAACCAATGATATTTGGTATTTGCGAAATATGAGCGAGGAAGTTAAAAAATACATTTTTATGTTAGGAACTTTTCTGTCAAACCGACGAAAAAGTTATACCATTTTCCTCCACTTGAAAGGTCAATCTTTTACAATTTTGATTGATTAATGGGTCAAACGAAATCTAGAAAACCCGACCTGTTAAATTAATACCATGATTTTTTAAGCATCTTTGCTGTTAAGATTCTAACATGATCTTAATGTAATCATTGTAATGATGCTGCCCTTTGAGGGACCATAATTGGAAAATAAATTTTATCTTATCTTATTTGTAATAATATTCAATCATAATTCAGAATCATGCATTTTTGAAATTTTTGTTTATAAAACTGGTTATGAAATTGTATTTGATAACTAAGGCACATTTTATAAAATAAAAATACAAAAATAATTTTTTTCAATTATAAAATGTTTCAAAATTATTCTATTTATCAAAATTTTATTTATTTCTTTGCATAATTGAAAGCAAAAAATTAAAATATGTGGAAAAATTGCTGATGTTCAAGAATTTTTGTTTTTTAAAGGGACATAATACCACTTCATATAATTACCTGTCATGCCGGCATTGCTCCCTAGATCGATGTGTAAGGTGTCTAATTAGGGGTTATACCTTGTTAAATTGACAATTAACATTGAACGCTTTGTTAATTAGCTTGGTTGACATGTGGAATCACCTTGTCAAGAAGTAATTAATTGCATTTAATCTTTGTAACATAGCCAAAGGAAAATCAAAATGACGATTTTCGTGACTTTTCTTTTGACAATTTTTTTTTATATAGATTATCGGTAACCGGGAGATTTTAGGCATAAATCGGGAGGCGGGAGATAGAGTCTAGAAATCGGGTGTCTCCCGGTGAAAACGGGAGAGTTAACATGTCTGGGCCCCCACCCCCCATAAAAATCAAATGGTTGCTCCCTTAGCCTATTAATTAATTTAAAATAGAAACCTTTAAGGCGGTTAACAAGCTGGTTGCAATGCAATCTGTATGTTTAAGAAATAATTCACGAACAACTACAAGGTTTAACAATGTGTTTGTTTGATATTTTCTTTATTTGTAGAAATATCAAATAGTGCTTTTGGAAACGCAACTCTGGAAACTTTTACAACAGATGAATTAGCTGTGTTGGATTGTCAGGCGAGACTCTACAACTATAAATATGTGGCCGTTATAGACAAAGACGAATTTCTTCTTCCAAGCGTGCTTGACGATAAATATTCTTTACTGAAGTCTTTGGTATGTTTAGTTAAATTAGATTGTTTGATGAAACATTTATTTACACTTAATATCATTCGCAAATGACAGATTCAAAAGAGAAAACATTCTGCATTTTTTGCTAACTGCGGGACTTTGAAAAGTCCGTTACTTAAAAAGTAAAATTGAATTTAAAATGGTAACAGTCCTTTTAATATTTAATGAAAAAAAACATATAATAAGTAATAAAGCCCATTTCCAAGGAATTTATTAAACCCATTCAGTCACTCACAAACTTTTCAAGAGTACGTCTGACTTTTTACGACCGCTCAACTTTGCAAAGTACTTTATGTGACTTTACTTAATGTACAAACTTTGTGAGGGTTTTTCTGACGTTTTATGACTTCACTAACAAATATAGCAATCGTAATTTAGATTTTTAAGACTTCACTCACAAACTTTGTAAAAGTACTTTTGATATTTTGCGACTTCGCTCACAAACTTTGTAAAAGTACATCTAACTTTTTAAAAATGCACTCACAAACTTTGAAAAGTATTCCATTCCTGTCTTTTAAGACTTCATTTATCAACTTAACTTATTTGCATATTTTAGGGACCGACCAATTCTTCTGAATACATGTACCTGTACCAAGTCAGAATTTTCGATCTTCCATTTCTCCGGTATATCTTGTCATGTTTTGTCTTTTCTCTTGGACATTTAAGCTTGATCCTCATTTTTTTAATTACCTATATAAACTGGATTAATTGAAAGGTGTAATGATTTAAGATAGAATGGTTAATTGTTTTAATTAGTGTTTGACTGGTCTGCTGTACTGAGATGCTCACCTCAATATCCCTATTGTGTTTCACAACTATGTTGTGTTCTATGGTCATTACCGGATCGCAATGGAAGAGGGAGGTTTGGCGCCATAAAACCTGGTTTTACCCTTCATTTCGTTTGAAAATGCCTGTACCAAGTCAGGACCATTGCTATCCGCCAATTCTCCGGTAGGACTGATTCGTTTTTGTCATTTTCTCTGGACTATGAGATTGATCATTCACAACTATGTTGTGTTCTATGGTCATTACCGGATCGCAATGGAAGAGGGAGGTTTGGCGCCATAAAACCTGGTTTTACCCTTCATTTCGTTTGAAAATGCCTGTACCAAGTCAGGACCATTGCTATCCGCCAATTCTCCGGTAGGACTGATTCGTTTTTGTCATTTTCTCTGGACTATGAGATTGATGATTCAAGTTCGGTAGTTTTTTTATTACCTTTATTCCCTCGAGCTCAAAGTCAAAAATTGATTTTGTTTTTGGTTTAAATTTCAGAATTCCTATTTTGACGATGGATCGGCTGGATTACAGCTAAAGACAACATTCCATTTTACAACATGGGAAAAATCTGACCCATCAAGGGACCTAGTTATAGGTCAATACATTAATGCAACTTTTCCATTCATCGATTGTGGAAAAAGCATCATAATGCCAAGTAGAGTTCGGCTCGGGACATTACGAATTCATGATTTCAAGCCACTCAATGGATTAAGAAAGTAAGATAATGATATCTTTATATAGATTAATATAGATCAAGATCAATTGGCGTGTTTGAAGCATGCTATAGATAAGAACATGATATAAAACGTTCAGATGATATGTTTACAATTTGAAAACTTGTTTTATTTCTCAATAGATGAGGTTTTTGAACAAGTGGGGTTCAACATGGGGATTTTAATTTTTTTTTTTTTTAATTATTTTTAAAGTTAAAACTATCTTACGATTTTTGAATTAAAAAAGACACGTAATTGAAATAATTTATAAGAAATGACCACAATTTTTTTCTGTCTATTCGAAATAACATGTGAAAATGTTAGAAAAACCTTAAATAGAAATCATGACTAAGATACCTACTCTTCCGGAGAACAAAAGCTCACTCTAGTTATTACTTGAGTTCGTGTTGTTGATACGTGTTAATTGAGGTAGATTAGGTCTCTATTACTGATTGTCTTTTTTGAACAGCTTTCATAACTTTTGATTTTATCATGCTAGCTGTTCTTATTGGTTTTAATGGGGCTTGGTTAACATGAACATTGAGAAATCATAACAAAAATCTGAACAAATAACAATATATTTGCGATGTTCAATATTTTCCCGTAATTTTTAAGAGGAGATTATTTGTAAAGAAATGATAGGTAAAAACATATTTGCTTCTTTTCTCTTTTTATGGTGAACTTAACCTTTTATTTTTTATACTTAAAAGTCCCTATGAAACAAAGGCTTCCACAAACTTTAAGAAAAAATCTATGGTGTAGATTTTCTCAGATGAAGTAAATTTGGATTTTCCCTATTTATCCAATATTGAAAGTAAGGAAAACTTGCATTTTTCATAATCGTTTCTACAAAATTTCTGATAGTGAACATTATATTTTATCATCGAGATTAAAAGTAACATTCTAGGGCTAACTGGCTAAAATTCAAGAAAATTCTACGGATATGTTGTTTATGTGTTTTTATGTTATCTGTTTCCTCACACTGCCTTCATTCGTGTTTAATGGTATTGTCTTTGTCCATTAGGATATTTGATCTGTGGTTAACCCAATCTTGGTACCTCTTTGCTTTTGTCATTTTTAGTATATGGGGATGGACAGGGGGTCCTCTTTCCCCGCTCACCACCCCCTCCACCCCCGCTCCCCGCCTCTTCCACCTCCGCTCCCCGTCCCTTCCACTCCGCTTCCCGCCACCTCCATTCCGGTACCCCGTCCCTCCTGTCCGTCCCCCTACCCCGCTCCCATCCCATTCCCCCCGCTCCCCTCCCCCTCTACCCCCGCTCCCCGCCCCTTCTACACCCGCTCCCCACCCCCTCAACCCTCGTATCCCCGTCCCCCTGTCCGCGCCCATTACTATGCTTCAGTAAACACAAATCATATCAGTCCTTCCTACTTTAGGTAGATCTTGCAAAGTGAACAGGAGAGTTAGTAAGTGTGGTACCGACCAGAAACACCATTTAGGTTAAGTAATGAACATCTTATGATGATTATACATTGAGTCTGGTTGGAAAACAAAGTAAATTTAACTAGGAGATGTGTATAATAGCGAATAATGAAGCTTCTTCTGTGCACCCATATGGAGATTTTTTTTTAATTTTACATGGGTGAAGCGAAGTACTATCCACAAAAACATGAAAAATACACACAAAGACACACATACACAAAAACACCTTAAAAGCTACATAATGCTTTGTAAAAAGTAATAGAAAATAGCCTCTACAACTGATTTTTCAGATTCTTTATTGATCCGAAGGAATTAGTACTTCATCACGTGAGAAAATGTCGAAGATATTTTGTCAGCATAAATCCTTCTAAATTACCCGAGGTGGAACGGAGAGCAATGTATTTTGACAATGCTACAGATTTTGCCTGCCATGGACTTAGACGCTATTATCAGGCTAACCTATTTAATCTAACTCAGTATATTAAGGACAACGTAACACATGTGAGAAAACAGTTACTTCAAAGGCAACTAAACAGACAATGAATACGACAAGGAAAGAGCCTAAATAAATGTATTAGGCATTACGCACTTAATGCCATTTATAAAATTATATGCTAGCTTTCGTTAAAAAGTATTTTTTGTATACATGTAAAATAAATCTTTTGAATATTGTACATGTAGCTATTTTATTAGATTCCACAACATGAATGACTTATATTGTGTTATTTATCCGAATAAGCTGAGAAAATAACTCGTTTGTTTGTTTTGTAATACTAACTGTTTTTTAGCTCGCTTTAACCAACCTTACTATGCATATGATTGACTTGTGAAATTATTTTACTGTTTTGAACATTTTGCATATTTATGGAACGCCCTAGCTGTCATATATTAGTTAGACATAAAATGTAATGTAAAACAACAAAACGTACAGTTAATCTATCATGACGTTGAGTCAAGATAGCATGATGTTCAGTCCAGCTGATATGACGTTGTGTCAAGATTTCATGATGTTCAGTCCAGCTGATATGACGTTGTGTCAAGATTTCATGATGTTAAGCCCATATTGTATGCGGCTGTGTCAAGATATCATGATGTATTGTTTAGCTATACCGATGTAATGTCCAGTTTTCCGATCGAAATGCTAATTTGATAAAATGCATTTTACAAACTACACAATGTAAGGCCTAAACGAAAGGAAGTAAAGTTAAATAAATTGATGGAAAGGTTGTAAATGTGGAATGTAATGTTAATCAACAAAACGTGATGTTAAGATATCATGATGTTGAGTAATGAAAGCGCAATGTTGAGTTCAGATTTAAAGATGTTATGCCTAATCTTCATGACGATATGCTCGTTGTTAAAGCGCCTTTTTAAAATAACAAAATTTAAAGCTTAATCAGAAAGAAGTAAAGCTAAATAAACCTATGGCATGGTTGAAAAAAAAGATTGTATAGTAAAACCACAGAATGGGAGGTTGGAAAGCATGGTGTTGTGTCAAGATATCAAGAAGTCAAGTCCAAATGTTGTGATGATGAGTTCTGATACAAAGATGTAATGCAAACTCTACCTGACGACATGCTCATTTGATAAAATGCATTTGACAAATTACAAAATTTAAAGCTTAAACGGGAAAAGGTAAAGTTAAACGGACTGATCGTACGGTTGTGAAAGTAGATTGTAATGTTTAACAACAAAACGTGATGTTAAGATATCGTGATGTTGAGTCAAAAAAGCGTAATGTTGAGTTCAGATATAAAGATGTTATGCCGAATCTCCATAACGATATGCTCGTTAATAAAATGCGTTTTACAAATTACAAAATGTAAAGTTTCTGAATTGATGTTAATTGCATTTTTTTGGGGGGAAAGGGGGGAGGTTGCGGTGTGTCTCTTCGTGATGTTATTATTTGTGTTTCCTGTGATTTTGTCTTTTCCCATTCGGACAGCCCCATTGTAATTCTCTGCTCTCTGCTTCTTTAAATATCTACAGGTGTAGAGATAGTGTCGGATATAATATGTAATGGGGGGTTCTTTTAAAAATGTTGCTAAATAGACTTTCCAGTGCATTTTTTTATTTGCTTGAGCAGATATTATTATTTTATTCTAGCAAATCTAATTTTGGGGGTCTATACAATGTTATGCTGTCTGTCTGATCATATAAGCGCCACTCATCCAGAGCTACCAATTTGATTTAACGAACCATTTTAATGAACACAGACGTTGATGTTTATAAATAACTATATTTGCATTTTGAAGTCATTCTTCTGTATCTACAAATACTTTTCTATTTGGTTTTTGTAAGGGTTACTGCTAAATTCCTTCATGGAATGAGATAAAAATTTGTATAACTAGAAAATGTGTCTATGAGCCACAGGATGACCCTCCCGTTCTTGAAATATTATTGACCCTCAATGTGTTTTACCTGGGATATGGACCTTTACCAAGAAATTGATTAAAAGTGTTCATGTGTAAAATATAGGTCGCTGTGACCTTATTTCTGGTGGGTGGTGCCATGTTACCAAAACTCATCGAGTAGTGGAATATTATTGTCCCCTAACATGTAGTATTCAAGATATGGACCTTAACCCATAACTTAACCAAAGTCATTCATGCGTAAAATATAGGTCACAGTGACCTCATTTCTAGTGGATGGTGTCACCTTACCCAAGACACATCTAGTGGTGAAATATCATTGACCCCTAACATCTAGTATCCAAGTTATGGACCTTAACCAAGAACTTAACCGAAGTCGTTCATGCATAAATATAGATCACAGTGACCTAATTTTTATTTGGTGGTGTCATGTTACCCAAAACACATCTAGTGGTGAAATACCATTGACCATTAACATGTAGTATCTGAGATATGGACCTTAACCAAGAACTTAACCAAAGTCATTCATGCGTAAAATATAGGTCACAGTGACCTAATTTCTAGTGGGTGGTGTCACCTTACCTAAGACACATCTAGTAGTGAAATATCATTGACCCCCAACATCTAGTATCCAAGTTATGGACCTTAACCAAGAACTTAACCGAAGTTGTTCATGCATAAAATATAGGTCACAGTGACCTAATTTCTAGTGGGTGGTGTAGCCCTACCCAAGACCCAGCTGGTGGTGAAATATCATTGACCCCCAACATCTAGTATCCGAGTGATGGACCTTAACCAAGAACTTAACCAAAGTGTTACGGACGGACGTAAGGGTAAAACTATAATTCCGATCCACATACGTGGTCGGGCCATAAAAATGATTTTTTAACACTAAAAGATAATGAGATGTGGAATAAGTGTCTGTAACACAACCTCCTACTATAGTTAAGCGAGCATGGCCTGACAACAATAGCACAGGGTTTCCCCATTCAATCATCAGGGGCTAGCATCCCAGTTATAGATGCGATCGAAAAAAACGGCGGACGGAAATACCAGGGTACTGAGCACACTTTAGTAGCATTTTACGACAAGATAAGCGCTGCTGTGATCAATCTATTCTTTTGCCATCCGTTATCTGCATGGGCTCATATGGAATGGCAAGTTTATCTCTACTTATCCTTAGTATGTACCAGTTAAAATTGTGAAAAAAAAAACTATAGTGAAATGTGTTTTGGACATGTTTCGAGAATTTGCGGGCATACTTATTTTTACATGCACAGTGAACAACGTGCAAAGTAACTATTTTGACAGTTTCAGGGGCCTCGACTCCTTTTTAGGAGTCATCTGACGACTTCGAATAATTGGAAACTTTTTTTTAATTTAAAATGGTTTTTATTGTATAAATCAAAAGAATAAAAATGCAATCTCGTACAGTTAAAGGGCAATCCCGTTAGGGGAGAGGTGTGTTTTATACTCCAGGTATTTTAGGGTACAGATGTGCGACCAAGAAATCTTTTACCCACCCAATTCATGATATATTCGCCTGCTAGAAAAAAGCATCCATCCAAATATGCAGACATAATGACCGATGCAATTGCATGATCTTTTGTAGCGCTTTTAATTCTAAAGAGGGCAAGAATTTTCAGATTTTTTATTTATAAAAGTTTTTGAAAAATTATATAAAAACTACAATTTCCCTCTATGTTTAATTGTTTAAATTTTAGCAATGATGGCCACGATTGAAAATGAGGTTTCAGTCAAATTGGTTCTGTGGTTTTCAGAGGATTTTTCAAATTTTTAACCGATAACGGACACAAAGTGATGACATAAGCTCATAGCCTTTGGTCATGTGAGCTAATATTGCAACAAAAATTTGTAATGCGTAAGATATTTTTTTTTAAATCAAAGCTTGGCAAAAACATAAAGTATTAAAGACATACAATAGATCACATAAAGTCCACATACTAAATATCAATCTAATGTATGTTTTAAGTAAAGCGTGACGAAAAGTTTGTACGTACGTACAGACATACATATACCTACCGACGGACACGAGTAAAATTAATGCCTCGACATGTCGTCGCAGGGACATAAAAAATTAGTTGCTACAATAAGTTTGTTAATAAGTAGCCTTTGGTGGAAATCATTTGCAATTCAAAAGAAAGGAATCTGTGGGCCACTTGTCTCTCAAATATACCCCTGCTACCCCTCAAATTGACTAAATCAGTTAACAGGAAGTAGATATCTGGCAGACCTATTTTTGGTACTTGCGATTTTAAAGGACCTCACACTGAAGTATATCAATTCCCTGTAATGAGTATAGTTGCCAAGAAAACTTTTTTTTGACAGGAAGTCGATATCTGACAGACCTAATTTTAGAACTCATAATGTCCCTGTGATGAATAGTTGTCAAGAAAACTGGTACGAATTGACCAGCAATGTTGAAAGTTGACGACGTCGCTAAACAGGAAGTTGATATTCGATAGACCTTATTTCGTTTTTTTTTGCAATAAAAACATCATACTGAAGCCATATACCAAATTTCAAATCACTATGATAAGTAGCTTCTGAGAAAACTGGTACGAAAGTTATGTTGCGAACGGACAGATGGACGAAAGGAAAGAGCCTCCTTTTTCTTCGAAGCAGGGGTATAATAAGAAATATAAAAGTACCAACAGGGCATTAGAATGTTAAACGTCCGAGTGGGCAAAGACAACATCAGTAAACTCAAACGTCACGAATAAACAGACAACGTAATAGAAAATAATGAGATGTGGAATAAGTGTACGCGCCACAGCTCAAATAACAAGCGGTAATTTAGAAAAACAACCCATGCGGGTTCCGGGTGGCGAATATGCCCGCAGCGGCGCTAAGCTTGTCGGTAAAAGTCCACTAAAGAGCGTTCAGAAACCAGACATCGGGTCAGGCCGCTTTGCCCACAAACCGACTGGGATGTGTACCCCAGGTGGTTGAATGGGGCAGCCCTGACATCGAGAGATGCGGGGTCGCCAGGCGATAATGCGGAAAACCTGACTGCAAACCATAGTGTTGCACCATGTTGGGATAAATGTCACGTTCCTCGCACGTTAAAGAACCCTGCTGCAGGTCTCGTTAAGAGTAGGACCCGTAGGATCCCCATGCAGGATGCTAAATTTCCCGTCCCTACCAATCTCTCCTTTTTCCAGTGGCAGTCAAAACTCTCCTACCCGATTGACCTTGTGTCCCCATTTCCTCCACTTCATCATCATTTCATGTTCATTGCATCACCATTTTCATGTTCATCTCCCGGATATAGCCGAAATCGTGCTGCTTGGGAGTAAAGCAATAACTAACTAGCTAACTAAGAAAAAAGAACCCAATGAAAAACTGTCAGCAGCCTTCAGCAAGGCCAGTAGGCGCTGCTCGCATTTTGCAATCAGCCCAAGGTCTAAATAAAATGTACATAATTTAAATCCAGTCCTGAAACAGTCAAAGATAGACCCCCTCTTAAACAATGAACACAAAACATCAAAAAGACAAGGACAAACAAAAGCTTTGTCAAAGATTCCCGGCTTAGGACAGACATATTCAAAACGTGGCGGGGCCAAACCAGCCTTTTGGACCCAACCTCCCCCTATCATAATCTCAGACAAAGCACAAAAATAAAAACACAATAAAAATAAAAATCAATCAACGTTCAATTCCACAGAGAGAATCTTAAACAAAAGACAACAAGAATAAACGAACGGATGGTAGAGGAACTCTCTATAGAACACTCGCTGTTACTGACAGCTAGCTGAGAATCATTAATCGACTGATGTAAAAAAAATCAAACATATCGATTAAAAAACCGTACCCCCAACTGAATAGCAACAAACAATTCAATTTAGAATCTTTTTTTAACTCATCATCATGACGTTCGGACCTAACAACACGATATCTCAACCTCTAGTTCTGATGTTGTACATTACAACCTACAATGTACAATTACAGCTTTGTCATTAGTTTATTCAACTTTACTTCTTTCTATCTAAGCTTTACATTTTGTAATTAGTAAAAGGCATTTTATTAACGAGCATATCGTCATGAAGATTCGGCATAACATCTTTATATCTGAACTCAACATTACGCTTTTTTGACTCAACATCACGATATCTTAACATCACGTTTTGTTGTTTAACATTACAATCTACTTTCACAACCGTACGATCAGTCCGTTTAACTTTACCTTTTCCCGTTTAAGCTTTAAATTTTGTAATTTGTCAAATGCATTTTATCAAATGAGCATGTCGTCAGGTAGAGTTTGCATTACATCTTTGTATCAGAACTCATCATCACAACATTTGGACTTGACTTCTTGATATCTTGACACAACACCATGCTTTCCAACCTCCCATTCTGTGGTTTTACTATACAATCTTTTTTTCAACCATGCCATAGGTTTATTTAGCTTTACTTCTTTCTGATTAAGCTTTAAATTTTGTTATTTTAAAAAGGCGCTTTAACAACGAGCATATCGTCATGAAGATTAGGCATAACATCTTTAAATCTGAACTCAACATTGCGCTTTCATTACTCAACATCATGATATCTTAACATCACGTTTTGTTGATTAACATTACATTCCACATTTACAACCTTTCCATCAATTTATTTAACTTTACTTCCTTTCGTTTAGGCCTTACATTGTGTAGTTTGTAAAATGCATTTTATCAAATTAGCATTTCGATCGGAAAACTGGACATTACATCGGTATAGCTAAACAATACATCATGATATCTTGACACAGCCGCATACAATATGGGCTTAACATCATGAAATCTTGACACAACGTCATATCAGCTGGACTGAACATCATGAAATCTTGACACAACGTCATATCAGCTTGACTGAACATCATGCTATCTTGACTCAACGTCATGATAGATTAACTGTACGTTTTGTTGTTTTACATTACATTTTATGTCTAACTAATATATGACAGCTAGGGCGTTCCATACATATTATTGAAGATAACCTCAAGTATTATAAAGTGGATATGATATGCACAATTACTGTACACGTATATCTTTACGTATATTTATAGTGTAATCACAATTAAGTCTGGTCGTCAGACTTGTCTGGCAAGAATTTATAAATAAATTTCTCATATTTTTGCAATAGAAATTTCCGATTGTTAAATTCAAAATTATCTAATGGTTTATAACAACTGGTTCCTTTCCTTGTACTGCACATGGTCGATATCCTCGGTGCTTAATTTTGCTTCCTTGTTCGACGCTTGGCTTTAGTACTTTTCATTCAATACTACAGCTGGCTCTTTTCCGTTGTGTTTTTTTTTTAAAATTGTCGTTTATTTTGAACAACCACTAGCATTGGTTTGTTCGTACTAATCAGTAAAAACAATAATATATTTTATGTTTTGCGTCCTGTTTTTGTTGAAGTGTACTCGTTTTGCCTCTTCCCTATCGGACTTTTGACACTCATATGCCCCATCGGTACCTCTGCTTCTTTCGTGAGACAATAAATATTAAGTATTGATTTTGACGGAGTCGGACTACCCGGAGATTTGAGGACGATGGAAGAACCTTTGGGCATCGCATATTTTATGTTAACAGTGAAAACCATTAGAATCTGTTTTTAAATGTGCACACAAAATAGACAAACATATTTTATTAATAAATGCACACGACACTTTCAAGCTATATTCGATTGCAATATTTTTTAAAAATGCAACATTAAGCAAGACTTAATTCATGTCCAGGTTAATCCAGATAAAAATGTAATAAACAACGACAGAAAACTCATTCGGAAAGGTTTAAAACGGATTGACTTACAAAGCACAAAATATATGCATTTTGCAACAAGCAGGAACTGTTTATTTTTCTGGAGTACGTTAGTTCGTGTTTACTGATTGGTTTTCGGTTTCTTTTGTGTGATTTTGTTTTGTCTGTTTCTTTGCGTTGTTTCCGTTTATATTTACGGGTGTTGTCTTTGGCCTTTCAGACAAAGGCTCCATTGGTACCTCTCTGCATCTTTCTTATCTTTTCTATGAAGTAAATTAACTGCTTATATTTATCGCTCATTAAGATAACTATTAAAGTTAATAACAGGAAAAGGCAATTCATGTACCATACAGTATCTAAACTTACTTTAAAATCAAGAAATGGTCGACTCATGCTTCACATGCATGTTATGTTAAACACATAAATAGTAAATAGGGGTATTCTGGATAAAATTCAATTGCTGGAATATTCAGTACCATTATGGCAATTTACGAATGTTCAAGCCTCTAGCCTCCCCCCCCACCCTTTCAAACATCCACTGACTCATTGAAATGCTCCAACCACGGTCTCCTTGCCTCGTTTAGAGCTCTGCATTTAAGTGTTGTACATCTTCTATCCCCTCTTTACAGATCTTGCATATTCCCTCGTTATATTTATGATACAAAATTGTTCAAAAACGCATAAAAGAAATTTAAAAAATCGACTGAAAAAACCTGTTCGGTTTTGACATAATTTTTGTTTATTCGTGGTTGCTGTAGACAATGTTCACTTGATAAATTTAAAAAGCGAAATGATATATACTCAATCTATCACTAGAGGTCGCGCCTATCAACACACGACGCGAACTCTAGTGATTGATTTGTGAATATAAACGACACGTTACGATAAAACCATTACCGTGCTTTAGTCCTGATGGAATTAAAAAAATACTTATTTAAACAACCAATTATTATGGTTATCAACGTTCAAATATACTTCTATTTTAAAGAATTCGGTAAGAAATTATGTTGATAAAAAATAGTATCTGAAAAGAAGAGTGGAAATTAGGGCTTCGTACTTTCCTTTCCAGTACCAACCCGTTATCTATTCGATATTTACAAGCAAGCAAGAATACCGTTTCAATAAAAGTTGGATCAGTTTCCCAGGCGTATTGAGCTAATCCTTTTCACCCGAAAGTATAAATTAACCATTAAACTTTCCCTTAAAGGCCCCAACAACATTTTGGTTCCTATATGTGATAACCTATGCGGTTAAAATTACGTCCAACTTAAATGAAAAAGGATGGAAAAAATATGGAAGAGATGTTTTGTTCTATTATTTGTCCTATTCCAAATCCAAGGAAATTTTTCGCTTCTAGAGGGTAGTGTAGACTTGGTTGACCAGCGCCTGAAAGCTATAGAGGGACGGTTGAGTGCTGTAGAAACTGAACTATCAAAATGTAAGGTTTATCTGCCATCCATATACAGGATGTTTAAAGTTTTTTCCTTAATACTGAATGCAATTTAATACCTTTTTAGAAAAAAAAAATAACGTAAAAGTTGTTTCAATCTTAACTTGTGACTGCTTTGGTGTTGCTTTAGTCTATAAGCAGTTGTTTTAAAATAGAAAAGTCTAAATCAGATTATGATGGGTATGTTGCAGATGCATTTTGGTCAGTGGATGTTTCAAAAAGTATATCTCCTACAATGTAATAGTTTATATTTTGATTAAAACTATGTGATGGTAGAAATATTGATTTATAAGAACCAGGAAGATACCACTTACAGGGTGGTACATTTTACTTTTATGATAAAAGAAATGCATCTTTACTCTAACATCTAAAATTTGAGATAATCAATGTGCCACTTCCTGCCTGATTTATGTGGAATATTACCCGAAATGTACTCTTTATTTTATTCAGACATCGTATTACTGATTTTAGGTCGATCTACAGTTGCGTTTGTCGCTGAGCTGACCCACAATATTGTCAACCCGCCAAACGGATTTCACGTTGTATTTGACCACCCGATCCTTAATCTCGGTAATGGCTACAATCCTACCCACGGAATCTTTACAGCACCGGTAGAGGGCGTTTATCACATTGCTGTCGAAATAACAGCCCCGCATCAGTCCACGACCGGTCATACTATGCATATTCAAATTATGAAGAAAGACCAACCTGTTGCGGTTACTTTTCTAGATCAAAATTCTCAACACTATCTTAGACGAACCGTCTCTATTCTATTAGAACTAGCCGCTGGAGATGATGTTTGGTGTAGAACAGATATTATAACCGGCTCCAATACAATTACTGGTGGATTTACCTACTCAATGTTTTCTGGCTTCTTAATTAAACAAAAATAGAAGTAAAACGAGCTGCTTCAAGAACATACTTCATATATAAGATAAAATTATCTAACTAGTATCTATTTTATGTTGACGTTGACAGACTTGGGGTCACGTGTTCGGTTAACATTCTTTAGGGAATCAAGTTAACCCATCTTGTCTCTAGTTTGTTAGTCAAATTGTAAGTAGGAATTTGTTTCTTAAGCCACATAGACAAACTCTGACAAAAGTGATTGAATTGTGATTATGTCAGAATCGATTAAAGACGAATTTTTCAAAGACATTTGGACTAAAAAACACAAACAGCTGTAAAAGAAAACAGACAGCAACACTGTAGAACCAAGTTGTACTAATGGTGGATTCAAATAAGTCCTTAAAGGCCAAGACAAAATCAGCACCATAAAAGACAAGACAAATGAAAAATGAAACGCGCAACATAACAAGAAAAAAGACTCACGAAAAAAATCCAACGTAAAATCATGTCGAAACCAGAGAGAAGTCAGGTGCTTTTGAATGGTTAGCAGTTCATGCTTTTTGTAATGACCCTGTCACACTATAATTTTCTAAAACGTTGGAACACGTTGGCAGTCGATGTAAAAGTTTCGAAAAATATCTCGGTGAACGAACACAAAGCGCCAGACTAATAACCTGCAACACACGACAAACTTATTCAAAACTTATCTATAGCGTTTGTCCAGCGTAATTGACGATTGACAAACGCATGTGTGACGATTGCAGAACGCATTCATAACATTCGTCTAATAATTTTTGCTCTCGGTGAGGAGACCCAGAAATTTTAGTATTATTTCACAATAGCCCAAATAGATCTATTATCTGTCTTAAATGTATTGTTGGATTTATAAATAAATATAGATACAACATGTAAATTTAGTTTCGTTATAAAAAATATTGGTTTTAGGCATTCTGGTATAATGAATGTATAATTATTCTAAAGTCGTTTTTAACCGATTTTTGCGCTCAGTCTTAATATAAAGAATAAAAAATATCATTAAGTTTATATTTTGATATGTCCATAATATAAAGAGAGGAATGCAAGCGCTTGTAAACAAACTCTCAAAATCTCAAAGAAGTATATATATACCGGTCTGTAGAGTTTGCAAAGCACTTTTTTTACTGTACTTGACTAAGCCTAAATGATCGCTGATAGTATTACGGATATCCTTAATAGAGAAGCACGTGTGTGCTTTATGAATATTAAAAATACATATTATCTCAAATGAGTATTGAATTAAAACTGTCGTTACTCGTTGTATTTGAGTATTAAAAGTATTTTTTTTACCAAACATTGTCCACCGGTATGTACAGTTTGCCTAGCATACTTTTTGCAGCACTTGACTAATCCTAAATGATCGCCGACAGCATGACGGATGTCCTTGATAGAAAAAAAAACCGCATGTGCTTAATGAATATTAAAAATACACCATATTTCAAATGAGTATTGAAGTTAAACTGTTGTTACTCGCTGTATTTGAGTATATTTCTACTAAAAAATGTCCACCAACACGACGAGTGCATTACAATTTGCAAGAATTACTTTCCATACGCTTTCGAGTGTCAAAAGTTCGAATGGGCAACGACAAAACCGGAAAACACGAACAAGAACAGAACGAAGAACCACAAAACACAAAATCAGCCGAACGGAAATCAACAACACGAACTCAATTCAGCTTGTCAAATCTGGTAAAGGAAGACAAAACAACATCTGCACTCATTTGAGAGATAGAAATCCCATATTTGTCAACGAGTGCAAGGTGTCTACCGTAGAATTTCTTGATAGAATACAGCAACCATGGAGCAACATAACCCTGTGTTAGCAATTTGTGTGTCAAACGTAGCGCTTTGTAAAGGGAATCGGTATGATTCCCACAAGCGCTTGAGTAACGAATCAACTGTGATACGAAAACTCAATAAGCAGGAGCGGACGGAATGTTGCTACACAAAAAGGGAAAGTTGACGATGGGAACCTTAAAGTCATCACGTTTGTCAGAGTTCTGTTGAAAGACTTCCTTAAGAGTCAATTTCGAGATGCAGATCTAAATACTAGTATGAAGCAGACTTCCCAGAATCCGTTGTGTCCTTTGTCTTAAGTTCCTGAGGCTATAACGCCTGAAAAAGTCGAGACCATTTCAATCTTTACTTTTTCTGGTATGTTATGCCTTGTTTTGTCTTTTCTTCTTGGATGTGTGAGATTGATAATCTTAGTTTAGTAGGTTTTTGTTGTTATACCTTTTTTTATTCACTGTATTATTTTCCTTTTCTTTTTCTCTTTCTTTTTAACTTTGAACTATTTGACCTACAAACAGTCTCAATAGTCAAATAAAGAAGAAAAAAACCCAGGTTTTCCCCATGTAAAGCATATTCGATATCCTTGGTGCTACACTTTTCTTTCCTTCTCGACATTTTTGGTTATGAATACTTATCTTTCGATAATTTGTTAATATCTACCTCTTAATTATTTTGATTCAATGTGCTGTCGATAAGATGTTACTTCTAGAAACAACATTACAAAATTAACCATTTTTGACACATGCTACATGTATGCATGTGATATTACGGGCTGATATTAAACGGGCCACTTGGGGACAGTAAAACAGTATTGGTGTATGTTTTTGACAAAGAAAATGACAATAGGAGAAAAAGGTAGGCAACAGTCTAATCTTATTCTTGTCTGTTGTCTACCTTTCTCTGCTATTGTCGATAAAGCACCAGACCACAACCACGGGGCTTAAATTTGGTGTTCAAGATCTTGATATTTTAGTCACCTGGGCCATTGACAACTGGGTACACAGACTTGATGGGCTTGCCAATAACAGTACTGGCTGCATGAATAGTCCATGCACACAAATAGCTGCCCGTCTGTGCACAGTATCTAATATCGTCGACCAATTCGGACTAATGTCCGGTATGAACGTTTTGACATGAATGCGTCTATAAAACGCCTCATAGTCATACAGTTCAAAGAATGTCTTCAATACGAAGCATTCTCGTGGCCAAAAAGAATATCTATACAGATTGGCGGCAATGACATCAAGAAAGACACAACATCAGACCAGATTTTCAAAGACATTACAGAATTTGTCGATCATCTCAAAGAATGCGGGGTTACACAGATAATCGTCGGCAGCTTGTTTCCAAGATTTAAACCAAGTGGGATGATCGACTTACCACCAATACGAGACACAAAGAAAAGAGATCAACATGAAGCTAAGTGAAAAATGCGCAAAATCAACGGGGATCACGTATAGGAAACTTGGACTTGTTAACCCACCAAGAAGTGCATTTACAGATGGTGTTCATTTAACTAAGAAATTTGAGCACATATACGCAAGACAGATTAAGTTTTAGTTTGTAACACTTTTAAATAATTTGACGTTTGAACTAAAAATTGTCATGGTTTTGTATGTAAAAAAATAATTTATTATCATGTTTTAATGCATAAAAATAATAAATGTGCAAATATATCATGAGTTATAATTATCGATCAACTAAGAAAACCGTAATTCATACAATGTACGTATCCGACCATGCACTTAACTGTAATTTTAAGTATGCTGGTACCCCCGGAGGGGTTACTCCCTATATACCAATATACGGGATGTGCAATTTTTATGGGTCCATTTTTCACATTTTTTTTGCATAGATTTGGGTATCTTTTTTTAAGCAGTACACATAGATTTTGTACCCATTTGTGTTGATGTCTTACATAGGCATGAGAGTCAAAACAGAAAAGGTGTCATAGAATTGGGTCTTTTTTGTTTTTGGGATACTTTACGAAGTTAAGATGTCATTTCAAGTAAGAAAGAGACTTGTAATTTATTTTGTAAGGCTCTAATAAATGAAAAAAAAACCTTGATTGACTTTTATTTCGTTACCTAGATATGGGTATTTTTTGCTAATCACATAGATTTGGGTATGTTTTGACGATTTTCTGACATAGATTCGGGTACCAATTTCAATCTACAAAATGCACACCCCCGTCATAAAACACTGGAGTAACCCCCCCCCCCCCCCGGGCTGGTACCCCGCTGTTGGGTACATGATGGGAACTGCTTCCCTTTTATAATCAAACAACTATTTTCAGTCTTTCAACCTTTCCCTGAAGAGTGTTTGATGTAAATAAAATTAAATCTATATGGTGTAACCTTTTTTCCATTGAATAAGTGGTGTCAAATCATATGTTGACCGTCTTTTGAGAGAGCTGTTGAATGCCGAGTTCAGCGGATGTTTGCATACATTTTTCTCCGATGTTAATGAACATTTCATCCTTGTTTAAAAAATCACAAACAAATAAAATAATATATCCATCATGTGAAAAATTCTATTCTCATTTTATTAAACTACATCCATTTAAAAACATGAAAACATACATTGATAATCCAGCCTTGATATTATAATCCAATCACAGTCCAGCAAAGTTTTAATATCTAGCTCCAAGCTCTGTCACAGTCTGACTTCCGGTTGCACAATTCTTAATTCCTGTAATGTAGATAAATCTGAACAGTAGGGAGCCGGTTGCCAGCTTATATTTTTAGGTCGAGAGTCGCCATTTTGATTACGACATTTACGGAAAAAAACATAGCAAATAAAGTTTGCACTGGCCAAAAAACACCCAAACAAAGATTCTTGAATGTACATATAGCTTCATAATAACAAAAAAGTGTATTATAATTTAATACTTTGGAAATAGTTTTTGATGGCATTTATCATTTACTCCTCTCTACTGACATCGTAGTCATCTTCAAATACTACCATATAAAACCATTTATAACAAACCCAAATGCTTTCAAATTACTCAAAATACCTTAGAAATAAACAATGACCAGATAAAAACATTTATTTCATTACATACAATAAATCTTCTTTTTTTTATTAATTCTCTGCCCTCCTCTGTCCTCCTCTCTACTTCTCTCTTTATTAACAAGCCGGATTCAAATGCTGCTGATGAGAGATTACTCCTTTATTTCCTAATATTGGCGATCGGGACGGGACGTAAATTGCAAAAAAAAATAATAATAAGCCTAAATAATACATCCAAATCATAGCAAAAATTTTCAATACAAACAAATATAATCGGGATTCAGAAAAATCATATTATGGAATTATATTAATATCTTCACCTTGAAATCAAATAAACAAATATTATCAGTGTACCCATCTACCCCATGCAGTCACAGAAAAAGAAGCAAAGAGGCCCTATTGAGGCAATCGAGCGTCAAACGTCCGAAAGGGCACCGACAAAACCATTATACATAAGCCAGAACAGAACGAAGAAACACAAAACATAGAAAAAAACCCAAAATCAATCGAACAGAAACTAACACCTCAGGATTACTCTTCTGGAGCAACTGAGTTCACTCTCTTTAGGACTTGAGTTGCTTATGCACACCCTTCGCGATGCCAATTTGCTGTGAAATCGTTTAAAACAACTAAATCCAATTGAAACTACATCATTTGTATATCATAAAAAATAATACCGGTATCAACTTATATTGCCTCTACATAGTCATAACAATTGCAATCTATAGTTTTTCCGGTATGTCTTCCACATTTTGTCTTTTTCTTTGACATTGAGGTTGACCCTCCAAGTTCGGCAATTTTGTTATTACCTTTATTTATTCATGTTAGATGAATTAGATATATATATAGGCTCAATCATAAATGAATTAAGCAAGACAACACCCAGGAAGTGACACTTTCAAAACACGTACTCTTAAACATTGGTGAAACCAAATCCCATGAAAAAGGTATTGCCAAAAACATGCTCTCATGATAATATTGTTTGGAATCGATACGCCCAAAAACGTACTGTCAAAACACATAATTTCAAACATTGTTCAATCGAATTCACAATTACGTCTCGAATTCGCCAAGTTGATTTCTTTTCAGTTGTTTTTGTGTTTCTATATCTGGTGTTTCTTCGTGCTATTCTTGTTCGTTTTAACTAGTTTAGTCGTTGCCCTTTCGGATTTTTGACACTTGAGAGCCATATGAGTGCCTATTTGCCTCTCCCACAATAACATAATAAGATACTTTAAAAAAACATACTCTCAAAGGTCTGTGAAATCGATACCCCAGGAAAAGGTACTGTCAAAACACATGCTCTCAAATATTGGCACTGTGGGACCATAATTGGTAAATTAAATATCTTATCTTATCTTATCTTATCTTATTGGTGAAATCAGAAAAAGGCACTGTCAATATACATACTCTAAAACATTAGTGACATGGTGTCCCCAGAAAAGGTACTGTTAAAATACATGCTCTCAAACATTGGTGAAATCGATACCCCCAGAAAAGGTATTCAGTCTGTCATAACACATATTTTCAATCATTGGTGACACCAATTTCCTTGGCAGAGCGTCACGTTGGACATAGAAATTGCTAACACAGGGTTATGTTGCTCCTCGGTTGCTGTCTTCACTCAAGAAATTTTACGCTTTACGTGGGCGAATATGGGATTTCTATCTTTGGGAGTTTTGTTTTATCTTCCTTTAACGGATTTGACAAACTGAATTGGAAATAAGCATCGCGATTGATGTGCTATATCAGGCAGGAACCGCTTACTCTTCCGGATCACCTCAGTTGACTATTTTTACGACTTGAGTTCGCGTATCGCGTAGTTGACTTCCTTTTGGTTGATTTTGTGTTTTGTTTTTCCTCGTGCTGTTTTTGTACGTGTTCACTTGTTTTGTCGTAGTCTTTTCGGAATTTTGGCACTCGAATGCCCCATTTGTGTCTCTTTTTGCTTCTTTCCTTGACAAATGTACTGTAAAAAAGGTAATAACAAAATTACCGAACTTTGAGGATCAATCTCAATGTCCAAGAGAGGCAACAAAACAACGAAGACAAACCGGAAAAAAATTGAAGTTTGCAATTTTACCATAACGAAAGGGCGGTCAGTCTGTTATAACCATATAGGAAGAATGATCAGGCTCTTAAAACTAATTAGAAAGGACAGTCAAGTTGTTAAAATTATATAGAAAAGACGGTCAGGTTGTTATAACCATATGCTGCTGGCCATGAGAAAAAATGACAAATAGCTATTGAATACGGGTTTTTAAGTTTTCCATATAAACAATTTTCACTGCTGGGTCATCCGTATATACCAATTAACAGTTTTCAGTTCTTTTGACATCAGTTTTGATGGCAATAAAATCAGTCCTAAACTGATTTCGATTGTTGTTACTCTATTATTATATTATGGCAACAAATCGTTTATCCTACAAAAAAACTTGATGAGGATTCTTAAAATTTCTATTCTTCTTTTGCAACTTTAACGTAGCCTTTTTCTAAAAGAGTAAAAAATCCAGGTACAAATTTCTAAAAATCGATTGTACAAAGACTTACTTTGTCTCCAATGCATCTACCAAAAAAAAAAACCAAAAGAGCAAACAATTGAGTTCCTCAACTAACTTTCGTACAGTCAAATTTTTATACAATTTAATGGACGTGTTTTTTTCATCAGACTATCGGTATTTCACATGGCACTAGTTGTGCGTCCGCTTCTGCTCACTAATTTGTTTCTTCATTCAAATGATGCAGACTGACTAAAATCCCTTCTAGACAAAAAAGATCGTCGACATACATGTACATGTTTTATTACTATTAATCAATCCTTGGTTTAGCAACTGAATTTCTCATGAATAAGACACTCAAGGGAGACTATCAACAAGGTTCTATAACAAACGTGATGACTTCCAACTTTCGATCCTATTGGTGTATCAACATTGTGTCCGCACTGTTCAAATAGTGTACGTGTTGCAACTGATTCGTTACTCCACGGCCCGTGGGACTTATCATGACTTCTTAGATATAGAGCCTAACGTCCGACACATAAAAATTGCTAAGAGAGGGTTTTGTTTCCTGGTTGTTGTCTGTAATTAAGAAAAAAATATTGACGATATCGTGTCATAGATTACCCATGTTGTTTGGTTGTATAGTTTCGCTTTTTCCTCCTTTAAAGTCGTGATCTGTATATATGTTACAGTAAATATGTGTAATCAGTAAATACACGTATTTACTGAAATTTAGTAAATACGTGAATTTACTAAGGCACCCAGTAAATACGTGTATTTACTAAAAAATGGTCAGTAAATACATGAATTTCCTAAACTTTTGAAGCGATTTTACACGTTTTTACTGATACTTATTTTGGAAGATAAAACTTTGTACATTATAATTTTCTGTGTCAAGTTTGTTATAAGGTTAATACAAAAACAATGTTTTTACTATTTTTCACCAATTTGACATGTTTGTGAATTGTACATTTTTTAAACATTTTCAATTCTGTTACATGTTATATATAGCTTTATGGTTAATAGTTCCGTGTGGTGCCCGGATCGGGAATAGGTCCCCAGCAGAGCCCAGCTTGTCGTAGGGGTCTTGGTATTCTGACATCAGGTTAGTGCTCAGCTCACAGAGCGACCAAGTGTGTACCCTAGGTGACTGAATAGGGTTGCCCTCGACCGCAGCGGTTATCAGTTCTATAATACGGAAAGCGTGACCTCTGACCATAGTGGACCAACGTTTGTGGAGAGTGCCACACTTAATTCATGCACATAAAATATCCCTTTGTGGACTGCCAAGTAGTGCATCATATATGCTAAATTTTTCGCCCATTTTCATGTGGTCTCCAAAATTTATTGTTCCTATGTTTTCCACCCCAACCCCATATGTCTCATCATCATTTCATGTTCATTTTATCATTTTTTTGCATGTTCATCACCTTTAAAAAACCTATATAGTATTGCAAGGACGTAAAACACCAACTCACTCACTCATATAAATTATCATAACGTACATGGAGTATGCATAACCGTTTTGTTTCTAACCTGATTATGATAACGTAAATTGTAAATTTATTGATAAACTTAGTGCTGCTGCGCATTATTGGGGATGTTCACTACCATTTAAAAAAAAAAGGTTGAAACAAAGCTTACAATAAAAATATATTTAGTATTATTACCAAAAAGCTTGTAAAATCTTATTAAGCCCTTAATAAATGTTAAGCATGAACAAAATTTGATGTTTTAAGCCGAAAGATTAAAGTTAGATACTACATTTGGTGTCAACAACCATGCCCAGTAAATACGTGTAAAATGTGCAAGAAAAATCAGTAAATACACGTATTTACTGGTCAACTAAGGAAATACATGTATTTCCTAAATCGCCCAGTAAATACATGAATTTACTGACATCTTTAGGAAATTCACGTATTTACTGATTACACGAATTTACTGTAACATATATACTTCCTCAGCATGTAATTTTACTCTCACTACGACTTGAGTTGCGTTGATGATTAATTACTGTTCGGTTTGCTTGTTCTTTTTTGGCTGCTGTTTCGTATTATTTTCGTTTGTGTTGAGTAATTTTGTAGTGATGCTTTAAATATATAATATTATATGTTCAGACATCCATGCATCTTTAGCCTTTGCGAAACGGACAGACATGAAAATTATTTTTAACGGGTTTTCGCGAAACTAGTTATAACAGACTCTTGATAAAATGCGAACTAAGTAATTTTGGCTTATTTTTTGCTGTTGACAATTAAGAAATGAAAGTTTGATATACAAATTAGCAAATTTCTGGTTGTCGATTTTACTAAGACTTACTCTGTCATCAATGAATCTAAGGAAAAAAAAACAAATTAACAGAAGAACAAATAATCCACATCAACTTTCTTTTATGTCACATATTTGTTCAGTATGTCATGATTTTCAGCAAATATAGAAATTCTGATGGGAACTGATTTTGCAGCCTTGTTTCCTGATTCATTTTTTCATTCAGTTGTTCAGTAAAAGGACACAATCAATATAACAGAAAGTGAGGTTAGAAGAGAAAGCTAGTCTACGATCTTTTTTGTCTTGGAGTGATTATATGACTTCTTATAATGTCCATCTTATGGGGTCTTTTTACTGAACAATTCTGGATTTGGTGACTTTTATCGTATCTTATATATCCTCAGAAACTTAGGATAAAAGGCACAGCGGATTCTATGAAGTCTGCTTCATATTTAGAACTACATCTGAAAAAAACTCTCATCAAGGAAGATTTTCAACAAATCTCTAGATGACAAACGTTTTGACATCCACTTTCCGATCGTCAACTTTGTCCACTTTTATAGCGCCAGTCCGTAAGCTCAAACTTATGGAGTTTACGTATTAGAGTTAAATCATTATTCCAGAGCTTGCAAGACTCACATCAATTACCTTGAAAATGTGTCATGTCTAACACAAACTTTGCTATTACAAGGTTATGTTGCTAATCGGTTGTTTTATCACTCAAGAAATTGGATAGAAGACATCACGCTCATAGATAAATATGGGATTTACTGAAAATTTTGGTTTGTCATATCTGATGAAGGAATACAATTGAAAGCTTATTAAGCTTTCAATTGTATTCCTTCATCAGATTTGACACATTGAATTGGCAGCCTAACGGGTGTGTTATAGCCAACAAGAACTGCTTACTCTTCCGGAGCACCCATGTCTAGACCCGAGTTAACTCTCGTTTATAACTTTAGGTCACGTTTTTGATTGCTTTTCAGTTGTTTTTGTGTCTTAATGTTTTGTGTTTCTCGTTCGTATTTACTGGTTTTTGTCTGTGCCCCTTTGACATACGACTGTCCCATTGGTATCTCTTTGCTTCTTTAGATGTTAGTATATTCACAATACGTAAAGATAGAAACAGAAAAATGTTTTTTTTTCACCATGCAATGTCAAGTTATTTAAGTATTTTATTTTTGGTAATCAGTGTGCAAATATACTTCTTTGTTTTAAAACATTCAATACGAAATCAATAGATAAAATAGTAGATATTGACCTTTTAGTGGCGACAGGAGGGGGCCTACGAAATCAATAGATACATGAAAGTAGATGTAGGGGCGACAAGAGAAGTGTCATGCTCAATTTGTCCAGTCGGAATTTTATCTTTTTTTTTTTAAATATGACTGTAACAAGCAATCCCAAATACCGCTAAAATAACATAGTTACTTCGATTTCGTCGCTGCGTACCAATCATAACCTCCAGAGATAATAAATGGAACATTCCACATTACCCCCAAAAGACTCAATTGGTTCACATGTATGCGACAACATTTAAAGTTAAAAATATGAGTCGTTCACTATTTTAAGTGAAAAAGATGGAACAGTTCTTTAAGCGATTTTATGTTGCATTATGTGTCGTATTCGTATTTGAAATCCAAGGAAGTTTTTCACTTCTAGAGGGAAGTGTAGACTTGGTAGATCAACGCCTGAAAGCTATAGAGGGACGGTTGAGTGCTGTGGAAAGTGAACTGTCAAAATGTAAGATTAAAAGGTTATCTATAAATGTTATGTTTTATATTTTAATACTCAGTACAAATTAAATACTTTGATGCACTTTAGTTCAATGGAAACCAGGCGCGATACGTAAATATGCCAAATTTATTTTGGAACAAACTTTTTGACTGTCTCTCTCTGAGTGTACTTTTAATAGCTGAACACTTTAAAGTGAATTTTATGTCAGGCATTAAGTTCATGTTTATTAAAATTCCAAATTTATGGCCCCTAATTTTTTTCTAAGAAAAATTCTTTAAAGTTGTAAAACCAGTTCAAACAAATACGCACTATTCTAAATACAATAACGACGCGGTTGTGCTACACTGTCATAATTGTGAAATAGTGGAACTTAAAACAAGAAAAATGTACTTGGTGTGTCTGAGTGCAAAAAGTTCAAGTAGTTCAAGTGTTTTATGTTTATATAAGAAGTATCATTTTTCCATTATTTCCGATCGAGTCACTATTTGCAAGCTGTCGATCTTAAAAATAGACAGAAAAAAGAAAACATTACTCACAAAACAATCCGCTTAACGACACTAACGGTTTAACGCATAAGTCTAATTTAATATTCAAAGTAAGTTTCTTGATTTAATACGTCGATAATTTTTAAAAAGATGATTTTTTTAGGTCGATCTACAGTTGCCTTTGTCGCTGAATTGACCCACAATATTGACAACCCACCAAACGGCCATCATATTGTATTTGACCGCCCGATCCTTAATCTCGGTAATGGCTACAACCCAACCCATGGGATTTTTACAGCACCGGTAGAGGGCGTTTATCACTTTGCTATCGAAATAACGGCCCCGAATCAACCCACGGCCAGTCATAACATGCACATTTATATCATGAAGAAAGACCAGCCGGTTGCTGTAACATTTCTAGATGGAAATTATCACCAGTTTTTAAGACGAACTGGGTCAATTTTATTGGAACTAGCCACTGGGGACGATGTGTGGTGTAGAACGTATGATATGGGCGGTTCCAATACAATTTATGGTGGAAATACATATTCCATGTTTTCTGGTTTCTTGATTCGAGCAAAATAGAAGTAAAGGACAGACTTTCGAACATAAAAGAAAATTAGTATCATTTATTTTTACTTCACGATGTTAAGTTAATATTAAACATTATATCATTTTCTGTCTCATTCTTCTTACGGGAATTAAGCCCGACTGACAATATCTTGGTGTCCATGGACGGTCTGTAGTGTTTTGTAATATTATTGCTCAGTTATTGTTTTCTTAGGCGCTGAAAAAGATGATTGAACTGTCACTATGTCAATATTGATTAGAGAAAACTTCTTCAAAGGCATTTGAGTTAAAAAAAAAAACATTCCCAAAAAGAATTAACAACAACAGACAGCAGCACTAAGTTGCACCAATGTTGCATTCAATTAAGCCGGAAAAAAGTTGTAACTTAAACATCCAATCTGCAATCAGCAACGTAAAATTCGATAGTAAAGTTAGGTGCTCCTGAATGGTTAACAGTTCCTGCTAACATCTGTCATGTTAATTGCCAACGACCAATATGGACGATAAAGAGATGTGGACTAGGTGTACGCGTCACAACCAACATAAACTTTAAAGAAACGGCAATTTTAAAACCACAATGAAAAACAAACAGCAGTCTTCAACATGACTAGAGGCCACTGCTCGCTGTCTTGCATTGGCCCAAGACTTAAAAATACAATACATAAGATTCAAACAAATCCCTAAATTATCAACGAAAAGACGCATTTCTGGACATAGAACAAAAAGAAAACAGATAGTTGACAGGGACAAACAAAAGATTTGACAAGGATTCCTTGCCTAAGACAGGTACATATAAAATGTAACGGGGCCCAACCTTCTCCCTATTGTTATTCTTGTACAAAGCACAAAAATAACACACTTTAAAAATCTAATCGATAGAAGTTCAATTCACCAGGAGATAATCTGAGACAAGAGTACTATACGAGAACAACGAAAGGAACTCTCCTGAGAAACCTCTCAGTTACTGACAGCTAGCTTAGAAGCATTAATCGACTGATTAAAAAAATCAAAATCCAACATAACACTTCAAACATCTAATAATTTAGTGTTATATCATCACACAAAATCTACATTTTGATCGCTGTAATGCTTTAAAACAATACAATAAGATAAGATAAGGTAAGTTTATTTGCCAATTTAAAAGGGCCATCAAGGAGCAAAGACAGTACAACATATATATAATTATAAGTGATTACATAGAATGATTCATAAATGTAGTCAAAAGGTTAAAGAAATTTTCAATACTTCTACAAAAAACACAAAATTTAAAGATTTTACTATAACCTCTCAAGTTTTTAAGTCAAATTACCATGTCTAGAGGATTGTTTTTGAATTTACGTGCTTTATAAACTACTTTTTCTTAGAATTCAGGATGTGATATTCCTTTTACAATCAAAAATCGACGTGTACAGTTAAATTTTTCAATAAGATACCCATATTTATGAACGAATTTAGTAATAGATTTGACTAATTTGTGGTTTCGATAACCTTGTTTTAGTAATTTCTCTGTAATGAAACGTTTTTTGTCATTAAAATCAGAAACACCACTGCAAATTCCAGCATATCTGACTAACTGTGATATGTACACTCCGTAAGATGGAGCTACAGGTATATCACCTTCCAGAAAAGGGAAATTTACAATTGGGAAAGAAAAATCATCACGTTTATCATGTACCTTAGTGTGTAATTTTCCACTGACAATGCTTAAATCTAAATTTAAAAATGGACATCTATCGCCGGTCGAGTTAGATATATTAAGATTTAATTCTTTAGAATAGATATCATTTATAACTGAGGTTTGAGAAATGGGGTTGTTTAGAGCGTCGTCTAAGTATCTGTAAGTATTGTTAAAAATGTCAATAAGTTGGTATTTGTTTGTGCCCTTTTGTAGTTTGGACATAAATTGTGATTAGGCACGGACCATTTGATTTTCTGGGGGGGGGGGCCTGGGATTTTTTTGAAAAAAATTTCCTGGCCCTGATTTTTGTAAAAAAAAATAATCTGGCCAGCACTTAGGTTGAAAAAAATAATCTGGATTCAATCTTGCAAATTGAAAAAAAAATAATCTTGCCAACAAAATATCCTTGCTTAATATGCGTGTGAAAAAAATAATCTGGCCCGCAAAGCGGGCGAAAAAAATTTTCCGGCTCGAGGTAAAATCCCAGGCCCCCCCCCCAGAAAATCAAATGGTCCGTGCCTTAATAACACTATAAAAAAGATCTGTTATAAGTGGGGCGCTGTAGCACGTTTTTTGAAATTATCACTCACTGCACTAACAGTGATATTTGGGGTGTCCATCAGTCTTATCCACAACTCCCTCATAACTCCCTAATGGATTTTCATAAAACCTTTACACCAACTCTTTGATAGAATGCATATGTGGACCTCCTTTTCAAAATAAGATCAATTGAAAATGATTTTTGGGTTTCCCATAGCATAACATGGAATTAGCTATGTGAGTACAAGGGGGTACCCATCTCTTATCCGCCGCTTTCTCCAAAGCCTCTTGATGGATTTTCATAAAACTTTCACACAATCTTTATGATCGGTTTGCCATTGCAAACCATGGACTTAGCCATTTATGGTAGGGGTATCTATTTGTAAGCTGATGCTCATATTTTTTTTTCTAGTTTACACCCGCATCTGTCTGTCGTGTACCTAGTTTGCTCTAGGGACCACCCATTCGACTGGAAATGGAGCTTGAATCCTGAAAAAGAACCCGATTCTTGATGAAAAAATTATTTTGATAGCAGAGGTTAGAACTTTTAACAATATTATGAGGTATAACATAATACTGATAATCAATGAAAAAAATGCCGTGATGCCTTAAACGAATTTTCCGCATTCTGTGAAAAAAAAACTAACCTACAAGTAAACAACATATGAAGCAAAGTGAAAGAACAGCACACAGTTCATTCATGGTTGTTTATTTTACTTCGAAATCCGATAAAATTATCGATGCAGCTGTCGTTAGATAAAATAAATAAAAACAATGCAATTTAGCCAAAAAATTAAAAGAAAGATGTTACCATTGTCCATGTTGTCTATCAAATAATACTAATGAGATTCTTAAATACTGTATGTTGTTGAAGTCCGTTTTTTGCACACGTTGTAAATGACAAAATAAGCAAACCTTTAAAAAGACCATAGCGTCCATGATTAATTAACTTGGTGTGAAAGGGAGAATTAAGAACAGGAATTTTTTAATATTTTTGATATCTAAATCAAATGATATGAACAAGCGGATCCAGAGGGGATCGTAAATATTTTGGTCGAAATTGAACTGGAACACTCATCCTTTTATAAATGCAGAATTGAAGAAGTGATATTTGAATTACAGAGTTTCAGGACCAAAGTGGCCTGGAAACAGATTGGTGTCCATAGTCTCAATATGTCCAAACAAAGACGGAACAATACATATTAAAAAGTTGACAGGCTAAAATTTCATTTTATATATCCTTTGTTGAATAACTGAATAAATGTCCGAATTCAATTTTAAATTCAATTTTATATTGAATTGATCTTAAAAACCAATATTTTCCAGGTTATACTTTCATCCGTATTGGACTGTGTGTTAAACCCTGGTGCCTTGTTGAAAATGTCTGAATTCTCCCCTATTGCAAGTGAAATAATAAGAAGCGCGATATTTTTATTAATATCAAATGAATGATATATAAATGATCTGTGACAAAAGTCAAAAAGCAAACATGCAACGACAAAATAAAGTCTACGATTTTTAGAGCGTTAGTAAAGGGGGAGCGACTCTGAGTTTGCCAAAAATTGTCGAACTACAAGGTACCAGTCTTGTAAAAAAACATGGACGCCAATAAAAAAGTCCCTATTTTTCACTTTTTTTCGCACCCCATATTTGAAAAAGTACAATTTTTGACATTACTTTTTAGAGATATATAATTATTTTACTTGTAAAAAAAGCTGGCAGCATTTTATAAAAGGGAAATTGTAGTGATAAGCTGTTTACTATACGATGGTGCCACCGTAAGGCTAAACAGTGCAATGAAAGTGGAAAACATGCCATTTTCACTTTGAGGTTAGTGATCTTGTATTTTGTGACCTCATTTGTTTTTTTTGTTTTTTGTTTTTTGGCATAATTTGTTTTTCATCTTTTTCCACGTGCAGCATATGCTTGAAAGTTTGATTGAATAACTTTTAGAATTCTCAGAAATGTTTATTCTAATCCTGGTTAACGTACTGGGAATGGAAAATCTTTTACAAGGCTGAGAGAAGCAGAGGTACCAATTGGGTATCCGAATGTCAAAAGTCCGAAAGGTCAGAGACAAAACCAGTAAATACCAACAAGAACGGGACAAAAACAGACAACATGTAAAACATGGAAACACAAAATACCGGTTACTGAATATCAATCAATAACGCGAACTCCAGTCGAAACTAGAGTGAACCCAGGTGCTCTGGAAGGGTAAGCAGTTCCTGCTTGCTATAGCACACCCGTCGTGTTTCCAATATTCCATTCAGCGTGTCAAATCCGGTAAAGGAATACAAAACAAAACCCTATGACAAACCATGCAACATCTGCACTCATCTGAGAGATCGAAATCCCATATTTGTCTATAACTGCATGATGTCTTCCGTAAAATATCTTGAGTGAAGACAGCAACCTATGAGCAACATAACCCAGTGTGGGCAATTTTTTGCGTCAGAGGTGTCGCTCTGCTAAGGAAATCGATGTAAGTCCCGCACGCTCTGGAGTAACGAATCAATTGAGATGGGTAAACTCCATAAGCTGGAGCGGACGGAATGTTGCTACACAAGAAGGGAAAGTTGACGATTGGAAAGTTGAAGTCATCACGTTTGTCATAAAGGCTTGTTTAAAGTCTTCCTCGAGAGTCAATTAAGAGATATAGATATAAATATGAAGCAGACTTCCTAGAATCCGTCGTGTCCTTTATCTCAAGCTGCTGGGGATATATGAGATGGAGAAAGTCACTTAATCGAGAATTGTTTAGTTAAAGGACATTATCAATATAACGGAACGTGAGGTTGAAAGAGATAGCTAATCTACGGTCTTTTTTGTCAAGAATAGATTGTAAGAAGTCTGCTTCATATGAATTTAGAAACAAATCAGCAAGCAAAGGTGCACAATTAGTGCCCATTGGAATCCCTAATGTTTTCTGAAAAACACGTCTACCAAATTGAACAAATATGTTGTCAATAAGAAAGGTGAGCATATCGATTACTTGGTCTTCTGTAAATTTGTTCTTTTCCTTAGACTTATTGATGACAAAGAAAGTCTTGGTATAATCGACTACTAGATATTTGTACCTGCGGTTTCAATTCTTTTTGAAAAAGCTGTGGTTAATGAGTTGTGCGAATCGAGATTTCAGTTGTTCATGTGGAATAGAAGTGTAAAGTGTGGAGAAATCGAATGTTTTGATGCTGTAACAAGATGAAGCTGATTGAGAGTTAAGAATTTCCATCAGTTCTTTCGAATTCTTCAGGATCCACATTTGATTGACATCATTTCTAGAATAACAACAATCGTAATATTTCTGGAGGCCGGATTTTATTGCCATAAGTATTGAAGTCAACAGAACTGAAAGCGGCTTAGTTGTACACTTGGATAAACCTGCAATGAAGCGTTGTTTGTATGGATTTTTATGTAATTTAGGAACCCAAATACAGGGATGGAATGTCATCACTATTGGCACCAACAGAAAGGCCAAAAGAGGAAATGACAGATTTGTGATTGTCAATGATTTCCTCCTTAAACAGTGTTGGGGCCGTGTATGTGGTGCTATTGCTGGTAATACCAGCCCCCAATTCAGCTGTCAAACAGTCAATATAGTGTTTCTTGCACACAAAAATGATGTTATTTTGGTGCTTTGTCTGCAGGTACAACAACATATTTGTCATGTAAGGTGGACAATATTTTGGCAACATCAGTGTTGCTGAAAATCGACGTTGCCTTAGTGATCATTGAGTCTTTTAAAGAATTGATTCTTTTTAAAACCAATGACCCCACAGCTTTTACCCATTCTGACAAAATGTCACATTCTTTCTCCTGTTCTTTTTGGCCCATTTTCTGGCATAGTCCTCAACTGAATCCATAATTGTTTTGAAATCATAGCTCCAGTTGATTCGTCTTGGCTCACGATGTTTACATTTTGTAGGTCCTTTAGCCAAAACATCGCGAAGTAAGTCATTTTCCACGAAGTTGAGGTCACCGGTGATAATTTGGCTAGAGGGACTATATTTGAGTGGGGACTTTTCACAGGTACAGTCTGGTGGTTTTGCTTTGAGGTAATTGATTTGGAAATCCCGCAACACTTGTTTATAGTTGAAGACCTTAGGTGCAATGGTGAAAGTATATGAATAAGAGATAATGGGAATTCTCTTATCTTTAAAGTAAGGAGGAATATGTTCCGTAACAAATCTGTGGATGTAGAATATTTCCTAAATTAATAGCACCTAACCACTTGTTTAAAACTGAAAGTGAAAGAAAGGAACGATTGTCTTTATTGTTTTCGTGTGGAACTCCAACAGGTTTGAAAAAGCGGTTGTAATCGATATCAAGGACGATAGCAGTGAGTCTATAAATGTTAGACTTTGGGTCAGTGACCGGATTTTATAGACATTCCCTGTACAGAGTATTGAGTTTAGAAAGGGGAATAGAGTACAGTTTAGTTCGAATGTGATGAATCCCTAGAGATTTTTGACAAACAGGAGCAATCCATTAATAGATACATTGCAAAGCTTTGGTGCATTGTATTTACGATGTCCATGACTGCGATTCCGTCTCTCCGGTTTTTCAAAGAGATTCATCACATTAACATCACTGCATCTAGGACTAGATAAATTTCCTACACTTCCAATGTTGTCGTTGTAGCCATAAGGTAGTACGGTTCCCAGTCGTCGAATCCAGAATTCTTCTCTCTCTTTAAAGGTGTACTTAAAGTGGGATTTTTTGTAGGATGGTAATTTTTTTTCCAAAATGCGGACTTTTAAAGACAAAATGGAATGATCAGGTTGGTTAAAATGCTGGTAAACGAAAGGAAAACTGTCGTTGTTGATTCCGGATCTGTGAGACCTCACGAATGTATTTTGATAATATTTGCATGATTTGTATGAACAGAGTTAGTTTTTTTCAGATGTATGCAATCAATATTTGTTTCTAGAAAGGTCTTCTTATAAAAACTAAACAAAACATGCATTTCTCAATTTTAGCAATAAAAAGACATTTACGATTAAAATATCAAGTTGACAAAATTCCTAATTATTACACACTCATATCGGTATCAGTAATTATAATTTTAAAAATGGAAAAAGAAAAACGATATAGTTATATTTTTGTTTATCGTTTTTTAATTAAGTTTTTTTGTTATTAGAAACAAACGATTAATTGGGTCAGTTACTATCTACCATCTAGATACTCGCATTAAATGTGATGTGTAAATTTATCTATCCTAGGTCGGACATTGCTGTTTTCGGTCATCCACATTTTGTTTAAATCTATCTTCTCTGGTACCCCATTTTTATCTGAAGGTATAAAACCACTAATTCGGTAGAGGACGAACAACCACTAATTCGGTAGAGGACGAACAACCACTAATTCGGTAGAGGACGAACAACCACTAATTCGGTAGAGGACGAACCTGAATATAGTTCCTATTTTGAGGCAATATAGTTCCATTAAAGTATTGACACAGCTAAAATCATTGCATACAAATCATTAAATGAACTTTTATTTGAAAGAATAACAGCGTAGAAACAATTTCAGCTCAAATTTGTTCATATATATATGTTAAGTGTCAATTTTTAGAATTTACTTTTACTCGGGGACTCATTCTTGCCTAAAACATGACTAGTTAGTACCGGACGTTAACCATGATTTTAACCGGGAACCAGTTTTACCCGTTATTCAATATACGATGTTTTAGGTTATTTTTTCTAACTAAGTGAGCCAAATCATTGAAGGCATTTAAGGCACCGGCCTCCTAAGCCGGGGATTGCGGGTTCGAGTCCCGCCGGAGGTTTACTTTTATTTCTTCAAATAAAGCAAATTTTGCCGAGTAGTCTGCATTGCATCATTAAAACATAGAACGATTGACTATAGTTTAAGAAATGCACCTATTTGATGTAATACTTTACTTTTTGAGATCCTGACAGTACCGAAAAAAGTGGAAAGAGCGGAAAAAACAATTTTTAAAACTTTTCTCTCCGGGAAAAATAGAGGAACAGCGCACAAATGACCTGAATATTTAACCGGTAATGTTATGTCAGCCTCCGTGGCCCAATGGATAAGGCACCGGCCTCCTAAGCCGGGGATTGCGGGTTCGAGTCCCGCCGGAGGTTTACTTTTATTTCTTCAAATAAAGCAAATTTTGCCGAGTAGTCTGCATTGCATAAGTTTATTTTTAACAAATTAAAAATTAAATATGAATTTATTTGGCATCAGGAACTATTTAAAGACAACCCATTAGAGGGCAAGGGAAACAAACTTCGCACTTTTAGACTATTTAAAAACATCTTTAAATTTGAAAATTATTTAACAATTGGAAACTATGATCAAAGAAGACTATTAACAAAATTTCGCATTAGTGCACATGATTTAGAAATCGAAAGAGGTAGATATACCGGAACCCAACAACAGAAAAGAATATGTAAAATTTGCAAAAATTATGTTGAAGATGAGTGTCACTTTCTACTAAAATGTGAACCGCTTGAAAATGAAAGAAAAGAAATTTTGCAAATAATATCCAATAAATATAAAAATTTTAGTTCATTAAATATTGATAACAAATTTGTTTGGTTATTGTCATCTGAAGATAAATTTGTAATAAGTAATTTATATAAATTAATTAAAATTTTAAAAAACAAAAAGGAGGCTTTACTGAGTGAAAATAACTAACAAACCTGTTGTATAGGATTAATATTGTCATTGTGGGTCATGTCTCTTGCTGCAGTTACTGTAATATATGATATAAAGTGGTCACTGTGCTTGTTGAACCTTTATTAACACTCTATTATACATTACTTCATTCTGTTTATTCTATTTTATTTTATTTTATGTTGTTTTTTTTTTATATTATTCAATCATTGTACAATCACCCATAATCATTGTATGAAATTAACACTAATTGTACTGCCTGAAAGGGCGATTTAATTATCAAATAAACATATCTTATCTTATCTTATCTTATCATTAAAACATAGAACGATTGACTATAGTTTAAGAAATGCACCTATTTGATGTAATACTTTACTTTTTGAGATCCTGACAGTACCGAAAAAAGTGGAAAGAGCGGAAAAAACAATTTTTAAAACTTTTCTCTCCGGGAAAAATAGAGGAACAGCGCACAAATGACCTGAATATTTAACCGGTAATGTTATGTCAGCCTCCGTGGCCCAACGGATAAGGCACCGGCCTCCTAAGCCGGGGATTGCGGGTTCGAGTCCCGCCGGAGGTTTACTTTTATTTCTTCAAATAAAGCAAATTTTGCCGAGTAGTCTGCATTGCATCATTAAAACATAGAACGATTGACTATAGTTTAAGAAATGCACCTATTTGATGTAATACTTTACTTTTTGAGATCCTGACAGTACCGAAAAAAGTGGAAAGAGCGGAAAAAACAATTTTTAAAACTTTTCTCTCCGGGGAAAAATAGAGGAACAGCGCACAAATGACCTGAATATTTAACCGGTAATGTTATGTCAGCCTCCGTGGCCCAATGGATAAGGCACCGGCCTCCTAAGCCGGGGATTGCGGGTTCGAGTCCCGCCGGAGGTTTACTTTTATTTCTTCAAATAAAGCAAATTTTGCCGAGTAGTCTGCATTGCATCATTAAAACATAGAACGATTGACTATAGTTTAAGAAATGCACCTATTTGATGTAATACTTTACTTTTTGAGATCCTGACAGTACCGAAAAAAGTGGAAAGAGCGGAAAAAACAATTTTTAAAACTTTTCTCTCCGGGAAAAATAGAGGAACAGCGCACAAATGACCTGAATATTTAACCGGTAATGTTATGTCAGCCTCCGTGGCCCAATGGATAAGGCACCGGCCTCCTAAGCCGGGGATTGCGGGTTCGAGTCCCGCCGGAGGTTTACTTTTATTTCTTCAAATAAAGCAAATTTTGCCGAGTAGTCTGCATTGCATAAGTTTATTTTTAACAAATTAAAAATTAAATATGAATTTATTTGGCATCAGGAACTATTTAAAGACAACCCATTAGAGGGCAAGGGAAACAAACTTCGCACTTTTAGACTATTTAAAAACATCTTTAAATTTGAAAATTATTTAACAATTGGAAACTATGATCAAAGAAGACTATTAACAAAATTTCGCATTAGTGCACATGATTTAGAAATCGAAAGAGGTAGATATACCGGAACCCAACAACAGAAAAGAATATGTAAAATTTGCAAAAATTATGTTGAAGATGAGTGTCACTTTCTACTAAAATGTGAACCGCTTGAAAATGAAAGAAAAGAAATTTTGCAAATAATATCCAATAAATATAAAAATTTTAGTTCATTAAATATTGATAACAAATTTGTTTGGTTATTGTCATCTGAAGATAAATTTGTAATAAGTAATTTATATAAATTAATTAAAATTTTAAAAAACAAAAAGGAGGCTTTACTGAGTGAAAATAACTAACAAACCTGTTGTATAGGATTAATATTGTCATTGTGGGTCATGTCTCTTGCTGCAGTTACTGTAATATATGATATAAAGTGGTCACTGTGCTTGTTGAACCTTTATTAACACTCTATTATACATTACTTCATTCTGTTTATTCTATTTTATTTTATTTTATGTTGTTTTTTTTTTATATTATTCAATCATTGTACAATCACCCATAATCATTGTATGAAATTAACACTAATTGTACTGCCTGAAAGGGCGATTTAATTATCAAATAAACATATCTTATCTTATCTTATCTTATCATTAAAACATAGAACGATTGACTATAGTTTAAGAAATGCACCTATTTGATGTAATACTTTACTTTTTGAGATCCTGACAGTACCGAAAAAAGTGGAAAGAGCGGAAAAAACAATTTTTAAAACTTTTCTCTCCGGGAAAAATAGAGGAACAGCGCACAAATGACCTGAATATTTAACCGGTAATGTTATGTCAGCCTCCGTGGCCCAACGGATAAGGCACCGGCCTCCTAAGCCGGGGATTGCGGGTTCGAGTCCCGCCGGAGGTTTACTTTTATTTCTTCAAATAAAGCAAATTTTGCCGAGTAGTCTGCATTGCATCATTAAAACATAGAACGATTGACTATAGTTTAAGAAATGCACCTATTTGATGTAATACTTTACTTTTTGAGATCCTGACAGTACCGAAAAAAGTGGAAAGAGCGGAAAAAACAATTTTTAAAACTTTTCTCTCCGGGGAAAAATAGAGGAACAGCGCACAAATGACCTGAATATTTAACCGGTAATGTTATGTCAGCCTCCGTGGCCCAATGGATAAGGCACCGGCCTCCTAAGCCGGGGATTGCGGGTTCGAGTCCCGCCGGAGGTTTACTTTTATTTCTTCAAATAAAGCAAATTTTGCCGAGTAGTCTGCATTGCATCATTAAAACATAGAACGATTGACTATAGTTTAAGAAATGCACCTATTTGATGTAATACTTTACTTTTTGAGATCCTGACAGTACCGAAAAAAGTGGAAAGAGCGGAAAAAACAATTTTTAAAACTTTTCTCTCCGGGAAAAATAGAGGAACAGCGCACAAATGACCTGAATATTTAACCGGTAATGTTATGTCAGCCTCCGTGGCCCAATGGATAAGGCACCGGCCTCCTAAGCCGGGGATTGCGGGTTCGAGTCCCGCCGGAGGTTTACTTTTATTTCTTCAAATAAAGCAAATTTTGCCGAGTAGTCTGCATTGCATAAGTTTATTTTTAACAAATTAAAAATTAAATATGAATTTATTTGGCATCAGGAACTATTTAAAGACAACCCATTAGAGGGCAAGGGAAACAAACTTCGCACTTTTAGACTATTTAAAAACATCTTTAAATTTGAAAATTATTTAACAATTGGAAACTATGATCAAAGAAGACTATTAACAAAATTTCGCATTAGTGCACATGATTTAGAAATCGAAAGAGGTAGATATACCGGAACCCAACAACAGAAAAGAATATGTAAAATTTGCAAAAATTATGTTGAAGATGAGTGTCACTTTCTACTAAAATGTGAACCGCTTGAAAATGAAAGAAAAGAAATTTTGCAAATAATATCCAATAAATATAAAAATTTTAGTTCATTAAATATTGATAACAAATTTGTTTGGTTATTGTCATCTGAAGATAAATTTGTAATAAGTAATTTATATAAATTAATTAAAATTTTAAAAAACAAAAAGGAGGCTTTACTGAGTGAAAATAACTAACAAACCTGTTGTATAGGATTAATATTGTCATTGTGGGTCATGTCTCTTGCTGCAGTTACTGTAATATATGATATAAAGTGGTCACTGTGCTTGTTGAACCTTTATTAACACTCTATTATACATTACTTCATTCTGTTTATTCTATTTTATTTTATTTTATGTTTTTTTTTTTTTATATTATTCAATCATTGTACAATCACCCATAATCATTGTATGAAATTAACACTAATTGTACTGCCTGAAAGGGCGATTTAATTATCAAATAAACATATCTTATCTTATCTTATCTTATCATTAAAACATAGAACGATTGACTATAGTTTAAGAAATGCACCTATTTGATGTAATACTTTACTTTTTGAGATCCTGACAGTACCGAAAAAAGTGGAAAGAGCGGAAAAAACAATTTTTAAAACTTTTCTCTCCGGGAAAAATAGAGGAACAGCGCACAAATGACCTGAATATTTAACCGGTAATGTTATGTCAGCCTCCGTGGCCCAACGGATAAGGCACCGGCCTCCTAAGCCGGGGATTGCGGGTTCGAGTCCCGCCGGAGGTTTACTTTTATTTCTTCAAATAAAGCAAATTTTGCCGAGTAGTCTGCATTGCATCATTAAAACATAGAACGATTGACTATAGTTTAAGAAATGCACCTATTTGATGTAATACTTTACTTTTTGAGATCCTGACAGTACCGAAAAAAGTGGAAAGAGCGGAAAAAACAATTTTTAAAACTTTTCTCTCCGGGGAAAAATAGAGGAACAGCGCACAAATGACCTGAATATTTAACCGGTAATGTTATGTCAGCCTCCGTGGCCCAATGGATAAGGCACCGGCCTCCTAAGCCGGGGATTGCGGGTTCGAGTCCCGCCGGAGGTTTACTTTTATTTCTTCAAATAAAGCAAATTTTGCCGAGTAGTCTGCATTGCATCATTAAAACATAGAACGATTGACTATAGTTTAAGAAATGCACCTATTTGATGTAATACTTTACTTTTTGAGATCCTGACAGTACCGAAAAAAGTGGAAAGAGCGGAAAAAACAATTTTTAAAACTTTTCTCTCCGGGAAAAATAGAGGAACAGCGCACAAATGACCTGAATATTTAACCGGTAATGTTATGTCAGCCTCCGTGGCCCAATGGATAAGGCACCGGCCTCCTAAGCCGGGGATTGCGGGTTCGAGTCCCGCCGGAGGTTTACTTTTATTTCTTCAAATAAAGCAAATTTTGCCGAGTAGTCTGCATTGCATCATTAAAACATAGAACGATTGACTATAGTTTAAGAAATGCACCTATTTGATGTAATACTTTACTTTTTGAGATCCTGACAGTACCGAAAAAAGTGGAAAGAGCGGAAAAAACAATTTTTAAAACTTTTCTCTCCGGGAAAAATAGAGGAACAGCGCACAAATGACCTGAATATTTAACCGGTAATGTTATGTCAGCCTCCGTGGCCCAATGGATAAGGCACCGGCCTCCTAAGCCGGGGATTGCGGGTTCGAGTCCCGCCGGAGGTTTACTTTTATTTCTTCAAATAAAGCAAATTTTGCCGAGTAGTCTGCATTGCATAAGTTTATTTTTAACAAATTAAAAATTAAATATGAATTTATTTGGCATCAGGAACTATTTAAAGACAACCCATTAGAGGGCAAGGGAAACAAACTTCGCACTTTTAGACTATTTAAAAACATCTTTAAATTTGAAAATTATTTAACAATTGGAAACTATGATCAAAGAAGACTATTAACAAAATTTCGCATTAGTGCACATGATTTAGAAATCGAAAGAGGTAGATATACCGGAACCCAACAACAGAAAAGAATATGTAAAATTTGCAAAAATTATGTTGAAGATGAGTGTCACTTTCTACTAAAATGTGAACCGCTTGAAAATGAAAGAAAAGAAATTTTGCAAATAATATCCAATAAATATAAAAATTTTAGTTCATTAAATATTGATAACAAATTTGTTTGGTTATTGTCATCTGAAGATAAATTTGTAATAAGTAATTTATATAAATTAATTAAAATTTTAAAAAACAAAAAGGAGGCTTTACTGAGTGAAAATAACTAACAAACCTGTTGTATAGGATTAATATTGTCATTGTGGGTCATGTCTCTTGCTGCAGTTACTGTAATATATGATATAAAGTGGTCACTGTGCTTGTTGAACCTTTATTAACACTCTATTATACATTACTTCATTCTGTTTATTCTATTTTATTTTATTTTATGTTTTTTTTTTTTATATTATTCAATCATTGTACAATCACCCATAATCATTGTATGAAATTAACACTAATTGTACTGCCTGAAAGGGCGATTTAATTATCAAATAAACATATCTTATCTTATCTTATCTTATCATTAAAACATAGAACGATTGACTATAGTTTAAGAAATGCACCTATTTGATGTAATACTTTACTTTTTGAGATCCTGACAGTACCGAAAAAAGTGGAAAGAGCGGAAAAAACAATTTTTAAAACTTTTCTCTCCGGGAAAAATAGAGGAACAGCGCACAAATGACCTGAATATTTAACCGGTAATGTTATGTCAGCCTCCGTGGCCCAATGGATAAGGCACCGGCCTCCTAAGCCGGGGATTGCGGGTTCGAGTCCCGCCGGAGGTTTACTTTTATTTCTTCAAATAAAGCAAATTTTGCCGAGTAGTCTGCATTGCATCATTAAAACATAGAACGATTGACTATAGTTTAAGAAATGCACCTATTTGATGTAATACTTTACTTTTTGAGATCCTGACAGTACCGAAAAAAGTGGAAAGAGCGGAAAAAACAATTTTTAAAACTTTTCTCTCCGGGAAAAATAGAGGAACAGCGCACAAATGACCTGAATATTTAACCGGTAATGTTATGTCAGCCTCCGTGGCCCAATGGATAAGGCACCGGCCTCCTAAGCCGGGGATTGCGGGTTCGAGTCCCGCCGGAGGTTTACTTTTATTTCTTCAAATAAAGCAAATTTTGCCGAGTAGTCTGCATTGCATCATTAAAACATAGAACGATTGACTATAGTTTAAGAAATGCACCTATTTGATGTAATACTTTACTTTTTGAGATCCTGACAGTACCGAAAAAAGTGGAAAGAGCGGAAAAAACAATTTTTAAAACTTTTCTCTCCGGGAAAAATAGAGGAACAGCGCACAAATGACCTGAATATTTAACCGGTAATGTTATGTCAGCCTCCGTGGCCCAATGGATAAGGCACCGGCCTCCTAAGCCGGGGATTGCGGGTTCGAGTCCCGCCGGAGGTTTACTTTTATTTCTTCAAATAAAGCAAATTTTGCCGAGTAGTCTGCATTGCATAAGTTTATTTTTAACAAATTAAAAATTAAATATGAATTTATTTGGCATCAGGAACTATTTAAAGACAACCCATTAGAGGGCAAGGGAAACAAACTTCGCACTTTTAGACTATTTAAAAACATCTTTAAATTTGAAAATTATTTAACAATTGGAAACTATGATCAAAGAAGACTATTAACAAAATTTCGCATTAGTGCACATGATTTAGAAATCGAAAGAGGTAGATATACCGGAACCCAACAACAGAAAAGAATATGTAAAATTTGCAAAAATTATGTTGAAGATGAGTGTCACTTTCTACTAAAATGTGAACCGCTTGAAAATGAAAGAAAAGAAATTTTGCAAATAATATCCAATAAATATAAAAATTTTAGTTCATTAAATATTGATAACAAATTTGTTTGGTTATTGTCATCTGAAGATAAATTTGTAATAAGTAATTTATATAAATTAATTAAAATTTTAAAAAACAAAAAGGAGGCTTTACTGAGTGAAAATAACTAACAAACCTGTTGTATAGGATTAATATTGTCATTGTGGGTCATGTCTCTTGCTGCAGTTACTGTAATATATGATATAAAGTGGTCACTGTGCTTGTTGAACCTTTATTAACACTCTATTATACATTACTTCATTCTGTTTATTCTATTTTATTTTATTTTATGTTGTTTTTTTTTTATATTATTCAATCATTGTACAATCACCCATAATCATTGTATGAAATTAACACTAATTGTACTGCCTGAAAGGGCGATTTAATTATCAAATAAACATATCTTATCTTATCTTATCTTATCATTAAAACATAGAACGATTGACTATAGTTTAAGAAATGCACCTATTTGATGTAATACTTTACTTTTTGAGATCCTGACAGTACCGAAAAAAGTGGAAAGAGCGGAAAAAACAATTTTTAAAACTTTTCTCTCCGGGAAAAATAGAGGAACAGCGCACAAATGACCTGAATATTTAACCGGTAATGTTATGTCAGCCTCCGTGGCCCAATGGATAAGGCACCGGCCTCCTAAGCCGGGGATTGCGGGTTCGAGTCCCGCCGGAGGTTTACTTTTATTTCTTCAAATAAAGCAAATTTTGCCGAGTAGTCTGCATTGCATCATTAAAACATAGAACGATTGACTATAGTTTAAGAAATGCACCTATTTGATGTAATACTTTACTTTTTGAGATCCTGACAGTACCGAAAAAAGTGGAAAGAGCGGAAAAAACAATTTTTAAAACTTTTCTCTCCGGGGAAAAATAGAGGAACAGCGCACAAATGACCTGAATATTTAACCGGTAATGTTATGTCAGCCTCCGTGGCCCAATGGATAAGGCACCGGCCTCCTAAGCCGGGGATTGCGGGTTCGAGTCCCGCCGGAGGTTTACTTTTATTTCTTCAAATAAAGCAAATTTTGCCGAGTAGTCTGCATTGCATCATTAAAACATAGAACGATTGACTATAGTTTAAGAAATGCACCTATTTGATGTAATACTTTACTTTTTGAGATCCTGACAGTACCGAAAAAAGTGGAAAGAGCGGAAAAAACAATTTTTAAAACTTTTCTCTCCGGGAAAAATAGAGGAACAGCGCACAAATGACCTGAATATTTAACCGGTAATGTTATGTCAGCCTCCGTGGCCCAATGGATAAGGCACCGGCCTCCTAAGCCGGGGATTGCGGGTTCGAGTCCCGCCGGAGGTTTACTTTTATTTCTTCAAATAAAGCAAATTTTGCCGAGTAGTCTGCATTGCATAAGTTTATTTTTAACAAATTAAAAATTAAATATGAATTTATTTGGCATCAGGAACTATTTAAAGACAACCCATTAGAGGGCAAGGGAAACAAACTTCGCACTTTTAGACTATTTAAAAACATCTTTAAATTTGAAAATTATTTAACAATTGGAAACTATGATCAAAGAAGACTATTAACAAAATTTCGCATTAGTGCACATGATTTAGAAATCGAAAGAGGTAGATATACCGGAACCCAACAACAGAAAAGAATATGTAAAATTTGCAAAAATTATGTTGAAGATGAGTGTCACTTTCTACTAAAATGTGAACCGCTTGAAAATGAAAGAAAAGAAATTTTGCAAATAATATCCAATAAATATAAAAATTTTAGTTCATTAAATATTGATAACAAATTTGTTTGGTTATTGTCATCTGAAGATAAATTTGTAATAAGTAATTTATATAAATTAATTAAAATTTTAAAAAACAAAAAGGAGGCTTTACTGAGTGAAAATAACTAACAAACCTGTTGTATAGGATTAATATTGTCATTGTGGGTCATGTCTCTTGCTGCAGTTACTGTAATATATGATATAAAGTGGTCACTGTGCTTGTTGAACCTTTATTAACACTCTATTATACATTACTTCATTCTGTTTATTCTATTTTATTTTATTTTATGTTTTTTTTTTTATATATTATTCAATCATTGTACAATCACCCATAATCATTGTATGAAATTAACACTAATTGTACTGCCTGAAAGGGCGATTTAATTATCAAATAAACATATCTTATCTTATCTTATCTTATCATTAAAACATAGAACGATTGACTATAGTTTAAGAAATGCACCTATTTGATGTAATACTTTACTTTTTGAGATCCTGACAGTACCGAAAAAAGTGGAAAGAGCGGAAAAAACAATTTTTAAAACTTTTCTCTCCGGGGAAAAATAGAGGAACAGCGCACAAATGACCTGAATATTTAACCGGTAATGTTATGTCAGCCTCCGTGGCCCAATGGATAAGGCACCGGCCTCCTAAGCCGGGGATTGCGGGTTCGAGTCCCGCCGGAGGTTTACTTTTATTTCTTCAAATAAAGCAAATTTTGCCGAGTAGTCTGCATTGCATCATTAAAACATAGAACGATTGACTATAGTTTAAGAAATGCACCTATTTGATGTAATACTTTACTTTTTGAGATCCTGACAGTACCGAAAAAAGTGGAAAGAGCGGAAAAAACAATTTTTAAAACTTTTCTCTCCGGGAAAAATAGAGGAACAGCGCACAAATGACCTGAATATTTAACCGGTAATGTTATGTCAGCCTCCGTGGCCCAATGGATAAGGCACCGGCCTCCTAAGCCGGGGATTGCGGGTTCGAGTCCCGCCGGAGGTTTACTTTTATTTCTTCAAATAAAGCAAATTTTGCCGAGTAGTCTGCATTGCATCATTAAAACATAGAACGATTGACTATAGTTTAAGAAATGCACCTATTTGATGTAATACTTTACTTTTTGAGATCCTGACAGTACCGAAAAAAGTGGAAAGAGCGGAAAAAACAATTTTTAAAACTTTTCTCTCCGGGAAAAATAGAGGAACAGCGCACAAATGACCTGAATATTTAACCGGTAATGTTATGTCAGCCTCCGTGGCCCAATGGATAAGGCACCGGCCTCCTAAGCCGGGGATTGCGGGTTCGAGTCCCGCCGGAGGTTTACTTTTATTTCTTCAAATAAAGCAAATTTTGCCGAGTAGTCTGCATTGCATCATTAAAACATAGAACGATTGACTATAGTTTAAGAAATGCACCTATTTGATGTAATACTTTACTTTTTGAGATCCTGACAGTACCGAAAAAAGTGGAAAGAGCGGAAAAAACAATTTTTAAAACTTTTCTCTCCGGGAAAAATAGAGGAACAGCGCACAAATGACCTGAATATTTAACCGGTAATGTTATGTCAGCCTCCGTGGCCCAATGGATAAGGCACCGGCCTCCTAAGCCGGGGATTGCGGGTTCGAGTCCCGCCGGAGGTTTACTTTTATTTCTTCAAATAAAGCAAATTTTGCCGAGTAGTCTGCATTGCATCATTAAAACATAGAACGATTGACTATAGTTTAAGAAATGCACCTATTTGATGTAATACTTTACTTTTTGAGATCCTGACAGTACCGAAAAAAGTGGAAAGAGCGGAAAAAACAATTTTTAAAACTTTTCTCTCCGGGAAAAATAGAGGAACAGCGCACAAATGACCTGAATATTTAACCGGTAATGTTATGTCAGCCTCCGTGGCCCAATGGATAAGGCACCGGCCTCCTAAGCCGGGGATTGCGGGTTCGAGTCCCGCCGGAGGTTTACTTTTATTTCTTCAAATAAAGCAAATTTTGCCGAGTAGTCTGCATTGCATAAGTTTATTTTTAACAAATTAAAAATTAAATATGAATTTATTTGGCATCAGGAACTATTTAAAGACAACCCATTAGAGGGCAAGGGAAACAAACTTCGCACTTTTAGACTATTTAAAAACATCTTTAAATTTGAAAATTATTTAACAATTGGAAACTATGATCAAAGAAGACTATTAACAAAATTTCGCATTAGTGCACATGATTTAGAAATCGAAAGAGGTAGATATACCGGAACCCAACAACAGAAAAGAATATGTAAAATTTGCAAAAATTATGTTGAAGATGAGTGTCACTTTCTACTAAAATGTGAACCGCTTGAAAATGAAAGAAAAGAAATTTTGCAAATAATATCCAATAAATATAAAAATTTTAGTTCATTAAATATTGATAACAAATTTGTTTGGTTATTGTCATCTGAAGATAAATTTGTAATAAGTAATTTATATAAATTAATTAAAATTTTAAAAAACAAAAAGGAGGCTTTACTGAGTGAAAATAACTAACAAACCTGTTGTATAGGATTAATATTGTCATTGTGGGTCATGTCTCTTGCTGCAGTTACTGTAATATATGATATAAAGTGGTCACTGTGCTTGTTGAACCTTTATTAACACTCTATTATACATTACTTCATTCTGTTTATTCTATTTTATTTTATTTTATGTTTTTTTTTTTTTATATTATTCAATCATTGTACAATCACCCATAATCATTGTATGAAATTAACACTAATTGTACTGCCTGAAAGGGCGATTTAATTATCAAATAAACATATCTTATCTTATCTTATCTTATCATTAAAACATAGAACGATTGACTATAGTTTAAGAAATGCACCTATTTGATGTAATACTTTACTTTTTGAGATCCTGACAGTACCGAAAAAAGTGGAAAGAGCGGAAAAAACAATTTTTAAAACTTTTCTCTCCGGGAAAAATAGAGGAACAGCGCACAAATGACCTGAATATTTAACCGGTAATGTTATGTCAGCCTCCGTGGCCCAATGGATAAGGCACCGGCCTCCTAAGCCGGGGATTGCGGGTTCGAGTCCCGCCGGAGGTTTACTTTTATTTCTTCAAATAAAGCAAATTTTGCCGAGTAGTCTGCATTGCATCATTAAAACATAGAACGATTGACTATAGTTTATTAAGAAATGCACCTATTTGATGTAATACTTTACTTTTTGAGATCCTGACAGTACCGAAAAAAGTGGAAAGAGCGGAAAAAACAATTTTTAAAACTTTTCTCTCCGGGAAAAATAGAGGAACAGCGCACAAATGACCTGAATATTTAACCGGTAATGTTATGTCAGCCTCCGTGGCCCAATGGATAAGGCACCGGCCTCCTAAGCCGGGGATTGCGGGTTCGAGTCCCGCCGGAGGTTTACTTTTATTTCTTCAAATAAAGCAAATTTTGCCGAGTAGTCTGCATTGCATCATTAAAACATAGAACGATTGACTATAGTTTAAGAAATGCACCTATTTGATGTAATACTTTACTTTTTGAGATCCTGACAGTACCGAAAAAAGTGGAAAGAGCGGAAAAAACAATTTTTAAAACTTTTCTCTCCGGGAAAAATAGAGGAACAGCGCACAAATGACCTGAATATTTAACCGGTAATGTTATGTCAGCCTCCGTGGCCCAATGGATAAGGCACCGGCCTCCTAAGCCGGGGATTGCGGGTTCGAGTCCCGCCGGAGGTTTACTTTTATTTCTTCAAATAAAGCAAATTTTGCCGAGTAGTCTGCATTGCATCATTAAAACATAGAACGATTGACTATAGTTTAAGAAATGCACCTATTTGATGTAATACTTTACTTTTTGAGATCCTGACAGTACCGAAAAAAGTGGAAAGAGCGGAAAAAACAATTTTTAAAACTTTTCTCTCCGGGAAAAATAGAGGAACAGCGCACAAATGACCTGAATATTTAACCGGTAATGTTATGTCAGCCTCCGTGGCCCAATGGATAAGGCACCGGCCTCCTAAGCCGGGGATTGCGGGTTCGAGTCCCGCCGGAGGTTTACTTTTATTTCTTCAAATAAAGCAAATTTTGCCGAGTAGTCTGCATTGCATAAGTTTATTTTTAACAAATTAAAAATTAAATATGAATTTATTTGGCATCAGGAACTATTTAAAGACAACCCATTAGAGGGCAAGGGAAACAAACTTCGCACTTTTAGACTATTTAAAAACATCTTTAAATTTGAAAATTATTTAACAATTGGAAACTATGATCAAAGAAGACTATTAACAAAATTTCGCATTAGTGCACATGATTTAGAAATCGAAAGAGGTAGATATACCGGAACCCAACAACAGAAAAGAATATGTAAAATTTGCAAAAATTATGTTGAAGATGAGTGTCACTTTCTACTAAAATGTGAACCGCTTGAAAATGAAAGAAAAGAAATTTTGCAAATAATATCCAATAAATATAAAAATTTTAGTTCATTAAATATTGATAACAAATTTGTTTGGTTATTGTCATCTGAAGATAAATTTGTAATAAGTAATTTATATAAATTAATTAAAATTTTAAAAAACAAAAAGGAGGCTTTACTGAGTGAAAATAACTAACAAACCTGTTGTATAGGATTAATATTGTCATTGTGGGTCATGTCTCTTGCTGCAGTTACTGTAATATATGATATAAAGTGGTCACTGTGCTTGTTGAACCTTTATTAACACTCTATTATACATTACTTCATTCTGTTTATTCTATTTTATTTTATTTTATGTTTTTTTTTTTTTATATTATTCAATCATTGTACAATCACCCATAATCATTGTATGAAATTAACACTAATTGTACTGCCTGAAAGGGCGATTTAATTATCAAATAAACATATCTTATCTTATCTTATCTTATCATTAAAACATAGAACGATTGACTATAGTTTAAGAAATGCACCTATTTGATGTAATACTTTACTTTTTGAGATCCTGACAGTACCGAAAAAAGTGGAAAGAGCGGAAAAAACAATTTTTAAAACTTTTCTCTCCGGGAAAAATAGAGGAACAGCGCACAAATGACCTGAATATTTAACCGGTAATGTTATGTCAGCCTCCGTGGCCCAATGGATAAGGCACCGGCCTCCTAAGCCGGGGATTGCGGGTTCGAGTCCCGCCGGAGGTTTACTTTTATTTCTTCAAATAAAGCAAATTTTGCCGAGTAGTCTGCATTGCATCATTAAAACATAGAACGATTGACTATAGTTTAAGAAATGCACCTATTTGATGTAATACTTTACTTTTTGAGATCCTGACAGTACCGAAAAAAGTGGAAAGAGCGGAAAAAACAATTTTTAAAACTTTTCTCTCCGGGAAAAATAGAGGAACAGCGCACAAATGACCTGAATATTTAACCGGTAATGTTATGTCAGCCTCCGTGGCCCAATGGATAAGGCACCGGCCTCCTAAGCCGGGGATTGCGGGTTCGAGTCCCGCCGGAGGTTTACTTTTATTTCTTCAAATAAAGCAAATTTTGCCGAGTAGTCTGCATTGCATCATTAAAACATAGAACGATTGACTATAGTTTAAGAAATGCACCTATTTGATGTAATACTTTACTTTTTGAGATCCTGACAGTACCGAAAAAAGTGGAAAGAGCGGAAAAAACAATTTTTAAAACTTTTCTCTCCGGGAAAAATAGAGGAACAGCGCACAAATGACCTGAATATTTAACCGGTAATGTTATGTCAGCCTCCGTGGCCCAATGGATAAGGCACCGGCCTCCTAAGCCGGGGATTGCGGGTTCGAGTCCCGCCGGAGGTTTACTTTTATTTCTTCAAATAAAGCAAATTTTGCCGAGTAGTCTGCATTGCATCATTAAAACATAGAACGATTGACTATAGTTTAAGAAATGCACCTATTTGATGTAATACTTTACTTTTTGAGATCCTGACAGTACCGAAAAAAGTGGAAAGAGCGGAAAAAACAATTTTTAAAACTTTTCTCTCCGGGAAAAATAGAGGAACAGCGCACAAATGACCTGAATATTTAACCGGTAATGTTATGTCAGCCTCCGTGGCCCAATGGATAAGGCACCGGCCTCCTAAGCCGGGGATTGCGGGTTCGAGTCCCGCCGGAGGTTTACTTTTATTTCTTCAAATAAAGCAAATTTTGCCGAGTAGTCTGCATTGCATAAGTTTATTTTTAACAAATTAAAAATTAAATATGAATTTATTTGGCATCAGGAACTATTTAAAGACAACCCATTAGAGGGCAAGGGAAACAAACTTCGCACTTTTAGACTATTTAAAAACATCTTTAAATTTGAAAATTATTTAACAATTGGAAACTATGATCAAAGAAGACTATTAACAAAATTTCGCATTAGTGCACATGATTTAGAAATCGAAAGAGGTAGATATACCGGAACCCAACAACAGAAAAGAATATGTAAAATTTGCAAAAATTATGTTGAAGATGAGTGTCACTTTCTACTAAAATGTGAACCGCTTGAAAATGAAAGAAAAGAAATTTTGCAAATAATATCCAATAAATATAAAAATTTTAGTTCATTAAATATTGATAACAAATTTGTTTGGTTATTGTCATCTGAAGATAAATTTGTAATAAGTAATTTATATAAATTAATTAAAATTTTAAAAAACAAAAAGGAGGCTTTACTGAGTGAAAATAACTAACAAACCTGTTGTATAGGATTAATATTGTCATTGTGGGTCATGTCTCTTGCTGCAGTTACTGTAATATATGATATAAAGTGGTCACTGTGCTTGTTGAACCTTTATTAACACTCTATTATACATTACTTCATTCTGTTTATTCTATTTTATTTTATTTTATGTTTTTTTTTTTTTATATTATTCAATCATTGTACAATCACCCATAATCATTGTATGAAATTAACACTAATTGTACTGCCTGAAAGGGCGATTTAATTATCAAATAAACATATCTTATCTTATCTTATCTTATCATTAAAACATAGAACGATTGACTATAGTTTAAGAAATGCACCTATTTGATGTAATACTTTACTTTTTGAGATCCTGACAGTACCGAAAAAAGTGGAAAGAGCGGAAAAAACAATTTTTAAAACTTTTCTCTCCGGGAAAAATAGAGGAACAGCGCACAAATGACCTGAATATTTAACCGGTAATGTTATGTCAGCCTCCGTGGCCCAATGGATAAGGCACCGGCCTCCTAAGCCGGGGATTGCGGGTTCGAGTCCCGCCGGAGGTTTACTTTTATTTCTTCAAATAAAGCAAATTTTGCCGAGTAGTCTGCATTGCATCATTAAAACATAGAACGATTGACTATAGTTTAAGAAATGCACCTATTTGATGTAATACTTTACTTTTTGAGATCCTGACAGTACCGAAAAAAGTGGAAAGAGCGGAAAAAACAATTTTTAAAACTTTTCTCTCCGGGAAAAATAGAGGAACAGCGCACAAATGACCTGAATATTTAACCGGTAATGTTATGTCAGCCTCCGTGGCCCAATGGATAAGGCACCGGCCTCCTAAGCCGGGGATTGCGGGTTCGAGTCCCGCCGGAGGTTTACTTTTATTTCTTCAAATAAAGCAAATTTTGCCGAGTAGTCTGCATTGCATCATTAAAACATAGAACGATTGACTATAGTTTAAGAAAAGCACCTATTTGATGTAATACTTTACTTTTTGAGATCCTGACAGTACCGAAAAAAGTGGAAAGAGCGGAAAAAACAATTTTTAAAACTTTTCTCTCCGGGAAAAATAGAGGAACAGCGCACAAATGACCTGAATATTTAACCGGTAATGTTATGTCAGCCTCCGTGGCCCAATGGATAAGGCACCGGCCTCCTAAGCCGGGGATTGCGGGTTCGAGTCCCGCCGGAGGTTTACTTTTATTTCTTCAAATAAAGCAAATTTTGCCGAGTAGTCTGCATTGCATCATTAAAACATAGAACGATTGACTATAGTTTAAGAAATGCACCTATTTGATGTAATACTTTACTTTTTGAGATCCTGACAGTACCGAAAAAAGTGGAAAGAGCGGAAAAAACAATTTTTAAAACTTTTCTCTCCGGGAAAAATAGAGGAACAGCGCACAAATGACCTGAATATTTAACCGGTAATGTTATGTCAGCCTCCGTGGCCCAATGGATAAGGCACCGGCCTCCTAAGCCGGGGATTGCGGGTTCGAGTCCCGCCGGAGGTTTACTTTTATTTCTTCAAATAAAGCAAATTTTGCCGAGTAGTCTGCATTGCATCATTAAAACATAGAACGATTGACTATAGTTTAAGAAATGCACCTATTTGATGTAATACTTTACTTTTTGAGATCCTGACAGTACCGAAAAAAGTGGAAAGAGCGGAAAAAACAATTTTTAAAACTTTTCTCTCCGGGAAAAATAGAGGAACAGCGCACAAATGACCTGAATATTTAACCGGTAATGTTATGTCAGCCTCCGTGGCCCAATGGATAAGGCACCGGCCTCCTAAGCCGGGGATTGCGGGTTCGAGTCCCGCCGGAGGTTTACTTTTATTTCTTCAAATAAAGCAAATTTTGCCGAGTAGTCTGCATTGCATCATTAAAACATAGAACGATTGACTATAGTTTAAGAAATGCACCTATTTGATGTAATACTTTACTTTTTGAGATCCTGACAGTACCGAAAAAAGTGGAAAGAGCGGAAAAAACAATTTTTAAAACTTTTCTCTCCGGGAAAAATAGAGGAACAGCGCACAAATGACCTGAATATTTAACCGGTAATGTTATGTCAGCCTCCGTGGCCCAATGGATAAGGCACCGGCCTCCTAAGCCGGGGATTGCGGGTTCGAGTCCCGCCGGAGGTTTACTTTTATTTCTTCAAATAAAGCAAATTTTGCCGAGTAGTCTGCATTGCATCATTAAAACATAGAACGATTGACTATAGTTTAAGAAATGCACCTATTTGATGTAATACTTTACTTTTTGAGATCCTGACAGTACCGAAAAAAGTGGAAAGAGCGGAAAAAACAATTTTTAAAACTTTTCTCTCCGGGAAAAATAGAGGAACAGCGCACAAATGACCTGAATATTTAACCGGTAATGTTATGTCAGCCTCCGTGGCCCAATGGATAAGGCACCGGCCTCCTAAGCCGGGGATTGCGGGTTCGAGTCCCGCCGGAGGTTTACTTTTATTTCTTCAAATAAAGCAAATTTTGCCGAGTAGTCTGCATTGCATCATTAAAACATAGAACGATTGACTATAGTTTAAGAAATGCACCTATTTGATGTAATACTTTACTTTTTGAGATCCTGACAGTACCGAAAAAAGTGGAAAGAGCGGAAAAAACAATTTTTAAAACTTTTCTCTCCGGGAAAAATAGAGGAACAGCGCACAAATGACCTGAATATTTAACCGGTAATGTTATGTCAGCCTCCGTGGCCCAATGGATAAGGCACCGGCCTCCTAAGCCGGGGATTGCGGGTTCGAGTCCCGCCGGAGGTTTACTTTTATTTCTTCAAATAAAGCAAATTTTGCCGAGTAGTCTGCATTGCATCATTAAAACATAGAACGATTGACTATAGTTTAAGAAATGCACCTATTTGATGTAATACTTTACTTTTTGAGATCCTGACAGTACCGAAAAAAGTGGAAAGAGCGGAAAAAACAATTTTTAAAACTTTTCTCTCCGGGAAAAATAGAGGAACAGCGCACAAATGACCTGAATATTTAACCGGTAATGTTATGTCAGCCTCCGTGGCCCAATGGATAAGGCACCGGCCTCCTAAGCCGGGGATTGCGGGTTCGAGTCCCGCCGGAGGTTTACTTTTATTTCTTCAAATAAAGCAAATTTTGCCGAGTAGTCTGCATTGCATCATTAAAACATAGAACGATTGACTATAGTTTAAGAAATGCACCTATTTGATGTAATACTTTACTTTTTGAGATCCTGACAGTACCGAAAAAAGTGGAAAGAGCGGAAAAAACAATTTTTAAAACTTTTCTCTCCGGGAAAAATAGAGGAACAGCGCACAAATGACCTGAATATTTAACCGGTAATGTTATGTCAGCCTCCGTGGCCCAATGGATAAGGCACCGGCCTCCTAAGCCGGGGATTGCGGGTTCGAGTCCCGCCGGAGGTTTACTTTTATTTCTTCAAATAAAGCAAATTTTGCCGAGTAGTCTGCATTGCATCATTAAAACATAGAACGATTGACTATAGTTTAAGAAATGCACCTATTTGATGTAATACTTTACTTTTTGAGATCCTGACAGTACCGAAAAAAGTGGAAAGAGCGGAAAAAACAATTTTTAAAACTTTTCTCTCCGGGAAAAATAGAGGAACAGCGCACAAATGACCTGAATATTTAACCGGTAATGTTATGTCAGCCTCCGTGGCCCAATGGATAAGGCACCGGCCTCCTAAGCCGGGGATTGCGGGTTCGAGTCCCGCCGGAGGTTTACTTTTATTTCTTCAAATAAAGCAAATTTTGCCGAGTAGTCTGCATTGCATCATTAAAACATAGAACGATTGACTATAGTTTAAGAAATGCACCTATTTGATGTAATACTTTACTTTTTGAGATCCTGACAGTACCGAAAAAAGTGGAAAGAGCGGAAAAAACAATTTTTAAAACTTTTCTCTCCGGGAAAAATAGAGGAACAGCGCACAAATGACCTGAATATTTAACCGGTAATGTTATGTCAGCCTCCGTGGCCCAATGGATAAGGCACCGGCCTCCTAAGCCGGGGATTGCGGGTTCGAGTCCCGCCGGAGGTTTACTTTTATTTCTTCAAATAAAGCAAATTTTGCCGAGTAGTCTGCATTGCATCATTAAAACATAGAACGATTGACTATAGTTTAAGAAATGCACCTATTTGATGTAATACTTTACTTTTTGAGATCCTGACAGTACCGAAAAAAGTGGAAAGAGCGGAAAAAACAATTTTTAAAACTTTTCTCTCCGGGAAAAATAGAGGAACAGCGCACAAATGACCTGAATATTTAACCGGTAATGTTATGTCAGCCTCCGTGGCCCAATGGATAAGGCACCGGCCTCCTAAGCCGGGGATTGCGGGTTCGAGTCCCGCCGGAGGTTTACTTTTATTTCTTCAAATAAAGCAAATTTTGCCGAGTAGTCTGCATTGCATCATTAAAACATAGAACGATTGACTATAGTTTAAGAAATGCACCTATTTGATGTAATACTTTACTTTTTGAGATCCTGACAGTACCGAAAAAAGTGGAAAGAGCGGAAAAAACAATTTTTAAAACTTTTCTCTCCGGGAAAAATAGAGGAACAGCGCACAAATGACCTGAATATTTAACCGGTAATGTTATGTCAGCCTCCGTGGCCCAATGGATAAGGCACCGGCCTCCTAAGCCGGGGATTGCGGGTTCGAGTCCCGCCGGAGGTTTACTTTTATTTCTTCAAATAAAGCAAATTTTGCCGAGTAGTCTGCATTGCATCATTAAAACATAGAACGATTGACTATAGTTTAAGAAATGCACCTATTTGATGTAATACTTTACTTTTTGAGATCCTGACAGTACCGAAAAAAGTGGAAAGAGCGGAAAAAACAATTTTTAAAACTTTTCTCTCCGGGAAAAATAGAGGAACAGCGCACAAATGACCTGAATATTTAACCGGTAATGTTATGTCAGCCTCCGTGGCCCAATGGATAAGGCACCGGCCTCCTAAGCCGGGGATTGCGGGTTCGAGTCCCGCCGGAGGTTTACTTTTATTTCTTCAAATAAAGCAAATTTTGCCGAGTAGTCTGCATTGCATCATTAAAACATAGAACGATTGACTATAGTTTAAGAAATGCACCTATTTGATGTAATACTTTACTTTTTGAGATCCTGACAGTACCGAAAAAAGTGGAAAGAGCGGAAAAAACAATTTTTAAAACTTTTCTCTCCGGGAAAAATAGAGGAACAGCGCACAAATGACCTGAATATTTAACCGGTAATGTTATGTCAGCCTCCGTGGCCCAATGGATAAGGCACCGGCCTCCTAAGCCGGGGATTGCGGGTTCGAGTCCCGCCGGAGGTTTACTTTTATTTCTTCAAATAAAGCAAATTTTGCCGAGTAGTCTGCATTGCATCATTAAAACATAGAACGATTGACTATAGTTTAAGAAATGCACCTATTTGATGTAATACTTTACTTTTTGAGATCCTGACAGTACCGAAAAAAGTGGAAAGAGCGGAAAAAACAATTTTTAAAACTTTTCTCTCCGGGAAAAATAGAGGAACAGCGCACAAATGACCTGAATATTTAACCGGTAATGTTATGTCAGCCTCCGTGGCCCAATGGATAAGGCACCGGCCTCCTAAGCCGGGGATTGCGGGTTCGAGTCCCGCCGGAGGTTTACTTTTATTTCTTCAAATAAAGCAAATTTTGCCGAGTAGTCTGCATTGCATCATTAAAACATAGAACGATTGACTATAGTTTAAGAAATGCACCTATTTGATGTAATACTTTACTTTTTGAGATCCTGACAGTACCGAAAAAAGTGGAAAGAGCGGAAAAAACAATTTTTAAAACTTTTCTCTCCGGGAAAAATAGAGGAACAGCGCACAAATGACCTGAATATTTAACCGGTAATGTTATGTCAGCCTCCGTGGCCCAATGGATAAGGCACCGGCCTCCTAAGCCGGGGATTGCGGGTTCGAGTCCCGCCGGAGGTTTACTTTTATTTCTTCAAATAAAGCAAATTTTGCCGAGTAGTCTGCATTGCATCATTAAAACATAGAACGATTGACTATAGTTTAAGAAATGCACCTATTTGATGTAATACTTTACTTTTTGAGATCCTGACAGTACCGAAAAAAGTGGAAAGAGCGGAAAAAACAATTTTTAAAACTTTTCTCTCCGGGAAAAATAGAGGAACAGCGCACAAATGACCTGAATATTTAACCGGTAATGTTATGTCAGCCTCCGTGGCCCAATGGATAAGGCACCGGCCTCCTAAGCCGGGGATTGCGGGTTCGAGTCCCGCCGGAGGTTTACTTTTATTTCTTCAAATAAAGCAAATTTTGCCGAGTAGTCTGCATTGCATCATTAAAACATAGAACGATTGACTATAGTTTAAGAAATGCACCTATCTTGATGTAATACTTTACTTTTTGAGATCCTGACAGTACCGAAAAAAGTGGAAAGAGCGGAAAAAACAATTTTTAAAACTTTTCTCTCCGGGAAAAATAGAGGAACAGCGCACAAATGACCTGAATATTTAACCGGTAATGTTATGTCAGCCTCCGTGGCCCAATGGATAAGGCACCGGCCTCCTAAGCCGGGGATTGCGGGTCGAGTCCCGCCGGAGGTTTACTTTTATTTCTTCAAATAAAGCAAATTTTGCCGAGTAGTCTGCATTGCATCATTAAAACATAGAACGATTGACTATAGTTTAAGAAATGCACCTATCTTGATGTAATACTTTACTTTTTGAGATCCTGACAGTACCGAAAAAAGTGGAAAGAGCGGAAAAAACAATTTTTAAAACTTTTCTCTCCGGGAAAAATAGAGGAACAGCGCACAAATGACCTGAATATTTAACCGGTAATGTTATGTCAGCCTCCGTGGCCCAATGGATAAGGCACCTGCCTCCTAAGCCGGGGATTGCGGGTTCGAGTCCCGCCGGAGGTTTACTTTTATTTCTTTAAATAAAGCAAATTTTGCCGAGTAGTCTGCATTGCATCATTAAAACATAGAACGATTGACTATAGTTTAAGAAATGCACCTATCTTGATGTAATACTTTACTTTTTGAGATCCTGACAGTACCGAAAAAAGTGGAAAGAGCGGAAAAAACAATTTTTAAAACTTTTCTCTCCGGGAAAAATAGAGGAACAGCGCACAAATGACCTGAATATTTAACCGGTAATGTTATGTCAGCCTCCGTGGCCCAATGGATAAGGCACCGGCCTCCTAAGCCGGGGATTGCGGGTTCGAGTCCCGCCGGAGGTTTACTTTTATTTCTTTAAATAAAGCAAATTTTGCCGAGTAGTCTGCATTGCATCATTAAAACATAGAACGATTGACTATAGTTTAAGAAATGCACCTATCTTGATGTAATACTTTACTTTTTGAGATCCTGACAGTACCGAAAAAAGTGGAAAGAGCGGAAAAAACAATTTTTAAAACTTTTCTCTCCGGGAAAAATAGAGGAACAGCGCACAAATGACCTGAATATTTAACCGGTAATGTTATGTCAGCCTCCGTGGCCCAATGGATAAGGCACCGGCCTCCTAAGCCGGGGATTGCGGGTTCGAGTCCCGCCGGAGGTTTACTTTTATTTCTTCAAATAAAGCAAATTTTGCCGAGTAGTCTGCATTGCATCATTAAAACATAGAACGATTGACTATAGTTTAAGAAATGCACCTATCTTGATGTAATACTTTACTTTTTGAGATCCTGACAGTACCGAAAAAAGTGGAAAGAGCGGAAAAAACAATTTTTAAAACTTTTCTCTCCGGGAAAAATAGAGGAACAGCGCACAAATGACCTGAATATTTAACCGGTAATGTTATGTCAGCCTCCGTGGCCCAATGGATAAGGCACCTGCCTCCTAAGCCGGGGATTGCGGGTTCGAGTCCCGCCGGAGGTTTACTTTTATTTCTTTAAATAAAGCAAATTTTGCCGAGTAGTCTGCATTGCATCATTAAAACATAGAACGATTGACTATAGTTTAAGAAATGCACCTATCTTGATGTAATACTTTACTTTTTGAGATCCTGACAGTACCGAAAAAAGTGGAAAGAGCGGAAAAAACAATTTTTAAAACTTTTCTCTCCGGGAAAAATAGAGGAACAGCGCACAAATGACCTGAATATTTAACCGGTAATGTTATGTCAGCCTCCGTGGCCCAATGGATAAGGCACCGGCCTCCTAAGCCGGGGATTGCGGGTTCGAGTCCCGCCGGAGGTTTACTTTTATTTCTTTAAATAAAGCAAATTTTGCCGAGTAGTCTGCATTGCATCATTAAAACATAGAACGATTGACTATAGTTTAAGAAATGCACCTATCTTGATGTAATACTTTACTTTTTGAGATCCTGACAGTACCGAAAAAAGTGGAAAGAGCGGAAAAAACAATTTTTAAAACTTTTCTCTCCGGGAAAAATAGAGGAACAGCGCACAAATGACCTGAATATTTAACCGGTAATGTTATGTCAGCCTCCGTGGCCCAATGGATAAGGCACCGGCCTCCTAAGCCGGGGATTGCGGGTTCGAGTCCCGCCGGAGGTTTACTTTTATTTCTTCAAATAAAGCAAATTTTGCCGAGTAGTCTGCATTGCATCATTAAAACATAGAACGATTGACTATAGTTTAAGAAATGCACCTATCTTGATGTAATACTTTACTTTTTGAGATCCTGACAGTACCGAAAAAAGTGGAAAGAGCGGAAAAAACAATTTTTAAAACTTTTCTCTCCGGGAAAAATAGAGGAACAGCGCACAAATGACCTGAATATTTAACCGGTAATGTTATGTCAGCCTCCGTGGCCCAATGGATAAGGCACCGGCCTCCTAAGCCGGGGATTGCGGGTTCGAGTCCCGCCGGAGGTTTACTTTTATTTCTTCAAATAAAGCAAATTTTGCCGAGTAGTCTGCATTGCATCATTAAAACATAGAACGATTGACTATAGTTTAAGAAATGCACCTATCTTGATGTAATACTTTACTTTTTGAGATCCTGACAGTACCGAAAAAAGTGGAAAGAGCGGAAAAAACAATTTTTAAAACTTTTCTCTCCGGGAAAAATAGAGGAACAGCGCACAAATGACCTGAATATTTAACCGGTAATGTTATGTCAGCCTCCGTGGCCCAATGGATAAGGCACCGGCCTCCTAAGCCGGGGATTGCGGGTTCGAGTCCCGCCGGAGGTTTACTTTTATTTCTTCAAATAAAGCAAATTTTGCCGAGTAGTCTGCATTGCATCATTAAAACATAGAACGATTGACTATAGTTTAAGAAATGCACCTATCTTGATGTAATACTTTACTTTTTGAGATCCTGACAGTACCGAAAAAAGTGGAAAGAGCGGAAAAAACAATTTTTAAAACTTTTCTCTCCGGGAAAAATAGAGGAACAGCGCACAAATGACCTGAATATTTAACCGGTAATGTTATGTCAGCCTCCGTGGCCCAATGGATAAGGCACCGGCCTCCTAAGCCGGGGATTGCGGGTTCGAGTCCCGCCGGAGGTTTACTTTTATTTCTTCAAATAAAGCAAATTTTGCCGAGTAGTCTGCATTGCATCATTAAAACATAGAACGATTGACTATAGTTTAAGAAATGCACCTATCTTGATGTAATACTTTACTTTTTGAGATCCTGACAGTACCGAAAAAAGTGGAAAGAGCGGAAAAAACAATTTTTAAAACTTTTCTCTCCGGGAAAAATAGAGGAACAGCGCACAAATGACCTGAATATTTAACCGGTAATGTTATGTCAGCCTCCGTGGCCCAATGGATAAGGCACCGGCCTCCTAAGCCGGGGATTGCGGGTCGAGTCCCGCCGGAGGTTTACTTTTATTTCTTCAAATAAAGCAAATTTTGCCGAGTAGTCTGCATTGCATCATTAAAACATAGAACGATTGACTATAGTTTAAGAAATGCACCTATCTTGATGTAATACTTTACTTTTTGAGATCCTGACAGTACCGAAAAAAGTGGAAAGAGCGGAAAAAACAATTTTTAAAACTTTTCTCTCCGGGAAAAATAGAGGAACAGCGCACAAATGACCTGAATATTTAACCGGTAATGTTATGTCAGCCTCCGTGGCCCAATGGATAAGGCACCTGCCTCCTAAGCCGGGGATTGCGGGTTCGAGTCCCGCCGGAGGTTTACTTTTATTTCTTTAAATAAAGCAAATTTTGCCGAGTAGTCTGCATTGCATCATTAAAACATAGAACGATTGACTATAGTTTAAGAAATGCACCTATCTTGATGTAATACTTTACTTTTTGAGATCCTGACAGTACCGAAAAAAGTGGAAAGAGCGGAAAAAACAATTTTTAAAACTTTTCTCTCCGGGAAAAATAGAGGAACAGCGCACAAATGACCTGAATATTTAACCGGTAATGTTATGTCAGCCTCCGTGGCCCAATGGATAAGGCACCGGCCTCCTAAGCCGGGGATTGCGGGTTCGAGTCCCGCCGGAGGTTTACTTTTATTTCTTTAAATAAAGCAAATTTTGCCGAGTAGTCTGCATTGCATCATTAAAACATAGAACGATTGACTATAGTTTAAGAAATGCACCTATCTTGATGTAATACTTTACTTTTTGAGATCCTGACAGTACCGAAAAAAGTGGAAAGAGCGGAAAAAACAATTTTTAAAACTTTTCTCTCCGGGAAAAATAGAGGAACAGCGCACAAATGACCTGAATATTTAACCGGTAATGTTATGTCAGCCTCCGTGGCCCAATGGATAAGGCACCGGCCTCCTAAGCCGGGGATTGCGGGTTCGAGTCCCGCCGGAGGTTTACTTTTATTTCTTCAAATAAAGCAAATTTTGCCGAGTAGTCTGCATTGCATCATTAAAACATAGAACGATTGACTATAGTTTAAGAAATGCACCTATCTTGATGTAATACTTTACTTTTTGAGATCCTGACAGTACCGAAAAAAGTGGAAAGAGCGGAAAAAACAATTTTTAAAACTTTTCTCTCCGGGAAAAATAGAGGAACAGCGCACAAATGACCTGAATATTTAACCGGTAATGTTATGTCAGCCTCCGTGGCCCAATGGATAAGGCACCTGCCTCCTAAGCCGGGGATTGCGGGTTCGAGTCCCGCCGGAGGTTTACTTTTATTTCTTTAAATAAAGCAAATTTTGCCGAGTAGTCTGCATTGCATCATTAAAACATAGAACGATTGACTATAGTTTAAGAAATGCACCTATCTTGATGTAATACTTTACTTTTTGAGATCCTGACAGTACCGAAAAAAGTGGAAAGAGCGGAAAAAACAATTTTTAAAACTTTTCTCTCCGGGAAAAATAGAGGAACAGCGCACAAATGACCTGAATATTTAACCGGTAATGTTATGTCAGCCTCCGTGGCCCAATGGATAAGGCACCGGCCTCCTAAGCCGGGGATTGCGGGTTCGAGTCCCGCCGGAGGTTTACTTTTATTTCTTTAAATAAAGCAAATTTTGCCGAGTAGTCTGCATTGCATCATTAAAACATAGAACGATTGACTATAGTTTAAGAAATGCACCTATCTTGATGTAATACTTTACTTTTTGAGATCCTGACAGTACCGAAAAAAGTGGAAAGAGCGGAAAAAACAATTTTTAAAAATAGAGGAACAGCGCACAAATGACCTGAATATTTAACCGGTAATGTTATGTCAGCCTCCGTGGCCCAATGGATAAGGCACCGGCCTCCTAAGCCGGGGATTGCGGGTTCGAGTCCCGCCGGAGGTTTACTTTTATTTCTTCAAATAAAGCAAATTTTGCCGAGTAGTCTGCATTGCATCATTAAAACATAGAACGATTGACTATAGTTTAAGAAATGCACCTATCTTGATGTAATACTTTACTTTTTGAGATCCTGACAGTACCGAAAAAAGTGGAAAGAGCGGAAAAAACAATTTTTAAAACTTTTCTCTCCGGGAAAAATAGAGGAACAGCGCACAAATGACCTGAATATTTAACCGGTAATGTTATGTCAGCCTCCGTGGCCCAATGGATAAGGCACCGGCCTCCTAAGCCGGGGATTGCGGGTTCGAGTCCCGCCGGAGGTTTACTTTTATTTCTTCAAATAAAGCAAATTTTGCCGAGTAGTCTGCATTGCATCATTAAAACATAGAACGATTGACTATAGTTTAAGAAATGCACCTATCTTGATGTAATACTTTACTTTTTGAGATCCTGACAGTACCGAAAAAAGTGGAAAGAGCGGAAAAAACAATTTTTAAAACTTTTCTCTCCGGGAAAAATAGAGGAACAGCGCACAAATGACCTGAATATTTAACCGGTAATGTTATGTCAGCCTCCGTGGCCCAATGGATAAGGCACCGGCCTCCTAAGCCGGGGATTGCGGGTTCGAGTCCCGCCGGAGGTTTACTTTTATTTCTTCAAATAAAGCAAATTTTGCCGAGTAGTCTGCATTGCATCATTAAAACATAGAACGATTGACTATAGTTTAAGAAATGCACCTATCTTGATGTAATACTTTACTTTTTGAGATCCTGACAGTACCGAAAAAAGTGGAAAGAGCGGAAAAAACAATTTTTAAAACTTTTCTCTCCGGGAAAAATAGAGGAACAGCGCACAAATGACCTGAATATTTAACCGGTAATGTTATGTCAGTCTCCGTGGCCCAATGGATAAGGCACCGGCCTCCTAAGCCGGGGATTGCGGGTTCGAGTCCCGCCGGAGGTTTACTTTTATTTCTTCAAATAAAGCAAATTTTGCCGAGTAGTCTGCATTGCATCATTAAAACATAGAACGATTGACTATAGTTTAAGAAATGCACCTATCTTGATGTAATACTTTACTTTTTGAGATCCTGACAGTACCGAAAAAAGTGGAAAGAGCGGAAAAAACAATTTTTAAAACTTTTCTCTCCGGGAAAAATAGAGGAACAGCGCACAAATGACCTGAATATTTAACCGGTAATGTTATGTCAGCCTCCGTGGCCCAATGGATAAGGCACCGGCCTCCTAAGCCGGGGATTGCGGGTTCGAGTCCCGCCGGAGGTTTACTTTTATTTCTTCAAATAAAGCAAATTTTGCCGAGTAGTCTGCATTGCATCATTAAAACATAGAACGATTGACTATAGTTTAAGAAATGCACCTATCTTGATGTAATACTTTACTTTTTGAGATCCTGACAGTACCGAAAAAAGTGGAAAGAGCGGAAAAAACAATTTTTAAAACTTTTCTCTCCGGGAAAAATAGAGGAACAGCGCACAAATGACCTGAATATTTAACCGGTAATGTTATGTCAGCCTCCGTGGCCCAATGGATAAGGCACCGGCCTCCTAAGCCGGGGATTGCGGGTCGAGTCCCGCCGGAGGTTTACTTTTATTTCTTCAAATAAAGCAAATTTTGCCGAGTAGTCTGCATTGCATCATTTAAACATAGAACGATTGACTATAGTTTAAGAAATGCACCTATCTTGATGTAATACTTTACTTTTTGAGATCCTGACAGTACCGAAAAAAGTGGAAAGAGCGGAAAAAACAATTTTTAAAACTTTTCTCTCCGGGAAAAATAGAGGAACAGCGCACAAATGACCTGAATATTTAACCGGTAATGTTATGTCAGCCTCCGTGGCCCAATGGATAAGGCACCGGCCTCCTAAGCCGGGGATTGCGGGTTCGAGTCCCGCCGGAGGTTTACTTTTATTTCTTCAAATAAAGCAAATTTTGCCGAGTAGTCTGCATTGCATCATTAAAACATAGAACGATTGACTATAGTTTAAGAAATGCACCTATCTTGATGTAATACTTTACTTTTTGAGATCCTGACAGTACCGAAAAAAGTGGAAAGAGCGGAAAAAACAATTTTTAAAACTTTTCTCTCCGGGAAAAATAGAGGAACAGCGCACAAATGACCTGAATATTTAACCGGTAATGTTATGTCAGCCTCCGTGGCCCAATGGATAAGGCACCGGCCTCCTAAGCCGGGGATTGCGGGTTCGAGTCCCGCCGGAGGTTTACTTTTATTTCTTCAAATAAAGCAAATTTTGCCGAGTAGTCTGCATTGCATCATTAAAACATAGAACGATTGACTATAGTTTAAGAAATGCACCTATCTTGATGTAATACTTTACTTTTTGAGATCCTGACAGTACCGAAAAAAGTGGAAAGAGCGGAAAAAACAATTTTTAAAACTTTTCTCTCCGGGAAAAATAAAGGAACAGCGAACAAATGACCTGAATATTTAACCGGTAATGTTATGTCAGCCTCCGTGGCCCAATGGATAAGGCACCGGCCTCCTAAGCCGGCGATTGCGGGTTCGAGTCCCGCCGGAGGTTTACTTTTATTTCTTCAAATAAAGCAAATTTTGCCGAGTAGTCTGCATTGCATCATTAAAACATAGAACGATTGACTATAGTTTAAGAAATGCACCTATCTTGATGTAATACTTTACTTTTTGAGATCCTGACAGTACCGAAAAAAGTGGAAAGAGCGGAAAAAATAATTTTTAAAACTTTTCTCTCCGGGAAAAATAGAGGAACAGCGCACAAATGACCTGAATATTTAACCGGTAATGTTATGTCAGCCTCCGTGGCCCAATGGATAAGGCACCGGCCTCCTAAGCCGGGGATTGCGGGTTCGAGTCCCGCCGGAGGTTTACTTTTATTTCTTCAAATAAAGCAAATTTTGCCGAGTAGTCTGCATTGCATCATTAAAACATAGAACGATTGACTATAGTTTAAGAAATGCACCTATCTTGATGTAATACTTTACTTTTTGAGATCCTGACAGTACCGAAAAAAGTGGAAAGAGCGGAAAAAACAATTTTTAAAACTTTTCTCTCCGGGAAAAATAGAGGAACAGCGCACAAATGACCTGAATATTTAACTGGTAATGTTATGTCAGCCTCCGTGGCCCAATGGATAAGGCACCGGCCTCCTAAGCCGGGGATTGCGGGTTCGAGTCCCGCCGGAGGTTTACTTTTATTTCTTCAAATAAAGCAAATTTTGCCGAGTAGTCTGCATTGCATCATTAAAACATAGAACGATTGACTATAGTTTAAGAAATGCACCTATCTTGATGTAATACTTTACTTTTTGAGATCCTGACAGTACCGAAAAAAGTGGAAAGAGCGGAAAAAACAATTTTTAAAACTTTTCTCTCCGGGAAAAATAGAGGAACAGCGCACAAATGACCTGAATATTTAACCGGTAATGTTATGTCAGCCTCCGTGGCCCAATGGATAAGGCACCGGCCTCCTAAGCCGGGGATTGCGGGTCGAGTCCCGCCGGAGGTTTACTTTTATTTCTTCAAATAAAGCAAATTTTGCCGAGTAGTCTGCATTGCATCATTAAAACATAGAACGATTGACTATAGTTTAAGAAATGCACCTATCTTGATGTAATACTTTACTTTTTGAGATCCTGACAGTACCGAAAAAAGTGGAAAGAGCGGAAAAAACAATTTTTAAAACTTTTCTCTCCGGGAAAAATAGAGGAACAGCGCACAAATGACCTGAATATTTAACCGGTAATGTTATGTCAGCCTCCGTGGCCCAATGGATAAGGCACCGGCCTCCTAAGCCGGGGATTGCGGGTTCGAGTCCCGCCGGAGGTTTACTTTTATTTCTTCAAATAAAGCAAATTTTGCCGAGTAGTCTGCATTGCATCATTAAAACATAGAACGATTGACTATAGTTTAAGAAATGCACCTATCTTGATGTAATACTTTACTTTTTGAGATCCTGACAGTACCGAAAAAAGTGGAAAGAGCGGAAAAAACAATTTTTAAAACTTTTCTCTCCGGGAAAAATAGAGGAACAGCGCACAAATGACCTGAATATTTAACCGGTAATGTTATGTCAGCCTCCGTGGCCCAATGGATAAGGCACCGGCCTCCTAAGCCGGGGATTGCGGGTTCGAGTCCCGCCGGAGGTTTACTTTTATTTCTTCAAATAAAGCAAATTTTGCCGAGTAGTCTGCATTGCATCATTAAAACATAGAACGATTGACTATAGTTTAAGAAATGCACCTATCTTGATGTAATACTTTACTTTTTGAGATCCTGACAGTACCGAAAAAAGTGGAAAGAGCGGAAAAAACAATTTTTAAAACTTTTCTCTCCGGGAAAAATAGAGGAACAGCGCACAAATGACCTGAATATTTAACCGGTAATGTTATGTCAGCCTCCGTGGCCCAATGGATAAGGCACCGGCCTCCTAAGCCGGGGATTGCGGGTTCGAGTCCCGCCGGAGGTTTACTTTTATTTCTTCAAATAAAGCAAATTTTGCCGAGTAGTCTGCATTGCATCATTAAAACATAGAACGATTGACTATAGTTTAAGAAATGCACCTATCTTGATGTAATACTTTACTTTTTGAGATCCTGACAGTACCGAAAAAAGTGGAAAGAGCGGAAAAAACAATTTTTAAAACTTTTCTCTCCGGGAAAAATAGAGGAACAGCGCACAAATGACCTGAATATTTAACCGGTAATGTTATGTCAGCCTCCGTGGCCCAATGGATAAGGCACCGGCCTCCTAAGCCGGGGATTGCGGGTCGAGTCCCGCCGGAGGTTTACTTTTATTTCTTCAAATAAAGCAAATTTTGCCGAGTAGTCTGCATTGCATCATTAAAACATAGAACGATTGACTATAGTTTAAGAAATGCACCTATCTTGATGTAATACTTTACTTTTTGAGATCCTGACAGTACCGAAAAAAGTGGAAAGAGCGGAAAAAAACAATTTTTAAAACTTTTCTCTCCGGGAAAAATAGAGGAACAGCGCACAAATGACCTGAATATTTAACCGGTAATGTTATGTCAGCCTCCGTGGCCCAATGGATAAGGCACCGGCCTCCTAAGCCGGGGATTGCGGGTTCGAGTCCCGCCGGAGGTTTACTTTTATTTCTTTAAATAAAGCAAATTTTGCCGAGTAGTCTGCATTGCATCATTAAAACATAGAACGATTGACTATAGTTTAAGAAATGCACCTATCTTGATGTAATACTTTACTTTTTGAGATCCTGACAGTACCGAAAAAAGTGGAAAGAGCGGAAAAAACAATTTTTAAAACTTTTCTCTCCGGGAAAAATAGAGGAACAGCGCACAAATGACCTGAATATTTAACCGGTAATGTTATGTCAGCCTCCGTGGCCCAATGGATAAGGCACCGGCCTCCTAAGCCGGGGATTGCGGGTTCGAGTCCCGCCGGAGGTTTACTTTTATTTCTTTAAATAAAGCAAATTTTGCCGAGTAGTCTGCATTGCATCATTAAAACATAGAACGATTGACTATAGTTTAAGAAATGCACCTATCTTGATGTAATACTTTACTTTTTGAGATCCTGACAGTACCGAAAAAAGTGGAAAGAGCGGAAAAAACAATTTTTAAAACTTTTCTCTCCGGGAAAAATAGAGGAACAGCGCACAAATGACCTGAATATTTAACCGGTAATGTTATGTCAGCCTCCGTGGCCCAATGGATAAGGCACCGGCCTCCTAAGCCGGGGATTGCGGGTCGAGTCCCGCCGGAGGTTTACTTTTATTTCTTCAAATAAAGCAAATTTTGCCGAGTAGTCTGCATTGCATCATTAAAACATAGAACGATTGACTATAGTTTAAGAAATGCACCTATCTTGATGTAATACTTTACTTTTTGAGATCCTGACAGTACCGAAAAAAGTGGAAAGAGCGGAAAAAACAATTTTTAAAACTTTTCTCTCCGGGAAAAATAGAGGAACAGCGCACAAATGACCTGAATATTTAACCGGTAATGTTATGTCAGCCTCCGTGGCCCAATGGATAAGGCACCGGCCTCCTAAGCCGGGGATTGCGGGTTCGAGTCCCGCCGGAGGTTTACTTTTATTTCTTCAAATAAAGCAAATTTTGCCGAGTAGTCTGCATTGCATCATTAAAACATAGAACGATTGACTATAGTTTAAGAAATGCACCTATCTTGATGTAATACTTTACTTTTTGAGATCCTGACAGTACCGAAAAAAGTGGAAAGAGCGGAAAAAACAATTTTTAAAACTTTTCTCTCCGGGAAAAATAGAGGAACAGCGCACAAATGACCTGAATATTTAACCGGTAATGTTATGTCAGCCTCCGTGGCCCAATGGATAAGGCACCGGCCTCCTAAGCCGGGGATTGCGGGTTCGAGTCCCGCCGGAGGTTTACTTTTATTTCTTCAAATAAAGCAAATTTTGCCGAGTAGTCTGCATTGCATCATTAAAACATAGAACGATTGACTATAGTTTAAGAAATGCACCTATCTTGATGTAATACTTTACTTTTTGAGATCCTGACAGTACCGAAAAAAGTGGAAAGAGCGGAAAAAACAATTTTTAAAACTTTTCTCTCCGGGAAAAATAGAGGAACAGCGCACAAATGACCTGAATATTTAACCGGTAATGTTATGTCAGCCTCCGTGGCCCAATGGATAAGGCACCGGCCTCCTAAGCCGGGGATTGCGGGTTCGAGTCCCGCCGGAGGTTTACTTTTATTTCTTCAAATAAAGCAAATTTTGCCGAGTAGTCTGCATTGCATCATTAAAACATAGAACGATTGACTATAGTTTAAGAAATGCACCTATCTTGATGTAATACTTTACTTTTTGAGATCCTGACAGTACCGAAAAAAGTGGAAAGAGCGGAAAAAACAATTTTTAAAACTTTTCTCTCCGGGAAAAATAGAGGAACAGCGCACAAATGACCTGAATATTTAACCGGTAATGTTATGTCAGCCTCCGTGGCCCAATGGATAAGGCACCGGCCTCCTAAGCCGGGGATTGCGGGTTCGAGTCCCGCCGGAGGTTTACTTTTATTTCTTCAAATAAAGCAAATTTTGCCGAGTAGTCTGCATTGCATCATTAAAACATAGAACGATTGACTATAGTTTAAGAAATGCACCTATTTTGATGTAATACTTTACTTTTTGAGATCCTGACAGTACCGAAAAAAGTGGAAAGAGCGGAAAAAACAATTTTTAAAACTTTTCTCTCCGGGAAAAATAGAGGAACAGCGCACAAATGACCTGAATATTTAACCGGTAATGTTATGTCAGCCTCCGTGGCCCAATGGATAAGGCACCGGCCTCCTAAGCCGGGGATTGCGGGTTCGAGTCCCGCCGGAGGTTTACTTTTATTTCTTCAAATAAAGCAAATTTTGCCGAGTAGTCTGCATTGCATCATTAAAACATAGAACGATTGACTATAGTTTAAGAAATGCACCTATTTTGATGTAATACTTTACTTTTTGAGATCCTGACAGTACCGAAAAAAGTGGAAAGAGCGGAAAAAACAATTTTTAAAACTTTTCTCTCCGGGAAAAATAGAGGAACAGCGCACAAATGACCTGAATATTTAACCGGTAATGTTATGTCAGCCTCCGTGGCCCAATGGATAAGGCACCGGCCTCCTAAGCCGGGGATTGCGGGTTCGAGTCCCGCCGGATGTTTACTTTTATTTCTTCAAATAAAGCAAATTTTGCCGAGTAGTCTGCATTGCATCATTAAAACAGAACGATTGACTATAGTTTAAGAAATGCACCTATTTTGATGTAATACTTTACTTTTTGAGATCCTGACAGTACCGAAAAAAGTGGAAAGAGCGGAAAAAACAATTTTTAAAACTTTTCTCTCCGGGAAAAATAGAGGAACAGCGCACAAATGACCTGAATATTTAACCGGTAATGTTATGTCAGCCTCCGTGGCCCAATGGATAAGGCACCGGCCTCCTAAGCCGGGGATTGCGGGTTCGAGTCCCGCCGGATGTTTACTTTTATTTCTTCAAATAAAGCAAATTTTGCCGAGTAGTCTGCATTGCATCATTAAAACAGAACGATTGACTATAGTTTAAGAAATGCACCTATCTTGATGTAATACTTTACTTTTTGAGATCCTGACAGTACCGAAAAAAGTGGAAAGAGCGGAAAAAACAATTTTTAAAACTTTTCTCTCCGGGAAAAATAGAGGAACAGCGCACAAATGACCTGAATATTTAACCGGTAATGTTATGTCAGCCTCCGTGGCCCAATGGATAAGGCACCGGCCTCCTAAGCCGGGGATTGCGGGTTCGAGTCCCGCCGGAGGTTTACTTTTATTTCTTCAAATAAAGCAAATTTTGCCGAGTAGTCTGCATTGCATCATTAAAACATAGAACGATTGACTATAGTTTAAGAAATGCACCTATCTTGATGTAATACTTTACTTTTTGAGATCCTGACAGTACCGAAAAAAGTGGAAAGAGCGGAAAAAACAATTTTTAAAACTTTTCTCTCCGGGAAAAATAGAGGAACAGCGCACAAATGACCTGAATATTTAACCGGTAATGTTATGTCAGCCTCCGTGGCCCAATGGATAAGGCACCGGCCTCCTAAGCCGGGGATTGCGGGTTCGAGTCCCGCCGGAGGTTTACTTTTATTTCTTCAAATAAAGCAAATTTTGCCGAGTAGTCTGCATTGCATCATTAAAACATAGAACGATTGACTATAGTTTAAGAAATGCACCTATCTTGATGTAATACTTTACTTTTTGAGATCCTGACAGTACCGAAAAAAGTGGAAAGAGCGGAAAAAACAATTTTTAAAACTTTCCAATGGATAAGGCACCGGCCTCCTAAGCCGGGGATTGCGGGTTCGAGTCCCGCCGGAGGTTTACTTTTATTTCTTCAAATAAAGCAAATTTTGCCGAGTAGTCTGCATTGCATCATTAAAACATAGAACGATTGACTATAGTTTAAGAAATGCACCTATCTTGATGTAATACTTTACTTTTTGAGATCCTGACAGTACCGAAAAAAGTGGAAAGAGCGGAAAAAACAATTTTTAAAACTTTTCTCTCCGGGAAAAATAGAGGAACAGCGCACAAATGACCTGAATATTTAACCGGTAATGTTATGTCAGCCTCCGTGGCCCAATGGATAAGGCACCGGCCTCCTAAGCCGGGGATTGCGGGTTCGAGTCCCGCCGGAGGTTTACTTTTATTTCTTCAAATAAAGCAAATTTTGCCGAGTAGTCTGCATTGCATCATTAAAACATAGAACGATTGACTATAGTTTAAGAAATGCACCTATCTTGATGTAATACTTTACTTTTTGAGATCCTGACAGTACCGAAAAAAGTGGAAAGAGCGGAAAAAACAATTTTTAAAACTTTCCAATGGATATGGCACCGGCCTCCTAAGCCGGGGATTGCGGGTTCGAGTCCCGCCGGAGGTTTACTTTTATTTCTTCAAATAAAGCAAATTTTGCCGAGTAGTCTGCATTGCATCATTAAAACATAGAACGATTGACTATAGTTTAAGAAATGCACCTATCTTGATGTAATACTTTACTTTTTGAGATCCTGACAGTACCGAAAAAAGTGGAAAGAGCGGAAAAAACAATTTTTAAAACTTTACTCTCCGGGAAAAATAGAGGAACAGCGCACAAATGACCTGAATATTTAACCGGTAATGTTATGTCAGCCTCCGTGGCCCAATGGATAAGGCACCGGCCTCCTAAGCCGGGGATTGCGGGTTCGAGTCCCGCCGGAGGTTTACTTTTATTTCTTCAAATAAAGCAAATTTTGCCGAGTAGTCTGCATTGCATCATTAAAACATAGAACGATTGACTATAGTTAAGAAATGCACCTATCTTGATGTAATACTTTACTTTTTGAGATCCTGACAGTACCGAAAAAAGTGGAAAGAGCGGAAAAAACAATTTTTAAAACTTTTCTCTCCGGGAAAAAATAGAGGAACAGCGCACAAATGACCTGAATATTTAACCGGTAATGTTATGTCAGCCTCCGTGGCCCAATGGATAAGGCACCGGCCTCCTAAGCCGGGGATTGCGGGTTCGAGTCCCGCCGGAGGTTTACTTTTATTTCTTCAAATAAAGCAAATTTTGCCGAGTAGTCTGCATTGCATCATTAAAACAGAACGATTGACTATAGTTTAAGAAATGCACCTATCTTGATGTAATACTTTACTTTTTGAGATCCTGACAGTACCGAAAAAAGTGGAAAGAGCGGAAAAAACAATTTTTAAAACTTTTCTCTCCGGGAAAAATAGAGGAACAGCGCACAAATGACCTGAATATTTAACCGGTAATGTTATGTCAGCCTCCGTGGCCCAATGGATAAGGCACCGGCCTCCTAAGCCGGGGATTGCGGGTTCGAGTCCCGCCGGAGGTTTACTTTTATTTCTTCAAATAAAGCAAATTTTGCCGAGTAGTCTGCATTGCATCATTAAAACATAGAACGATTGACTATAGTTTAAGAAATGCACCTATCTTGATGTAATACTTTACTTTTTGAGATCCTGACAGTACCGAAAAAAGTGGAAAGAGCGGAAAAAACAATTTTTAAAACTTTTCTCTCCGGGAAAAATAGAGGAACAGCGCACAAATGACCTGAATATTTAACCGGTAATGTTATGTCAGCCTCCGTGGCCCAATGGATAAGGCACCGGCCTCCTAAGCCGGGGATTGCGGGTTCGAGTCCCGCCGGAGGTTTACTTTTATTTCTTCAAATAAAGCAAATTTTGCCGAGTAGTCTGCATTGCATCATTAAAACATAGAACGATTGACTATAGTTTAAGAAATGCACCTATCTTGATGTAATACTTTACTTTTTGAGATCCTGACAGTACCGAAAAAAGTGGAAAGAGGGGAAAAAACAATTTTTAAAACTTTCCAATGGATAAGGCACCGGCCTCCTAAGCCGGGGATTGCGGGTTCGAGTCCCGTCGGAGGTTTACTTTTATTTCTTCAAATAAAGCAAATTTTGCCGAGTAGTCTGCATTGCATCATTAAAACATAGAACGATTGACTATAGTTTAAGAAATGCACCTATCTTGATGTAATACTTTACTTTTTGAGATCCTGACAGTACCGAAAAAAGTGGAAAGAGCGGAAAAAACAATTTTTAAAACTTTACTCTCCGGGAAAAATAGAGGAACAGCGCACAAATGACCTGAATATTTAACCGGTAATGTTATGTCAGCCTCCGTGGCCCAATGGATAAGGCACCGGCCTCCTAAGCCGGGGATTGCGGATTCGAAACCCGCCGGAGGTTTACTATTATTTCTTCAAATAAAGCAAATTTTGCCGAGTAGTCTGCATTGCATCATTAAAACATAGAACGATTGACTATAGTTTAAGAAATGCACCTATCTTGATGTAATACTTTACTTTTTGAGATCCTGACAGTACCAAAAAAAGTGGAAAGAGCGGAAAAAACAATTTTTAAAACTTTTCTCTCCGGGAAAAATAGAGGAACAGCGCACAAATGACCTGAATATTTAACCGGTAATGTTATGTCAGCCTCCGTGGCCCAATGGATAAGGCACCGGCCTCCTAAGCCGGGGATTGCGGATTCGAGTCCCGCCGGAGGTTTACTATTATTTCTTCAAATAAAGCAAATTTTGCCGAGTAGTCTGCATTGCATCATTAAAACATAGAACGATTGACTATAGTTTAAGAAATGCACCTATCTTGATGTAATACTTTACTTTTTGAGATCCTGACAGTACCGAAAAAAGTGGAAAGAGCGGAAAAAACAATTTTTAAAACTTTCCAATGGATAAGGCACCGGCCTCCTAAGCCGGGGATTGCGGGTTCGAGTCCCGCCGGAGGTTTACTTTTATTTCTTCAAATAAAGCAAATTTTGCCGAGTAGTCTGCATTGCATCATTAAAACATAGAACGATTGACTATAGTTTAAGAAATGCACCTATCTTGATGTAATACTTTACTTTTTGAGATCCTGACAGTACCGAAAAAAGTGGAAAGAGCGGAAAAAACAATTTTTAAAACTTTTCTCTCCGGGAAAAATAGAGGAACAGCGCACAAATGACCTGAATATTTAACCGGTAATGTTATGTCAGCCTCCGTGGCCCAATGGATAAGGCACCGGCCTCCTAAGCCGGGGATTGCGGGTTCGAGTCCCGCCGGAGGTTTACTTTTATTTCTTCAAATAAAGCAAATTTTGCCGAGTAGTCTGCATTGCATCATTAAAACATAGAACGATTGACTATAGTTTAAGAAATGCACCTATCTTGATGTAATACTTCACTTTTTGAGATCCTGACAGTACCGAAAAAAGTGGAAAGAGCGGAAAAAACAATTTTTAAAACTTTTCTCTCCGGGAAAAATAGAGGAACAGCGCACAAATGACCTGAATATTTAACCGGTAATGTTATGTCAGCCTCCGTGGCCCAATGGATAAGGCACCGGCCTCCTAAGCCGGGGATTGCGGGTTCGAGTCCCGCCGGAGGTTTACTTTTATTTCTTCAAATAAAGCAAATTTTGCCGAGTAGTCTGCATTGCATCATTAAAACAGAACGATTGACTATAGTTTAAGAAATGCACCTATCTTGATGTAATACTTTACTTTTTGAGATCCTGACAGTACCGAAAAAAGTGGAAAGAGCGGAAAAAACAATTTTTAAAACTTTTCTCTCCGGGAAAAATAGAGGAACAGCGCACAAATGACCTGAATATTTAACCGGTAATGTTATGTCAGCCTCCGTGGCCCAATGGATAAGGCACCGGCCTCCTAAGCCGGGGATTGCGGGTTCGAGTCCCGCCGGAGGTTTACTTTTATTTCTTCAAATAAAGCAAATTTTGCCGAGTAGTCTGCATTGCATCATTAAAACATAGAACGATTGACTATAGTTTAAGAAATGCACCTATCTTGATGTAATACTTCACTTTTTGAGATCCTGACAGTACCGAAAAAAGTGGAAAGAGCGGAAAAAACAATTTTTAAAACTTTTCTCTCCGGGAAAAATAGAGGAACAGCGCACAAATGACCTGAATATTTAACCGGTAATGTTATGTCAGCCTCCGTGGCCCAATGGATAAGGCACCGGCCTCCTAAGCCGGGGATTGCGGGTTCGAGTCCCGCCGGAGGTTTACTTTTATTTCTTCAAATAAAGCAAATTTTGCCGAGTAGTCTGCATTGCATCATTAAAACAGAACGATTGACTATAGTTTAAGAAATGCACCTATCTTGATGTAATACTTTACTTTTTGAGATCCTGACAGTACCGAAAAAAGTGGAAAGAGCGGAAAAAACAATTTTTAAAACTTTTCTCTCCGGGAAAAATAGAGGAACAGCGCACAAATGACCTGAATATTTAACCGGTAATGTTATGTCAGCCTCCGTGGCCCAATGGATAAGGCACCGGCCTCCTAAGCCGGGGATTGCGGGTTCGAGTCCCGCCGGAGGTTTACTTTTATTTCTTCAAATAAAGCAAATTTTGCCGAGTAGTCTGCATTGCATCATTAAAACATAGAACGATTGACTATAGTTTAAGAAATGCACCTATTTTGATGTAATACTTTACTTTTTGAGATCCTGACAGTACCGAAAAAAGTGGAAAGAGCGGAAAAAACAATTTTTAAAACTTTTCTCTCCGGGAAAAATAGAGGAACAGCGCACAAATGACCTGAATATTTAACCGGTAATGTTATGTCAGCCTCCGTGGCCCAATGGATAAGGCACCGGCCTCCTAAGCCGGGGATTGCGGGTTCGAGTCCCGCCGGAGGTTTACTTTTATTTCTTCAAATAAAGCAAATTTTGCCGAGTAGTCTGCATTGCATCATTAAAACATAGAACGATTGACTATAGTTAGGAAATGCACCTATCTTGATGTAATACTTTACTTTTTGAGATCCTGACAGTACCGAAAAAAGTGGAAAGAGCGGAAAAAACAATTTTTAAAACTTTTCTCTCCGGGAAAAATAGAGGAACAGCGCACAAATGACCTGAATATTTAACCGGTAATGTTATGTCAGCCTCCGTGGCCCAATGGATAAAGCACCGGCCTCCTAAGCCGGGGATTGCGGGTTCGAGTCCCGCCGGAGGTTTACTTTTATTTCTTCAAATAAAGCAAATTTTGCCGAGTAGTCTGCATTGCATCATTAAAACATAGAACGATTGACTATAGTTTAAGAAATGCACCTATCTTGATGTAATACTTTACTTTTTGAGATCCTGACAGTACCGAAAAAAGTGGAAAGAGCGGAAAAAACAATTTTTAAAACTTTCCAATGGATAAGGCACCGGCCTCCTAAGCCGGGGATTGCGGGTTCGAGTCCCGTCGGAGGTTTACTTTTATTTCTTCAAATAAAGCAAATTTTGCCGAGTAGTCTGCATTGCATCATTAAAACATAGAACGATTGACTATAGTTTAAGAAATGCACCTATCTTGATGTAATACTTTACTTTTTGAGATCCTGACAGTACCGAAAAAAGTGGAAAGAGCGGAAAAAACAATTTTTAAAACTTTACTCTCCGGGAAAAATAGAGGAACAGCGCACAAATGACCTGAATATTTAACCGGTAATGTTATGTCAGCCTCCGTGGCCCAATGGATAAGGCACCGGCCTCCTAAGCCGGGGATTGCGGATTCGAAACCCGCCGGAGGTTTACTATTATTTCTTCAAATAAAGCAAATTTTGCCGAGTAGTCTGCATTGCATCATTAAAACATAGAACGATTGACTATAGTTTAAGAAATGCACCTATCTTGATGTAATACTTTACTTTTTGAGATCCTGACAGTACCAAAAAAAGTGGAAAGAGCGGAAAAAACAATTTTTAAAACTTTTCTCTCCGGGAAAAATAGAGGAACAGCGCACAAATGACCTGAATATTTAACCGGTAATGTTATGTCAGCCTCCGTGGCCCAATGGATAAGGCACCGGCCTCCTAAGCCGGGGATTGCGGGTTCGAGTCCCGTCGGAGGTTTACTTTTATTTCTTCAAATAAAGCAAATTTTGCCGAGTAGTCTGCATTGCATCATTAAAACATAGAACGATTGACTATAGTTTAAGAAATGCACCTATCTTGATGTAATACTTTACTTTTTGAGATCCTGACAGTACCGAAAAAAGTGGAAAGAGCGGAAAAAACAATTTTTAAAACTTTTCTCTCCGGGAAAAATAGAGGAACAGCGCACAAATGACCTGAATATTTAACCGGTAATGTTATGTCAGCCTCCGTGGCCCAATGGATAAGGCACCGGCCTCCTAAGCCGGGGATTGCGGGTTCGAGTCCCGCCGGAGGTTTACTTTTATTTCTTCAAATAAAGCAAATTTTGCCGAGTAGTCTGCATTGCATCATTAAAACATAGTCATAGAACGATTGACTATAGTTTAAGAAATGCACCTATCTTGATGTAATACTTTACTTTTTGAGATCCTGACAGTACCGAAAAAAGTGGAAAGAGCGGAAAAAACAATTTTTAAAACTTTTCTCTCCGGGAAAAATAGAGGAACAGCGCACAAATGACCTGAATATTTAACCGGTAATGTTATGTCAGCCTCCGTGGCCCAATGGATAAGGCACCGGCCTCCTAAGCCGGGGATTGCGGGTTCGAGTCCCGCCGGAGGTTTACTTTTATTTCTTCAAATAAAGCAAATTTTGCCGAGTAGTCTGCATTGCATCATTAAAACATAGTCATAGAACGATTTACTATAGTTTAAGAAATGCACCTATCTTGATGTAATACTTTACTTTTTGAGATCCTGACAGTACCGAAAAAAGTGGAAAGAGCGGAAAAAACAATTTTTAAAACTTTTCTCTCCGGGAAAAATAGAGGAACAGCGCACAAATGACCTGAATATTTAACCGGTAATGTTATGTCAGCCTCCGTGGCCCAATGGATAAGGCACCGGCCTCCTAAGCCGGGGATTGCGGGTTCGAGTCCCGCCGGAGGTTTACTTTTATTTCTTCAAATAAAGCAAATTTTGCCGAGTAGTCTGCATTGCATCATTAAAACATAGAACGATTGACTATAGTTTAAGAAATGCACCTATCTTGATGTAATACTTTACTTTTTGAGATCCTGACAGTACCGAAAAAAGTGGAAAGAGCGGAAAAAACAATTTTTAAAACTTTCCTCTCTCCGGGAAAAATAGAGGAACAGCGCACAAATGACCTGAATATTTAACCGGTAATGTTATGTCAGCCTCCGTGGCCCAATGGATAAGGCACCGGCCTCCTAAGCCGGGGATTGCGGGTTCGAGTCCCGTCGGAGGTTTACTTTTATTTCTTCAAATAAAGCAAATTTTGCCGAGTAGTCTGCATTGCATCATTAAAACATAGAACGATTGACTATAGTTTAAGAAATGCACCTATCTTGATGTAATACTTTACTTTTTGAGATCCTGACAGTACAGAAAAAAGTGGAAAGAGCGGAAAAAACAATTTTTAAAACTTTTCTCTCCGGGAAAAATAGAGGAACAGCGCACAAATGACCTGAATATTTAACCGGTAATGTTATGTCAGCCTCCGTGGCCCAATGGATAAGGCACCGGCCTCCTAAGCCGGGGATTGCGGGTTCGAGTCCCGTCGGAGGTTTACTTTTATTTCTTCAAATAAAGCAAATTTTGCCGAGTAGTCTGCATTGCATCATTAAAACATAGAACGATTGACTATAGTTTAAGAAATGCACCTATCTTGATGTAATACTTTACTTTTTGAGATCCTGACAGTACCGAAAAAAGTGGAAAGAGCGGAAAAAACAATTTTTAAAACTTTCCTCTCTCCGGGAAAAATAGAGGAACAGCGCACAAATGACCTGAATATTTAACCGGTAATGTTATGTCAGCCTCCGTGGCCCAATGGATGAGGCACCTTAAAATTAGTTTTTCTTGGGATTAATGGTACTTTAAAAGGTGTCAATGTATATTTTCTTAATTTTATGTTTTCTGTTATGAGATTTTGTGTTTTCAAAAGGAGAAATTTACTTGGCATGAAAAATGAACGTTTGGATGTTATTAGTTTCTTTAAATATACTATCAAACATTATGTATCTTACTTTCATACGTATTATTGTAAAATAGAAAAGAATAGAGCAAAGTTTGAAAAATATTTTCTGAATGATAATGTCATAGTTCAGGAAACAGAAGATGTTTTATTATTTCAATTGTAATATATTAGCAAAATTAATGAAGTTCTAAAGTTTGAATTGAATATGTGTCATTTGTGTGATGTACTTGTACTATGTTAACTGTTTATATGTATTTTATTGTAAATATATGTTGAATGATTTTAATAAAGATAAAAAAAAAAAAGGCACCGGCCTCCTAAGCCGGGGATTGCGGGTTCGAGTCCCGCCGGAGGTTTACTTTTATTTCTTCAAATAAAGCAAATTTTGCCGAGTAGTCTGCATTGCATCATTAAAACATAGAACGATTGACTATAGTTTAAGAAATGCACCTATCTTGATGTAATACTTTACTTTTTGAGATCCTGACAGTACCGAAAAAAGTGGAAAGAGCGGAAAAAACAATTTTTAAAACCTTTCTCTCCGGGAAAAATAGAGGAACAGCGCACAAATGACCTGAATATTTAACCGGTAATGTTATGTCAGCCTCCGTGGCCCAATGGATAAGGCACCGGCCTCCTAAGCCGGGGATTGCGGGTTCGAGTCCCGCCGGAGGTTTACTTTTATTTCTTCAAATAAAGCAAATTTTGCCGAGTAGTCTGCATTGCATCTAGTCCGAGATAACTCTGACGTTCTCGGCATTTTTTCAGCAAGCTGGTGCCGTGGGACGTCAGAGCTCCTTCCATATCAAAAACACGGGATTTTAACAAATATTTGTAAATGTTAAAATAACTCTTAAATCAGTCATTTGTAAAATGGGAAATGTAAAATAAGACTAAAATCATTATTTTAAAGTATATCCTACTAGAAATTGCTTGATATAATCCAGTAAATTGAGAAACATTTAAGAGCTGATCTTTAACTTTATCAATTTTATCAAGGTTAAGATCAGCAAAATTATGTACAAATTTTAGATTTTTTTTAATTATTCAAGATATATTTATTTCAAATATGTTGTATTTTCATTCTAAATTTTCATTCAAATGTTTCCTTTGAGACAAAAATCTTTAAGCAACGATGATGATAAAGTTGTTTAATTCATCTCGGAAGTGCACAACAAAACTGTTGTGCTAAATCCCGTGTTTTTGATATGAAAGGAGCTCTGACGTCCCACGGCACCAGCTTGCTGAAAAAATGCCGAGAACGTCAGAGTTATCTCGGACTACATTGCATCATTAAAACATAGAACGATTGACTATAGTTTAAGAAATGCACCTATCTTGATGTAATACTTTACTTTTTGAGATCCTGACAGTACCGAAAAAAGTGGAAAGAGCGGAAAAAACAATTTTTAAAACTTTTCTCTCCGGGAAAAATAGAGGAACAGCGCACAAATGACCTGAATATTTAACCGGTAATGTTATGTCAGCCTCCGTGGCCCGACTTCCGGTTTGGAATTTGGAGAGACAAGACGCAAATAATCGCTGATTGTAATCCGTTTATTTTCAACCACTTTATTGGCCCATCCGTTGATGGTGGGTCAACATTATTGAGTACTGTGAGTTTCATTATACAGATTAATCCATATTTTTTGATTTACAAACGTTTTTCGTTGCCCCCTTCACCATGGCTGGTGAGAAGGGGGATAGTAAACAGTTCAAAGAAAAGACTGTTTTCGTAGATGTCACCGATAACAAGAAAATAAAAGCTTCTGATGTTATCAAGAATGTTGAAGATGAAGTTGGTATTGGTTCCGTTATAGCATGTGTACCAAAAGGGGCTAATGCATATGAAATAACCCTTGATGACAGTGACGCCCATGACCTCCTTATTGACACTGGCTTTACTATTAATAAAGAAAAGTTCAAGCCTAGCGCCATTTTTTCTCGAACGAAAGTAGTCAGTCTTCTAAATGTGTCGCATTATGTCAATGATAGTGAGATTATCGACAAGCTTGTTGGGTTTGGTTTGGAACTGAAAGGGCCATTAAAACGTAGACTTTATCCAGGGACCGAGGTAGCTGATGGGACCCGCTATGTCCTTGTTAAATTTCCTGAAGAACGCAAAAGTTTACCGTACAGTATGAAATTATCAACTGGGGTCGACTCATTTGAATATGTCCGAGTTGTCCATGATAACCAAAAGAAAGTGTGTGGTAAATGCTTTGAAATAGGCCACGTCTATGCAACTTGTCCAGATAATAAGTGTTTCAAGTGTAACAAATTTGGTCACTTGGCAAGGGCATGTAAAACACCTCCTTGTGAAAGATGTAATAATATTTTGTCCAAGTGTAGATGTCCAGCTTTTCACTATCGCCCTGAGGTTCAAACGGACTCAAAGGGATATGAGGAGTATTGTGCAACTCTTGTAAACTCAGATGACGACGACAATGCCGATGATGATATTGCTACTGATGATGAGTCTGATGCTGATGATAAGATGATTACTGAGAAAACTGTTGCTGTTGTTCACAAACTTGATGAGACACCTGAGATGGGAAGTGGAAAAACTGATGATAAACTTGACTTGAGTGGCAAAAGTGAAGAAACAGATACTTTAAATGACAGTAATAAAAATAAAATAAAAGGGGGGATGGGGAATGAAGTTTCACAGCCTGTTGGTCATGTGTCACAGCCTTCTGATTGTCAGTCTCAGTCTGAGAATAATATAAGCTCGGTTGAGTCTGCCTCTTTGTTGACTGACTCTTCTGTAGCTGAAGAAAATGATATGGAAATGACTGATGATCAGTTGGCTGTGGAATTGTCAAAATTGAATGGTGGTAGAAGGCGACACTTAGTCTCTGCTCCAAATTTGTCTAAAGAGGATGTGAAAAGGTTGAGGAAAAACAAACCCCTTAACAGTTCCGTTCAAGTCTAAGGCCCCTCCCCCTCTTTACATCCTCCTCCTGATGGTAAATTTTGTATGTATCAATGCCAATGGCTTGACAGATTCTACCAAGTTTCAGAATTTTTGTCTTTTAGTTATGAAAATCATTTTGATATTGTTGCTATACAAGAAACTTTTTGGTCTGATGATATTGTAACTGATTTTTCTAAGTTTTGGAATGGTAAAATTTTTTAATCATGTTCTAGTTTAAACAGACAAGGTGTTGCTTTTCTGGTGGCAAAACATTTTGTAGACAAAGTAAAATATATTCAAGATTTGATGGTAGGTGTGTTCATATTCAATACCAACAAGATGACAGAATCATAAATTTAGTAAATTGTTATGCTCCAAATTTGGTTTCTGATAAACTTGTTTTTTTCAATAAATTACTTGATAAATTAACAAATTTTGATGATATCATCTTGTTGGGGGATATGAATACATCCCTATCAAGACTTGATAGATGTGGGAAAACACAACATACTGAAGGGGATCCCACAGGGTTAAAATCGACCTGCGACCTCGGGCCATTTTAGAGCCGACTTCCGACCTAGAGGCTTTTAAAAACGACCTACGACCTTGTATTCATGGAAAAATCGACCTCCGACTTTTCCTATTTTAAAAACAACCTCCTTGGGTCTCCTTGTTTAGCAGGACTTACAGCGGTTTCTCAATTTAAATTACTCGACCGTTGCTTAACGGCGAACGTACTATAGTAATTTGGTTATCAGATATATCTAGAGTAATCGGAATATCCTCGTTGCGTATTGGGTAGTGGATGTAAAACACCGACATTGCCGCGCGGAAACTGGTTTCCTTCATCATATTTCTATTTCTGTAAAGATCCCTTTTTATGGATTCTTACAAGTACCAGTTTTAAACTTTAAAAGCGGAACGATTTGAATACTCATGTCACTCATGGCAGCAACCGTGCTTTTTTAGACTGTTGCTGCCTACTTTTTTGTTGGGGTCGGAAGAGAAAGTGGCTCAACAGTGGTGGCAGAGACTACCACTTGCGAATATCCGGTCTATTTCATCATTGGACTTAAAAAAAACAATCTTAAGCAAAACAAAGGTTACAACAATAGTCATAGGGGTGGACAAGAGCAAATGCGAGGTGAGGGAAATATTCATGACAAAAAGAAAACCCAAAACCCAAACTGGTACCAAGATTCCAGAAAAGACCTACCTTATAGCGGACGATGAGGATTGGAATGTATGGAGGGACTGTTTGGCAGTAGACTCAGACAACTGTGAACTTAAAGGTATTCTTGAAACTTCATACCCTAATTTCTCACAAACATGTTTGCCAATTGTCAAAGGCGGATCTAGGATCGGCGTACCGGGCGCGCACCCCCACGTTTGACAGAAAAAAATGGTTGTGTACTGTATGAAACAAGAGGTCCCAGAAGTTTTTTTTTATAATTGCGCGTCCCTGGTTAGAAAGTTTCTGGATCCGCCACAGATAATGAGATTGTATTGGCAACAATTGGGTCAGTTGGCAATGAACCAGGTGAAAATGTCGCATAACATAAAAAAAAAAACTATACATGACGGACCATGACGATGTTTTCATGCCCATAGCGTACATAGGGAGGGGTGCGAGGATGCGTACGTGAACAAGCACCCCCTTTGGTCCCCTATATATTTTTTCAAATTTATAGGGGATACCTAAATTTCAGAAATTAGCATTCCCTTTTCTACATTCGCACCCCCGATTGATAAATCATTTGTTCAAGCCTTGTTTCCAATTTTATTACTAGATGCCTGCTTTGTTTCAAGTTCTAAAGACAGTGGTAATTTATAACCCATTGGCACATCTTTTATTTCAAAATTACTACCAATTGATATATTATTAAGGGTGTACAGAACACTAAAGGCTAAAATTAAAATTGTGTCGTTTAGTTTTTTTCTCTATTGGGTAAGTAGATGGGTAAAAATATTTTGTCCAAAGTGTATGATAGGTCTGATTTAGTGTCTTAGTAAATAAAACTACAATTAATCAAAAAGATGATATTTTACAACAAATTTCATCATAAAGAAATTTTGTAATGTTGACAATGGTTGACAATATTGAATAAGATTTCCAAAAAAAATATCTCAACAAATATATACAGTCAGTCAGTTGGGGACTAAGGGCACTAAGTGACAGACTATTTTTAAGGGTCGATAGCAGAACAGTAAACATTCAATATTTTAATCTAATTAAGAAATTGTTCGTTCGATTAAAAATCTATCTTTTTGCAAATTGTCATAAAAAAATCTATTTTGAAATTATGGCATAGGCTTAAATGCTTTTTGACATATTTTTTGAGTTTTCATGCCCCCGCTACGACATGTCGGGGGGGGCATTATTTAAGTTTTACTCATGTCCGTCCGTACGTCCGTCCGTCCGTACGAATTTCCGTCAAGCTTTTTCAGAAACCGTAAATGGGAATGACTTGAAACTTTATAGGATGGTTCAGTATGACAAACTATACGTCCTAAGCGAATTTTAGACATGTTGGACATCTACGTCCTGTTTGGCGCTGGATCGATACCAAAATCAACATCAAAATTTCCGTCAAGCTTTTCTCAGAAACTGTACATGGGAATGATTTGAAAATTAGTAGGATGGTTCAGTATGACACACAATGCGTCCTAAGCGACTTTCAGACATGTCGGACTGTTTTACGATGGCCCGATCTGAAATTGTACTTTTCAGAGATACAAATTTCCGTCAAGCTTTTCTTAGAAACCGTACATGGGAACGGTTTGGATCGTTACCCTGTGCCTACAGTTTTACAATATGGACAACAACTTTTGCCATCATCAAAAGAAACAGTTAAAAGAAAAACTGACACCGGTTTCCATTACTTTACACCCCGTTCATCTTTTTACCCACTACCCGATGAAGCAACAAATTTCACTTCTATGGAATTTCCCCAAAAAAATCTAACAACAAAAAAGGCTTTAACTGATGGCGAAAGGGAGATACTGAAAAACTTTAGGCGAGATTATTGTCAATCAGTTCGGCAGAAAACTGTTCGGCAACAGTTCACCATGTACAACCCTGGAACCCTTCCTTTAAACTGTTATGAGGAAGATGCGACTGAAAGCAATGCAGAGCATATTAAAGTCTTGGAATTTTTAAGTGTCTCAACAGAAAACGCAACTGGGTCCGAAGTTTTATATCAGGAAGGAGACCTCGTTATTGTTAATCCTCGATTTTACCCAAATGCTGCTACTAAAAACATTGTACTAGGATTGGTAATGAACAGAGTTTCTAGCGGTCAAGTGTCAAATGTCAATGTACTAGAACAAGATTCAGAAAGCTGCTACAAGTTTATGCATGATAAATTGTTCCTAGATCACGAGAAAATTTCCAAGGATTGAATAATAAGGACGGTTATCGATTCTGAATATACGAAAGCTGACGGAGAAGAAAGAGACTACTAACTGTTCGAAGATGCATTCAATTCTATTCTTGACGAGTGTCAGTTACTCTATGATTTTAACGAATCAGATGAAGAGATAATCGAACAAGACGAAAGATCTACTGTACGAATACATGAAAGAAAGTCCGAGAATTACGTTCTGTCAAGCAGCAAATCAAGATCGGGTAGAATCGTTGGCTGGCGACTCGATAGATTAGGATGGTGAATACAGCTATTGAACATGATTGGCTTCCGATTTTAGCTGAAAGGGGTGGGATATAGCATACGACTAACTGTCTGTCAGGATTGGGATTATTTTATATCAGGGAACTAATTAATACGTCCCTTTGTATCTAATTTTGTATTTGTGTAGCTGAACTAAAAAAATCAATTTTTCTTATTTTTATGCATAAGATATTCAGCAGTTTGGCTCTATGGAAATATTAAGATAAAATGTAATCAAAAGATTGAAATATGTCTTTCTCACAAACGAAATATATTTCCAGTGCTGTTTCATCTTTCATATGATATATGCGTGCATGCATTTTATTCCTGAAGTGGCCACAAAATCAAAAGTCAAGACCTTCCTAAGTTCACATTTTTTAAAAGTATTTGTAACTTACAGTTAAATTACCGGTAACTGATCCTTTACATCTTTCTTCCAACTTGAAAAAAAGTGACCTGCGACCTCATTGCTATTAAAAACGACCTGCGACTTGCAAATTTGCACTAAAATCGACCTTACGACCTTACCCCATTTTTTAATGCGACCTTGCGACCTGAGGGGGGTACCCTGTGGGAAATCACTCAATTCTTTATGTGAAAAATTCAACATTTATGACATTTGGCGTGCAAGAAATCCACAGAAAAAAAGTCTTCTCTTGGCGTCGAGTCGTTGACACAGTTTTAATGCAAAGTAGAATAGATTTTATACTGGTTCCACGAGTTATATCCCCTTATGTTAAGAATGTTTACTATAAACACAACACATTCAGTGATCACTCCTTTGTTGTACTCAATGTTGATTTCTCTAATATTGAGAGAGGACCAGGATTATGGATTTTAAATGATACTTTACTTGATGATGAGGTTTTTGTTGAAAAAATCAATGATTTGATTGAAAATGAAAAACAGTGTCCTCTCTATGAAAATGACATTTTAATTTGGCTTGATAATTTGAAATTTAAGGTTAAAAAATTCTCTCAAGTATTTGCTAAAGACAAAGAGAAAAAAGAACAAAGTGAATATTTTAAATTACAGAGAAATTTTGAAAAACTTTCAGATGAAATTTCTAATGGTAAAAGTTTTAATAAAACTATATATGAAGAATTAAAACTTGAGATGCAAAAGTATGAAAATAAGATTTGTCAAGGGGCAATTCTTAGATCAAAAGCTTATTGGGTCATTGAAGGTGATAAAAATTCAAAATATTTTTTACAATTGGAAAAATTTAGACAAGAAAATAATTGTATTAAAGAATTAAAAAATAAAGATGGCCAAGTTTTGCCGAAAGTACTCCAGAAATTTTAAATGAAATTTTTGAACACTACACATCCTTATTTAATTGCACAGAAATTGATGAGGACAAAATGGATGAGCTTTTAAGTTTTGTTGATAAAACTGTGAGTTATGATGAAAAAGCTTATCTAGATTCTGAAATTACACCTGAAGAAATTTTTAAGTCTCTGAATCAAATGTCAAGAAATAAGAGTCCTGGTAGAGATGGTCTTACAGTTTCTTTCTATTTAAAATTTTATTATCATTTTGGTGCCATTTTTAAAAAAGTGTTTGATGCTATTGAGCAACAAAAAGAAATGGCAAGATCAATGAGATTTGGTATAATTACCCTTATTTATAAGAATAAGGGGGATAAAAACTTATTGCAAAATTTTAGACCTATTTCTCTTCTTGTCGTGGATTACAAAATTTTAGCCAGGGTTATGGCGAACAGATTGAAGCAAATTATGCCTTCAATTATATCTGATTTTCAAACTTGTTGTATAGTTGGCCGGGACATAGCTGATACTACTTGTAGTATTCGAGATATGGTTGATTTTGTTGATGAAGAAAACCTTGAGGGCTATCTTCTTAAAATAGATCAACAAGGTGCGTTTGATAGAGTTGATCACAAATATTTATTTGGTGTACTTGAAAAATTTGGTTTTGGCGAAAAATTTATCAACTGGATTAAGATTTTTTACACAGAAATATTCAGTTCTATTAAATGTAATGGTTTTCTGACAAAATATGTCCCGGTAAAAAATTCAATAAGACAAGGCTGTCCCGCATCTGCTCTACTGTATGTTTTAGCCTCGGAACCACTTGGTCAGGCCTTATTGAAAAACCAAAACATCCACGGTATTCAAATACCCAATTCGGGTCAAAGGTCAAAATATTTTGCTCATGCCGACGATACGACTCTTCCAATTTCTGACAAAGATTCTATCAATGAGGCATTTAAAATTTTTGATTTATACGGCCAAGCTTCAGGTGGTAAAATAAACAAACAAAAATCAGAAATCATGTGTTTAGGTACTGGTAAATTGTCTGAGACAGAATTCGATCAACTTGGTATTAAATTATGTGAAAATTCTACAAAATTACTTGGTATTTACGTTGGCAGTGATAAAAAGTTATGTGAATCCCTAAATTGGGATTCAAAGCTTAAAAAGATTAAGACAATTTTATATTTTTGGTCTCGGAGAAATTTAACCCTTCCTGGGAGAGTTACTGTTCTTTCGACCCTCATTATGTCGAGGTTTTATTACACTTTGATGGTCTGTCCACTTCCTGACAGAGTCAAAAATGACATTCGGACTATTGCTCTTAGTTTTCGTTGGAATCGTAAATCTCATTTAGATAAATATCAAACCATTATTGGTAAAAAAAATCTCAGGGAGGGTTGAATTTTCCTGACATTTTTTTGAAAATGCAATCATTTCGCCTTAAATTTTTGAGAAAATTTTTGGACCAAGATTTTCATGCAGTTTGGAAAAGTACGTTTTTGTTTTTTCTTTCTAAAATTAACGGCTATAATTTTGTTTATACCTTTTTAAATAATAGCCAATTAAGAACACTGCCGACTTTTTATAGAGAAATGTTTCATGCTTTTTACAGACTAAAATCAAACACGGAATTCAACATTGAGTTGCAACATATACGATTCAAATCATATTTTCTGCAATCCACTTATCACACAGAAACGAAAATCACTTTTATTTCAACATTTTATTGATGCAGGTATCACACAAATTAACACATCTGTTATGAAGTTATTCCAGGTTTTTTATCCTTGGAGCTATCATTGAGTACAAGAAAAATTTCCAGATCTCGAGAGAGTACATATTGAAAAAGCATACATTCGATTTTTTTACGCTTTGCCGGCAGACTGGTCTGTAGAATTGAAATCGGCAAATCCATTACAAGCAGATATAGAACACAACAAATATTTTTTTTTTTTCAAATCAGGGCTAAGATGTTTAGATCTGCAACGCACAACGACAAAACTGTTATATGATCTCCTTTTAGAACACGTTTTTGAGCCGCCCGTTTCTGAACAGTTTTGGTTGTCTACATTTCCTTGTATCAAAATATCATCGTTATACTGGTTAATCCATTTGCCTCACATTCCGCCAGACATTCATTGTCTAAGTTACCGTATTATCACCATTTTTTACACTTGTAAAGCTTCACAAAATAAAAGCCGTTCCTAGTCCTGTGTGTAAAATGTGTGGATTTGCGAATGAAACTTTGCTACATATTTTCGTCGATTGTCACGTGTTTAAGGTTAGTGAGGACACCTGTCATGTGACCAAAAACAGCTAAACATGCAAAAAACAAGTGCAAATGTCACAAATACCTTGAAACTTGTGTTAAATAGTTTCATTTGATAAAACTTTATCAAAATAAATTCATTTTAGCACAAATAAAACAACCATTCTTTCATAAATAAAATTTTCAAATAAAACAAGGGAGGTAATCCACTTGAAAAATGACCAAAAAATTACAAAGATTTGTATTGTAGACAGAAAAGTAAGCTGTTGACCCCCAGTTTTTATTGTTTTATTTCAAAATATATTGTATTTCATTGATTTTTATCAAATAAAAATAAAATTTAAATTCGTGGATTTTTTCTGCGACAAGATTTTATGCTAATTATTTGGCATTTCCTATATAATCTATAGTAATTTAGGAAAACTTTGAGTCAAGATTTTGGGAAAACAAGCCTGGAAAGGGGGTCCAATATTTTTACACAAGATAAAGTATATACCTAATATTAATATATCCAAAAAATGGCCATTTTGAATTCGGCATTATTTTTGGGGTCAGGTGTCCTCACTAACCTTAAATCAGTGGTACTATATGATAAAGCTGTATACAAAATATCATTGGTTTACCGAGTGGTGTGACGGAAATTTTGCATATTCGGTAATCAGGAAGTAAATGACCTAGGAGCATGAAATCAATATGCACCATATGCTACTATAGGATTAAGCTATGTACAAAATATCAGACATCTAACTCATGTAGCTGCTGAGAAAACTGTGGCGGAAATTATGTTACGGGCGGACGGACAAGGGTAAAACAGTTTACCCCCTCTTTTTCTTAATGATGGTAATGCAGCTGTGTATGACAATTACATGTATTTACAACAGAATAATAAAAACTTGTAGAGTTGAAAATAAGGAGATTCAAATTTATAAAACTTTACTAGATCAGTATTTTCGTTCGTACTGTTCAATGACTTGAAGTTCAATGGCCACAAACAAGGGGCGGTAAGCTAGTAAAGAACAAGCACATACAATACCAAGTTTCATGACACTTTAACTTATACGTGTAACTATTGAGACATTGAGGAGCACAATAGCGACAAAAGAACATGAAAATATATGTGTCAACAAACAGCGAGCAGCGACCGCTGGTCACATTTAAGGCTGCCTTCTGTTTTCCGTTATGGATTTCTTAAATTGTCGTTTATATTGTAGGTTGTGTCGCATACACTTATTCCACTTCTCATTATCTTCTACATCCATCGAGGCCATCTTTTGGGGAAAAAAGAATACTAGTATTTCATAAAACCCATGTCTTATCTGCCATCACTAACCCCTGCATTATTAATTTTTTCATTGTTTTTTGTTGCCCTTTTCTTTGATTACATTGTGCTAGGTATACCCTAGTCGACCATTTGGAAAACAGGAAGTAGATAACCAATAGACCTGGCCATAGGAGGCACAGTTAACTTCATCTTAAACTCTGTACCAATTTGAAATCTGTTGTGAAAATTTCATCTTTTTAGCCCTCAAAATAGTCTAAGATCACTAGGCAACAAAAAGGAAGTAGATGTCCAACTGACCTTGATAAAGGTGGCATAGCAATATTCATCGTGCTAATTCTGTGTTTTAAAATTTGCAACCAATCCCTTCAGTAGAAGTGCAAACAAACAGACTGACACACGGACAGACATACACACACACATTGTCTTATGGGAGGACATTTATGACATAACAATATTAAGAGAATACTCCAATGAGAAACTTTTAAATTTAATTTCATATTATCAATTAATATACATATTAAAATATGCAGAAAAATAACAAAAGTCTTCAAAACTAATTTTCCACCTAAAGTACAATAAAACAAGATTTGTAACTGGGTTTATTTGTTTACTTATTTTTGGCAATTCAATACTTAAATCATATGAGAATCTTATGAGATATACAATATAACTCCATCTTATAAATGATGGTCAATTAGCTTAGAAAAAAATAGTTATGAATCAAGGCTGTAGCCTGGGGGGGTGTGTTGGATGCGTTTGCACCCCCCTTTTGAGAGAATTTTTCTTCATTCTAGGGAAAATTGACAAAACTAAGGTATACAACCCTATTTTTCAACAATTTTTTAACAAAACGCACCCCCTCTGGAAAGTTTGCACCCCCTTTTGAAAAATTCTGGCTAGGGCCCTGTGAACAATTGAATAAATAAGAAACAGAAAATATTACAATTATCTGTTGAGACAAAACTACCATCTGGAAACCATTGGAGCCAGTTAGACAGACAGACAGACAGACAACAAATAAAATTCGACACATGAAATATTAGATAGTTGGACAGCATATTATTTTTGGCTTTTTGTCCAAGTGGCAGACTCTGTCTTTCAATATTTTTTTTCATAAAAGAAGCGTTACATATGGATGTTTTCTGTGTACAAATTTATAATTTTAAACAACCAAGTTTAGTTCCTTTGTTAAACCTTTTCAAAACAATTTGATTTTTGGTTTGGCAATGGGTAACCCTAGTACTATGATCCATCTTTAAAAACAAGATGCATATTCATTTCACATGAAAACCTACTAAGCATTAACATAATAATTCCCAAAATGTAAAACATATAGTTACAAAATGTAGAGAGTAAAACGACCCTATACCCATTTTATATCCCTTTAAAATGAACAACTATTAAAGTCATTCCTTATAATTTAATTTCGTAAGATTTATATTAACTATTGAATATTCAACAACAAAAAATCATAGGGACTATTTCGAAAATGCCATGACGGATGAAGATGTTAGTGAAGTCACAAGACCAAACCATATTATACAAAATAACATGGGTTGGTCCAACCAATCAAATTGAGTGTTATATACCAAATTAAATTATTAAACAATATTACTGTCATATGCATGACATATAGTAAATAAGTTCTTATTGTACTAAATTTTGTTACATGTATAATTATGAGTTCCACAGAAGAGAAAACATTTTTTAACTAAACTCCCCAATATTTATTAGGTTTGCATTTTTTTTTGACTCTTGAAGTACATGTAGCTCACTAATACTCTGTAGCTATAATAAGGTGTACATGTATGTACATGTTACATGTACACGTACAAGGCCTTAACAAAAACAGGTATACATTAAATAAGAATAAGGCACAATGAATATATTTGTATGAGGTAGATGACAATGATAAGGCACTAAGTTTTCATTGTATAAATAAGGCCATTAAAGGTCCATGTCTAAATTTTAAAGCAAAATTCTAAGATGCTCACTAAAAGGGGTATACATTTTGTAACTTTCAGCAAAAGAGTCATAATTGGTACTCAAAATCAAACTTGTCCAAGGTAATAGCGATACATGTATAAACATTTTAAAGTTTCAAAAACATCCATTGAGAATGGTAGGCATGAGAGTGCTTACAAAAGTATAATGGATACATGTACATTTTCATGATCAAAGGGGGACCAACTTGCAAAAAAATAGTCGCACAGAAACAAAATTTGAAATTGTCCAAATTTATTTTGTAGATTTGATTTTTTTTAATCAATTTTACTAAAAAGTAATTTGAATAATCAATGTCCTTAACATCTAATCAAATTTTTCTCACAAAAGAGGGGGTTGTGTCCCCCTGAATATGAAAATTACAGTTGTAAATAAGTTTTATAAAAGGAAATGTCAGATGAAAGAAATAAATAAATATGTATTTAAAAATGCATTCATTGTATCTAAAATTTTGTATGCATTTGATATTTCAAATTTAAACTGCATTTTTATACCTAAGAATTATAAATGTTGAAAAATGTCATGTTGAATTCCAATGAAAAAGAATATGCAAAAGAGAGATAATCAAATATTTATTTGAGAATTTTTAAAATGTTTTGTTTTGATATTCCAAGCTCTCAAAAAAGCATAAACATAAACATATCCCATGCACATGATGCACATAAAAAATGCCATAACAGAGAATATAAATACAATAAAATAATAAAAATTCATACAGTTGAAACCTTGTCGAGTTCAGAACACCGAAATACTTTAACAAAGTTTTCCCTTTAAAGTCTTATATCAAACAAGTCAAAATCAGACATAATAGTAAAATAGAATCATTATAGCCTTGGTGGTTCTTGCAAAAGTCTTGTGAAACCCACTGAATATATTAAGGTGGTCAGACCAACAAGTATGTTTTTGGTAAACTTGACAAAAAAAGATGGTTACTTTTAACTTTTGAGAGCAATATGTTGATTTAATTAACCAAATTTTGAACAATTTCATGAGAAAAATTACCAAAATTTTGTGCTTAATGTACCAATATATTTATTCAGTGTGTACCATGAAAAATTTAGTTCATGTTTCAAAAAACCAAAAAAATATTACATTTGATACATAAAATTACTACCTTTCTTAAATTATTCAGTATACATACATGCACATATTTATAAGTAAGAACAATTTTGTCAAATAATCTATACAATTAATTTAAAGGCAAGTTTGTATATAAATGAGATTCTGACTTGATACTTTTCAATCCTGAGAGCAATATACATAGACATTGATCTGCCTGTAAAATAAAAGGGGGAGGGGACAAAGATTTAACTGGGTAAGACATTTATAAAACCCCATCCAAGATCCTACATTATAATCTTACATTACAATGAATAAAAATATTTTAAAATCTACGTAGTAGAATTAGGCAAAAAAGTCCATAGAACAAACATTCCTCATCATTTCACAAAAAATATAAGTATTCTATTATAGTAAAATCAACTGAAATTTTTTAGCAATAATATATTTTTATCATGTAATTTGAAAAATAAGAAGGGTTTTGGAGATCTTTTTTGTCTAAACATATTAAAACTTTGACTCAGCAATGAGGATAAGCTATAAATCAAATAATTGCAAGAAGCAGCATGTTTTCCATTATCAATGATTATACTGTACATACAATTTTAAGTTTGGCAAAAATTATAACAATAACTAAGTTAAACAAATTAGTTTCAACATTCAAGCATATTATTTGACGCCATGGAATGACTAGGTCCCAGTTGTTTTAGAGAGCTAAAATCACTGATACCAACAGAAGAGCTACGAGTATCTGTTAACGATATAAGGGGCTCTTGTTCTCTTGTCTCTATGCCAGAATCCTCCGATAACGGAGAACCATTACTTTGATACTTGGAAGTCCAGCCTAAACCTTTCTCTTGAGCATATGCTAAATATCTTTTCCTACGATTTATTTTATACACTCGAATTCGCTCTCTCTCTTCATCACTATCATTGAGCGTGTTTTCCCATCGTAAACTTTCGGCAGTGGACCGTAACTCAGTTCTACTGGTCCCTTTCTTCTGCTCCGTCACAGACGTCTTTTTGTTACTATTTTTAGCACCACTTTGCGTTCCTGATTTGGTTTTGTTTTTACTTCCTTTTTGTATTACAGTTTTGGATTTAGACGTAACTTGCATGTTTGTCATTGAGTCCGATATGGAATTAATAGCTATGGGTGAACAAGGGGAGGCCACTGGTTTCTGGTCAGGTTTTACGTCTCGGATCGATTTATCAACATTCTGTTTGGCTATTTGTGTGTCTGATGGTTTTTCACTATGTCCTTGTGTAGATGAATCTGACTCATATCCTGTAAATATAAGAAAAAGAAAATCATAAAGTGCCTAAAGAAAAATACCATCAAGATTTTAGAAAATTTACTACAGTAGAACCTGTTTAAACCGACCCTGAATAGATCAAAAACCCGTCTAAACCAATCAGAATTTAGCCACCTCCTAATTTTTCTTGACATTTGAAACCCAAAGCAAACAACCGTCTTATTAAAAAAACAAATTCTACAGATCTGTGGTGAACTTATCTGGTAAAGATGGGTTTCCCTGTAATAACTTAAGAATATAAATAAATTTGATTAAAATACTGCAATTTAATTGGATGAAAAAAAAATTCATATCCCAATGAAAAAAAAAATCATGGGGAAATGCCGAGTGACACCATTTTAGTTCTTTTAAATAGATAAAATGTTTATGTTTTTTTAATCATTTTTGAAATTTATTGATAAGGAATGACTGTAATTTAATTTTTTTTTATTGGGGATATGTTAAAAAAATTTATACACATTAAGTATAATTGGCCGGCCGCTACGCTACACGGATTATACAATGTGCAATTTTTTTTTCATACCCCAATGTAAAAAAAAATTATGACAGTCATTCCTTAATTAAGACATATATCCTCCAGCAGTCTTTTAATAAAAAAGAAATGTGTCTATGGGACAAGAAAGCCCCTGTTGGCCCCAAACAGGAGGTAGAAGTCCATTTCTTTGGATGTACAGTTTGTCATACTGAACCATCATATGTACCAAGTTTCAAATCATTCTCATGTATGATTTCTGAAAAAGCTAATATGATATACGGACATGTAAAATGGCTAAATGTTATCATTTGTGCTTAATATTATAAGCAGGCCGGTACAGAAATTTTAAGTAAATATATCTTTTTATGATATTAGTGTGATATTTTAACATCAAGTTACATAAAATTACATGTGAGTTCTGTAATATTACATTTAAGTTCAAGCGTATATACTTTTGAAAAATATCATTAAATAAATTTATAAATTATTTTCAACATGATATTTTGAAGCAGTGACATGCATGTTGTACCTGTATACATGTAGTACAATACATGTACATGTACATTTATAATAAATCATATAAAATATTTTACCTTATAAAATAAATACACATTCATATGAATACTCCAGACAAGTACCTTAATCCCAAGATTAATCCTATACTTTGAATTTTATCATATCTTTCTATTATTTGTTCAAAGCACACATAATAGAATATACATTAATTTTCTTCAATTGATAATTTCCACCTTTAATTTTTAAAAACAAATTAATTTTTCAATTAAAAATGTAAATTTTCCATACGTATCTAAGTAAACAATAAACCTTTAGCCGACTTTTTTCGCAGTCAATATTAATATACGAGAAGTATATGATTTTACACTTTCAAAAGTATTTAATATAATAAGCTGTGGGGGATTTAAACGTATACCGAAAACAAAAGATCTCTTGTGGTCTTTAGTGAGGATCAGGTGTCGAGATTTAAAAGATTTAATTGGCTGGAACAATATGGAAATGAATTATCGACTTGGAACTTATTGAAAATATCGTTCATTAGAACTTTTTTGCAAGTACATTATAATCATACATGCATAACTCAGCAATTGCAGATCAAGAAAAGGGGGGAGTGGAACCGCGTTTGTTTTAGCAATTTTGTGACTTATGTCAAAAGTTAATTGTTGTCCTACCCTGGTCAATGTATTTTTTAAGTATAAAAATGAATACACTTTATGAAACATTAGTTTTTCTATTTCCTGCGGAAAATTTAAATTATCTTTTAAACAAACATTTTGTAAATAAATTTGCTACAATTTCAAAGGTCCTAAATCAAAATCTGAAGGTCCCCCACCTTAGACCAGTATTAATTTGAACCCCTGAAATGTTGTGCCATAAAGATTAATTAAGACTTTGCTGAGTTGCTGGTATTACCGAAAATTATGTCATAAAAAAAAAATCATCAAGACTTTATTTATCTTGTTCATGACATGAAAACGAAAATTTAACTTAAGAACAAAACATAAATGAAGAAAATTTATTTTAAAATTTATTGAGTTATCTCCCTTTTCTGAATAATATGACCAGATTTAAGAACACAATAAATAAATGTTGATGTAGCAAAAAGCCAGTAAGAAGCAAATATCTTCCCTTTAAAATTTATGAGTTTGAAAATATGATTATAATATAAAGAACAAGTATATCTTTCATTTCTGTATTTTAATCCATTTATCTTTGTATCATATGCCATATATTGTGGTTAAATTTTGAAAACAATGTGTAGTTTATCAATGATCTTAATAATCAGAATAAAGAATAGAGTTTGACCTAATGAACATCTTGATTGTATTAATGAAGGGATAATATAACGGTATAGAATTTGTCAAGTCATTAAATATATTATTATGAATGAAATATTGGTCTTTAAATTCAGCATAAAAAGGGGATATGTTATACATGTGTAACGAAATAAATATTTGGTCAGTCGATGTCAGTTCACACCTTTTCTGTCTGACTATGTCTGAAAAGGACAAGGTACAGTAAGGCCCATATTTGGCCACCTCTATGATAAAAAATTTCAAAATTGTTATGGAGAAAATTTCCTATGCTATTTGGAAGCTCGAGCGAATGAACAAATTTGTTCTAATAATTTTTTAACCATCAATCATTTGACATTGATGAAAAACAGATTGGCAAGATTCCTGTCGAATTGGCTAAATTGGACAAATTTAGGGCAATTTTTCAATTTAAAAATGCCTCTGCATTCTTGACACAGAACAAGTGCAAAATTTGCAAAAAATCCACAAAAAAGGCCATAACTCCTACATGGGTTGTTGGATTTTCTTCAAAATTTCAGGGTAGGTAGATCTTGAGGTGCTGCTCACATTTATCCTATGCCAAGGCCCATAATTTCAATATCTGTAGCCGTTTTTGAGTTATTTGCAAAAAACTGCATTTTACCCCAATGTTCTATTTTTAGCCATGGCGGCCATGTTTTACGACGAATCAAAAATCCCAAAATCAGTTCTAAGCACGGAATGCTAATAAACATACATACCAAGTTTGGTTGCAATTGAACTTATGTTGTCAGAGGAGTTAACATTTTAAAAAGTTTACGGACGGACGACGGATGCCAAGTGATGACAATAGCTCACATGACCCTTCGGGTCAGGTGAGTTCAAAACCAAAAATTTCTGAATCCGCCCCTCATTTATTTATCATAAATTTCTTAAGATTTGTTTTTTTCATATAAATATAGGGGGGAAAAATATGGCCCATACTGTATGTGTTGTGTTTTATATTACTATCGGGTATTGAGTCTTAAAAATAATTAAATTGCAATGGAAACGGGAAATTTTATGTTAACAAACCTCTTAAATAGCCTCTTCCATTGAGATCTTATTACCTTTATTAAGATAAATGTCAAAGGTTACAAATTGTGTATAAGTTTAAAAGTCAAAATTCATTAAAATATACATGTACATGTATCAATATTTAATTTCTTGATTTGAAATATTGACAACTTCAACAAAATGTATAGAGTGTTTGTAAATATTTTACTTCCCATTTCAAATATTTAAAACATACATGATTACATTGTAGATTTATACCACAATACAATCACAGGGTCACAACAACAAGTTTTTTTTCTTCATTTAGGCCGTAATAAAATAATTCCTTGATTCTCATTCTTAATTCTTGAAAAAATGTCAGGTGGTAATGGCAATTTTTTTTTCTATCCATTTTGATAAAATGTTCTGTTGTTTTAAAGGAAACTTCCCCTGCGAAACATGACCATGGTTGATCATGGTCAACAATGGTCAACCATGGTCACGTTTCGCAGGGACTATGGCAGGCTGAATTTACATTTATTCCTCTTTAAAGATGTAAGATATCTCATATAAATAGGAATTTCATAAGATGTCTTATAAAACATATAAGATATCTTATAAAGTTTATAAGATATCTTATAAAACTTATAAAATATCTCATAAAGTTTATTAGATATCTTATATATTTTATGAGATATCTCATAAGTTAGGTTTTTTATAATTCAGTTTATGAGATAACTTATAAACTTTATAGGATATCTTATAAGTTATTATTTCATGTAAGATATCTATTATAGCGAGCACAGCTCGTTTGTGCCCACTAAAGCGGAGAGCTCTACAGCAAGTTCCCGCGAAAAATTTGTCTAATGCTGATATTTGATTTTTTTTCGTCCGGATATGCTTCTCACAATTTCATGTGCACACAGGTTCGATGTGAATTTGAAAATAGTTACCAATTTTGCTAATCGCCTTCCAAATCTTTTCTTTGTAAATATAGAAAGAGGAGAAACATATTCTGATGACGTTTTGAGTTACTTCACTTTTTAAGTAAAACAAATTTTATTCATTTTTTTATATTTTCTTTTTTTATGCTTATTCGCCCCAAACATTCTAGAAAATGAACTGATTAAAATAAAAATAAATATGATCAAAACAGTGCATCAAAAGTGTCTTATATTCTGAATTCTAAACGATTTTATATTCCTCAATTGAGGCGTGGAACTCAGTCATATGAGGGCCAAAAAGAGGATTCATCTTTGATGTTTCATGGTATAGGGGGGAGCTTTTTCAACTCAAAAGGTATGTAAAAATACTGTTCATTGACATCTTATATTTTTGATGTGCTCACATTTAGGCATTATGCCTATATCTCATCTTTATAAGATATCTAATAATCTTTATCATGTTTATACTGGTAAGATATCTTATAAACTTTATGAGATATCTGATGTGTTTTATAAGATATCTTATAAACTCCCATTTATATGAGATATCTTATAAACTTTATAAGATATCTCATAACCTTTAAAAGATAACTTATATTTTTATTAGACCTCTTTAAAGATATCTCATAAAATCTATAAGATATCTCAAAAAGTTTATTAGATATGTTATAAACTTTATAAAATATCTTATAAACTTTATGAGATATCTAAGAGACAAATAAAAGTAAATATGGCGTGCCATACTGAAACTTACCATAAATTACCATCATTTGTCAAACAGTCAAAATAAAAAAAAATTCAGGGGGATGTGGAAAATTTAGGGCGGTAGGGATTTTTTTATGTTGGACTTTGGAATGATCTTAGCAACAAAGGAATGAAAGCTCACAACATTGCATGTACATGTAAATTATAAGCTTAAAAAGTATCTGAAATACATACATGTACCTAGTACCTACATGTATTAGTGTGCAAAACATAGCAAGTGTTTCTATTTAAAATTATGTAAATGTCAAAACTTAGCTAGAACACTACATTTACATGTATCATGTATAGTATTATTTTCAAATACCAACTGAATAGGGTAAATTTACAAATTGAAGATTGGCTTCACAGATAACAATTTTCAATGAATGAAACAAGAACTTAATACCAGAAAAATCTATTAGACCACAGATTAGGTTACCAAAAGAAATGGGGGGGGGGGTTCAAAATTAATAAAGATAAGTATTAATTAAATTATTTTCTCTCAAGATTCAAGATTTCAAGATTTTATTATTCACTCAGACGACATATGTTCTATTAGGCATACATGAACCTTCACATAATTAATTTATTTCATGTATTCTATACTTGTAATTTTGTGAACTTAATTTGTATGTACCATAATTTTTGTACTACAGGTCTTAACCAATTATTGTAATTGCGTTTGAACCAATAAATATTATTATTATTATTTATTTTGTTTTATTTTCCATGTTGAGGTGAATCAGTCATGTCAATAAAAATTACTTTTGTTCAAATTTTACTGTTTTAAACTATTATTTTTTACATTGTTAACTTAACCTATTCTTAAGCCAGGAATCTAGGACAAAGTTTTTGTTGGCATTTGTCCCTTTTATGTTTTTTTGGTTTTGTTTCTTACTTTCTTAGGGATCTTTCTGGATTGGACTATGGGAATGTATACATTTGTTTTGACCTTTCGCCAATGGCAAAACAGTGAGCATTGCCTACTGGCCTTGAAGGCTGCTGGGCCGTGCTGGCTGTTTTTCATTGTGTTTTTTTCTTAACAGCCGCTTGTTTATGCCAGGTGTTTGGCATACACTTATTCTGCATCTCATTAATTTTTTATTACAATTGTTTGACCTACATTCATGACATTGTATATGACCTACATGTACTGTCTAGTCTCAAAACATTACTTGTACATGTATGTATCATGATCTATACATGTACCTATAAAAGAAAATAGTGAGATGTGGAATAAGCGTACGTGACAGAAGCCCACAATCAAGCAGCAATTCAGAAAAACCACAATTTGGACAACCACCAATATAAACCTAGTATATATACATGTACATGTATATATCTACATGCATTTTTTAGTAATAACAGATCTATAAATTGCATATTAATTCTCAATTGCTGAATAAAAGTTGTTCATTTAATATTCTACACATGCATTGAATACTGGCATAACATGTATGAAATGAAAGCCTGGACTTGAACTTGAAGAAATTTATGACATAATCTGCCTTGAATTCAATAAAATATATAATAGATTCAAAATTTATAATGAACTTTACAAGCATGATATAAGAGAGCATTTAGGTAAACATCTCAGTTTGACAAATGATTTAGCATAAATTCAAGACTTATATAAGATTAAATAACCTATAGTATTTATGTATCTGTACTACAAACAAGAGGTAGTATTTGCACAAGTTATTTCAATTCTGATAGAGACCTTTGAGTTCAAATCAATTTTAATATACTTCAGGATATTTAACAGGCTCATTGTGTAATATTAAAGCAATTTTGATCAAATGTATTCTTTCAAGAGTAAAGAAAAAATATAAATGGACAAAATGAATCAAACAATTTACATGTACAATCATAGACCTGTATATTAAATAGATTTGCAACTTGTTAATTGTCCAGTATATGTATGAAAATATCACTGGTTGATAAATGAGAGTTGGTTTATTTTTTGAACTACTTTAATGCCTTTCTATGGAATTAATCAGAATAAATTGCATTAAACAGGGAAAAGATTAAGGAATATCTGTATGAAAATTTTATTTAATTTGATTGAGAAATAACCATTTTGTGGCAATTTAAAGTGGAAACTTTACAAAAATTTTGTAAAAAAATGTATTTTCATGAAAACTTGGGTAGTATGGGCTCTTTTAATACTCCTCTAAAGTGCTTAATGTTATAAAAGTTATTTTAACACATTCAAAATCTCAAAACTTTTAAGAATTGCTGTAAAAAAGAATCATGTAAAAATCTTTAATGGTTTTTGAGATGTTAGAGTATAAAGTTGTACATTTCAAATTGTTTATTTTGTACGAAATCTCGTTTTTTTGCATGAGATATTGTGAGATTTCACCAATTTGCAAATCTATTTATATACAGGTCTATGGTACAATGTACATGATTAAGTGATCCAGAGTTAGAGAAATAGCCTGACCACCAGCCCATTAAGACAGTCAATTTTTTGCAGGGCTCACAGGCTAAAATTCATGAAAATTTGACTGTTTATATAGTAAAAAATGTATACAATCATAGGAGAATTTCAATTTAGGACTGGTCACTTTTCCAACAATTTCCTTTCTTGGGTGATCAACTTCAATTTTTTCTGATCATGCTAATTGAACATTCGACATCAGAAATTTATGGAGCAAAATATGATGTACATGCAAATCTATATACAATTAGAAACATCTTCAGTTTGGGAATGCGCACATATGGACTCTGGCTAGCATCATTAGTTGACAACTTGATACCATTTGCATACATATATATAATGCTTATATAACAAAAAATGGTTACTGGGCTGATCAGTCAATAAAACATGTAAAAGCTCTACAGGATAAAACTTGCTTATGCATCATGTCATCATAAGAAACCCATGAGAGATTACATCCTGAGGAGTAGCCGAGTAGGACATGATCTCCCGTGGGTTTTTGATGATGGCTTTAAATTATGTTTATGAAGAACTAACCTCAGAATAGTGAATTAGTGTGACTACATGTATGAAATTGTCTTGTCAATATTATTATCACAAAAGTTAGATGAAATTAAAAATATTTATATAATATCAGTTTCTAGTTTATAATGGTTATCTTCAAACTTTAGATAGTTTTTCATGGCAAACACTTACACTTTTTAATGCCAAATTGACTAACAAATAAAAAATTCAAAGGGTGGGAAACTGTGTTAACATACATGTAGTTGTACACATGTACATCACTACATGCTCAATTTTTTCCTTGTATTTTTTTTTAGTATTTTAATGTGTTTTTTCGTTTAAGGACACATCCACCCATTTACCACCCTTTTAAATGAGAAGGGAATTATACTAGGGTTGCACAATATATCCGTTCCGGATTTGACTCGTCATTAAGACGAGGTCATCAGGGGTCACGGGGAGGAAAAACGACGTCATTCAACATGGGACAAAAGGAACAGCATTTTCTATCAACGATTCTTCTGTAAATATTCATCATATGGGTAAAAATCATTTGCAACTGACAAATTTACCCCCGGACAACATTTCCAACCCATAAAAAATCAATCTTGAACGGAAATAAAGAAATTACTTTCTTTGTCCATTAGCGTGTTGGAACCAGTTTTTCTACCAGTTCCTCCTCTTTTGGCTAAAATAGTGATCCATCCCTCAAATGCGCAACCCGTGTATACTCTTCTACGGGATGCACTGTATGATGATGATCAATATCACAATCCGTGTACCACTTTTTTATTGTATCTAATTTTTTGGTCTTTGCATAATCATATATATTCCTAATCATAATAATTCTTTCTTAATTTTATTATCATTTTGTTTCGCTCAAAGTGGGCACCTTGATTCGTAATAAATAAACATTTTTGTTGTTGTTGTTACTTTTTCAGCGAATTTCTTACCCTGATAAAATGATTTTTAAAATTTGATTTCATAGCTTTAACAAACATGTACTCCAGTTAATTACCTGCTTGGTCCAAGGCCCTGACACCTTCAATTTCAAGTGCGTCCGGACTCGGGTCACTGTCTTTAGCATCACCTTTAGTTCCAGATTTTCGCTGCTTCTTTTTCTTGTTTTTATTGGTAAGCTTTGCCATAGTTTTGTCATTAACTAGCGACGATTTTCTCTGGCTTTTCTTGGCCCCCAATTTTAAATCCATGATCAAAGAAAGGTCCGTAAACACACAAAAACTTTTTGTTTGCCATCTTTATCTGTTGTTATCTTCCATTTCCGTCGGGAGGACCAAATAACCGATAAAATAAACTTTCACTACGCAGAAAAATAAAAAAAAGAGTTCTGTAAAAGGGGATAACAAACATTAAATTTATTCTAAATTACGTAAACTTGACAAAATTAAACAAATTTTGATAAAATGTTGCAATTCTTTCCTCATTATCTCAAATTTACCTGATAGTTCAGAAATTTAACAAACGGAAATGAAGATGTATTGATATATGTTTCTAGGTACTACTTTTTATTCTCACTTCCGGGATAAACAATTCTTCCAAAAATGGCAAGTGCGCCAAATTTAAACACTGCAACAGAACTTGATGATGACGATGACGACCTTTTGTCTAGTTGTTTATCAAATGGTACATATTTTACGTTTTTGAATCTTCGATTTATTGTGATTAGAATTAATTTAAAAAATAAAGATCGACAATTTTAGTTTCAGACACGCCCCTTTTTATAAAAAAAAACAAAACTTTTATTTAGAGTGGGCATATATATACATAAAAAGAAACATAAGAAATGATATGCTTTTGACCAACATAATAAAGATAAAGTGTATTAAAACATAATGAATAGTAGTAAAAATAATTATGCCGCCTTGGAAGGCTGTTTTATTTTTTTTCTGGTACGCTTTCCTGTGGATAAAAATGAGCAAATGACAAAAACCCCAGAAAGACGTCATGATAATCTGGACTAAATGCATAGAAGATATGGAGTATAAGCGTTCTAGGCACAACCTACAATATTATGAAAAACACCGAATCTTAATTTTTAAGCTCCAGGGTAGATTACATAATTAAAGTATATACATATATGCCCATATGAAAATAAAATTTGAAAAATCCACTGATTTAACGGTTTATTATAGTTCTGGTGTAAAATTTACTTAAATAAACATTCAATCACAGTTCTTTTATATCGATCGGTTTCATCTCTCGGCTGAACTGGTAAGTGACAACAAAACGTTATGACTTAGTCTTAGTAACGTAACGTCTTAAAAGTAATTGTTGAATGTCTAAGTTACTTAATGTCATAGAACAATCCAAGGACGTACTATAAATTAGATTGTGTTCTATTTAAAACAGGTTTGTACTTGGAAATAAATAGTTTTTCCTTATTTATTCGTTGATCTTCTGTTGTGGTAGGTGAACATTGGTTCATCGGGAAGATAGAATAATTCGTCACTGTAGATCCGTCACAATTCGAGATGTGCTTGCTTAGAGAAATCATCCTGGTGTACGGCACTCTAATTTGTTGCCTATTCACTGTCATTCTTTGTCTCAGGGTGCTACCTGTCTGTCCTATATAATGCATCCTTTACATGTCATGACGTAAATAAGATTTTCCGAAGAGCACAAGAAATTGTTTTTAATTCAGAAAATTTACCCTGTTTTGAATTTAAATTCAGATCCCTCAATCATATATGCACACACAGGTGACAGCACAATTAAATTTATTACATTTAGAAACTTTTGGCATGTCTGTTGAAGTACTAATTTTGGCATTGGACTCGTCATAGAACAATCAAAGGACGGTGTTCAGTCATGGTATGTCTCTTGGTGTACATGTACTGTAAGTTAGTTGAAGTAAGTCTATTGAAAATAGGATAATGTGGTAGTAGATTATGGACATCATGATGGGTTTTCTTTGGCCATCTATCTGTCTTATTTATTCATGTTATTAACATGATTAATAAAAATAAATGGGATAGATATTGTGGAAATATTTTTTCTAGCAAATAAAAAAATATTCCCTCTGAAAATGTCTCTGCTGTTACTGGTAGATTATTGAATTGAAAATAAATTGTATGTATATCCTCATCAAAAATGTATCAGGCAACAAACATCCTTTTATGTTAGTTACAGTTACTTTCTTAAAAATCGATACGTTTGATTTTTTTACATCAGTCGATTGATGATTCTCAGCTAGCTGTCAGTAACAGCGAGTAACAGGTCTATAGAGAGTTCCTTTACCGTCCTTTTGTTTGTTCTTGTTTTTTGTCTTAGGTTCTCTCTAGTAGAATTGGACTTTGATCAATTTTATTTATATTGTGTGTTTAGTTTTTGTGCTTTGTCTAAGAATATTGATAGGGGGAAGGTTGGGCCCAAAAAACTAGTTTAACCGCGCCACATATTACATGTGCCTGTCCTAAGCCAGGAATCTTTGACAAAGCTTTTGTTTGTACTTGTCTTTTTGATGTTTTCTGTTCCTTGTTTAAGAAGGGGGTCTATCTGTGACTATTTCAGGGCTGGATTTGAATTATATGAATCTTATTTAGACCATGGGCCAATTGCAGAACCGCGAGCAGTGCCAAATGGCCTCGTTGAAGGCTGCTGGCGGTTGTCCATTGTGGTTTTTCTAAATTGCAGTTTAATTGTGGGCTGTGTAGCGTACACTTATTCCACATCTCTTTATTTTCTATTTTGAAAAATTTACATATTGTCATTACAACATGTACAACATGTATAAGGTTAAGAATATATAAGCTTATTTTCCTTGTCCATAATGTTATGTGGTATCTCAGTCATACTCAGAGACTATGGGGGTATGTGGTTGTAAATTGTTTTGAGTAAATTATGACATCTGGCACAAATGTCTGGACCAACCATATCTAAGACCCAAAAAGAATGATGAAGACACGACCATTTGATAATTTTAGCAAATAATGTTTTCGTAATTCCCTGATGTTACTGTACAAAATGTAACAGGACAGACAAATTATAAGTAAAAGATTCTTTAACCCATCTTCATTCTATATGGTAACTGATTTTAAATTGCTAAAATGGCTCATATCACTGATATTAGTCATATGAAGTGTTATGGATATATTTCCTTTCTCGGAATAAAAATGACAACAGAGTTCCAGACAATAAATTTTGCTACGCCTGACACGTGACTCATCAGAGGCACTTTACCAAAAAAACGAAAATGCCAATTATAAAAACCTTCTGGAACCTCTTGTGTCTAGTTCCTAACCAAATTTTTTGGCCAAACAAGGGTGGGGGGACGGTACACCAGTCCTAGATCCACCTTTGTAATTTATTTCAGCCCATCAAGGACCTTTGCAGGCAATGAAAATAAACATTTATCATTTAAAACAGTACATTACATTTCAGACACAACAATACATGTATCATGTATATTAGACAAAAATGTTAGAAACATAATTTATATATTTTTTTTATTTTCAGTAGAAAATGGTGCAGAAAAAGAAACAAAGAAACAAGAAAAAGACAGTGACAGAGAAAGAAACATTATACCCCTGAAGGCTTTTAGGCCTGGGTATTTATGGGTATCGGACATTTCCTCACAGAGTTGGTGTGAACAGCAGCTGTTCTATAAATTCACTGTTCCCGGCATCATAGAAGAGAATCCTGTGATGACAAAAGGAACGGATCTTCATTTACAGAGAGGTATGTTACAGCTTAGAACATCGTCAGAAAACCAACGTGTGATCGGATTATGACGGGTGATGGAGGAGGTAGGACGTAATCACCTGTTGGTTTCTGACGCTGAGCTTAGTTCTACATGTAGTTAAATCCATGATCAAATTATCAACTATTGAGAAATAGTGGGGTATTTGTACATGTACATAACTCAACATCAGTCCTCCTATCTTAAAAGCCCACACCACTGTGTACAACCTTCTAAAAGATTGTGTTAATTGAGTTCAACAGATTCTAATAAATTTGTGTATATCTTGTATGCCTTGCGATATTTTCTTTTCATTTGCAAACATTGTTTTTTACTATACATTAACAGACTCCCATTTTCATTGACCTTATTGTCTTTTTTCAGAACTAGCTGCTCATGATGTTGTACCAGTGGACGTGACGTCAAACGAAGATATCTGGGCCATCAAAACTTTAAATCTAATCAGTGCCATTAACGCCTTCCAGTTTGGACTACCGTTAGCAAGAGAGGTCCCAATCTTTGGTGTGCCGTTTGATGAGGAAGATGTTTTTGTTGTAGGTCTTATTGATGAATTGAGATTTGATGCTGAAAATTACACAATTGATTTGTCAGAACTTAAAACTCGAACATCAAAATTAACTCCTTCAAAAGCGGTAACAAAGCAACATAAAATTCAAGTTATGTTATATAAGAAGTTATTTGACAATTTAGTAAAGGGGCACCTCTCAAAAGATGCAATTGCAAAACATCTTAGACTGGATCTTTCAAAGACATTTGGGGAACCAGTTCTTAAGCATTTACATGATAAAACTATGGAGAATAAGAATCTGGATTCTTTGCTAGACTTTGTCTTTGAGAAAATGCAGTCGTTGACATGCATCAATCAATTACACATAGAATATGTATACCAAGACACATCAGAAACAATAAGTCATGTGACACATCAATATGATGAGGAGGAAATTAGGTCGCTATTTTTAGACTATTTACAATTTTGGAAGGGTCAAAGGTCACCAACTGGTGTGGACATTGAAGAAGCATGGAAATGTCAGCGATGTGACTTTGTAGATGTTTGTGAATGGAGGCAGAGAAAGGCAGAGGAGTGTTCAATGAGGAATATAAAACATAATAAATTAAATTCATAGAATCAAAGACTATAGAGCCTAATCATTTTAATATTTCCACTCTGATCAAAAAGAGGCAAGAATTCCTAAAGGGGCATTGAAGACTCAGTTTCTAAAAAGTAATTAATTTACAAAAAATTGATATTCTGGCTATTTAATTTGTTTAATTAATATTTTGGGTCTTACTACAAAACAAACTACATGTTTGCAATGGCGTTTTGGCAACAGGGCGTTTTGACTTGATACCTTTAACTTCTATCCCTTTTTTTTTTTTTAATTTTTGATATTTTTTATTTCCAACTGTACATTTGTTAGTCAATACATCGAATACTGGTACCTTTTCCCAGCCTCGTTTACAGTTAGTATAATGAAGGATATAATCATTTATTCATTAAGCAGAAAATGTTAGTATTCGTTAGTGGAAAGGTACATCAATGGTAGATAACACATATACAGATGAATTATTTAGTCAACAAACGAGAAAAAAATGTTTATGAAAGATAAGAAATAAAAACAAGACAGAAAAAACTACCCTCCCTCCCCCCAGAAGAATAACTATCAAATGATTTGCTGTCGGCACCGGCCCACTCTATATGTTATAGATACTATTGAAATACATGAAAACTCATGTGTTTTAGGTTGTGATCAGGTTTTTTTATTTTCTACGGATATACGTGTAGTTGAGTAAATATGGATAACTGACACTATTGAAATAAAAATATTATTATTGAAGTAATGCCAGCCAGGGGTTCCAGTAGTTTAGATATTTTTGTGGTGAATTGTTCTTTTGAAATATGGTTTTCTCTAAATTTAAATTTTCCTTGAGATAATTTTTCAACGCTATTATACTAACTTGATCTTCGTTGAGTTTAGTTCGGTATATAAAAAACTTGGAGAGTATTATTATTAGATTCCGGACATAATTTTTTTCATTCTTTTCTAGGTGACCGAAGATAACCAATTCTAAATTTAATGGGAGCTCTATTTGCGTTTCTCTAAAAATAAGTCTATTTAAATCTTCCCAAAGATCATTAATGATTGGGCATGTCCAGAAAAGGTGTTCAATATTTTCTGTTTCTTCATTACAAAAGGAGCATACAGAATTTTGTCGTATATTCATTTTGAATAGTAGTTGATTTGTACCCAAAATTCTGTGAATAATTCTATATTGGAACCATTGCAGTTTGGTATTTTTGGTATAAGAGAAAATTGAGGAATTGATTTTCTTCCACTCATGTATTTTATTTAGAGAAGCGTCCCATTTTTCTTCGCTTTTTACGGTTTCACTTTTGGTCAAAAGTAGATTATACATGTCTTTTGATCCCTTTTCTGATTTAAGAAATATTTTTATCTTGTTTGGTACCAAAGGCCCCATATTCTTTTGTAGATATTGCTCAGTGGTCTTTAATCGTTTTAAATATTTCTTAATAGCTGATAAAATGCCTTGAAATGTAAGGAAGTTTGTATTCATATTGAATATTTCTTGAAATTGCTGAAAAGACATTAAATTTCCATCTTCATCAAGTAAATCATTTATAAGCCATACTCCGGATTTCGCCCAATTCTTGTAAAAGACTTTACAATTGTCTATCATAATATTTTCATTTAGCCAAATGGTTTCTTGGGTTATATTTTCTGGTGTTTGGGTTTCTCTTCCTTTGTTTTCGAGTTCGCCCCACGCATTATTAACCTCATTCCAAAAGGCATTTGTTACTCTGCTGATAATGACCAATATATGCAAAATATTCTGTTTTTGTTTTAGTTTGAATAAAAAATAATTTTGCTAATTTTGATTCACTTTTCAGGAGTCTACGTATCCATGTTAATTTTAAACCTTTTATAAATGCTTCGATATTCAACATTTTTAGACCTCCTTCCATATGGTTCTGACAAAGAACATCTCTTTTGATTTTATCAGGTTTTCCTTCCCAAATGTATGAATATAAGATATTTGTGAGTTTTCTCAAAAGAACATCACTTGGTCTAGGAATTGTTAGGAAAAGATTGTTCATTTTAGAAATCAACAAAGATTTTATAATTGTGATCTTACCAATTGGTGAAAGGACCTGTTTAGACCATTTTTTGATTATATTATCAAAATCTTTTATTTTTTGTTCATAATTGAGATGTTCCATTTCAGTCAGATCTACTGAGAAGTTAATACCCAAGAGTGTGAATCTACTGGAACCCCATTCTAAGCCATGCTTTCTACAAATAGTATCAGTGCTAAATCGTTTTTTCCCAATCCATATTACTTTAGTCTTTTCTAGATTAACTTTCAATCCAGAAAATTCTGCAAATCTACTGAGAATACGGAGAGAAGCATCGAGTGATTCAGGGGTACCATCTAATATTAGGGATGTATCATCTGCATATTGTAAAATTAAAAATTCAGTGTCATCTATAGTAATGCCTTTAATTTCGTTATTATTTCGGACCATGATACCTAGTATTTCCGCACATAAAAGAAATACATAAGGTGAGAGGGGATCTCCCTGTCTACAGCCTCTTTGTACTTCAAAGAATCCAGACAGATGACAATTCTGAGTTACTGCTGATTTTATATTTTTGTAAAAAGTTTTAACCCAGTGTCTAATAGAATCACCAAAATTAAAGAAAGTTAATACTTGGACGATGAAAGTCCACGATATAGAATCAAACGCTTTTTCAAAATCAATGAGGAGGAGAATACCAGGAATATCTCTTTCTTCAGTTATGTGAAGGATGTCATAAATTAGTCGGGTATTTTCCCCAATGAACCTTCCTGGTATGAATCCAGTCTGGTCTGAGTCTATTATATATGTTAATACCTTTTTAATTCTTTCTGCTATACAGCTAGACCCAAGTTTATACACTGTATTTAGTAGACTTATCGGACGCCAATTTTTCATGAAATGTCTTGGTTTGTCTCCCTTTGGGATACAAGTAATAACCCCAAGCTTTTGTGTCAATGACATTTCCCCAACCCTGTATCCATAATTTAATGAACGTAATACGAAAAAGCCAAGATCTCTCCAAAAAAATTTAAAAAATTCTGGTGTATAGCCATCAGAGCCTGGACTTTTACCATTTTTTAATCTTTTCACACTGGCTGTCAATTCTTCATATGTAATTTCTCCTTCTAATGAAAGTTTATCATTTTCTGATACTCTTGGGATATTAGGAAATGTGATTTCATCGTTAATATTTATATTTGATATGGACTCTTGTTTAGTATACAATTTTTGATAGAAAAGTTTTGCTTCATCCAATATTTGGGATTGGTTTTCTATTATTCCATTCTCAGTTACAAGCTTAGGAATAGTTTTGTTGATGAAATTTTTTGTCTCCAAATTTAGAAAGTAATTAGATGGCTTTTCACCTTCTTCTATTTGCTGTATTTTTGATCTTATATACTGTCCTTGCATTTTAGCTTGTCTTATTATTGTTAATTCTGTTTTCTTTTGCTCTAATTCATTCATATGGTCTCTAGATTCTAGAAATTCTTCAAGTTTTTCAATTTCATTTATAAGCTTTTTTTCTCTTTCATTTTGAACTCTCTTTTTGAATGATGAATATGATATTGTTTTACCTCTAATCTCCATTAATAAGGTTTCCAAGAACAACTGATCATTAATTGTAAATTGTAGAACTGATGAGTCTATGTTTTTAATAGATTCTCTGTCATATACTAAAGAACCATACTGTTCCTTACATTTTGCTATTACTTCTTTTACTATTTTGACATAGTCTGGATCGAATAGAAGAGAGTTATTGAATTTCCAGAGGCCTTTACCAATAGTGAAATCATTCATTTTTATCTCGAGTACTATGGGTGAGTGATCAGATCTATAACTGCTTTGTATATTAACATCATGCACATACTGATTCAAACTTTGTGAAACCAAGAAAAAGTCTAACCTAGCTTGTTTAAGAGGATTAAACTTCTATCCCTGATTGTTCATGTATACATATATGAAAATATGACTCAAGGTCAAATCTTATGATTGTGGCATACATATACATGTATCATGTGTATGGTCATTTCTACTTGCATATGTAAAGCCTAAAGCATATCTAGAAGATGAGAAACCCAGTCTTTCCATCTGTTTGTCAAAAGGTGAACCTGTACATTGTGTTATCTGAATTCTCCCCAAAAAACTTCCAATCTTCTCTTTTGACATGTTTGTTATGATTTTGAGGTACCAATGTCAAAAGAAGGAAAGGCCAAAGACAAAACCAGTAAAAACAAATGAGAACAGCAAAAAGAAATCCAACACCCAACAACACAAACTCATGTCGTAAGGAGAGTTAATTCAGGTGTTCTGGAGAGTAAGCAGTTTTGTCTTGCTAGCACACCTGTTTTTTTTCGCATTTTGATATTGTTTTCTACTAATTTGTAATGCAGGTCCTCTCTTTTGATAGGTTTTATAACATAATATTATATCACATAGCATATACTACATTTTTATTGTTTGTTTTTTTTTTAGCTCACCCCCACCTGACCCATAGAGTCATGTGAGCTATATTGCCATCACTTGGAGTCTTTCATCTTCTTAAAAAATCTTCTTTTTGAAAACTACTGAAGGGATTGCTTTGAAACTTTACACACATCATTTATGAGAAGTCCTCTACCAAGATTGCAAAAATTGTGACTGATGACAAAACAACATGGCTGCTGTTGCTAAAAATAGAACAAGGGGGTCAGACACAAACTCTTGGCTTAAAAATCAAAAAGTACAATAAATTATAGCTAAAGAAAATCTGATGCAACTTTCTTTCTTCAGCATGAAAAGCTATACAAAAGTCTGTATTAAGTTGAAGTTGTCAGATGACCCCTTATAAGAGATATGCCTTTAGGAGTAAAAATGGGGTATTTCATGTTTTTATTTGTTTTTAGAATAAAAACTATAACAGAAACTGAAAGAGAACAGGCTGTCTGCTTGCTCAAACCTTTAGCACATTGAGCTCTACAAAACTTTCCGTTTTAAAATTCTCAGATTACCCCTTACAGGGGTTTTGGCCTTAAGGTGAAAAACAGCACTTCTTCCTGTCTTTTATTTTGACTATAGCTATATATAGAATGAAAACTGTTGCCTTTGCCTTTTAGCTATAAAAGATCAAGAAAAGCATTTGTTTGCTTAAATGTTTGGCTATTTGTGCACTACAAAAACTTTTATTGGTGGAAGTTGCATGATGACCCTTCATTGAAGATTTTTGCCTCGGATGCCCCAAAAAACGTTCATTCCATTCCATTAGTTATTAAAGTCAGGTGATCATTCAGCATCTTGTTTTTTGATTCATAGTATTTGTGCAGGAAAATCGTGCTGCTTTATTTGGGAGAGTATCCCTGCTGAATTTTACATGTATGAACAAAATGTTCCCTAAAAGCTGTGCAACATCAATTTTGCTAATGTCAGACACAGTATAAAACCTTTTCATTCCCAAATTGAATATTGTAAACTGTTTAATACATTATTTAATATGCATAAGAAATATACACTTTGCAAAATTTTAAAGAATCTTATTCAAATTATTAGATCAACTGACCCTGAGCTATTGCAGTCCGTTTTAGCTCACCTGGACCAAACCAAAGGTCCATGTGAGCTATTGCCATCACTTGGCATCCGTCGTCGTCGTCTTCATCGTCCGTTAACAATTTTTCAAAAATCTTCTCCTCTGAAACTGCTGAACAGAATTCAATGAAACTTAGTATGTTTGATCCTTAGGGCGTCCTGCACCAAACTTGTGTTTCGATTTTTGATCCGTCAAAAAACATGGCCACCGTTACTAAAAATAGACCAGGGGGTCACACTACTGTTTTTGGCTTGTAAATCAAAAAGTATAAGAGATAGATAAAATCTGATGCAAGCTACTGCTTCAGCATCAAAAGTTCTACAAAAGTCTTCTTTGAGTCGGAGTTCTCAGATGACCCCTTATAGGGGTTACGGCCCCTAAAAGGCGAAAAATAGTGTTTTTGGCCTGTAGAATGAAAACTTGTGCAGATAGAGATAAGCTGTTGCTTGCTTAAATGTTCAGCTCAATTAGCTCTCTCTACAAAAATCTCCATATGGGCGAAGTTGTCAGATGACCCCTTATAGGGATTACAGCCCCTTAAAGGCGAAAAATAGTGTTTTTGGTCCGTAGAATGAAAAATATTGCAGATAGAGAAAAGCTGTTGCTTGCTTAAATGTTCAACTCATTTAGCTCTACAAAAGTCTTCATTGGGACAAAGTTGTCAGATGACCCCTTATAGGGGTTACGGCCCCTTAAAGGCAAAAAATAGTGTTTTTGGCCTATAGAATAGAGAAAAGCTGTTGCTTGCTTAAATGTTCAGCTCATTTAGCTCTACAAAGTTCTTCTAGGGTTGACATCAACCTGGTGAGCGATTCAGGCTCATATGTGCGTCTTGTTTCTAAATTGCACTTATTAAGCTCAGTATCTTAAACACTTGACAAGATATTTGAGAAATTTAAATTTCATATTGTTTAGCACATTAAGACCTTCAAATTATTTAACAGGGTCAAAGGTGTAGGATCATTCCTTTTTGGAGTTCGAACGTCAAAATTGAAAATTTCAATCTCAGCCGTTCCACATTGTATTACAAACTACTAAAAATAAAGAAAAGCTGCTTATTACGAAATTGCTTAGTTAGTCCAGTCCTACAAAACACTGCTTGCTAAAACATTCAGTCACCATTGGGTTGAAGTTGTCAGATGACCCCTTATAAGGGTGATGGCCCTTTAAATGTCAAAAATAGCGTTTTTTCAAGTTTTTGCCCTATACATTTACATTTATGAAGAATGAAAACTATTGCAGACAGAAAAAAAAGATGTTGCTTGCTTAAACCTTCAGCTTAATGAGCTCTACAATTTCTCTATTGGGACCAAATTGCCAATGACCCCTTACTGGCTTAGAGGGATTATGGCCCTTTAAAGCTAAAAAAACAAGGTATAATTGAAACTGGATGCAGTTTCGAATGTCTCCCAAACGAAGTCCCTTTCATCTCATGTGAAAAATTTGGGCAGGGTGTTCCCTATAATACAAGGTTTACAGAAATCCCAGGGGTAAGCAAAATCCTGGAAATGCCTTTAAATGCATTTTTAGAACCTCATGCAAAAAAATTTGGCAGGGGTTCCCCTAAAAGACAAGTTTTACAAAAGTACCACTGGTAAGCAAAATCCTGGAAATGCCTTTAAATGCATTTTTAGAACCTCATGGAAAAAAATTGGGCAGGGGTTTCCCTATTTTCACAAGGTATTTAACTCTCATATAAAATGATTTGTCTTATTATGAGAAGTTATAATATATAGTTATAGGGTGGGGATTTCAATGGTTTTAATAAAAATTAGTATTTTATCATTTGAGGGGGTGGGGAATGACCCCCTCAGAGCCCCCTATGGTACCAAATGATTTGCCTTATCATAAGGAATAATAATATATATGGTTATAGGGTGGGGATCTCAATGGTTTTAAAAATATTTAGTATTTTAATATTTGAGGGGGTGGGGCATAACCCCCCTCAAACCCGCATTTGGTACCAAATGGTTTGTTTTATCATGAGGAGCAATAATATATATGGTTATAGGGTGGGGATCTCAATAGTTTTCAGAATATTTAGTATTTTATCATTTGAGGGGGTGGGGCATGACCCCCCTCACACCCCCCTACGATACCATATGATTGGTCTTATCATAAGGACTAAAAATATATTTGGTTATAGGGTGGGGATCTGAATGGTTTTCAGAATATTTAGTATTTTATCATTTGAGGGGGTGGGGCATGACCCCCCTCACACACCCCTACAATACCATATGATTGGTCTTATCATAAGGAATAATAATATATATGGTTATAGGGTGGGGATCTCAATGGTTTTCAGAATATTTAGTATTTAATCATTTGAGGGGGTGGGGCATGACCCCCCCCCTCAGACCCCCCTACAATACCATATGATTGGTCTTATCATAAGGAGTAATAATATATATGGTTATAGGGTGGGGATCTCAATGGTTTTCAGAATATTTAGTATTTTATCATTTGAGGGGGTGGGGCATGACCCCCTCAGACCCCCCTAAGATACCATATGATTGGTCTTATCATAAGGAGTAATAATATATATGGTTATAGGGTGGGGATCTCAATGGTTTTCAGAATATTTAGTATTTTATCATTTGAGGGGGTGGGGCATGACCCCCCTCAGACCCCCCCTACGATACCATATGATTGGTCTTATCATAAGGAGTAATAATATATATGGTTATAGGGTGGGGATCTCAATGATTTTCAGAATATTTAGTATAATATCATTTGAGGGGGTGGGGCATGACCCCCCTCAGACCCCCCCTTGTGGACCCAAATGGTTTGTTTTATCATAAGGAGTAATAATATATATGGTTATAGGGTGGGGCTCTCAATGGTTTTCAAAATATTAAGTGTTTTGTTATTTGAAGGGGTGGGGCATGACCCCCTCCCTTCAGACCCCCCCTACGATACCATATGATTGGTCTTATCATAAGGAGTAATAATATATAAGGTTATAGGGTGGGGATCTCAATGGTTTTCAGAATATTTAGTATTATATCATTTGAGGGGTGGGGCATGACCCCCCTCAGACCCCCCCTTGTGGACCCAAATGGTTTGTTTTATCATAAGGAGTAATAATATATATGGTTATAGGGTGGGGCTCTCAATGGTTTTCAAAATATTAAGTGTTTTGTTATTTGAAGGGGTGGGGCATGACCCCCCCCCCCACTTAAGACAACGAAACGGAGGGTTTACCATAATACCTTTCCACTACGTTTACTTAGATATCCAAGTTAAGTGAGTATTTCAAAGTTAAGATCGCATATTAAGTTATATCACTTTTCCCATAGACTTCTTTAGTAAAATTTTGCAACCCCACCCCCTTTTGTGACCCCCAAAACCCATGTTCCCTTCAACATATTGAAATTTTTTTTTCAGGAGGCGCATCTACGAATATGGGCCTTTCAAGTCATATGATATCAAACGATTCTGTCCAACGGTTTCTGAGAAACAGTGCACACAAGTGTTCGAAAAATCGCGCCCGGAAAGAAGAAAAATAATAATAATTAAAAAGTCATTTGTTCAGAGAACAAATGTGAGGTCTTTCCCTGTCTTATGTTTTTGTTATGGTATTTTATACAAGTACTAAAGACATTTGAGTCACTTTGTTTATGACAAGATGTTGCCAATTATTGTTATATAGACTCCAGAATGAAGATCAGGGGGCATGGAGTCAGAAAAAGTATGGTTGCTAAGGACTTTAATGTCGGTTGCTATGGACTAGGGGTTACTTCCGGTTGAAAAAACTTAACCCTAAACTCAAAAAGTAGTCTTGGTTTAGAATATATATGGTTGCTATGGACTTTTCATTAATGTTACCTTGTTGCTAGGGAATGACCTTGACCTCTGACCTTTGATCTTGGACTCAAATTGTAGCTCTTTATATACTGATTCATTTAAGTATACATGTTTACTATACTATCTGTTATGGTTTTCAAGTTATTGGCAAAAAACGTGTTTCGCAAAACTTGTTTTGGCCGCCATTTTGAAATCGTTCAACCAAATCATGTACTGTTTGGGTTCAAATTGTAGGTAATTTAATCCTCTTTCAAATGAACCCTATGTTTCATTCATCATCTTTTATGGTTTAAAAGTTATTAACAAAAAATCATTTTAAAAATAAGAATCAAGGGCAATAACTCAAAAACTACAAGTTTTACGCTTTCGCACCTGAAACACTTTTTGTAGATTTCGACATGGCGAACATTTTTTCCATGTATTGTCCGCTTCAATTTTGTACGGTTTAAGTGCTATTTCATAAAAACTGTTTACGGTGTCAGCCATCTTGAAAATGGCTGCCCGTAACCATTCGACTTTTGTCTTAAATTGAAGGACATATAATGACGGTCACAAAAAACCTATATGTTTACTATATTATCTCTGACGGTTTAAAAGTTATAAGCCAAAAACGGATAAGCCGAAACGCGTTAAGGGCCATAACTCGAAAACGGTTTGTCGTACAGTGTTCGACCCTTTATATCAAATAAAGATCTAAATGAGAGGAGTATTTTTCCCATTACATGTCTGCTTCAATTTTGTATGGTTTTTGAGCTATACTGCAAACAAGGTGTGCCATGACCTCTGACCTTGAGATTTGACCTTTGACCTTGACATTTTTAAATGTAACATAGGTCACCTAGGATGATTGGTGAAGGTCCCAAGTCTCTAGGACTAACCGTTTTGAAGAAAAAAAAATTGACGTGTCGCGACAGGTTTCGACTCAAAAACGCGTAACCAGGAAGTTGATCGAAAAAATTTTTTTTGCATGATGAAATGTTGCCAGGAGTCCAGCAACATTTCCCACACTTTAGATTTTTTATACCGGTTACGGTTTCTGAGATTATCTGATAACAAGGGTTTTCAGTCTGGGGCAGATAACTCTGTTACTAAAAATAGCTCGGTTTTCAGGTTGCGGTCAAGGCGAGTCTGGGTATGACCGAGTTAACGCAAGAAGTATCGTAAAGATATGTCGCGACACTTTTGCGACATTCACAGCGGAAAAGAAGAAGAAAAATAATAATAATAATTAAAAAGTCATTTGTTCAGAGAACAAATGTGAGGTCTTTCCCTGTCTTATGTTTTTGTTATGGTATTTTATACAAGTACTAACGACATTTGAGTCACTATGTTTATGACAAGATGTTGCCAATCATTGTCATATAGGCTCCAGAATGAAGATCAGGGGGCCTAGAGTAAGAAAAAGTATGGTTGCTAAGGACTTTAATGTCGGTTGCTATGGACTAAATGTCACTTCTGGTTAAAAAAAACTTACCTCTAAACTCAGAAAGTAGTCTTGATTAAGAATATGTATGGTTGCTATGGAATTTTCATTAAGGTTACCTTGTTGCTAGGGAATGACCTTGACCGATGACCTTTGACCTTGGACTCAAATTGTAGCTCTTTGCATTCTGATTCATTTAAGTATACATGTTTACTATACTTTCTGTTATGGTTTTCAAGTTATTGGCAAAAAACGTGTTTCGCGAAACTTGTTTTGGCCGCCATTTTGAAACCGTTCAACCGAATCATGTACTGTTTGGGTTCAAATTGTAGGTAATTTAATTCTCTTTCACTTGAACCCTATGTTTCATTCACCATCTTTTATGGTTAAAAAGTTATAAACAAAAAATCATTTTAAAAATATGAATCAAGGGCGATAACTCAATGACAAGTTTTACGCTTTCGCACCTGAAGCATTTTTTTGTAGATTTCGACATGGCGAACATTTTTCCCATGTATTGTCCGCTTCAATTTTGTATGGTTTAAATGTTATTTCATAAAAACTGTTTACGGTGTCAGCCATTTTGAAAATGGCTGCCCGTAACCATTCGACTTTGGTCTTAAATTGAAGGACCTATAATGACGGTCACAAAAAACCCATATGTTTACTATATTATCTCTGACGGTTTAAAAGTTATAAGCCAAAAACGGATAAGCCGAAACGCGTTAAGGGCCATAACTCGAAAACGGTTTGTCGTACAGTGTTCGACCCTTTATATCAAATAAAGGTCTAAATGAGACGAGTATTTTTCCCATTACATGTCTGTTTCAATTTTGTATGGTTTTTGAGCTATACTGCAAACAAGGTGTGCCATGACCTCTGACCTTGAGATTTGACCTTTGACCTTGACATTTTTGGATGTAACATATGTTAGCTAGAATGATTGGTGAAGGTCCCAAGTCTCTAGGACTAACCGTTTTGGAGAAAAAAAATGACGTGTCGCGACACTTTTCGAGTCAAAAACGCGTAACCAGGAAGTTGATCGAAATTATTTTTTTTGCGTGACGAATCATGAACAGGAGTCTAGCAACACTTTCCCCACTTCAGATTTTTGATAACGGTTACAGTTTTCAAGTTAATCTGCAAACAAGGTTTTTGGGTTACGGGCAGATAACTCCGTTACTAAAAATAGATCGGTTTCACAGGGTCGGTCAATGCGAGTACACGTATGACCAAATAATGGTACCAAGTATCGAAAAGATATGTCGCGGCACTTTTCGTATATTGATGGCAGAAAAGAAGAAAAATAATAAATTTATTGCGACACTGTTATTTATAGGTTAGTATGGTGTCGCGCGCTCTACGTCATATTTAAATAAAACTACGACTCTATTTTTTTTAAATCTCAGTCGAGGAGAGAATTTTGAACGATACACATCTATTTTATTTCATTCACATCAGTTTACTATATTATGGAATACATGGTCGTCGCGCCTGAGTTACTTCATAATTTGGAAGCACCTGCATGCCTATAGGAAATTATGACATTTGTTGTCAGAGACTTGACCGACATTCATAACAGTTAAAATTGTGTTGAACTTTGATTATTCTTGGTAATTAAAGTGGATTTCAGTGATTTCATTCAACTTTAAAATCAGGAAACACGTTTCTATAGGAAAATCACAAGAAATAAGTCAGGATTTTTTGCATTTTACGGGTATGCAGAACATTTAAATTTTGAAAAAGTCAGAAACGGAAGGGATTTTTTTTTAAAAAGGGACCTTTGGTCCAAATATTTGGCTAGGATTTGGGCCATATTTGACAGCATTTTGGCACTTCCGGTTAATTTGGCAAAAGTACAAAAAGGAGTCAATTTACGTTTTTTGACATTTCTAAATTTTAAAAAAGAACATTTTTTTTCAAAAACAAAGAGAGCCCAGCCCAATTCTTTGAAAGAGGCCAGTCAGGCACATGTCTACGGAGAGCGGGCACCAAAAGATTTGGATCGGAAAACTTTTGGCTAAAATAGCGATTTTTTAGTGAAAACTGCAAAGGGGCGTAACTTCAAAATGGGACCATATTAAGACATGATCTTCAGCTAAAAAGCGAGAACTCAGCAACCTAAGCAACTGTTCAAAATTTCAGCCCGATCGAAAGATGTAGCAGTTTATCTGCACACAACATTTAATTTAAAAAAGGCCCGCGGGGGCATAAATCAAAAACTTGGATAGGTACGAGCTCCCAGGGTGAGCTGTGCTTGTGTTTGAAGTAGTTCTAGCAGTCCTCCAAATTTCAGCCAAATCTGTTCAGAAATGGCGAAACCATTCATTTTTTTTAAGTCTAAGTGTTGTTAAATAAGAATTGGAACAAGAATATTAAATTAAACATTCAGTAACAATGTGTTTTTGGCCACCGTGGCAAGTACCATAACTCCATCATAGTTGGTCATATTTAAACTTTGTAAAATCTCGATATAACTTTAGACCAGACAAAAATAAGCATGAAGCAGTTATATATATCTTAACCTTTAAAACAATCAATATTTTTGGACAGTTTCGGTCGCAGTTTATCGGTCCTCTGTTTTCGTTGTCCAATAATATAGTCCTTATTAAAAATATAATATACTGTTTAAAGATGTATCTATGAATCTTTATTTAGTGCAATTAATTGCTTATATTATTCAATGATGGTTTAGTATCAAATTTTGGGAATTAAAAGAGATAAAACTTGATTTAGCATTAAAAGGCGTGCATTGTCTTCCGCACGTCTTGCTAAAAAGAGACTGAAAATTTCCTGCAAAAAATAAGAAAATGATTTTTTTTTGTTTTTGTTGATATGACCTTGACCTTTATATTTTTGGATGTACCATAGGTCACCTAAAATGAATGATGAAAGTTTTGAGGTTCTACGACTAACGGTTCTAAAAATAGAAATTTTTACGTTTTTGTCAATTCGCGACTCAAAATTGCGTAACCGTGACACTTTTCGAAAAACTTTTTTTGGGGTGACAAATCATAACCAGGAGTGAGGTAACAATATCCACTCTTCAGAATTTTTATAACGGTTACAGTTTTTGAGTTAATCTGCAAACAAGGTTTTCCGGTCCGGGGCAGATAACTCCGTTACTTAAAATAGATCGGTTTCACAGGGTCAGTCAGGGCATCTCCAAGTATGACCGACTAAAGGTACTAAGTATCAAAATTATATGTCGCGACACTTTTTTTATATTGGGCGCGGAAAAAAAATTTTGAAAGTGTAAATAAGAAATACAGTAAGGTCTTCCCTTTGGAAAGGGAAAGACCTTAATAAATAGGGAAAGCAGTACTTTTTATGGTTGATTCAGACTTATTTTGACCAAAATAGGTATGTTAGAGCATTTTTTACCATTTAAAACCAATAATGCTAAATTTGAATTTTTTGGGTAAAAAGGGGGAGGGGGGAAAATTCAAATTTGCTTAATATTGATAATTATGATATTTAAATGACTTAAAATGGTCTTGGTGGTCACCTTGAGATGATTTAATCATAAAAGGTCATTCAAGGTCATACGTATAGGGCGTACAAAGAATCGGTACAATTTTCACAAAAATCAAGACGCGTTGAAAATTAAAAAAAATTCATGGAATTTTTTTGTATAATCTACTAGAAGAACTCCTGGCGGACATCATATCAAAAAAAAACCGCACAAAAATGTTTCAAATAAGGGCTGAAAAATTGACTTGAAGATAAAACCCATTGTCCTAGAAAATGACCTTTTTTGTTTTTGTTGATATGACCTTGACCTTTATATTTTTGGATGTACCATAGGTCACCTAAAATGAATGATGAAAGTTTTGAGGTTCTACGACTAACGGTTCTAAAAATAGAAATTTTTACGTTTTTGTCAATTCGCGACTCAAAATTGCGTAACCTTGACACTTTTCGAAAAACTTTTTTTGGGGTGACAAATCATAACCAGGAGTGAGGTAACAATATCCACTCTTCAGAATTTTTATAACGGTTACAGTTTTTGAGTTAATCTGCAAACAAGGTTTTCCGGTCCGGGGCAGATAACTCCGTTACTTAAAATAGATCGGTTTCACAGGGTCAGTCAGGGCATCTCCAAGTATGACCGACTAAAGGTACTAAGTATCAAAATTATATGTCGCGACACTTTTTTTATATTGGGCGCGGAAAAAAAATTTTGAAAGTGTAAATAAGAAATACAGTAAGGTCTTCCCTTTGGAAAGGGAAAGACCTTAATAAATAGGGAAAGCAGTACTTTTTATGGTTGATTCAGACTTATTTTGACCAAAATAGGTATGTTAGAGCATTTTTTACCATTTAAAACCAATAATGCTAAATTTGAATTTTTTGGGTAAAAAGGGGGAGGGGGGAAAATTCAAATTTGCTTAATATTGATAATTATGATATTTAAATGACTTAAAATGGTCTTGGTGGTCACCTTGAGATGATTTAATCATAAAAGGTCATTCAAGGTCATACGTATAGGGCGTACAAAGAATCGGTACAATTTTCACAAAAATCAAGACGCGTTGAAAATTAAAAAAAATTCATGGAATTTTTTTGTATAATCTACTAGAAGAACTCCTGGCGGACATCATATCAAAAAAAAACCGCACAAAAATGTTTCAAATAAGGGCTGAAAAATTGACTTGAAGATAAAACCCATTGTCCTAGAAAATGACCTTTTTTGTTTTTGTTGATATGACCTTGACCTTTATATTTTTGGATGTACCATAGGTCACCTAAAATGAATGATGAAAGTTTTGAGGTTCTACGACTAACGGTTCTAAAAATAGAAATTTTTACGTTTTTGTCAATTCGCGACTCAAAATTGCGTAACCGTGACACTTTTCGAAAAACTTTTTTTGGGGTGACAAATCATAACCAGGAGTGAGGTAACAATATCCACTCTTCAGAATTTTTATAACGGTTACAGTTTTTGAGTTAATCTGCAAACAAGGTTTTCCGGTCCGGGGCAGATAACTCCGTTACTTAAAATAGATCGGTTTCACAGGGTCAGTCAGGGCATCTCCAAGTATGACCGACTAAAGGTACTAAGTATCAAAATTATATGTCGCGACACTTTTTTTATATTGGGCGCGGAAAAAAAATTTTGAAAGTGTAAATAAGAAATACAGTAAGGTCTTCCCTTTGGAAAGGGAAAGACCTTAATAAATAGGGAAAGCAGTACTTTTTATGGTTGATTCAGACTTATTTTGACCAAAATAGGTATGTTAGAGCATTTTTTACCATTTAAAACCAATAATGCTAAATTTGAATTTTTTGGGTAAAAAGGGGGAGGGGGGAAAATTCAAATTTGCTTAATATTGATAATTATGATATTTAAATGACTTAAAATGGTCTTGGTGGTCACCTTGAGATGATTTAATCATAAAAGGTCATTCAAGGTCATACGTATAGGGCGTACAAAGAATCGGTACAATTTTCACAAAAATCAAGACGCGTTGAAAATTAAAAAAAATTCATGGAATTTTTTTGTATAATCTACTAGAAGAACTCCTGGCGGACATCATATCAAAAAAAAACCGCACAAAAATGTTTCAAATAAGGGCTGAAAAATTGACTTGAAGATAAAACCCATTGTCCTAGAAAATGACCTTTTTTGTTTTTGTTGATATGACCTTGACCTTTATATTTTTGGATGTACCATAGGTCACCTAAAATGAATGATGAAAGTTTTGAGGTTCTACGACTAACGGTTCTAAAAATAGAAATTTTTACGTTTTTGTCAATTCGCGACTCAAAATTGCGTAACCTTGACACTTTTCGAAAAACTTTTTTTGGGGTGACAAATCATAACCAGGAGTGAGGTAACAATATCCACTCTTCAGAATTTTTATAACGGTTACAGTTTTTGAGTTAATCTGCAAACAAGGTTTTCCGGTCCGGGGCAGATAACTCCGTTACTTAAAATAGATCGGTTTCACAGGGTCAGTCAGGGCATCTCCAAGTATGACCGACTAAAGGTACTAAGTATCAAAATTATATGTCGCGACACTTTTTTTATATTGGGCGCGGAAAAAAAATTTTGAAAGTGTAAATAAGAAATACAGTAAGGTCTTCCCTTTGGAAAGGGAAAGACCTTAATAAATAGGGAAAGCAGTACTTTTTATGGTTGATTCAGACTTATTTTGACCAAAATAGGTATGTTAGAGCATTTTTTACCATTTAAAACCAATAATGCTAAATTTGAATTTTTTGGGTAAAAAGGGGGAGGGGGGAAAATTCAAATTTGCTTAATATTGATAATTATGATATTTAAATGACTTAAAATGGTCTTGGTGGTCACCTTGAGATGATTTAATCATAAAAGGTCATTCAAGGTCATACGTATAGGGCGTACAAAGAATCGGTACAATTTTCACAAAAATCAAGACGCGTTGAAAATTAAAAAAAATTCATGGAATTTTTTTGTATAATCTACTAGAAGAACTCCTGGCGGACATCATATCAAAAAAAAACCGCACAAAAATGTTTCAAATAAGGGCTGAAAAATTGACTTGAAGATAAAACCCATTGTCCTAGAAAATGACCTTTTTTGTTTTTGTTGATATGACCTTGACCTTTATATTTTTGGATGTACCATAGGTCACCTAAAATGAATGATGAAAGTTTTGAGGTTCTACGACTAACGGTTCTAAAAATAGAAATTTTTACGTTTTTGTCAATTCGCGACTCAAAATTGCGTAACCGTGACACTTTTCGAAAAACTTTTTTTGGGGTGACAAATCATAACCAGGAGTGAGGTAACAATATCCACTCTTCAGAATTTTTATAACGGTTACAGTTTTTGAGTTAATCTGCAAACAAGGTTTTCCGGTCCGGGGCAGATAACTCCGTTACTTAAAATAGATCGGTTTCACAGGGTCAGTCAGGGCATCTCCAAGTATGACCGACTAAAGGTACTAAGTATCAAAATTATATGTCGCGACACTTTTTTTATATTGGGCGCGGAAAAAAAATTTTGAAAGTGTAAATAAGAAATACAGTAAGGTCTTCCCTTTGGAAAGGGAAAGACCTTAATAAATAGGGAAAGCAGTACTTTTTATGGTTGATTCAGACTTATTTTGACCAAAATAGGTATGTTAGAGCATTTTTTACCATTTAAAACCAATAATGCTAAATTTGAATTTTTTGGGTAAAAAGGGGGAGGGGGGAAAATTCAAATTTGCTTAATATTGATAATTATGATATTTAAATGACTTAAAATGGTCTTGGTGGTCACCTTGAGATGATTTAATCATAAAAGGTCATTCAAGGTCATACGTATAGGGCGTACAAAGAATCGGTACAATTTTCACAAAAATCAAGACGCGTTGAAAATTAAAAAAAATTCATGGAATTTTTTTGTATAATCTACTAGAAGAACTCCTGGCGGACATCATATCAAAAAAAAACCGCACAAAAATGTTTCAAATAAGGGCTGAAAAATTGACTTGAAGATAAAACCCATTGTCCTAGAAAATGACCTTTTTTGTTTTTGTTGATATGACCTTGACCTTTATATTTTTGGATGTACCATAGGTCACCTAAAATGAATGATGAAAGTTTTGAGGTTCTACGACTAACGGTTCTAAAAATAGAAATTTTTACGTTTTTGTCAATTCGCGACTCAAAATTGCGTAACCTTGACACTTTTCGAAAAACTTTTTTTGGGGTGACAAATCATAACCAGGAGTGAGGTAACAATATCCACTCTTCAGAATTTTTATAACGGTTACAGTTTTTGAGTTAATCTGCAAACAAGGTTTTCCGGTCCGGGGCAGATAACTCCGTTACTTAAAATAGATCGGTTTCACAGGGTCAGTCAGGGCATCTCCAAGTATGACCGACTAAAGGTACTAAGTATCAAAATTATATGTCGCGACACTTTTTTTATATTGGGCGCGGAAAAAAAATTTTGAAAGTGTAAATAAGAAATACAGTAAGGTCTTCCCTTTGGAAAGGGAAAGACCTTAATAAATAGGGAAAGCAGTACTTTTTATGGTTGATTCAGACTTATTTTGACCAAAATAGGTATGTTAGAGCATTTTTTACCATTTAAAACCAATAATGCTAAATTTGAATTTTTTGGGTAAAAAGGGGGAGGGGGGAAAATTCAAATTTGCTTAATATTGATAATTATGATATTTAAATGACTTAAAATGGTCTTGGTGGTCACCTTGAGATGATTTAATCATAAAAGGTCATTCAAGGTCATACGTATAGGGCGTACAAAGAATCGGTACAATTTTCACAAAAATCAAGACGCGTTGAAAATTAAAAAAAATTCATGGAATTTTTTTGTATAATCTACTAGAAGAACTCCTGGCGGACATCATATCAAAAAAAAACCGCACAAAAATGTTTCAAATAAGGGCTGAAAAATTGACTTGAAGATAAAACCCATTGTCCTAGAAAATGACCTTTTTTGTTTTTGTTGATATGACCTTGACCTTTATATTTTTGGATGTACCATAGGTCACCTAAAATGAATGATGAAAGTTTTGAGGTTCTACGACTAACGGTTCTAAAAATAGAAATTTTTACGTTTTTGTCAATTCGCGACTCAAAATTGCGTAACCTTGACACTTTTCGAAAAACTTTTTTTGGGGTGACAAATCATAACCAGGAGTGAGGTAACAATATCCACTCTTCAGAATTTTTATAACGGTTACAGTTTTTGAGTTAATCTGCAAACAAGGTTTTCCGGTCCGGGGCAGATAACTCCGTTACTTAAAATAGATCGGTTTCACAGGGTCAGTCAGGGCATCTCCAAGTATGACCGACTAAAGGTACTAAGTATCAAAATTATATGTCGCGACACTTTTTTTATATTGGGCGCGGAAAAAAAATTTTGAAAGTGTAAATAAGAAATACAGTAAGGTCTTCCCTTTGGAAAGGGAAAGACCTTAATAAATAGGGAAAGCAGTACTTTTTATGGTTGATTCAGACTTATTTTGACCAAAATAGGTATGTTAGAGCATTTTTTACCATTTAAAACCAATAATGCTAAATTTGAATTTTTTGGGTAAAAAGGGGGAGGGGGGAAAATTCAAATTTGCTTAATATTGATAATTATGATATTTAAATGACTTAAAATGGTCTTGGTGGTCACCTTGAGATGATTTAATCATAAAAGGTCATTCAAGGTCATACGTATAGGGCGTACAAAGAATCGGTACAATTTTCACAAAAATCAAGACGCGTTGAAAATTAAAAAAAATTCATGGAATTTTTTTGTATAATCTACTAGAAGAACTCCTGGCGGACATCATATCAAAAAAAAACCGCACAAAAATGTTTCAAATAAGGGCTGAAAAATTGACTTGAAGATAAAACCCATTGTCCTAGAAAATGACCTTTTTTGTTTTTGTTGATATGACCTTGACCTTTATATTTTTGGATGTACCATAGGTCACCTAAAATGAATGATGAAAGTTTTGAGGTTCTACGACTAACGGTTCTAAAAATAGAAATTTTTACGTTTTTGTCAATTCGCGACTCAAAATTGCGTAACCTTGACACTTTTCGAAAAACTTTTTTTGGGGTGACAAATCATAACCAGGAGTGAGGTAACAATATCCACTCTTCAGAATTTTTATAACGGTTACAGTTTTTGAGTTAATCTGCAAACAAGGTTTTCCGGTCCGGGGCAGATAACTCCGTTACTTAAAATAGATCGGTTTCACAGGGTCAGTCAGGGCATCTCCAAGTATGACCGACTAAAGGTACTAAGTATCAAAATTATATGTCGCGACACTTTTTTTATATTGGGCGCGGAAAAAAAATTTTGAAAGTGTAAATAAGAAATACAGTAAGGTCTTCCCTTTGGAAAGGGAAAGACCTTAATAAATAGGGAAAGCAGTACTTTTTATGGTTGATTCAGACTTATTTTGACCAAAATAGGTATGTTAGAGCATTTTTTACCATTTAAAACCAATAATGCTAAATTTGAATTTTTTGGGTAAAAAGGGGGAGGGGGGAAAATTCAAATTTGCTTAATATTGATAATTATGATATTTAAATGACTTAAAATGGTCTTGGTGGTCACCTTGAGATGATTTAATCATAAAAGGTCATTCAAGGTCATACGTATAGGGCGTACAAAGAATCGGTACAATTTTCACAAAAATCAAGACGCGTTGAAAATTAAAAAAAATTCATGGAATTTTTTTGTATAATCTACTAGAAGAACTCCTGGCGGACATCATATCAAAAAAAAACCGCACAAAAATGTTTCAAATAAGGGCTGAAAAATTGACTTGAAGATAAAACCCATTGTCCTAGAAAATGACCTTTTTTGTTTTTGTTGATATGACCTTGACCTTTATATTTTTGGATGTACCATAGGTCACCTAAAATGAATGATGAAAGTTTTGAGGTTCTACGACTAACGGTTCTAAAAATAGAAATTTTTACGTTTTTGTCAATTCGCGACTCAAAATTGCGTAACCGTGACACTTTTCGAAAAACTTTTTTTGGGGTGACAAATCATAACCAGGAGTGAGGTAACAATATCCACTCTTCAGAATTTTTATAACGGTTACAGTTTTTGAGTTAATCTGCAAACAAGGTTTTCCGGTCCGGGGCAGATAACTCCGTTACTTAAAATAGATCGGTTTCACAGGGTCAGTCAGGGCATCTCCAAGTATGACCGACTAAAGGTACTAAGTATCAAAATTATATGTCGCGACACTTTTTTTATATTGGGCGCGGAAAAAAAATTTTGAAAGTGTAAATAAGAAATACAGTAAGGTCTTCCCTTTGGAAAGGGAAAGACCTTAATAAATAGGGAAAGCAGTACTTTTTATGGTTGATTCAGACTTATTTTGACCAAAATAGGTATGTTAGAGCATTTTTTACCATTTAAAACCAATAATGCTAAATTTGAATTTTTTGGGTAAAAAGGGGGAGGGGGGAAAATTCAAATTTGCTTAATATTGATAATTATGATATTTAAATGACTTAAAATGGTCTTGGTGGTCACCTTGAGATGATTTAATCATAAAAGGTCATTCAAGGTCATACGTATAGGGCGTACAAAGAATCGGTACAATTTTCACAAAAATCAAGACGCGTTGAAAATTAAAAAAAATTCATGGAATTTTTTTGTATAATCTACTAGAAGAACTCCTGGCGGACATCATATCAAAAAAAAACCGCACAAAAATGTTTCAAATAAGGGCTGAAAAATTGACTTGAAGATAAAACCCATTGTCCTAGAAAATGACCTTTTTTGTTTTTGTTGATATGACCTTGACCTTTATATTTTTGGATGTACCATAGGTCACCTAAAATGAATGATGAAAGTTTTGAGGTTCTACGACTAACGGTTCTAAAAATAGAAATTTTTACGTTTTTGTCAATTCGCGACTCAAAATTGCGTAACCGTGACACTTTTCGAAAAACTTTTTTTGGGGTGACAAATCATAACCAGGAGTGAGGTAACAATATCCACTCTTCAGAATTTTTATAACGGTTACAGTTTTTGAGTTAATCTGCAAACAAGGTTTTCCGGTCCGGGGCAGATAACTCCGTTACTTAAAATAGATCGGTTTCACAGGGTCAGTCAGGGCATCTCCAAGTATGACCGACTAAAGGTACTAAGTATCAAAATTATATGTCGCGACACTTTTTTTATATTGGGCGCGGAAAAAAAATTTTGAAAGTGTAAATAAGAAATACAGTAAGGTCTTCCCTTTGGAAAGGGAAAGACCTTAATAAATAGGGAAAGCAGTACTTTTTATGGTTGATTCAGACTTATTTTGACCAAAATAGGTATGTTAGAGCATTTTTTACCATTTAAAACCAATAATGCTAAATTTGAATTTTTTGGGTAAAAAGGGGGAGGGGGGAAAATTCAAATTTGCTTAATATTGATAATTATGATATTTAAATGACTTAAAATGGTCTTGGTGGTCACCTTGAGATGATTTAATCATAAAAGGTCATTCAAGGTCATACGTATAGGGCGTACAAAGAATCGGTACAATTTTCACAAAAATCAAGACGCGTTGAAAATTAAAAAAAATTCATGGAATTTTTTTGTATAATCTACTAGAAGAACTCCTGGCGGACATCATATCAAAAAAAAACCGCACAAAAATGTTTCAAATAAGGGCTGAAAAATTGACTTGAAGATAAAACCCATTGTCCTAGAAAATGACCTTTTTTGTTTTTGTTGATATGACCTTGACCTTTATATTTTTGGATGTACCATAGGTCACCTAAAATGAATGATGAAAGTTTTGAGGTTCTACGACTAACGGTTCTAAAAATAGAAATTTTTACGTTTTTGTCAATTCGCGACTCAAAATTGCGTAACCTTGACACTTTTCGAAAAACTTTTTTTGGGGTGACAAATCATAACCAGGAGTGAGGTAACAATATCCACTCTTCAGAATTTTTATAACGGTTACAGTTTTTGAGTTAATCTGCAAACAAGGTTTTCCGGTCCGGGGCAGATAACTCCGTTACTTAAAATAGATCGGTTTCACAGGGTCAGTCAGGGCATCTCCAAGTATGACCGACTAAAGGTACTAAGTATCAAAATTATATGTCGCGACACTTTTTTTATATTGGGCGCGGAAAAAAAATTTTGAAAGTGTAAATAAGAAATACAGTAAGGTCTTCCCTTTGGAAAGGGAAAGACCTTAATAAATAGGGAAAGCAGTACTTTTTATGGTTGATTCAGACTTATTTTGACCAAAATAGGTATGTTAGAGCATTTTTTACCATTTAAAACCAATAATGCTAAATTTGAATTTTTTGGGTAAAAAGGGGGAGGGGGGAAAATTCAAATTTGCTTAATATTGATAATTATGATATTTAAATGACTTAAAATGGTCTTGGTGGTCACCTTGAGATGATTTAATCATAAAAGGTCATTCAAGGTCATACGTATAGGGCGTACAAAGAATCGGTACAATTTTCACAAAAATCAAGACGCGTTGAAAATTAAAAAAAATTCATGGAATTTTTTTGTATAATCTACTAGAAGAACTCCTGGCGGACATCATATCAAAAAAAAACCGCACAAAAATGTTTCAAATAAGGGCTGAAAAATTGACTTGAAGATAAAACCCATTGTCCTAGAAAATGACCTTTTTTGTTTTTGTTGATATGACCTTGACCTTTATATTTTTGGATGTACCATAGGTCACCTAAAATGAATGATGAAAGTTTTGAGGTTCTACGACTAACGGTTCTAAAAATAGAAATTTTTACGTTTTTGTCAATTCGCGACTCAAAATTGCGTAACCGTGACACTTTTCGAAAAACTTTTTTTGGGGTGACAAATCATAACCAGGAGTGAGGTAACAATATCCACTCTTCAGAATTTTTATAACGGTTACAGTTTTTGAGTTAATCTGCAAACAAGGTTTTCCGGTCCGGGGCAGATAACTCCGTTACTTAAAATAGATCGGTTTCACAGGGTCAGTCAGGGCATCTCCAAGTATGACCGACTAAAGGTACTAAGTATCAAAATTATATGTCGCGACACTTTTTTTATATTGGGCGCGGAAAAAAAATTTTGAAAGTGTAAATAAGAAATACAGTAAGGTCTTCCCTTTGGAAAGGGAAAGACCTTAATAAATAGGGAAAGCAGTACTTTTTATGGTTGATTCAGACTTATTTTGACCAAAATAGGTATGTTAGAGCATTTTTTACCATTTAAAACCAATAATGCTAAATTTGAATTTTTTGGGTAAAAAGGGGGAGGGGGGAAAATTCAAATTTGCTTAATATTGATAATTATGATATTTAAATGACTTAAAATGGTCTTGGTGGTCACCTTGAGATGATTTAATCATAAAAGGTCATTCAAGGTCATACGTATAGGGCGTACAAAGAATCGGTACAATTTTCACAAAAATCAAGACGCGTTGAAAATTAAAAAAAATTCATGGAATTTTTTTGTATAATCTACTAGAAGAACTCCTGGCGGACATCATATCAAAAAAAAACCGCACAAAAATGTTTCAAATAAGGGCTGAAAAATTGACTTGAAGATAAAACCCATTGTCCTAGAAAATGACCTTTTTTGTTTTTGTTGATATGACCTTGACCTTTATATTTTTGGATGTACCATAGGTCACCTAAAATGAATGATGAAAGTTTTGAGGTTCTACGACTAACGGTTCTAAAAATAGAAATTTTTACGTTTTTGTCAATTCGCGACTCAAAATTGCGTAACCTTGACACTTTTCGAAAAACTTTTTTTGGGGTGACAAATCATAACCAGGAGTGAGGTAACAATATCCACTCTTCAGAATTTTTATAACGGTTACAGTTTTTGAGTTAATCTGCAAACAAGGTTTTCCGGTCCGGGGCAGATAACTCCGTTACTTAAAATAGATCGGTTTCACAGGGTCAGTCAGGGCATCTCCAAGTATGACCGACTAAAGGTACTAAGTATCAAAATTATATGTCGCGACACTTTTTTTATATTGGGCGCGGAAAAAAAATTTTGAAAGTGTAAATAAGAAATACAGTAAGGTCTTCCCTTTGGAAAGGGAAAGACCTTAATAAATAGGGAAAGCAGTACTTTTTATGGTTGATTCAGACTTATTTTGACCAAAATAGGTATGTTAGAGCATTTTTTACCATTTAAAACCAATAATGCTAAATTTGAATTTTTTGGGTAAAAAGGGGGAGGGGGGAAAATTCAAATTTGCTTAATATTGATAATTATGATATTTAAATGACTTAAAATGGTCTTGGTGGTCACCTTGAGATGATTTAATCATAAAAGGTCATTCAAGGTCATACGTATAGGGCGTACAAAGAATCGGTACAATTTTCACAAAAATCAAGACGCGTTGAAAATTAAAAAAAATTCATGGAATTTTTTTGTATAATCTACTAGAAGAACTCCTGGCGGACATCATATCAAAAAAAAACCGCACAAAAATGTTTCAAATAAGGGCTGAAAAATTGACTTGAAGATAAAACCCATTGTCCTAGAAAATGACCTTTTTTGTTTTTGTTGATATGACCTTGACCTTTATATTTTTGGATGTACCATAGGTCACCTAAAATGAATGATGAAAGTTTTGAGGTTCTACGACTAACGGTTCTAAAAATAGAAATTTTTACGTTTTTGTCAATTCGCGACTCAAAATTGCGTAACCGTGACACTTTTCGAAAAACTTTTTTTGGGGTGACAAATCATAACCAGGAGTGAGGTAACAATATCCACTCTTCAGAATTTTTATAACGGTTACAGTTTTTGAGTTAATCTGCAAACAAGGTTTTCCGGTCCGGGGCAGATAACTCCGTTACTTAAAATAGATCGGTTTCACAGGGTCAGTCAGGGCATCTCCAAGTATGACCGACTAAAGGTACTAAGTATCAAAATTATATGTCGCGACACTTTTTTTATATTGGGCGCGGAAAAAAAATTTTGAAAGTGTAAATAAGAAATACAGTAAGGTCTTCCCTTTGGAAAGGGAAAGACCTTAATAAATAGGGAAAGCAGTACTTTTTATGGTTGATTCAGACTTATTTTGACCAAAATAGGTATGTTAGAGCATTTTTTACCATTTAAAACCAATAATGCTAAATTTGAATTTTTTGGGTAAAAAGGGGGAGGGGGGAAAATTCAAATTTGCTTAATATTGATAATTATGATATTTAAATGACTTAAAATGGTCTTGGTGGTCACCTTGAGATGATTTAATCATAAAAGGTCATTCAAGGTCATACGTATAGGGCGTACAAAGAATCGGTACAATTTTCACAAAAATCAAGACGCGTTGAAAATTAAAAAAAATTCATGGAATTTTTTTGTATAATCTACTAGAAGAACTCCTGGCGGACATCATATCAAAAAAAAACCGCACAAAAATGTTTCAAATAAGGGCTGAAAAATTGACTTGAAGATAAAACCCATTGTCCTAGAAAATGACCTTTTTTGTTTTTGTTGATATGACCTTGACCTTTATATTTTTGGATGTACCATAGGTCACCTAAAATGAATGATGAAAGTTTTGAGGTTCTACGACTAACGGTTCTAAAAATAGAAATTTTTACGTTTTTGTCAATTCGCGACTCAAAATTGCGTAACCTTGACACTTTTCGAAAAACTTTTTTTGGGGTGACAAATCATAACCAGGAGTGAGGTAACAATATCCACTCTTCAGAATTTTTATAACGGTTACAGTTTTTGAGTTAATCTGCAAACAAGGTTTTCCGGTCCGGGGCAGATAACTCCGTTACTTAAAATAGATCGGTTTCACAGGGTCAGTCAGGGCATCTCCAAGTATGACCGACTAAAGGTACTAAGTATCAAAATTATATGTCGCGACACTTTTTTTATATTGGGCGCGGAAAAAAAATTTTGAAAGTGTAAATAAGAAATACAGTAAGGTCTTCCCTTTGGAAAGGGAAAGACCTTAATAAATAGGGAAAGCAGTACTTTTTATGGTTGATTCAGACTTATTTTGACCAAAATAGGTATGTTAGAGCATTTTTTACCATTTAAAACCAATAATGCTAAATTTGAATTTTTTGGGTAAAAAGGGGGAGGGGGGAAAATTCAAATTTGCTTAATATTGATAATTATGATATTTAAATGACTTAAAATGGTCTTGGTGGTCACCTTGAGATGATTTAATCATAAAAGGTCATTCAAGGTCATACGTATAGGGCGTACAAAGAATCGGTACAATTTTCACAAAAATCAAGACGCGTTGAAAATTAAAAAAAATTCATGGAATTTTTTTGTATAATCTACTAGAAGAACTCCTGGCGGACATCATATCAAAAAAAAACCGCACAAAAATGTTTCAAATAAGGGCTGAAAAATTGACTTGAAGATAAAACCCATTGTCCTAGAAAATGACCTTTTTTGTTTTTGTTGATATGACCTTGACCTTTATATTTTTGGATGTACCATAGGTCACCTAAAATGAATGATGAAAGTTTTGAGGTTCTACGACTAACGGTTCTAAAAATAGAAATTTTTACGTTTTTGTCAATTCGCGACTCAAAATTGCGTAACCGTGACACTTTTCGAAAAACTTTTTTTGGGGTGACAAATCATAACCAGGAGTGAGGTAACAATATCCACTCTTCAGAATTTTTATAACGGTTACAGTTTTTGAGTTAATCTGCAAACAAGGTTTTCCGGTCCGGGGCAGATAACTCCGTTACTTAAAATAGATCGGTTTCACAGGGTCAGTCAGGGCATCTCCAAGTATGACCGACTAAAGGTACTAAGTATCAAAATTATATGTCGCGACACTTTTTTTATATTGGGCGCGGAAAAAAAATTTTGAAAGTGTAAATAAGAAATACAGTAAGGTCTTCCCTTTGGAAAGGGAAAGACCTTAATAAATAGGGAAAGCAGTACTTTTTATGGTTGATTCAGACTTATTTTGACCAAAATAGGTATGTTAGAGCATTTTTTACCATTTAAAACCAATAATGCTAAATTTGAATTTTTTGGGTAAAAAGGGGGAGGGGGGAAAATTCAAATTTGCTTAATATTGATAATTATGATATTTAAATGACTTAAAATGGTCTTGGTGGTCACCTTGAGATGATTTAATCATAAAAGGTCATTCAAGGTCATACGTATAGGGCGTACAAAGAATCGGTACAATTTTCACAAAAATCAAGACGCGTTGAAAATTAAAAAAAATTCATGGAATTTTTTTGTATAATCTACTAGAAGAACTCCTGGCGGACATCATATCAAAAAAAAACCGCACAAAAATGTTTCAAATAAGGGCTGAAAAATTGACTTGAAGATAAAACCCATTGTCCTAGAAAATGACCTTTTTTGTTTTTGTTGATATGACCTTGACCTTTATATTTTTGGATGTACCATAGGTCACCTAAAATGAATGATGAAAGTTTTGAGGTTCTACGACTAACGGTTCTAAAAATAGAAATTTTTACGTTTTTGTCAATTCGCGACTCAAAATTGCGTAACCTTGACACTTTTCGAAAAACTTTTTTTGGGGTGACAAATCATAACCAGGAGTGAGGTAACAATATCCACTCTTCAGAATTTTTATAACGGTTACAGTTTTTGAGTTAATCTGCAAACAAGGTTTTCCGGTCCGGGGCAGATAACTCCGTTACTTAAAATAGATCGGTTTCACAGGGTCAGTCAGGGCATCTCCAAGTATGACCGACTAAAGGTACTAAGTATCAAAATTATATGTCGCGACACTTTTTTTATATTGGGCGCGGAAAAAAAATTTTGAAAGTGTAAATAAGAAATACAGTAAGGTCTTCCCTTTGGAAAGGGAAAGACCTTAATAAATAGGGAAAGCAGTACTTTTTATGGTTGATTCAGACTTATTTTGACCAAAATAGGTATGTTAGAGCATTTTTTACCATTTAAAACCAATAATGCTAAATTTGAATTTTTTGGGTAAAAAGGGGGAGGGGGGAAAATTCAAATTTGCTTAATATTGATAATTATGATATTTAAATGACTTAAAATGGTCTTGGTGGTCACCTTGAGATGATTTAATCATAAAAGGTCATTCAAGGTCATACGTATAGGGCGTACAAAGAATCGGTACAATTTTCACAAAAATCAAGACGCGTTGAAAATTAAAAAAAATTCATGGAATTTTTTTGTATAATCTACTAGAAGAACTCCTGGCGGACATCATATCAAAAAAAAACCGCACAAAAATGTTTCAAATAAGGGCTGAAAAATTGACTTGAAGATAAAACCCATTGTCCTAGAAAATGACCTTTTTTGTTTTTGTTGATATGACCTTGACCTTTATATTTTTGGATGTACCATAGGTCACCTAAAATGAATGATGAAAGTTTTGAGGTTCTACGACTAACGGTTCTAAAAATAGAAATTTTTACGTTTTTGTCAATTCGCGACTCAAAATTGCGTAACCGTGACACTTTTCGAAAAACTTTTTTTGGGGTGACAAATCATAACCAGGAGTGAGGTAACAATATCCACTCTTCAGAATTTTTATAACGGTTACAGTTTTTGAGTTAATCTGCAAACAAGGTTTTCCGGTCCGGGGCAGATAACTCCGTTACTTAAAATAGATCGGTTTCACAGGGTCAGTCAGGGCATCTCCAAGTATGACCGACTAAAGGTACTAAGTATCAAAATTATATGTCGCGACACTTTTTTTATATTGGGCGCGGAAAAAAAATTTTGAAAGTGTAAATAAGAAATACAGTAAGGTCTTCCCTTTGGAAAGGGAAAGACCTTAATAAATAGGGAAAGCAGTACTTTTTATGGTTGATTCAGACTTATTTTGACCAAAATAGGTATGTTAGAGCATTTTTTACCATTTAAAACCAATAATGCTAAATTTGAATTTTTTGGGTAAAAAGGGGGAGGGGGGAAAATTCAAATTTGCTTAATATTGATAATTATGATATTTAAATGACTTAAAATGGTCTTGGTGGTCACCTTGAGATGATTTAATCATAAAAGGTCATTCAAGGTCATACGTATAGGGCGTACAAAGAATCGGTACAATTTTCACAAAAATCAAGACGCGTTGAAAATTAAAAAAAATTCATGGAATTTTTTTGTATAATCTACTAGAAGAACTCCTGGCGGACATCATATCAAAAAAAAACCGCACAAAAATGTTTCAAATAAGGGCTGAAAAATTGACTTGAAGATAAAACCCATTGTCCTAGAAAATGACCTTTTTTGTTTTTGTTGATATGACCTTGACCTTTATATTTTTGGATGTACCATAGGTCACCTAAAATGAATGATGAAAGTTTTGAGGTTCTACGACTAACAGTTCTAAAAATAGAAATTTTTACGTTTTTGTCAATTCGCGACTCAAAATTGCGTAACCTTGACACTTTTCGAAAAACTTTTTTTGGGGTGACAAATCATAACCAGGAGTGAGGTAACAATATCCACTCTTCAGAATTTTTATAACGGTTACAGTTTTTGAGTTAATCTGCAAACAAGGTTTTCCGGTCCGGGGCAGATAACTCCGTTACTTAAAATAGATCGGTTTCACAGGGTCAGTCAGGGCATCTCCAAGTATGACCGACTAAAGGTACTAAGTATCAAAATTATATGTCGCGACACTTTTTTTATATTGGGCGCGGAAAAAAAATTTTGAAAGTGTAAATAAGAAATACAGTAAGGTCTTCCCTTTGGAAAGGGAAAGACCTTAATAAATAGGGAAAGCAGTACTTTTTATGGTTGATTCAGACTTATTTTGACCAAAATAGGTATGTTAGAGCATTTTTTACCATTTAAAACCAATAATGCTAAATTTGAATTTTTTGGGTAAAAAGGGGGAGGGGGGAAAATTCAAATTTGCTTAATATTGATAATTATGATATTTAAATGACTTAAAATGGTCTTGGTGGTCACCTTGAGATGATTTAATCATAAAAGGTCATTCAAGGTCATACGTATAGGGCGTACAAAGAATCGGTACAATTTTCACAAAAATCAAGACGCGTTGAAAATTAAAAAAAATTCATGGAATTTTTTTGTATAATCTACTAGAAGAACTCCTGGCGGACATCATATCAAAAAAAAACCGCACAAAAATGTTTCAAATAAGGGCTGAAAAATTGACTTGAAGATAAAACCCATTGTCCTAGAAAATGACCTTTTTTGTTTTTGTTGATATGACCTTGACCTTTATATTTTTGGATGTACCATAGGTCACCTAAAATGAATGATGAAAGTTTTGAGGTTCTACGACTAACGGTTCTAAAAATAGAAATTTTTACGTTTTTGTCAATTCGCGACTCAAAATTGCGTAACCGTGACACTTTTCGAAAAACTTTTTTTGGGGTGACAAATCATAACCAGGAGTGAGGTAACAATATCCACTCTTCAGAATTTTTATAACGGTTACAGTTTTTGAGTTAATCTGCAAACAAGGTTTTCCGGTCCGGGGCAGATAACTCCGTTACTTAAAATAGATCGGTTTCACAGGGTCAGTCAGGGCATCTCCAAGTATGACCGACTAAAGGTACTAAGTATCAAAATTATATGTCGCGACACTTTTTTTATATTGGGCGCGGAAAAAAAATTTTGAAAGTGTAAATAAGAAATACAGTAAGGTCTTCCCTTTGGAAAGGGAAAGACCTTAATAAATAGGGAAAGCAGTACTTTTTATGGTTGATTCAGACTTATTTTGACCAAAATAGGTATGTTAGAGCATTTTTTACCATTTAAAACCAATAATGCTAAATTTGAATTTTTTGGGTAAAAAGGGGGAGGGGGGAAAATTCAAATTTGCTTAATATTGATAATTATGATATTTAAATGACTTAAAATGGTCTTGGTGGTCACCTTGAGATGATTTAATCATAAAAGGTCATTCAAGGTCATACGTATAGGGCGTACAAAGAATCGGTACAATTTTCACAAAAATCAAGACGCGTTGAAAATTAAAAAAAATTCATGGAATTTTTTTGTATAATCTACTAGAAGAACTCCTGGCGGACATCATATCAAAAAAAAACCGCACAAAAATGTTTCAAATAAGGGCTGAAAAATTGACTTGAAGATAAAACCCATTGTCCTAGAAAATGACCTTTTTTGTTTTTGTTGATATGACCTTGACCTTTATATTTTTGGATGTACCATAGGTCACCTAAAATGAATGATGAAAGTTTTGAGGTTCTACGACTAACGGTTCTAAAAATAGAAATTTTTACGTTTTTGTCAATTCGCGACTCAAAATTGCGTAACCTTGACACTTTTCGAAAAACTTTTTTTGGGGTGACAAATCATAACCAGGAGTGAGGTAACAATATCCACTCTTCAGAATTTTTATAACGGTTACAGTTTTTGAGTTAATCTGCAAACAAGGTTTTCCGGTCCGGGGCAGATAACTCCGTTACTTAAAATAGATCGGTTTCACAGGGTCAGTCAGGGCATCTCCAAGTATGACCGACTAAAGGTACTAAGTATCAAAATTATATGTCGCGACACTTTTTTTATATTGGGCGCGGAAAAAAAATTTTGAAAGTGTAAATAAGAAATACAGTAAGGTCTTCCCTTTGGAAAGGGAAAGACCTTAATAAATAGGGAAAGCAGTACTTTTTATGGTTGATTCAGACTTATTTTGACCAAAATAGGTATGTTAGAGCATTTTTTACCATTTAAAACCAATAATGCTAAATTTGAATTTTTTGGGTAAAAAGGGGGAGGGGGGGAAATTCAAATTTGCTTAATATTGATAATTATGATATTTAAATGACTTAAAATGGTCTTGGTGGTCACCTTGAGATGATTTAATCATAAAAGGTCATTCAAGGTCATACGTATAGGGCGTACAAAGAATCGGTACAATTTTCACAAAAATCAAGACGCGTTGAAAATTAAAAAAAATTCATGGAATTTTTTTGTATAATCTACTAGAAGAACTCCTGGCGGACATCATATCAAAAAAAAACCGCACAAAAATGTTTCAAATAAGGGCTGAAAAATTGACTTGAAGATAAAACCCATTGTCCTAGAAAATGACCTTTTTTGTTTTTGTTGATATGACCTTGACCTTTATATTTTTGGATGTACCATAGGTCACCTAAAATGAATGATGAAAGTTTTGAGGTTCTACGACTAACGGTTCTAAAAATAGAAATTTTTACGTTTTTGTCAATTCGCGACTCAAAATTGCGTAACCTTGACACTTTTCGAAAAACTTTTTTTGGGGTGACAAATCATAACCAGGAGTGAGGTAACAATATCCACTCTTCAGAATTTTTATAACGGTTACAGTTTTTGAGTTAATCTGCAAACAAGGTTTTCCGGTCCGGGGCAGATAACTCCGTTACTTAAAATAGATCGGTTTCACAGGGTCAGTCAGGGCATCTCCAAGTATGACCGACTAAAGGTACTAAGTATCAAAATTATATGTCGCGACACTTTTTTTATATTGGGCGCGGAAAAAAAATTTTGAAAGTGTAAATAAGAAATACAGTAAGGTCTTCCCTTTGGAAAGGGAAAGACCTTAATAAATAGGGAAAGCAGTACTTTTTATGGTTGATTCAGACTTATTTTGACCAAAATAGGTATGTTAGAGCATTTTTTACCATTTAAAACCAATAATGCTAAATTTGAATTTTTTGGGTAAAAAGGGGGAGGGGGGAAAATTCAAATTTGCTTAATATTGATAATTATGATATTTAAATGACTTAAAATGGTCTTGGTGGTCACCTTGAGATGATTTAATCATAAAAGGTCATTCAAGGTCATACGTATAGGGCGTACAAAGAATCGGTACAATTTTCACAAAAATCAAGACGCGTTGAAAATTAAAAAAAATTCATGGAATTTTTTTGTATAATCTACTAGAAGAACTCCTGGCGGACATCATATCAAAAAAAAACCGCACAAAAATGTTTCAAATAAGGGCTGAAAAATTGACTTGAAGATAAAACCCATTGTCCTAGAAAATGACCTTTTTTGTTTTTGTTGATATGACCTTGACCTTTATATTTTTGGATGTACCATAGGTCACCTAAAATGAATGATGAAAGTTTTGAGGTTCTACGACTAACGGTTCTAAAAATAGAAATTTTTACGTTTTTGTCAATTCGCGACTCAAAATTGCGTAACCGTGACACTTTTCGAAAAACTTTTTTTGGGGTGACAAATCATAACCAGGAGTGAGGTAACAATATCCACTCTTCAGAATTTTTATAACGGTTACAGTTTTTGAGTTAATCTGCAAACAAGGTTTTCCGGTCCGGGGCAGATAACTCCGTTACTTAAAATAGATCGGTTTCACAGGGTCAGTCAGGGCATCTCCAAGTATGACCGACTAAAGGTACTAAGTATCAAAATTATATGTCGCGACATTTTTTTTATATTGGGCGCGGAAAAAAAATTTTGAAAGTGTAAATAAGAAATACAGTAAGGTCTTCCCTTTGGAAAGGGAAAGACCTTAATAAATAGGGAAAGCAGTACTTTTTATGGTTGATTCAGACTTATTTTGACCAAAATAGGTATGTTAGAGCATTTTTTACCATTTAAAACCAATAATGCTAAATTTGAATTTTTTGGGTAAAAAGGGGGAGGGGGGAAAATTCAAATTTGCTTAATATTGATAATTATGATATTTAAATGACTTAAAATGGTCTTGGTGGTCACCTTGAGATGATTTAATCATAAAAGGTCATTCAAGGTCATACGTATAGGGCGTACAAAGAATCGGTACAATTTTCACAAAAATCAAGACGCGTTGAAAATTAAAAAAAATTCATGGAATTTTTTTTGTATAATCTACTAGAAGAACTCCTGGCGGACATCATATCAAAAAAAAACCGCACAAAAATGTTTCAAATAAGGGCTGAAAAATTGACTTGAAGATAAAACCCATTGTCCTAGAAAATGACCTTTTTTGTTTTTGTTGATATGACCTTGACCTTTATATTTTTGGATGTACCATAGGTCACCTAAAATGAATGATGAAAGTTTTGAGGTTCTACGACTAACGGTTCTAAAAATAGAAATTTTTACGTTTTTGTCAATTCGCGACTCAAAATTGCGTAACCGTGACACTTTTCGAAAAACTTTTTTTGGGGTGACAAATCATAACCAGGAGTGAGGTAACAATATCCACTCTTCAGAATTTTTATAACGGTTACAGTTTTTGAGTTAATCTGCAAACAAGGTTTTCCGGTCCGGGGCAGATAACTCCGTTACTTAAAATAGATCGGTTTCACAGGGTCAGTCAGGGCATCTCCAAGTATGACCGACTAAAGGTACTAAGTATCAAAATTATATGTCGCGACACTTTTTTTATATTGGGCGCGGAAAAAAAATTTTGAAAGTGTAAATAAGAAATACAGTAAGGTCTTCCCTTTGGAAAGGGAAAGACCTTAATAAATAGGGAAAGCAGTACTTTTTATGGTTGATTCAGACTTATTTTGACCAAAATAGGTATGTTAGAGCATTTTTTACCATTTAAAACCAATAATGCTAAATTTGAATTTTTTGGGTAAAAAGGGGGAGGGGGGAAAATTCAAATTTGCTTAATATTGATAATTATGATATTTAAATGACTTAAAATGGTCTTGGTGGTCACCTTGAGATGATTTAATCATAAAAGGTCATTCAAGGTCATACGTATAGGGCGTACAAAGAATCGGTACAATTTTCACAAAAATCAAGACGCGTTGAAAATTAAAAAAAATTCATGGAATTTTTTTGTATAATCTACTAGAAGAACTCCTGGCGGACATCATATCAAAAAAAAACCGCACAAAAATGTTTCAAATAAGGGCTGAAAAATTGACTTGAAGATAAAACCCATTGTCCTAGAAAATGACCTTTTTTGTTTTTGTTGATATGACCTTGACCTTTATATTTTTGGATGTACCATAGGTCACCTAAAATGAATGATGAAAGTTTTGAGGTTCTACGACTAACGGTTCTAAAAATAGAAATTTTTACGTTTTTGTCAATTCGCGACTCAAAATTGCGTAACCGTGACACTTTTCGAAAAACTTTTTTTGGGGTGACAAATCATAACCAGGAGTGAGGTAACAATATCCACTCTTCAGAATTTTTATAACGGTTACAGTTTTTGAGTTAATCTGCAAACAAGGTTTTCCGGTCCGGGGCAGATAACTCCGTTACTTAAAATAGATCGGTTTCACAGGGTCAGTCAGGGCATCTCCAAGTATGACCGACTAAAGGTACTAAGTATCAAAATTATATGTCGCGACACTTTTTTTATATTGGGCGCGGAAAAAAAATTTTGAAAGTGTAAATAAGAAATACAGTAAGGTCTTCCCTTTGGAAAGGGAAAGACCTTAATAAATAGGGAAAGCAGTACTTTTTATGGTTGATTCAGACTTATTTTGACCAAAATAGGTATGTTAGAGCATTTTTTACCATTTAAAACCAATAATGCTAAATTTGAATTTTTTGGGTAAAAAGGGGGAGGGGGGAAAATTCAAATTTGCTTAATATTGATAATTATGATATTTAAATGACTTAAAATGGTCTTGGTGGTCACCTTGAGATGATTTAATCATAAAAGGTCATTCAAGGTCATACGTATAGGGCGTACAAAGAATCGGTACAATTTTCACAAAAATCAAGACGCGTTGAAAATTAAAAAAAATTCATGGAATTTTTTTGTATAATCTACTAGAAGAACTCCTGGCGGACATCATATCAAAAAAAAACCGCACAAAAATGTTTCAAATAAGGGCTGAAAAATTGACTTGAAGATAAAACCCATTGTCCTAGAAAATGACCTTTTTTGTTTTTGTTGATATGACCTTGACCTTTATATTTTTGGATGTACCATAGGTCACCTAAAATGAATGATGAAAGTTTTGAGGTTCTACGACTAACGGTTCTAAAAATAGAAATTTTTACGTTTTTGTCAATTCGCGACTCAAAATTGCGTAACCGTGACACTTTTCGAAAAACTTTTTTTGGGGTGACAAATCATAACCAGGAGTGAGGTAACAATATCCACTCTTCAGAATTTTTATAACGGTTACAGTTTTTGAGTTAATCTGCAAACAAGGTTTTCCGGTCCGGGGCAGATAACTCCGTTACTTAAAATAGATCGGTTTCACAGGGTCAGTCAGGGCATCTCCAAGTATGACCGACTAAAGGTACTAAGTATCAAAATTATATGTCGCGACACTTTTTTTATATTGGGCGCGGAAAAAAAATTTTGAAAGTGTAAATAAGAAATACAGTAAGGTCTTCCCTTTGGAAAGGGAAAGACCTTAATAAATAGGGAAAGCAGTACTTTTTATGGTTGATTCAGACTTATTTTGACCAAAATAGGTATGTTAGAGCATTTTTTACCATTTAAAACCAATAATGCTAAATTTGAATTTTTTGGGTAAAAAGGGGGAGGGGGGAAAATTCAAATTTGCTTAATATTGATAATTATGATATTTAAATGACTTAAAATGGTCTTGGTGGTCACCTTGAGATGATTTAATCATAAAAGGTCATTCAAGGTCATACGTATAGGGCGTACAAAGAATCGGTACAATTTTCACAAAAATCAAGACGCGTTGAAAATTAAAAAAAATTCATGGAATGTTTTTGTATAATCTACTAGAAGAACTCCTGGCGGACATCATATCAAAAAAAAACCGCACAAAAATGTTTCAAATAAGGGCTGAAAAATTGACTTGAAGATAAAACCCATTGTCCTAGAAAATGACCTTTTTTGTTTTTGTTGATATGACCTTGACCTTTATATTTTTGGATGTACCATAGGTCACCTAAAATGAATGATGAAAGTTTTGAGGTTCTACGACTAACGGTTCTAAAAATAGAAATTTTTACGTTTTTGTCAATTCGCGACTCAAAATTGCGTAACCGTGACACTTTTCGAAAAACTTTTTTTGGGATGACAAATCATAACCAGGAGTGAGGTAACAATATCCACTCTTCAGAATTTTTATAACGGTTACAGTTTTTGAGTTAATCTGCAAACAAGGTTTTCCGGTCCGGGGCAGATAACTCCGTTACTTAAAATAGATCGGTTTCACAGGGTCAGTCAGGGCATCTCCAAGTATGACCGACTAAAGGTACTAAGTATCAAAATTATATGTCGCGACACTTTTTTTATATTGGGCGCGGAAAAAAAATTTTGAAAGTGTAAATAAGAAATACAGTAAGGTCTTCCCTTTGGAAAGGGAAAGACCTTAATAAATAGGGAAAGCAGTACTTTTTATGGTTGATTCAGACTTATTTTGACCAAAATAGGTATGTTAGAGCATTTTTTACCATTTAAAACCAATAATGCTAAATTTGAATTTTTTGGGTAAAAAGGGGGAGGGGGGAAAATTCAAATTTGCTTAATATTGATAATTATGATATTTAAATGACTTAAAATGGTCTTGGTGGTCACCTTGAGATGATTTAATCATAAAAGGTCATTCAAGGTCATACGTATAGGGCGTACAAAGAATCGGTACAATTTTCACAAAAATCAAGACGCGTTGAAAATTAAAAAAAATTCATGGAATTTTTTTGTATAATCTACTAGAAGAACTCCTGGCGGACATCATATCAAAAAAAAACCGCACAAAAATGTTTCAAATAAGGGCTGAAAAATTGACTTGAAGATAAAACCCATTGTCCTAGAAAATGACCTTTTTTGTTTTTGTTGATATGACCTTGACCTTTATATTTTTGGATGTACCATAGGTCACCTAAAATGAATGATGAAAGTTTTGAGGTTCTACGACTAACGGTTCTAAAAATAGAAATTTTTACGTTTTTGTCAATTCGCGACTCAAAATTGCGTAACCGTGACACTTTTCGAAAAACTTTTTTTGGGGTGACAAATCATAACCAGGAGTGAGGTAACAATATCCACTCTTCAGAATTTTTATAACGGTTACAGTTTTTGAGTTAATCTGCAAACAAGGTTTTCCGGTCCGGGGCAGATAACTCCGTTACTTAAAATAGATCGGTTTCACAGGGTCAGTCAGGGCATCTCCAAGTATGACCGACTAAAGGTACTAAGTATCAAAATTATATGTCGCGACACTTTTTTTATATTGGGCGCGGAAAAAAAATTTTGAAAGTGTAAATAAGAAATACAGTAAGGTCTTCCCTTTGGAAAGGGAAAGACCTTAATAAATAGGGAAAGCAGTACTTTTTATGGTTGATTCAGACTTATTTTGACCAAAATAGGTATGTTAGAGCATTTTTTACCATTTAAAACCAATAATGCTAAATTTGAATTTTTTGGGTAAAAAGGGGGAGGGGGGAAAATTCAAATTTGCTTAATATTGATAATTATGATATTTAAATGACTTAAAATGGTCTTGGTGGTCACCTTGAGATGATTTAATCATAAAAGGTCATTCAAGGTCATACGTATAGGGCGTACAAAGAATCGGTACAATTTTCACAAAAATCAAGACGCGTTGAAAATTAAAAAAAATTCATGGAATTTTTTTGTATAATCTACTAGAAGAACTCCTGGCGGACATCATATCAAAAAAAAACCGCACAAAAATGTTTCAAATAAGGGCTGAAAAATTGACTTGAAGATAAAACCCATTGTCCTAGAAAATGACCTTTTTTGTTTTTGTTGATATGACCTTGACCTTTATATTTTTGGATGTACCATAGGTCACCTAAAATGAATGATGAAAGTTTTGAGGTTCTACGACTAACGGTTCTAAAAATAGAAATTTTTACGTTTTTGTCAATTCGCGACTCAAAATTGCGTAACCGTGACACTTTTCGAAAAACTTTTTTTGGGGTGACAAATCATAACCAGGAGTGAGGTAACAATATCCACTCTTCAGAATTTTTATAACGGTTACAGTTTTTGAGTTAATCTGCAAACAAGGTTTTCCGGTCCGGGGCAGATAACTCCGTTACTTAAAATAGATCGGTTTCACAGGGTCAGTCAGGGCATCTCCAAGTATGACCGACTAAAGGTACTAAGTATCAAAATTATATGTCGCGACACTTTTTTTATATTGGGCGCGGAAAAAAAATTTTGAAAGTGTAAATAAGAAATACAGTAAGGTCTTCCCTTTGGAAAGGGAAAGACCTTAATAAATAGGGAAAGCAGTACTTTTTATGGTTGATTCAGACTTATTTTGACCAAAATAGGTATGTTAGAGCATTTTTTACCATTTAAAACCAATAATGCTAAATTTGAATTTTTTGGGTAAAAAGGGGGAGGGGGGAAAATTCAAATTTGCTTAATATTGATAATTATGATATTTAAATGACTTAAAATGGTCTTGGTGGTCACCTTGAGATGATTTAATCATAAAAGGTCATTCAAGGTCATACGTATAGGGCGTACAAAGAATCGGTACAATTTTCACAAAAATCAAGACGCGTTGAAAATTAAAAAAAATTCATGGAATTTTTTTGTATAATCTACTAGAAGAACTCCTGGCGGACATCATATCAAAAAAAAACCGCACAAAAATGTTTCAAATAAGGGCTGAAAAATTGACTTGAAGATAAAACCCATTGTCCTAGAAAATGACCTTTTTTGTTTTTGTTGATATGACCTTGACCTTTATATTTTTGGATGTACCATAGGTCACCTAAAATGAATGATGAAAGTTTTGAGGTTCTACGACTAACGGTTCTAAAAATAGAAATTTTTACGTTTTTGTCAATTCGCGACTCAAAATTGCGTAACCGTGACACTTTTCGAAAAACTTTTTTTGGGGTGACAAATCATAACCAGGAGTGAGGTAACAATATCCACTCTTCAGAATTTTTATAACGGTTACAGTTTTTGAGTTAATCTGCAAACAAGGTTTTCCGGTCCGGGGCAGATAACTCCGTTACTTAAAATAGATCGGTTTCACAGGGTCAGTCAGGGCATCTCCAAGTATGACCGACTAAAGGTACTAAGTATCAAAATTATATGTCGCGACACTTTTTTTATATTGGGCGCGGAAAAAAAATTTTGAAAGTGTAAATAAGAAATACAGTAAGGTCTTCCCTTTGGAAAGGGAAAGACCTTAATAAATAGGGAAAGCAGTACTTTTTATGGTTGATTCAGACTTATTTTGACCAAAATAGGTATGTTAGAGCATTTTTTACCATTTAAAACCAATAATGCTAAATTTGAATTTTTTGGGTAAAAAGGGGGAGGGGGGAAAATTCAAATTTGCTTAATATTGATAATTATGATATTTAAATGACTTAAAATGGTCTTGGTGGTCACCTTGAGATGATTTAATCATAAAAGGTCATTCAAGGTCATACGTATAGGGCGTACAAAGAATCGGTACAATTTTCACAAAAATCAAGACGCGTTGAAAATTAAAAAAAATTCATGGAATTTTTTTGTATAATCTACTAGAAGAACTCCTGGCGGACATCATATCAAAAAAAACCGCACAAAAATGTTTCAAATAAGGGCTGAAAAATTGACTTGAAGATAAAACCCATTGTCCTAGAAAATGACCTTTTTTGTTTTTGTTGATATGACCTTGACCTTTATATTTTTGGATGTACCATAGGTCACCTAAAATGAATGATGAAAGTTTTGAGGTTCTACGACTAACGGTTCTAAAAATAGAAATTTTTACGTTTTTGTCAATTCGCGACTCAAAATTGCGTAACCGTGACACTTTTCGAAAAACTTTTTTTGGGGTGACAAATCATAACCAGGAGTGAGGTAACAATATCCACTCTTCAGAATTTTTATAACGGTTACAGTTTTTGAGTTAATCTGCAAACAAGGTTTTCCGGTCCGGGGCAGATAACTCCGTTACTTAAAATAGATCGGTTTCACAGGGTCAGTCAGGGCATCTCCAAGTATGACCGACTAAAGGTACTAAGTATCAAAATTATATGTCGCGACACTTTTTTTATATTGGGCGCGGAAAAAAAATTTTGAAAGTGTAAATAAGAAATACAGTAAGGTCTTCCCTTTGGAAAGGGAAAGACCTTAATAAATAGGGAAAGCAGTACTTTTTATGGTTGATTCAGACTTATTTTGACCAAAATAGGTATGTTAGAGCATTTTTTACCATTTAAAACCAATAATGCTAAATTTGAATTTTTTGGGTAAAAAGGGGGAGGGGGGAAAATTCAAATTTGCTTAATATTGATAATTATGATATTTAAATGACTTAAAATGGTCTTGGTGGTCACCTTGAGATGATTTAATCATAAAAGGTCATTCAAGGTCATACGTATAGGGCGTACAAAGAATCGGTACAATTTTCACAAAAATCAAGACGCGTTGAAAATTAAAAAAAATTCATGGAATTTTTTTGTATAATCCACTAGAAGAACTCCTGGCGGACATCATATCAAAAAAAAACCGCACAAAAATGTTTCAAATAAGGGCTGAAAAATTGACTTGAAGATAAAACCCATTGTCCTAGAAAATGACCTTTTTTGTTTTTGTTGATATGACCTTGACCTTTATATTTTTGGATGTACCATAGGTCACCTAAAATGAATGATGAAAGTTTTGAGGTTCTACGACTAACGGTTCTAAAAATAGAAATTTTTACGTTTTTGTCAATTCGCGACTCAAAATTGCGTAACCGTGACACTTTTCGAAAAACTTTTTTTGGGGTGACAAATCATAACCAGGAGTGAGGTAACAATATCCACTCTTCAGAATTTTTATAACGGTTACAGTTTTTGAGTTAATCTGCAAACAAGGTTTTCCGGTCCGGGGCAGATAACTCCGTTACTTAAAATAGATCGGTTTCACAGGGTCAGTCAGGGCATCTCCAAGTATGACCGACTAAAGGTACTAAGTATCAAAATTATATGTCGCGACACTTTTTTTATATTGGGCGCGGAAAAAAAATTTTGAAAGTGTAAATAAGAAATACAGTAAGGTCTTCCCTTTGGAAAGGGAAAGACCTTAATAAATAGGGAAAGCAGTACTTTTTATGGTTGATTCAGACTTATTTTGACCAAAATAGGTATGTTAGAGCATTTTTTACCATTTAAAACCAATAATGCTAAATTTGAATTTTTTGGGTAAAAAGGGGGAGGGGGGAAAATTCAAATTTGCTTAATATTGATAATTATGATATTTAAATGACTTAAAATGGTCTTGGTGGTCACCTTGAGATGATTTAATCATAAAAGGTCATTCAAGGTCATACGTATAGGGCGTACAAAGAATCGGTACAATTTTCACAAAAATCAAGACGCGTTGAAAATTAAAAAAAATTCATGGAATTTTTTTGTATAATCTACTAGAAGAACTCCTGGCGGACATCATATCAAAAAAAACCGCACAAAAATGTTTCAAATAAGGGCTGAAAAATTGACTTGAAGATAAAACCCATTGTCCTAGAAAATGACCTTTTTTGTTTTTGTTGATATGACCTTGACCTTTATATTTTTGGATGTACCATAGGTCACCTAAAATGAATGATGAAAGTTTTGAGGTTCTACGACTAACGGTTCTAAAAATAGAAATTTTTACGTTTTTGTCAATTCGCGACTCAAAATTGCGTAACCGTGACACTTTTCGAAAAACTTTTTTTGGGGTGACAAATCATAACCAGGAGTGAGGTAACAATATCCACTCTTCAGAATTTTTATAACGGTTACAGTTTTTGAGTTAATCTGCAAACAAGGTTTTCCGGTCCGGGGCAGATAACTCCGTTACTTAAAATAGATCGGTTTCACAGGGTCAGTCAGGGCATCTCCAAGTATGACCGACTAAAGGTACTAAGTATCAAAATTATATGTCGCGACACTTTTTTTATATTGGGCGCGGAAAAAAAATTTTGAAAGTGTAAATAAGAAATACAGTAAGGTCTTCCCTTTGGAAAGGGAAAGACCTTAATAAATAGGGAAAGCAGTACTTTTTATGGTTGATTCAGACTTATTTTGACCAAAATAGGTATGTTAGAGCATTTTTTACCATTTAAAACCAATAATGCTAAATTTGAATTTTTTGGGTAAAAAGGGGGAGGGGGGAAAATTCAAATTTGCTTAATATTGATAATTATGATATTTAAATGACTTAAAATGGTCTTGGTGGTCACCTTGAGATGATTTAATCATAAAAGGTCATTCAAGGTCATACGTATAGGGCGTACAAAGAATCGGTACAATTTTCACAAAAATCAAGACGCGTTGAAAATTAAAAAAAATTCATGGAATTTTTTTGTATAATCTACTAGAAGAACTCCTGGCGGACATCATATCAAAAAAAAACCGCACAAAAATGTTTCAAATAAGGGCTGAAAAATTGACTTGAAGATAAAACCCATTGTCCTAGAAAATGACCTTTTTTGTTTTTGTTGATATGACCTTGACCTTTATATTTTTGGATGTACCATAGGTCACCTAAAATGAATGATGAAAGTTTTGAGGTTCTACGACTAACGGTTCTAAAAATAGAAATTTTTACGTTTTTGTCAATTCGCGACTCAAAATTGCGTAACCGTGACACTTTTCGAAAAACTTTTTTTGGGGTGACAAATCATAACCAGGAGTGAGGTAACAATATCCACTCTTCAGAATTTTTATAACGGTTACAGTTTTTGAGTTAATCTGCAAACAAGGTTTTCCGGTCCGGGGCAGATAACTCCGTTACTTAAAATAGATCGGTTTCACAGGGTCAGTCAGGGCATCTCCAAGTATGACCGACTAAAGGTACTAAGTATCAAAATTATATGTCGCGACACTTTTTTTATATTGGGCGCGGAAAAAAAATTTTGAAAGTGTAAATAAGAAATACAGTAAGGTCTTCCCTTTGGAAAGGGAAAGACCTTAATAAATAGGGAAAGCAGTACTTTTTATGGTTGATTCAGACTTATTTTGACCAAAATAGGTATGTTAGAGCATTTTTTACCATTTAAAACCAATAATGCTAAATTTGAATTTTTTGGGTAAAAAGGGGGAGGGGGGAAAATTCAAATTTGCTTAATATTGATAATTATGATATTTAAATGACTTAAAATGGTCTTGGTGGTCACCTTGAGATGATTTAATCATAAAAGGTCATTCAAGGTCATACGTATAGGGCGTACAAAGAATCGGTACAATTTTCACAAAAATCAAGACGCGTTGAAAATTAAAAAAAATTCATGGAATTTTTTTGTATAATCTACTAGAAGAACTCCTGGCGGACATCATATCAAAAAAAAACCGCACAAAAATGTTTCAAATAAGGGCTGAAAAATTGACTTGAAGATAAAACCCATTGTCCTAGAAAATGACCTTTTTTGTTTTTGTTGATATGACCTTGACCTTTATATTTTTGGATGTACCATAGGTCACCTAAAATGAATGATGAAAGTTTTGAGGTTCTACGACTAACGGTTCTAAAAATAGAAATTTTTACGTTTTTGTCAATTCGCGACTCAAAATTGCGTAACCGTGACACTTTTCGAAAAACTTTTTTTGGGGTGACAAATCATAACCAGGAGTGAGGTAACAATATCCACTCTTCAGAATTTTTATAACGGTTACAGTTTTTGAGTTAATCTGCAAACAAGGTTTTCCGGTCCGGGGCAGATAACTCCGTTACTTAAAATAGATCGGTTTCACAGGGTCAGTCAGGGCATCTCCAAGTATGACCGACTAAAGGTACTAAGTATCAAAATTATATGTCGCGACACTTTTTTTATATTGGGCGCGGAAAAAAAATTTTGAAAGTGTAAATAAGAAATACAGTAAGGTCTTCCCTTTGGAAAGGGAAAGACCTTAATAAATAGGGAAAGCAGTACTTTTTATGGTTGATTCAGACTTATTTTGACCAAAATAGGTATGTTAGAGCATTTTTTACCATTTAAAACCAATAATGCTAAATTTGAATTTTTTGGGTAAAAAGGGGGAGGGGGGAAAATTCAAATTTGCTTAATATTGATAATTATGATATTTAAATGACTTAAAATGGTCTTGGTGGTCACCTTGAGATGATTTAATCATAAAAGGTCATTCAAGGTCATACGTATAGGGCGTACAAAGAATCGGTACAATTTTCACAAAAATCAAGACGCGTTGAAAATTAAAAAAAATTCATGGAATTTTTTTGTATAATCTACTAGAAGAACTCCTGGCGGACATCATATCAAAAAAAAACCGCACAAAAATGTTTCAAATAAGGGCTGAAAAATTGACTTGAAGATAAAACCCATTGTCCTAGAAAATGACCTTTTTTGTTTTTGTTGATATGACCTTGACCTTTATATTTTTGGATGTACCATAGGTCACCTAAAATGAATGATGAAAGTTTTGAGGTTCTACGACTAACGGTTCTAAAAATAGAAATTTTTACGTTTTTGTCAATTCGCGACTCAAAATTGCGTAACCGTGACACTTTTCGAAAAACTTTTTTGGGGGTGACAAATCATAACCAGGAGTGAGGTAACAATATCCACTCTTCAGAATTTTTATAACGGTTACAGTTTTTGAGTTAATCTGCAAACAAGGTTTTCCGGTCCGGGGCAGATAACTCCGTTACTTAAAATAGATCGGTTTCACAGGGTCAGTCAGGGCATCTCCAAGTATGACCGACTAAAGGTACTAAGTATCAAAATTATATGTCGCGACACTTTTTTTATATTGGGCGCGGAAAAAAAATTTTGAAAGTGTAAATAAGAAATACAGTAAGGTCTTCCCTTTGGAAAGGGAAAGACCTTAATAAATAGGGAAAGCAGTACTTTTTATGGTTGATTCAGACTTATTTTGACCAAAATAGGTATGTTAGAGCATTTTTTACCATTTAAAACCAATAATGCTAAATTTGAATTTTTTGGGTAAAAAGGGGGAGGGGGGAAAATTCAAATTTGCTTAATATTGATAATTATGATATTTAAATGACTTAAAATGGTCTTGGTGGTCACCTTGAGATGATTTAATCATAAAAGGTCATTCAAGGTCATACGTATAGGGCGTACAAAGAATCGGTACAATTTTCACAAAAATCAAGACGCGTTGAAAATTAAAAAAAATTCATGGAATTTTTTTGTATAATCTACTAGAAGAACTCCTGGCGGACATCATATCAAAAAAAAACCGCACAAAAATGTTTCAAATAAGGGCTGAAAAATTGACTTGAAGATAAAACCCATTGTCCTAGAAAATGACCTTTTTTGTTTTTGTTGATATGACCTTGACCTTTATATTTTTGGATGTACCATAGGTCACCTAAAATGAATGATGAAAGTTTTGAGGTTCTACGACTAACGGTTCTAAAAATAGAAATTTTTACGTTTTTGTCAATTCGCGACTCAAAATTGCGTAACCGTGACACTTTTCGAAAAACTTTTTTGGGGGTGACAAATCATAACCAGGAGTGAGGTAACAATATCCACTCTTCAGAATTTTTATAACGGTTACAGTTTTTGAGTTAATCTGCAAACAAGGTTTTCCGGTCCGGGGCAGATAACTCCGTTACTTAAAATAGATCGGTTTCACAGGGTCAGTCAGGGCATCTCCAAGTATGACCGACTAAAGGTACTAAGTATCAAAATTATATGTCGCGACACTTTTTTTATATTGGGCGCGGAAAAAAAATTTTGAAAGTGTAAATAAGAAATACAGTAAGGTCTTCCCTTTGGAAAGGGAAAGACCTTAATAAATAGGGAAAGCAGTACTTTTTATGGTTGATTCAGACTTATTTTGACCAAAATAGGTATGTTAGAGCATTTTTTACCATTTAAAACCAATAATGCTAAATTTGAATTTTTTGGGTAAAAAGGGGGAGGGGGGAAAATTCAAATTTGCTTAATATTGATAATTATGATATTTAAATGACTTAAAATGGTCTTGGTGGTCACCTTGAGATGATTTAATCATAAAAGGTCATTCAAGGTCATACGTATAGGGCGTACAAAGAATCGGTACAATTTTCACAAAAATCAAGACGCGTTGAAAATTAAAAAAAATTCATGGAATTTTTTTGTATAATCTACTAGAAGAACTCCTGGCGGACATCATATCAAAAAAAAACCGCACAAAAATGTTTCAAATAAGGGCTGAAAAATTGACTTGAAGATAAAACCCATTGTCCTAGAAAATGACCTTTTTTGTTTTTGTTGATATGACCTTGACCTTTATATTTTTGGATGTACCATAGGTCACCTAAAATGAATGATGAAAGTTTTGAGGTTCTACGACTAACGGTTCTAAAAATAGAAATTTTTACGTTTTTGTCAATTCGCGACTCAAAATTGCGTAACCGTGACACTTTTCGAAAAACTTTTTTTGGGGTGACAAATCATAACCAGGAGTGAGGTAACAATATCCACTCTTCAGAATTTTTATAACGGTTACAGTTTTTGAGTTAATCTGCAAACAAGGTTTTCCGGTCCGGGGCAGATAACTCCGTTACTTAAAATAGATCGGTTTCACAGGGTCAGTCAGGGCATCTCCAAGTATGACCGACTAAAGGTACTAAGTATCAAAATTATATGTCGCGACACTTTTTTTATATTGGGCGCGGAAAAAAAATTTTGAAAGTGTAAATAAGAAATACAGTAAGGTCTTCCCTTTGGAAAGGGAAAGACCTTAATAAATAGGGAAAGCAGTACTTTTTATGGTTGATTCAGACTTATTTTGACCAAAATAGGTATGTTAGAGCATTTTTTACCATTTAAAACCAATAATGCTAAATTTGAATTTTTTGGGTAAAAAGGGGGAGGGGGGAAAATTCAAATTTGCTTAATATTGATAATTATGATATTTAAATGACTTAAAATGGTCTTGGTGGTCACCTTGAGATGATTTAATCATAAAAGGTCATTCAAGGTCATACGTATAGGGCGTACAAAGAATCGGTACAATTTTCACAAAAATCAAGACGCGTTGAAAATTAAAAAAAATTCATGGAATTTTTTTGTATAATCTACTAGAAGAACTCCTGGCGGACATCATATCAAAAAAAAACCGCACAAAAATGTTTCAAATAAGGGCTGAAAAATTGACTTGAAGATAAAACCCATTGTCCTAGAAAATGACCTTTTTTGTTTTTGTTGATATGACCTTGACCTTTATATTTTTGGATGTACCATAGGTCACCTAAAATGAATGATGAAAGTTTTGAGGTTCTACGACTAACGGTTCTAAAAATAGAAATTTTTACGTTTTTGTCAATTCGCGACTCAAAATTGCGTAACCGTGACACTTTTCGAAAAACTTTTTTTGGGGTGACAAATCATAACCAGGAGTGAGGTAACAATATCCACTCTTCAGAATTTTTATAACGGTTACAGTTTTTGAGTTAATCTGCAAACAAGGTTTTCCGGTCCGGGGCAGATAACTCCGTTACTTAAAATAGATCGGTTTCACAGGGTCAGTCAGGGCATCTCCAAGTATGACCGACTAAAGGTACTAAGTATCAAAATTATATGTCGCGACACTTTTTTTATATTGGGCGCGGAAAAAAAATTTTGAAAGTGTAAATAAGAAATACAGTAAGGTCTTCCCTTTGGAAAGGGAAAGACCTTAATAAATAGGGAAAGCAGTACTTTTTATGGTTGATTCAGACTTATTTTGACCAAAATAGGTATGTTAGAGCATTTTTTACCATTTAAAACCAATAATGCTAAATTTGAATTTTTTGGGTAAAAAGGGGGAGGGGGGAAAATTCAAATTTGCTTAATATTGATAATTATGATATTTAAATGACTTAAAATGGTCTTGGTGGTCACCTTGAGATGATTTAATCATAAAAGGTCATTCAAGGTCATACGTATAGGGCGTACAAAGAATCGGTACAATTTTCACAAAAATCAAGACGCGTTGAAAATTAAAAAAAATTCATGGAATTTTTTTGTATAATCTACTAGAAGAACTCCTGGCGGACATCATATCAAAAAAAAACCGCACAAAAATGTTTCAAATAAGGGCTGAAAAATTGACTTGAAGATAAAACCCATTGTCCTAGAAAATGACCTTTTTTGTTTTTGTTGATATGACCTTGACCTTTATATTTTTGGATGTACCATAGGTCACCTAAAATGAATGATGAAAGTTTTGAGGTTCTACGACTAACGGTTCTAAAAATAGAAATTTTTACGTTTTTGTCAATTCGCGACTCAAAATTGCGTAACCGTGACACTTTTCGAAAAACTTTTTTTGGGGTGACAAATCATAACCAGGAGTGAGGTAACAATATCCACTCTTCAGAATTTTTATAACGGTTACAGTTTTTGAGTTAATCTGCAAACAAGGTTTTCCGGTCCGGGGCAGATAACTCCGTTACTTAAAATAGATCGGTTTCACAGGGTCAGTCAGGGCATCTCCAAGTATGACCGACTAAAGGTACTAAGTATCAAAATTATATGTCGCGACACTTTTTTTATATTGGGCGCGGAAAAAAAATTTTGAAAGTGTAAATAAGAAATACAGTAAGGTCTTCCCTTTGGAAAGGGAAAGACCTTAATAAATAGGGAAAGCAGTACTTTTTATGGTTGATTCAGACTTATTTTGACCAAAATAGGTATGTTAGAGCATTTTTTACCATTTAAAACCAATAATGCTAAATTTGAATTTTTTGGGTAAAAAGGGGGAGGGGGGAAAATTCAAATTTGCTTAATATTGATAATTATGATATTTAAATGACTTAAAATGGTCTTGGTGGTCACCTTGAGATGATTTAATCATAAAAGGTCATTCAAGGTCATACGTATAGGGCGTACAAAGAATCGGTACAATTTTCACAAAAATCAAGACGCGTTGAAAATTAAAAAAAATTCATGGAATTTTTTTGTATAATCTACTAGAAGAACTCCTGGCGGACATCATATCAAAAAAAAACCGCACAAAAATGTTTCAAATAAGGGCTGAAAAATTGACTTGAAGATAAAACCCATTGTCCTAGAAAATGACCTTTTTTGTTTTTGTTGATATGACCTTGACCTTTATATTTTTGGATGTACCATAGGTCACCTAAAATGAATGATGAAAGTTTTGAGGTTCTACGACTAACGGTTCTAAAAATAGAAATTTTTACGTTTTTGTCAATTCGCGACTCAAAATTGCGTAACCGTGACACTTTTCGAAAAACTTTTTTTGGGGTGACAAATCATAACCAGGAGTGAGGTAACAATATCCACTCTTCAGAATTTTTATAACGGTTACAGTTTTTGAGTTAATCTGCAAACAAGGTTTTCCGGTCCGGGGCAGATAACTCCGTTACTTAAAATAGATCGGTTTCACAGGGTCAGTCAGGGCATCTCCAAGTATGACCGACTAAAGGTACTAAGTATCAAAATTATATGTCGCGACACTTTTTTTATATTGGGCGCGGAAAAAAAATTTTGAAAGTGTAAATAAGAAATACAGTAAGGTCTTCCCTTTGGAAAGGGAAAGACCTTAATAATTAAAAAGTCATTTGTTCAGAGAACAAATGTGAGGTCTTTCCCTGTCTTACGTTTTTGTTATGGTATTTTTTACAAGTACTAAAGACATTTGAATCACTTTGTTTATGACTATATGTTGCCAATTATTGTGATATAGGCTCCAGAATGAAGAGCAGGGAACCTAGAGTCAGAAAAAGTATGGTTGCTAAGGACTTTTATTACGGTTGCTATGGACTTCCGGTTGAAAAAACTTACCCCTTAACTCAAAAAGTAGTCTTGGTTTAGAATATATATGGTTGCTATGGACTTTTCATTAATGTTACCTTGTTGCTAGGGAATGACCTTGACCTATGACCTTTGACCTTGGACTCAAATTGTAGCTCTTTATATACTGATTCATTTAAGTATACATGTTTACTATACTATCTGTTATGGTTTTCAAGTTATTGGCAAAAAACGTGTTTCGCGAAACTTGTTTTGGCCGCCATTTTGAAACCGTTCAACCGAATCATGTACTGTTTGGGTTCAAATTGTAGGTAATTTAATCCTCTTTCAAATGAACCCTATGTTTCATTCATCATCTTTTATGGATTAAAAGTTATAAACAAAAAATTATTTTAAAAATAAGAATCAAGGGCGATAACTCAAAAACGACAAGTTTTACGCTTTCGCACCTGACACCCTTTTTGTAGCTTTCGACATGGCGAACATTTTTTCCATGTATTGTCCGCTTCAATTTTGTACGGTTTAAGTGCTATTTCATAAAAACTGTTTACGGTGTCAGCCATTTTGAAAATGGCTGCCCGTAACCAATCGACTTTGGTCTTAAATTGAAGGACATATAAAGACGGTCACAAAAAACCCATATGTTTACCATATTATCTCTGACGGTTTAAAAGTTATAAGCCAAAAACAGATAAGGTGAAACGCGTTAAGGGCCATAACTCGAAAATGGTTTGTCGCACAGTGTTCGACCCTTTATATCAAATAAAGGTCTAAATGAGACGAGTATTTTTCCCATTACATGTCTGCTTCAATTTTGTATGGTTTTTGAGCTATACTGCAAACAAGGTGTGCCATGACCACTGACCTTGAGATTTGACCTTTGACCTTGACATTTTTGAATGCAACATATGTCACCTAGGATGATTGGTGAAGGTCCCAAGTCTCTAGGACTAACCGTTTTGAAGAAAAAAAATTTGACGTGTCGCGACAGGTTTCGACTCAAAAACGCGTAACCAGGAAGTTGATCGAAAATTTTTTTTTTTCGTGATGACATGTTCCCATGAGTCCATCAACATTTCCCACACTTTAAATTTTTGATATCGGTTACGGTTTCTGAGATTATCTGATAACAAGGGTTTTCGGTCTGGGGCAGATAACTCCGTTACTAAAAATAGTTCGGTTTTCAGGTTGCGGTCAAGGCGAGTCTGGGTATGACCGAGTTAACGCAAGAAGTATCGTAAAGATATGTCGCGACACTTTTGCGACATTCTAAGCGGAAAAGAAGAAGAAAAATAATAATAATAATAATAATAACCATAAGAAATACAGTAAGGTCTTTCCACTGTAGTGGGAAAGACCTTAATAATTAAATTACAATCGTTCAAAGAACGATCGCGAGGTCTTTCCCAATTTGTGTCCTCCAATAGAAAAAAAATCGTAACTGAATGATACAATTTTTGGATATATCAACCTGGTAGGTTACTATTTTTGGATATATCGTCCTGGTAGGTAGTCCAGATTAAAAAATATATGGCTGCTATGGACTTTTAGGTCGGTTGCTATGAACAAATCGTCACTTTCGGTCATATGATATTGAAATTTAAACTCAGCAGGTAGTGAGGAGTAATAAAATATATCGTTGCTATAGACTTTTAGGTCGGTTGCTATGGACAAAAGGTAACTTCTCGTCACTAAAAGATAAACTCAGTAAGTAGTCTGGAATCATAAAATATATGGTTGTTATCGACTTTTTCTAACGATAACCTTGTTGCTAAGGACTAACCTTGACCCCTGACATTTGACCTTGGACCCAAATTGTAGCCCATACCACACTGATTCTGAAAATATATGGTTGCTATTGACATTTCCTTACAGTAACCTTGTTGCTAAGGACTGACCTTGACCCCTGACCTTTGATCTTGGACCCAAATTTTAGCCCCTTCCACACTGATTCTGAAAATATGTGTGTGCTATGGACTTTTCCTTAAGGTTACCTTGTTGCTTGTTTGAAAAAAAAATTTTGCATGACGAATCAAGGCCAGAAGTCAGGGAACGAATTCCACCTTTCAAATTTTACAAAATTTTTCAAAACGTTTCTAAAAATATTTCGGTTTTGCAGGGTCAGTCAGGTCAAGCCCAGGCATGGTCGGTTAATGGTACTAAGTATCGAAATGATATGTCGCAACACTTTTGTTATAGTGACCGCGGGAAAAAAGAAGAATAATAAAAAAAACTTCAAGAAATGAGGTCAAGAAAAAGGTCAAGAAATGACAGAAAATGTATGGTTACTATGGAGTTTCTATTATTGTATGCTTGTTGCTATAGTGTGACATTGACCTATTTTAAAAAAAAATTATAATTATGTTAATTTTTATAATTTTTTATAACTTTAAAAATATTTTTTAAAATTTTTCTAATTATTCTTATTTTTCTTATAATTTTTTAAAAAATTTAATATAATTTTTAAACACTTTTTATAATTCTTTAAAATTTTTATTAATTATTTTTAATTTTTTTATATTTTATAATTATTTATATTTTTTTTTATAATTTATTATAATTTTTTTAATAAATTTTTATAATTATTTTTGATTTTCTTATTTTTTTAAATTTTATAATTTTTTAAATTGTTTATCATTATCAATATTTCTTTATAATTTATTATAATTTTTTAAATTTTGAATAATTTTTTTAATTTTTAATTTTTTTTTTAATTTTAGGGACGATGGTCCGATATTAGTTAGGGGCGAGTCAACCTCTCTTCCAATCTTGCCCTCATGCCAACATAAAGGGGCTTGGCTTAAAAACTAACTCAAAAATGATCTGAGTTTATATGCGAACAATGGTAAACAGAGTTTGGTGCGATAACTCTGTTGCTAAAAATAGATCGATTTCCTGCTTCAACGTTTAACTCAGGTTGGGCCCTGGTAGTGTCGACTGATAGTACCAAGTATCGAAATGATATGTCACACCAATTTTGAACTGTTTTTGGCAGAAGAAAAGAAAATTAATAATTAAATTACACATTTTACAATGTGTTTTTGGCCACCATGGCAAGTGCCATAACTCCATCATAGTTGGTCATATTTAAATTATGTAAAATCTCGATATTACTTTAGACCAGACAAAAATTAGCATGAAGCAGTTATATATATCTTTTAAAACAATTGATATTTTTGGACAGCTTCGGTCGCAGTTTATAGGTCCTCTGTTTTCGTTGTCCAATAATATAGTCCCTTTTAGAAATATAATATACTGCTTAAAGATGTATCTATGAATCTTTATTTGGTCCAATTAATTGCTTCTGTTATTCAGTGATTGTTTAGTATCAAATTTTGGGAATTAAAAAAGATACAACTTGATTTAGCATAAAAGGCGTGCATTGTCTTCCGCACATTTTGCTAAAAAGTGACTGAAAATATCCTGCAAAAAATAAAAAAAATAACCTTTTTTGTTTTTGTTGATATGACCTTGACCTTTATATTTTTGGATGTACCATAGGTCACCTAAAATGAATGATGAAAGTTTTGAGGTTCTACGACTAACGGTTCTAAAAATAGAAATTTTTACGTTTTTGTCAATTCGCGACTCAAAATTGCGTAACCGTGACACTTTTCGAAAAACTTTTTTTGGGGTGACAAAACATAACCAGGAGTGAGGTAACAATTTCCACTCTTCAGAATTTTTATAACAGTTACAGTTTTTGAGTTTATCTGCAGACAAGGTTTTCCGGTCTGGGGCAGATAACTCCGTTACTTAAAATAGATCCGTTTCACAGGGTCAGTCAGGGCATCTCCAAGTATGACCGACTAAAGGTACTAAGTATCAAAATTATATGTCGCGACACTTTTTTTATATTGGGCGCGGAAGAAAAATGTTGAAAGTGTAAATAAGAAATACAGTAAGGTCTTCCCTTTGGAAAGGGAAAGACCTTAATAAATAGAGAAAGCAGTACTTTTTATGGTTGATTTAGACTTATTTTGACCAAAATAGGTATGTTTGAGCATTTTTTACCATTTAAAACCAATAATGCTAAATTTGAATTTTTTGGGTAAAAAGGGGGAGGGGGGAAAATTTAAATTTGCTTAATAATGATAATTTTGATATTTAAATGACTTAAAATGGTCTTGGTGGTCATATTGAGATGATTTAATCATGAAAGGTCATTCAAGGTCATACGTATATGGCGTACAAAGAATCGGTACAATTTTCACAAAAATCAAGACGCGTTGAAAATTTTAAAAAAAATTATGGAATTTTTTTGTATAATCTACTAGAAAAACTCATGGCGGACATCATATCAAAAAAAAACTGCACAAAAATGTTTCAAATAAGGGCTGAAAAATTGACTTGAAGATAAAACCCATTGTCCTAGAAAATGACCTTTTTTGTTTTTGTTGATATGACCTTGACCTTTATATTTTTGGATGTACCATAGGTCACCTAAAATGAATGATGAAAGTTTTGAGGTTCTACGACTAACGGTTCTAAAAATAGAAATTTTTACGTTTTTGTCAATTCGCGACTCAAAATTGCGTAACCGTGACACTTTTCGAAAAACTTTTTTTGGGGTGACAAAACATAACCAGGAGTGAGGTAACAATTTCCACTCTTCAGAATTTTTATAACAGTTACAGTTTTTGAGTTTATCTGCAGACAAGGTTTTCCGGTCTGGGGCAGATAACTCCGTTACTTAAAATAGATCCGTTTCACAGGGTCAGTCAGGGCATCTCCAAGTATGACCGACTAAAGGTACTAAGTATCAAAATTATATGTCGCGACACTTTTTTTATATTGGGCGCGGAAGAAAAATGTTGAAAGTGTAAATAAGAAATACAGTAAGGTCTTCCCTTTGGAAAGGGAAAGACCTTAATAAATAGAGAAAGCAGTACTTTTTATGGTTGATTTAGACTTATTTTGACCAAAATAGGTATGTTTGAGCATTTTTTACCATTTAAAACCAATAATGCTAAATTTGAATTTTTTGGGTAAAAAGGGGGAGGGGGGAAAATTTAAATTTGCTTAATAATGATAATTTTGATATTTAAATGACTTAAAATGGTCTTGGTGGTCATATTGAGATGATTTAATCATGAAAGGTCATTCAAGGTCATACGTATATGGCGTACAAAGAATCGGTACAATTTTCACAAAAATCAAGACGCGTTGAAAATTTTAAAAAAATTATGGAATTTTTTTGTATAATCTACTAGAAGAACTCATGGCGGACATCATATCAAAAAAAAACTGCACAAACATGTTTCAAATAAGGGCTGAAAAATTGACTTGAAGATAAAACCCATTGTCCTAGAAAATGACCTTTTTTGTTTTTGTTGATATGACCTTGACCTTTATATTTTTGGATGTACCATAGGTCACCTAAAATGAATGATGAAAGTTTTGAGGTTCTACGACTAACGGTTCTAAAAATAGAAATTTTTACGTTTTTGTCAATTCGCGACTCAAAATTGCGTAACCGTGACACTTTTCGAAAAACTTTTTTTGGGGTGACAAAACATAACCAGGAGTGAGGTAACAATTTCCACTCTTCAGAATTTTTATAACAGTTACAGTTTTTGAGTTTATCTGCAGACAAGGTTTTCCGGTCTGGGGCAGATAACTCCGTTACTTAAAATAGATCCGTTTCACAGGGTCAGTCAGGGCATCTCCAAGTATGACCGACTAAAGGTACTAAGTATCAAAATTATATGTCGCGACACTTTTTTTATATTGGGCGCGGAAGAAAAATGTTGAAAGTGTAAATAAGAAATACAGTAAGGTCTTCCCTTTGGAAAGGGAAAGACCTTAATAAATAGAGAAAGCAGTACTTTTTATGGTTGATTTAGACTTATTTTGACCAAAATAGGTATGTTTGAGCATTTTTTACCATTTAAAACCAATAATGCTAAATTTGAATTTTTTGGGTAAAAAGGGGGAGGGGGGAAAATTTAAATTTGCTTAATAATGATAATTTTGATATTTAAATGACTTAAAATGGTCTTGGTGGTCATATTGAGATGATTTAATCATGAAAGGTCATTCAAGGTCATACGTATATGGCGTACAAAGAATCGGTACAATTTTCACAAAAATCAAGACGCGTTGAAAATTTTAAAAAAATTATGGAATTTTTTTGTATAATCTACTAGAAGAACTCATGGCGGACATCATATCAAAAAAAAAACTGCACAAAAATGTTTCAAATAAGGGCTGAAAAATTGACTTGAAGATAAAACCCATTGTCCTAGAAAATGACCTTTTTTGTTTTTGTTGATATGACCTTGACCTTTATATTTTTGGATGTACCATAGGTCACCTAAAATGAATGATGAAAGTTTTGAGGTTCTACGACTAACGGTTCTAAAAATAGAAATTTTTACGTTTTTGTCAATTCGCGACTCAAAATTGCGTAACCGTGACACTTTTCGAAAAACTTTTTTTGGGGTGACAAAACATAACCAGGAGTGAGGTAACAATTTCCACTCTTCAGAATTTTTATAACAGTTACAGTTTTTGAGTTTATCTGCAGACAAGGTTTTCCGGTCTGGGGCAGATAACTCCGTTACTTAAAATAGATCCGTTTCACAGGGTCAGTCAGGGCATCTCCAAGTATGACCGACTAAAGGTACTAAGTATCAAAATTATATGTCGCGACACTTTTTTTATATTGGGCGCGGAAGAAAAATGTTGAAAGTGTAAATAAGAAATACAGTAAGGTCTTCCCTTTGGAAAGGGAAAGACCTTAATAAATAGAGAAAGCAGTACTTTTTATGGTTGATTTAGACTTATTTTGACCAAAATAGGTATGTTTGAGCATTTTTTACCATTTAAAACCAATAATGCTAAATTTGAATTTTTTGGGTAAAAAGGGGGAGGGGGAAAATTTAAATTTGCTTAATAATGATAATTTTGATATTTAAATGACTTAAAATGGTCTTGGTGGTCATATTGAGATGATTTAATCATGAAAGGTCATTCAAGGTCATACGTATATGGCGTACAAAGAATCGGTACAATTTTCACAAAAATCAAGACGCGTTGAAAATTTTAAAAAAATTATGGAATTTTTTTGTATAATCTACTAGAAGAACTCATGGCGGACATCATATCAAAAAAAAACTGCACAAAAATGTTTCAAATAAGGGCTGAAAAATTGACTTGAAGATAAAACCCATTGTCCTAGAAAATGACCTTTTTTGTTTTTGTTGATATGACCTTGACCTTTATATTTTTGGATGTACCATAGGTCACCTAAAATGAATGATGAAAGTTTTGAGGTTCTACGACTAACGGTTCTAAAAATAGAAATTTTTACGTTTTTGTCAATTCGCGACTCAAAATTGCGTAACCGTGACACTTTTTGAAAAACTTTTTTTGGGGTGACAAAACATAACCAGGAGTGAGGTAACAATTTCCACTCTTCAGAATTTTTATAACAGTTACAGTTTTTGAGTTTATCTGCAGACAAGGTTTTCCGGTCTGGGGCAGATAACTCCGTTACTTAAAATAGATCCGTTTCACAGGGTCAGTCAGGGCATCTCCAAGTATGACCGACTAAAGGTACTAAGTATCAAAATTATATGTCGCGACACTTTTTTTATATTGGGCGCGGAAGAAAAATGTTGAAAGTGTAAATAAGAAATACAGTAAGGTCTTCCCTTTGGAAAGGGAAAGACCTTAATAAATAGAGAAAGCAGTACTTTTTATGGTTGATTTAGACTTATTTTGACCAAAATAGGTATGTTTGAGCATTTTTTACCATTTAAAACCAATAATGCTAAATTTGAATTTTTTGGGTAAAAAGGGGGAGGGGGGAAAATTTAAATTTGCTTAATAATGATAATTTTGATATTTAAATGACTTAAAATGGTCTTGGTGGTCATATTGAGATGATTTAATCATGAAAGGTCATTCAAGGTCATACGTATATGGCGTACAAAGAATCGGTACAATTTTCACAAAAATCAAGACGCGTTGAAAATTTTAAAAAAATTATGGAATTTTTTTGTATAATCTACTAGAAGAACTCATGGCGGACATCATATAAAAAAAAAACTGCACAAAAATGTTTCAAATAAGGGCTGAAAAATTGACTTGAAGATAAAACCCATTGTCCTAGAAAATGACCTTTTTTGTTTTTGTTGATATGACCTTGACCTTTATATTTTTGGATGTACCATAGGTCACCTAAAATGAATGATGAAAGTTTTGAGGTTCTACGACTAACGGTTCTAAAAATAGAAATTTTTACGTTTTTGTCAATTCGCGACTCAAAATTGCGTAACCGTGACACTTTTTGAAAAACTTTTTTTGGGGTGACAAAACATAACCAGGAGTGAGGTAACAATTTCCACTCTTCAGAATTTTTATAACAGTTACAGTTTTTGAGTTTATCTGCAGACAAGGTTTTCCGGTCTGGGGCAGATAACTCCGTTACTTAAAATAGATCCGTTTCACAGGGTCAGTCAGGGCATCTCCAAGTATGACCGACTAAAGGTACTAAGTATCAAAATTATATGTCGCGACACTTTTTTTATATTGGGCGCGGAAGAAAAATGTTGAAAGTGTAAATAAGAAATACAGTAAGGTCTTCCCTTTGGAAAGGGAAAGACCTTAATAAATAGAGAAAGCAGTACTTTTTATGGTTGATTTAGACTTATTTTGACCAAAATAGGTATGTTTGAGCATTTTTTACCATTTAAAACCAATAATGCTAAATTTGAATTTTTTGGGTAAAAAGGGGGAGGGGGGAAAATTTAAATTTGCTTAATAATGATAATTTTGATATTTAAATGACTTAAAATGGTCTTGGTGGTCATATTGAGATGATTTAATCATGAAAGGTCATTCAAGGTCATACGTATATGGCGTACAAAGAATCGGTACAATTTTCACAAAAATCAAGACGCGTTGAAAATTTTTAAAAAATTATGGAATTTTTTTGTATAATCTACTAGAAGAACTCATGGCGGACATCATATCAAAAAAAAAAACTGCACAAAAATGTTTCAAATAAGGGCTGAAAAATTGACTTGAAGATAAAACCCATTGTCCTAGAAAATGACCTTTTTTGTTTTTGTTGATATGACCTTGACCTTTATATTTTTGGATGTACCATAGGTCACCTAAAATGAATGATGAAAGTTTTGAGGTTCTACGACTAACGGTTCTAAAAATAGAAATTTTTACGTTTTTGTCAATTCGCGACTCAAAATTGCGTAACCGTGACACTTTTCGAAAAACTTTTTTTGGGGTGACAAAACATAACCAGGAGTGAGGTAACAATTTCCACTCTTCAGAATTTTTATAACAGTTACAGTTTTTGAGTTTATCTGCAGACAAGGTTTTCCGGTCTGGGGCAGATAACTCCGTTACTTAAAATAGATCCGTTTCACAGGGTCAGTCAGGGCATCTCCAAGTATGACCGACTAAAGGTACTAAGTATCAAAATTATATGTCGCGACACTTTTTTTATATTGGGCGCGGAAGAAAAATGTTGAAAGTGTAAATAAGAAATACAGTAAGGTCTTCCCTTTGGAAAGGGAAAGACCTTAATAAATAGAGAAAGCAGTACTTTTTATGGTTGATTTAGACTTATTTTGACCAAAATAGGTATGTTTGAGCATTTTTTACCATTTAAAACCAATAATGCTAAATTTGAATTTTTTGGGTAAAAAGGGGGAGGGGGGAAAATTTAAATTTGCTTAATAATGATAATTTTGATATTTAAATGACTTAAAATGGTCTTGGTGGTCATATTGAGATGATTTAATCATGAAAGGTCATTCAAGGTCATACGTATATGGCGTACAAAGAATCGGTACAATTTTCACAAAAATCAAGACGCGTTGAAAATTTTAAAAAAATTATGGAATTTTTTTGTATAATCTACTAGAAGAACTCATGGCGGACATCATATCAAAAAAAAACTGCACAAAAATGTTTCAAATAAGGGCTGAAAAATTGACTTGAAGATAAAACCCATTGTCCTAGAAAATGACCTTTTTTGTTTTTGTTGATATGACCTTGACCTTTATATTTTTGGATGTACCATAGGTCACCTAAAATGAATGATGAAAGTTTTGAGGTTCTACGACTAACGGTTCTAAAAATAGAAATTTTTACGTTTTTGTCAATTCGCGACTCAAAATTGCGTAACCGTGACACTTTTTGAAAAACTTTTTTTGGGGTGACAAAACATAACCAGGAGTGAGGTAACAATTTCCACTCTTCAGAATTTTTATAACAGTTACAGTTTTTGAGTTTATCTGCAGACAAGGTTTTCCGGTCTGGGGCAGATAACTCCGTTACTTAAAATAGATCCGTTTCACAGGGTCAGTCAGGGCATCTCCAAGTATGACCGACTAAAGGTACTAAGTATCAAAATTATATGTCGCGACACTTTTTTTATATTGGGCGCGGAAGAAAAATGTTGAAAGTGTAAATAAGAAATACAGTAAGGTCTTCCCTTTGGAAAGGGAAAGACCTTAATAAATAGAGAAAGCAGTACTTTTTATGGTTGATTTAGACTTATTTTGACCAAAATAGGTGTGTTTGAGCATTTTTTACCATTTAAAACCAATAATGCTAAATTTGAATTTTTTGGGTAAAAAGGGGGAGGGGGGAAAATTTAAATTTGCTTAATAATGATAATTTTGATATTTAAATGACTTAAAATGGTCTTGGTGGTCATATTGAGATGATTTAATCATGAAAGGTCATTCAAGGTCATACGTATATGGCGTACAAAGAATCGGTACAATTTTCACAAAAATCAAGACGCGTTGAAAATTTTTAAAAAATTATGGAATTTTTTTGTATAATCTACTAGAAGAACTCATGGCGGACATCATATCAAAAAAAAAACTGCACAAAAATGTTTCAAATAAGGGCTGAAAAATTGACTTGAAGATAAAACCCATTGTCCTAGAAAATGACCTTTTTTGTTTTTGTTGATATGACCTTGACCTTTATATTTTTGGATGTACCATAGGTCACCTAAAATGAATGATGAAAGTTTTGAGGTTCTACGACTAACGGTTCTAAAAATAGAAATTTTTACGTTTTTGTCAATTCGCGACTCAAAATTGCGTAACCGTGACACTTTTCGAAAAACTTTTTTTGGGGTGACAAAACATAACCAGGAGTGAGGTAACAATTTCCACTCTTCAGAATTTTTATAACAGTTACAGTTTTTGAGTTTATCTGCAGACAAGGTTTTCCGGTCTGGGGCAGATAACTCCGTTACTTAAAATAGATCCGTTTCACAGGGTCAGTCAGGGCATCTCCAAGTATGACCGACTAAAGGTACTAAGTATCAAAATTATATGTCGCGACACTTTTTTTATATTGGGCGCGGAAGAAAAATGTTGAAAGTGTAAATAAGAAATACAGTAAGGTCTTCCCTTTGGAAAGGGAAAGACCTTAATAAATAGAGAAAGCAGTACTTTTTATGGTTGATTTAGACTTATTTTGACCAAAATAGGTATGTTTGAGCATTTTTTACCATTTAAAACCAATAATGCTAAATTTGAATTTTTTGGGTAAAAAGAGGGAGGGGGGAAAATTTAAATTTGCTTAATAATGATAATTTTGATATTTTAATGACTTAAAATGGTCTTGGTGGTCATATTGAGATGATTTAATCATGAAAGGTCATTCAAGGTCATACGTATATGGCGTACAAAGAATCGGTACAATTTTCACAAAAATCAAGACGCGTTGAAAATTTTAAAAAAATTATGGAATTTTTTTGTATAATCTACTAGAAGAACTCATGGCGGACATCATATCAAAAAAAAACTGCACAAAAATGTTTCAAATAAGGGCTGAAAAATTGACTTGAAGATAAAACCCATTGTCCTAGAAAATGACCTTTTTTGTTTTTGTTGATATGACCTTGACCTTTATATTTTTGGATGTACCATAGGTCACCTAAAATGAATGATGAAAGTTTTGAGGTTCTACGACTAACGGTTCTAAAAATAGAAATTTTTACGTTTTTGTCAATTCGCGACTCAAAATTGCGTAACCGTGACACTTTTCGAAAAACTTTTTTTGGGGTGACAAAACATAACCAGGAGTGAGGTAACAATTTCCACTCTTCAGAATTTTTATAACAGTTACAGTTTTTGAGTTTATCTGCAGACAAGGTTTTCCGGTCTGGGGCAGATAACTCCGTTACTTACAATAGATCCGTTTCACAGGGTCAGTCAGGGCATCTCCAAGTATGACCGACTAAAGGTACTAAGTATCAAAATTATATGTCGCGACACTTTTTTTATATTGGGCGCGGAAGAAAAATGTTGAAAGTGTAAATAAGAAATACAGTAAGGTCTTCCCTTTGGAAAGGGAAAGACCTTAATTAAAGTGCCATTTGTTCAGAGAACAAATGAGAGGTCTTTCCCGTTAAGTTGACCTATGACCTTTGACCTTTGTCTTAGAGTCAAGCTCTTTAATAACTGATAATAAATATATATATATATCTACTATATTATCTGTAACTGTTTAAATGTTATATACAAGTAAATAATGCATAAGATGATGTTTTTGGCCGCCATTTTGAAACCACTCAACCGTAACATGTATTTCTTGGGCTTAAATGATAGGTCTTGTCAAGACGGTCATTTTTCATACACATGTCTATTATACTATCTGTTACGGTTTTCAAGTTATTGGTAAAAAACCTATTTCGCGAAAACCTGTTTCGGCCGCCATTTCGTTACTGCTCAACCGAATCATGCACTTCTTGGACTCAAATTGTAGGTCTTTTCAAGACGATCATTTTTTGTTCATATATTGTCTATACTATCTCTAACGGTTTTCGAGTTATAAGTAAAAAACCATTTGACGACCGCCATTTTGGCAATGGTAAACGCAAAAAAAAATTTGACCACAGATTCGTTATCAGGACCCTCAAATCTACCAGGAAACCAAATTTCATCAAAATCAGACAACTTTGACATTTTGCGCCAACTTTGCGCCATATGCGCGCAACCAGGAAGTAAATTAGAGCATTTTTTTTGCATGATAAATCATCACCTGGATGTAAGCTACCATTTTCACTAAACAGAATCTTGATAACTATCACCGTTTCTGAGCTCACCTGATAACAAGGGTAAACAGCGTTTTGCGCTATTGCGCCGAAAGTACAAATAATTTAGCGTCGTGTCCATGGCCTTGTCTATTCCTGGTAGTGCTGAGTAAGTGTGCAAAATTTCATGAAAATCGGTCAAGGCACTTTTTGCACCCAACTGGAAGAAAAAAAAAAAGAATTAAAAAGTCATTTGTTCAGAGAACAAATGTGAGGTCTTTCCCTGTCTTATGTTTTTGTTATGGTATTTTATACAAGTACTAAAGACATTTGAGTCACTTTGTTTATGACAAGATGTTGCCAATTATTGTGATATAGGCTCCAGAATGAAGATTAGGGGGCCTACAGTCAGAAAAAGTATGGTTGCTAAGGACTTTTATGTTGGTTGCTATGGACTAAATGTCACTTCCGGTTGCAAAAACTTACATCTTAACTCAGAAAGTAGTCTTGTTTAAGAATATGTATGGTTGCTATGGACTTTTCATTAAGGTTACCTTGTTGCTAGGGAATGACCTTGACCCATGACCTTTGACCTCTGACTCAAATTGTAGCTCTTTGCGTTCTGATTCTTTTAAGTATACATGTTTACTATACTATTTGTTATGGTTTTCAAGTTATGGGCAAAAAACGTGTTTCGCGAAACTTGTTTTGGCCGCCATTTTGAAACCGTTCAACCGAATCATGTACTGTTTGGGTTCAAATTGTAGGCAATTCAATTCTCTTTCAAATAAACCCTATGTTTCATTCACCATCTTTTATGGTTAAAAAGTTATAAACAAAAATCATTTTAAAAATACGAATCAAGGGCGATAACTCAAAAACAACAAGTTTTACACTTTCGCACCTGAAACACTTTTTGTAGATCTCGACATGACGAACTTTTATCCCATGTATTGTCCGCTTCAATTTTGTACGGTTTAGGTGTTATTTCTTAAAAACTGTTTACGGTGTCGGCCATTTTGAAAATGGCTGCCTATAACCATTCGACTTTGGTCTTAAATTGAAGGACTCTTAATGACGGTCAAAAAAAAACCCATATGTTTACTATATTATCTTTGATGGTTTAAAAGTTATAAGCCAAAAACGAATAAGCCGAAATGCGTCAAGGGCCATAACTCGAAAACCGTTTGTCGTACAGTGTTCGACCCTTTATATCAAATAAAGGTCTAAATGAGACGAGTATTTTCCTCATTACATGTCTGCTTCAATTTTGTATGGTTTTTGAGCTATACTGCAGACAAGGTGTACCATGACCTCTGACCTTGAGATTTGACCTTTGACCTTGACATTTTTAGATGTAACATATGTCACCTAGGATGATTGGTGAAGGTCCCAAGTCTCTAGGACAAACCGTTTTGAAGAAAAAAAAATTGACGAGTCGTGACACTTTTCGGGTCAAAAACGCGTAACCAGGAAGTTGATCGAAAAATTTTTTTTTGCATGACGAATGATGACCAGGAGTCTAGCAACATTTTCCCTGCTTCAGACTTTTGATAACGGTTACGGTTCCTGACTTTATCTGCAGACAAGGTTTTTGGGTTCCGGGCAGATAACTCCGTTACTAAAAATAGATCGGTTTCGCAGGCCGACTCAAGTCGAGCCCTGGTAGTGTCGATTATTAGTACTAAGTTTCGTAATGAGAGGTCGCGACACTTTTTTGACATCTGCGGCAGAAAAAAAAAAATAATAATAATAATAATAATAATCATAAGAAATACAGTAAGGTCTTTCCTTCTGTGGAAGGGAAAGACCTTAATAATAATAATAATTAAAAAGTCATTTGTTCAGAGAACAAATGTGAGGTCTTTCCCTGTCTTACGTTTTTGTTATGGTATTTTATACAAGTACTAAAGACATTTTAGTCACTTTGTTTATGACTACATGTTGCCAATTATTGTGATATAGGCTCCAGAATGAAGAGCAGGGAACCTAGAGTCAGAAAAAGTATGGTTGCTAAGGACTTTTATTACGGTTGCTATGGACTTCCGGTTGAAAAAACTTACCCCTTAACTCAAAAAGTAGTCTTGGTTTAGAATATATATGGTTGCTATGGACTTTTCATTAATGTTACCTTGTTGCTAGGGAATGACCTTGACCTATGACCTTTGACCTTGGACTCAAATTGTAGCTCTTTATATACTGATTCATTTAAGTATACATGTTTACTATATTATCTGTTATGGTTTTCAAGTTATTGGCAAAAAACGTGTTTCGCGAAACTTGTTTTGGCCGCCATTTTCAAACCGTTCAACCGAATCATGTACTGTTTGGTTCAAATTGTAGGTAATTTAATCCTCTTCCAAATGAACCCTATGTTTCATTCATCATCTTTAATGGATTAAAAGTTATAAACAAAAAATCATTTTAAAAATAAGAATCAAGGGCGATAACTCAAAAACGACAAGTTTTACGCTTTTGCACCTGAAACCCTTTTTGTAGCTTTCGACATGGCGAACATTTTTTTTATGTATTGTCCACTTCAATTTTGTACGGTTTAAGTGTTATTTCATAAAAACTGTTTACGGTGTCAGCCATTTTGAAAATGGCTGCCCGTAACCAATCGACTTTGGTCTTAAATTGAAGGACATATAAAGACGGTCACAAAAAACCCATATGTTTACTATATTATCTCTGACGGTTTAAAAGTTATAAGCCAAAAATGGATAAGCCGAAACGCGTTAAGGGCTATAACTCGAAAACAGTTTGTCGCACAGTGTTCGACCCTTTATATCAAATAAAGGTCTAAATGAGACGAGTATTTTTCCCATTACATGTCTGCTTCAATTTTGTATGGTTTTTGAGCTATACTGCAAACAAGGTGTGCCATGACCTCTGACCTTGAGATTTGACCTTTGACCTTGACATTTTTGAATGCAACATATGTCACCTAGGATGATTGGTGAAGGTCCCAAGTCTCTAGGACTAACCGTTTTGAAGAAAAAAATTTTGACGTGTCGCGACAGGTTTCGACTCAAAAACGCGTAACCAGGAAGTTGATCGAAATTTTTTTTTTTTCGTGATGACATGTTCTCATGAGTCCAGCAACATTTCCCACACTTTAGATTTTTGATACCGGTTACGGTTTCTGAGATTATCTGATAACAAGGGTTTTCGGTCTGGGGCAGATAACTCCGTTACTAAAAATAGTTCGGTTTTCAGGTTGCGGTCAAGGCGAGTCTGGGTCTGACCGAGTTAACGCAAGAAGTATCGTAAAGATATGTCACGACACTTTTGTGACATTCACAGCGGAAAAGAAGAAGAAAAATAATAATAATTAAAAAGTCATTTGTTCAGAGAACAAATGTGAGGTCTTTCCCTGTCTTATGTTTTTGTTATGGTATTTTATACAAGTACTAAAGACATTTGAGTCACTTTGTTTATGACAAGATGTTGCCAATTATTGTGATATAGGCTCCAAAATGAAGATTAAGGTGCCTAGAGTCAGACAAAATATGGTTGCTAAGGACTTTTATGTAGGTTGCTATGGACTAAATGTCACTTCCGGTTGAAAAAAACTTACATCTAAACTCAGAAAGTAGTCTGGTTTAAGAATATGTATGGTTGCTATGGACTTTTCATTAAGGTTACCTTGTTGCTAGGGAATGACCTTGACCTATGACCTTTGACCTTGGACTCAAATTGTAGCTCTTTGCATTCTGATTCATTTAAGTATACATGTTTACTATACTATCTGTTATGGTTTTCAAGTTATTGGCAAAAAACGTGTTTCGCGAAACTTGTTTTGGCCGCCATTTTGGAACCGCTCAACTGAATCATGTACTGTTTGGGTTCAAATTGTAGGTAATTCAATTTTCTTTCAAATGAACCCTATGTTTCATTCACCATCTTTTATGGTTAAAAAGTTATAAACAAAAAATCATTTTAAAATACGAATCAAGGGCGATAACTCAAAAACGACAAGTTTTACGCTTTCACACCTGAAACACTTTTTGTAGATTTCGACATGGCAAACATTTTTTCCATGTATTGTCCGCTTCAATTTTGTACGGTTTAAGTGTTATTTCATAAAAACTGTTTACGGTGTCAGCCATTTTGAAAATGGCTGCCCGTAATCATTCGACTTTGGTCTTAAATTGAAGGGTCCATAATGACGGTCACAAAAAACCCATATGTTTACTATATTATCTCTGACGGTTTAAAAGTTATAAACCAAAAACGGATAAGTCGAAACGCGTTAAGGGCCATAACTCGAAAACGGTTTGTCGTACAGTGTTCGACCCTTTATATCAAATAAAGGTCTAATTGAGACGAGTATTTTCCCCATTACATGTCTGCTTCAATTTTGTATGGTTTTTTAGCTATGCTGCAAACAAGGTGTACCATGACCTCTGACCTTGAGATTTGACCTTTGACCTTGACATTTTTAGATGTAATATATGTCACTTAGGATGATTGGTGAAGGACCCAAGTCTCTAGGACTAACCGTTTTGAAGAAAAAAAATTTGACGTGTCGCGACAGGTTTCGACTCAAAAACGCGTAACCAGGAAGTTGATCGAAAAAAAAAATTTTTCGTGATGACATGTTCCCATGAGTCCAGCAACATTTCCCACACTTTAAATTTTTGATATCGGTTACGGTTTCTGAGATTATCTGATAACAAGGGTTTTCGGTCTGGGGCAGATAACTCCGTTACTAAAAATAGTTCGGTTTTCAGGTTGCGGTCAAGGCGAGTCTGGATATGACCGAGTTAACGCAAGAAGTATCGTAAAGATATGTCGCGACACTTTTGCGACATTCACAGCGGAAAAGAAGAAGAAAAATAATTAAAAAGTCATTTGTTCAGAGAACAAATGTGAGGTCTTTCCCTGTCTTATGTTTTTGTTAAGTACTAAAGACATTTGAGTCACTTTGTTTATGACAAGATAGTGCCAATTATTGTGATATAGGCTCCAGAATGAAGATTAGGGGTCCTAGAGTCAGAAAAAGTATGGTTGCTAAGGACTTTATGTCGGTTGCTATGGACTAAATGTCACTTCCGGTTGCAATAACTTACATCTAAACTCAGAAAGTAGTCTTGGTTTAGAATATATACATATATGGTTGCTATGGACTTTTCATTAATGTTACCTTGTTGCTAGGGAATGACCTTGACCTCTGACCTTTGACCTTGGACTCAAATTGTAGCTCTTTATATACTGATTCATTTAAGTATACATGTTTACTATATTATCTGTTATGGTTTTCAAGTTATTGGCAAAAAACGCGTTTCACGAAACTTGTTTTGGCCGCCATTTTGGAACCGTTCAACCGAATCATGTACTGTTTGGGTTCAAATTGTAGGTAATTTAATCTTCTTTCAAATGAAACCTATGTTTCATTCACCATCTTTTACGGTTAAAAAGTTATAAACAAAAAATCATTTTTAAAATACAAATCAAGGGCGATAACTCAAAAACGACAAGTTTTACGCTTTCGCACCTGAAACACTTTTTGTAGCTTTCGACATGGCGAACATTTTTTTCATGTATTGTCCGCTTCAATTATGTACGGTTTAAGTCTTATTTCATAAAAACTGTTTACGGTGTCAGCCATTTTGAAAATGGCTGCCCGTAACCATTCGACTTTGGTCTTAAATTGAAGGACATTTAATGACGGTCACAAAAAACCCATATGTTTACTATATTATCTCTGACGGTTTAAAAGTTATAAGCCAAAAACGGATAAGCGTAAACGTGTAAAGGGCCATAACTCGAAAACGGTTTGTCGTACAGTGTTCGACCCTTTATATCAAACAAAGGTCTACATGAGACGAGTATTTTTCCCATTACATGTCTGCTTCAATTTTGTATTGTTTTTGAGCTATACTGCAAACAAGGTGTACCATGACCTCTGACCTTCAGATTTGACCTTTGACCTTGACATTTTTGAATGCAACATATGTCACCTAGGATGATTGGTGAAGGTCCCAAGTCTCTAGGACTAACCGTTTTGAAGAAAAAAATTTTGACGTGTCGCGACAGGTTTCGACTCAAAAACGCGTAACCAGGAAGTTGATCGAAAATTTTTTTTTTGCGTGATGACATGTTGCCAGGAGTCCAGCAACATTTCCCACACTTTAGTTTTTTGATACCGGTTACGGTTTCTGAGATTATCTGATAACAAGGGTTTTCGGTCTGGGGCAGATAACTCCATTACTAAAAATAGTTCGGTTTTCAGGTTGCGGTCAAGGCGAGTCTGGGTGTGACCGAGTTAACGCAAGAAGTATCGTAAAGATATGTCGCGACACTTTTGCGACATTCACAGCGGAAAAGAAGAAGAAAAATAATAATAATAATAATAATAATAACCATAAGAAATACAGTAAGGTCTTTCCACTGTAGTGGGAAAGACCTTAATAATAATAGGCCTAACGAATACAATAAGGTCTTTCCTACGGAAGGGAAAGACCTTAATTATACGTCAGTTGCTCATAGAAAAAAAATAAGTAGGTTTTTTTTCACATTTTAGAGGACTATTTCCGCCATTTTCACCGAGTCTTAAAGGATGTTACGTCATTTACATGTTTGTATGTCTGTCTGTCCGTCCGTCCGTATTTTTTGTTTTTTGTATGTTTTTTTTATACTTTCGTTTTGTTTGTTTTTCAAATAACTTTTCATGTTTGTTTTTGTTTCTTTTACATGACAAAACAATTTTTGAGGGGGGGGGGGCTATTTCATACATGTAAGTTATTGCGCATACATGTAAGTACAAAAATTGCGGGGAGGGGGTGGGGGGCTTCAGTTTTTAGTTTATTTTCTTTGTTACTATATATAGCGACACTTTGTTATTATTGCAGAATTGGCCATGGGCTTATGTGTGTTGCATAGGTTTACCTGACATATCACTTTAAGTGGTCTTGTGCTATTAACTCTAGAACAGGACAAGTCGTCTGATCAGCACTAGAGTCGGAATTGTTGTGTCTCTTCCATCAGAAAAAACCCTCTAACCATCGTCACTTCCGGTCAAGGTCCTTCTGTATATTCCTCCTGCTTCGGAGCACTCCAACACTCCTTCCCATTCTATTCTGATAGAGTCAATCAAGGGGTCCTAGGATTTGATTATGGAAACAGGCGACATCTGCATTACCTAAGGCCAGGGCAACCGGCGCTGTAGGTGATGCAGAAGTCCTTCAGCATCAGGCGTCATTACACAAAAAATGTTTAAAAATCAATCATAGCATTAATTGGCTGTGTTGCCTAAGGCCAGGGCAACCGGCGCTGTAAGCAGGACACAGCCACCACAATAGAAATCATCAATTAAAAACTCAAAAATTCTTAACATATTTACATTTTTCAGATTAACGAAACAAATTACGGAAGTCTTCATCTCTGGAAGAATTTTCCCTATTTACATATATATATAGTAACTGTACAGCACAATCGCTAAAATCCCTTACTGCATCTTGCCATAGACTCGGGAAGCATTTCCCGTTGTCCTAAGGCAGACCTCCTCCAAAGAAACATTCAGGACTCGCCCTATCTCCTCTGCTACCATGTTTACTACGTAGGGCGTGGTTGTAGACCCTCTATATTTAATGAAGGGTGAGTCTGATTCCAGGACAAGGTAATCAAGTGCTTTTGGGCCGAGGGTTCTGACGAATTTAGAAATTTCTGTGCCCTTGTCCTGGTGAAGAATAAAAGGGGTTATGCCAAATATTATGTTGGTGAAGAAGCCGGTGATTGAGTTGAACACATGATGGGAACTGATAAAACAATGCCAGTGGATAGGGTGACTAGGCTGTAAAATTCTCATCAGTACATCCAAAAGCTGATGGTGGAGCTGTTCGTCCCCTCTGCAGTGGATGACAACTGCTAAACCTGTCTTGTCAGCTATATTTAGTTGGGCCTCTAGATATTTTATCTGCCTCCTGATGTGAGAGGAGTGCGAGCCATCGGTTGTATCAAGCCCACACTCCCCCACAGCTACTGCCCTGGTTGACTTGACAAGGTCTTTCAGACGGTTGACATAACCATCTAACTGCCTAGTGGACCGAGTGTGGACGACCCTTGGGTGTATCCCGAAGCTGAACACAAACTCTGGTGTTCTCTTCATGTCTGAGCGTTGTGTAGCATTCGGGTACTGGTCAGGGAAACAAAAATTGGCAACTGCCAAAGTCATTGTAGTCCGGAATCTCTGCGTTTCCATCGAGTCAAGTCCAGCCAGGCCAGGGCAACCGGCGCTTGACTGAAACTTATCAAGATGGAAGTGGCTGTCTACAATTGCAAATGGGGCAGGCTCCTCTAACGGTGTTGGAATTAGAAAACCCAGGCTGTCCCTTCTCTCTATAGAGTCCCGCACCGAGATTTGGCTGGCTGGGGTCAACTTTGAAAGAATTTTGACGAATATTTTCCAATGTAACAGGGACAATATACCAAAGGTGGAGGCAGAACTGTGTATGTTAACATCTGTCACCGGGCATTGATTATACTCTACAAACTGCTTAGCCCGAAGCTGTTCCTCCTGATTCAAGGCCAATGGCTGTGTACATAGAGCTGGAGGCAGGATCTGGTTTATGACGTCCAGTAAATCAGACGGAACTTGAAGTCCAAGGCACTCAGCCATCCTATACAGGCTCCCGTTCATAAGTTGAACCCACTGATTCTCTCTTAACTCAGGGTTGTACCTACAGCCTTGGTTATCCTCACTATGAACATCGGCAAGATGATTTCCTAACTGCTGCTCTCTCCCCAGCTGCCTATGGCAAATCCAGCAGGCAGTGGAGGGTGCCCAAAACCACGGCAGATGTTCTAGAGCATGCCGTCCAGGGTGTCTCTGGGTAACCCCACACAGGATACAGAATGACCCTTTTTTCTGACGACCTCTAAACTGTACCAATCTAACGTCTTCCTGATCTCCTTCTACTTCGTTTCCTTCTTCCTTCTTCCCCATTCCTTCGTCTTCGACTCTAACTTGGATCTCTTCCTCATCCATCACCTCTATCTCTTCCACATATCCAACTTCCTCCTCTAAAGTCTTACTGTTACATAATCTTTCAAATAGGCAGGAGGACTTCTCCTTCTGCCCCTTCGATTTATGGTCTCTTCTTCACTTGATTCAGATTCGCTCTCTTCTACTGCATAGTAGAATGTCTTGTCTAAATCTCTGTTGCTTGGAATCTGACCAAGATCTTTGACTAAAACCTCAGTTCTGGCCTCCTCCTCTTCACCGCTCGACGAGGATTCTTCGACTGCACTGTCAATTTCTGGACTGGAAGGCCCCGCATTAGCATGATCCACTTGGGTGGGTGCCCCTGTAGATATTGGTTGGCTACTTGGCTGTACCCCTAACCTCTGTTGTACCACTTGAATCCACCGTGGAGGGTGTCGGTCCTCGCAGGGTTTAAGTTGGTCATGATGGATTGTTACTTCTTTTTTCCTTTTTAGGATCTTGTACAACACGGGTGATAGAACTTCTGTGATGACGTAAGGTCCTTGCCAAATGGGTTTCAACTTTTTGCATTGCCCAATTTTAGTAGCTGGGTTGAGTCTATACACTATGTCTCCAACTTTATATGTCCTTTGGAAAAGAGTAAGATCGTAATCACGCTTTTGACGAAACTGTGCTACCATTAAATTTTCTCTTGCAATCTGGTGAATGTCCCCCAGCTTCTGTCTTAGTTCTGTTACAAAGTTGGTTGGGTCTCTATGTCTGGAATTTAGCAGGGCTGTTCCGATGGTCAAATCAATAGGTTGATGTACCTCTCGGCCTAACATCATCATATTAGCTGAGTATCCTGTCTGTCTATTATAACACGATCTAATGGCCCCAGAGAGTATCTGCAGATTGTCATCCCATTTTTTCTGTCTGCCATTGATGTAACAACGTATTGTGCTCATAATGACTGCATTGTACCTTTCTACTTGACCATTTGAACGAGGGCGATAGGGTGTTGTCCTGGTTTTGTCAATCTCTAATAGCTTGCATACCTCCTTGAACAAGTTCCCATCAAAATTTCGGCCTTGGTCGCTATGTATCTGCAACGGACAACCAAACCTAGAGAAAAAGTTGTCCACTACTTCTCTTGCAATCCTTTCAGCACTCTGATCTGGTAAAGGATAGAACTCCACCCACTTTGTGAACTGATCTATGACTGCCAGTATATATTTGTTACCCTTCTCACTCTCTGGCAAAGGGCCCAAAATATCCATGTGAATTCTCTCCAAGGGTTCCCCAGCATGATATTGGCCTAGCCCACCTTTTGCTCTACGGTTACTTCTTTTATTCACATTACAGGTTGGGCATGATCTGACATGCAACACCACGTCCTGTCTCATCCTGTGCCATATAAATCGTTGCTTCAACCTATTTAGCGTTTTGTCTCTTCCCATATGCCCCGAAACTTTACTGTCATGAGTGTGTTTCAGAACTTCCGTTTTCAAATCCTGGGGGACAACCAACAAAGTCTGTGGACCTCCTTGACAATTCCATTCATATACCAAACATCCATTTTTCACTTTGAGCTGTGACCTGCAACTCCACCAATGCTTAACAGCAGCACTGGTTAGCTGTAACTCTGCTTCGGTAGGTTCTCTTCCGGTTGCCAACCAACCCATTATAGTTCCCAGTTCTGGATCTTCCTGTTGTTTAACCGCCAGTTGTTGAAGTGACATTCCTTCAATCCAGTTGACATTCCTCGATGTATCTACAGTCCCCCCTATATCCCGGAGGCCAGGGCAACCGGCGCTTGCCGAGGATACAGAGGAGTCAAGACAGACATTGGTGGCTTTTATTTCTCTTACCATCAACGGCCCCACATCATCAACATTTTCCTCAAAGTCCCGCCACTGTCGATGTACCCTAGCACAATATGCGCAGCCTCCACAGGGTAACTTTGTGATATCTGACCCAGCATAATAATTATTGCAAGGTTGAAGGGTGTCTGGTATTCGTGACAAACTGTCAGCATTGGCATGCTTCTTTCCTGGTCGATGTTGTATCTCCATCTCGTACTGAGATAATTCTTCCATCCACCTTGCTAACTGTCCCTCTAAGTTTTTGAATTTCATCAACCAGATGAGACTGTGATGATCAGTCCGGACTATAAATTTGCGACCCAGCAGATAATTTCGGAATTGTCTTGTGAATGTCACCAACGCAAGCAGCTCCTTTCTGGTAGTGCAGTACCGCTTCTGTGCAGGGGCTAACACTTTGCTAGCATAGCAAACCACATATTCCTTACCACCCTGGATCTGAAGAAGTTCCGCAGCCACGGCAACGTCTGAGGCGTCTGTATCCAGAATAAATGTGTCATCTGACGATGGGAAGTGTAGAGTAACAGAGTGCAAAATGGTCTCTTTGATCTCTTCGAAAGCTGTAGTATGTTCTTCTTTCCACTCAAACTTAGCATTCTTTTTAGTTAAAGCATGGAGCGGGAAAGCCAAGTTAGCTAGATTTGGGATATGGTCACGATGATAATTTGCATATCCAAGGAATGACTGGAGTTGTTTTTTGGTAGTTGGAACTGGCCATTTCTTAATGACATCTATATTTTCGGGATTGATGGAAATTCCTTCTTCTGAAATCAGTTTTCCCAGATATACCACCTCCTTCTGAAAAAGGCTGCATTTCTTAGGTTTTAATTTCAGATTGTTGTCTCTGAACCTATCCAGTACATCAGATAAATTTTTCAGATGTTCATCGAAATTTCTTCCCAAAACAATAACATCGTCTAGGTAAGCCAAACACTGTGTCCATGTTAAACCTGACAGTATCAGCTGCATCACTCTCTGGAAAAATGCTGGGCTATTGCATAGGCCAAAACTCAGGCGAACATGTTCAAATAGACCGTACTTGGTAATGAAAGCGGTTTTGTGACGGTCATCTGGGTGTATTTCAAACTGATAATACCCGGCGGACATGTCAAGACAACTCATAAAGGTAATGCCTCTCAGCTGCTCAATACAGGAATCTATGCGCGGAAGTGGGAAAGCGTCTTTCCGCGTTACTGCATTTAACTTCCTATAATCTATACAGTAACGAATTTTCCCATCACGCTTTCTACAAATCACAGGAGCGGCTGCCCATTCTGATGAAGAGGGCTGAATTATCTTCCTGTCAAGCAGATCTTTAAGATGTTTTTCTTCCTCCTTCTCTAGACCAATGGGTGTTCTACGCAATCCCTCTTTAGTAGGAGCTGCATCTCCAGTTTCAATTCTATGCTGTATGCTAGTGAATTGGCCTATATCCATATCGTCCTTAGAAAAAGTATCCCCGTGCTTAATTAGTAACTCTGCTAATTGCAGTGCCTCACTGTCATTTAGGTGCTTCTTAGACCGATCAAACAAATCTTGCAGGTGTTGAGGTACCTTTACATCATGGTTGTAATCTTTTATCTGTCTAACCTTTTCTTCTTTTGCTGGCATTTCCACATTGACGCTCTCTACCCCTTCAACTTCCGTAGCTGTTCCAATGACCTTATCCCTCTTTAATGTTACAAAGGAATCTGACAAATTCTTCATTACTATTGGAACTGTGTTACCTCCCTTTACCAACATGTATGGCATGATAGCCCCATTTAGATTATGATCAGGTTGGATACATAGATCTCCCTGACAAGTTTTGTCAAACTGAGCGGTCAACTGTACTGTGGTTTTAGGTGGAATAACCAATCGTTTTCCTAATTTTACTCTTCTTACATTGAACTCCCTGCCCTCTTGCTTTGCTCCAACAGCATAGATCTTTTCTTTTCCAACCGTAACAGAGAAATCTCCTAAATCCAATATGGCATGGACATTATGTAGGAGGTCACGTCCTAATAACACATCGTCACTAATCTCACCCACTAGGAGACGCCATTTTGTTTCAGTCTGTCCAATCCTAATGTTGGCAATGCATCCTGAACGGACTAAAATTTTGTTACCATGTCCTGCACCTTTCAAGGAACAACGACCTCCTAATGTCATTGATGGGTCAAGCTGCTTTGCAAAACTTTCACTTATAATAGTAACATCAGCACCTGAATCAGCTACAGCTTCTACCGCCATACCATTAATGAGGACAGGTATTATTAGATCTATCGTCTTTTTGCTAGCAAAGCTCACTTCTTTAACTTCACCCTCTTCAACCTCATTTACTAACCTTTCACTCATCCCTGTACCACCAAGGCCAGGACAACCGGCGCTGTGGACAGTACAGGGAACGTGATTTGTTTCTGCAGCTGGCTCCATTCTCTCCTCACAATGAAGGCCAGGGCAACCGGCGCTTACATTATGAAGATTGAAATTTTCAGCCAACCTAAGTGGTGGTGGACGACCTGTATGTGTAGAATGGATCAGGGGGCGGTCTAATTCCCTGATCCTTGTCCATTTAAAGACTTGTTTGGTGATAAGGATGTTCGTTTAGGACATTGATTAGCGTAATGTCCCTTTTCTGAACAACTGAAGCAAGTCACCTCTCTCATTGGGCTTCGGTTACGACCTGGTGATGGTGATCTGGATCTGGGTCTATTGTTGTTCTGAGTTGACAAAATATTCAATATTTTTGAGACATTACTTTCCATCCCTTCCATTTTCTCATTTAGTCTGCTTATACTCTCAGCATTCTTAGACACTTGCGTCTCTAAACTGAGTTGTCGTTGTGGCTTGGTAGGTTTTTGAACAACCTTTCTAATGCTTCCAGGCTCGTATAGCACTCCATCACTGTCCTCTCCATCACTAAATATCTGGGGATGATCTTCAAATTGTACTTTCCTCACCTCTGGTTTTTTATTTCCCAACAGGAGTCTCTGATTATACATGGCACTTTTCACATAACTTAGGGCCTGGTCCAGCTTTTGAGGATTTTTATCCATGGCGGATAAGGCTGCTTTAACATCCAAACATCCCTTTAAGAAAGCTTCTACTGCCATGTCCTCAATCATATCTTCAGGTAGGTCGCTATACCCATCAGTGGCTAATTCCATAATCCTTTCTGCAAAATCGTCTAGGCTTTCCTCAACATTTTGCTTTGAGCTATGTAGCTGTCTTCTGATAGCCTGGGGCAGATCTTTTTGCCCAAACCTCTTTTTCATCTTCTCTACAACCTCATTAAAATTTTGTTGAACTGGAGCTGGTCGTGTACTGAAATACTTGAGTGCTTTTCCTCTCAAACACAGGATAAGGTTGTCTAATTTCTGGCCATCGTTCCACTCGAAACGTCTGGCCGTATGCTCAAACTGTAAGTAATATGACTTCCAGTCCATAGTTCCATCAAAGGAAGCTAGTCTTGGAACCTGGGGTTGTTGTATGGGGGCGGTTCTTACTGGTGCTGTGGCATTTGCGCCTCTGGTTGGTCTACTCGTCTCATAGTCTCTGGTTGATGGCCTGCTTTCTTCCATACTGGCACTACTTTCTGTTCTTCCAACATAACGACTTCCAGGTGCCACTTCATTAACCACCCTAGTAGTTCTAGAAAGCTGAAGCTCAGTTTCTAAGGTCCTGACTTTATCCTGTTGCTCCCTAAGAATACGGTCCCTCTCTTGTAGTTCTATATCCAAATCTTTTATTCTCCTACTCTGTTGTTCAATGGTCTCATCCTTATCAACATTATCACTTTGCGCCAACGTCAATGCGTTTCCTAGGTCATCAAGTTGATGTTTCAAACTGGTCACCTCTGTCAAGTAAGCTTGCAGTTTAAGGCTTGTTTGTTGCTTTTCTTTTTCAAGAATATGACATTTATTTTCTTGACCTTGTAACCTGTCTATCTCTGCCTCTAGTTCTTGTTTCTGAAGATCTTTCTCCTTTATCTGTTCCCCATATTTATTCCTCATGTCAATGAACCTTTCATCATTGTATTGAAGTTTTTGCTCAAGATCTTCCTTTTCCTTGATTAGTGAGTCGATATCTAGAGTCAACTGCTTGTTGTTGTCCATAAGCTGATTTCTTTCCTTTTCCAGAGTAACCTCATTCTGTTTTGCAATGAAAAGTTCAGTTTTGCAGGACTCAAATTGTTGTCTTATCTTGTCAACATCTTCAGGCTTTTCCTCTGTTTTCTCTGGATTTTCTACTTTCTTATCCTCAAAGATTACCCAACCTGCTGAGACAAGGGGATCCCAAATGGTTGATGGCACCCCATCTATCTGCTTAAGGTTTTCCAATGTAAGGTGGCCCTTCTGCTCCCTGGCAGCTATTATCTTCTTGGCCCTTGATTCACCAATATCTCTTAAAGACATCAACTCATCCTTTGTTGCCTTATTTACATTCAACTGTCTACCAGCCATTGTAACTTCCTACTTTTTTTTTTTCCTCCTATATTTATGTTTTATTTATTTATTTTTTTTTTTATTTTTTTTTTTTTTAGGATTTATTTTTGTTGAACATATTTAAGTGAGAATTTTTATATGTGAGCAAAACAAATACCGTTTTAATTCAGTTAAGGCCAGAGTAACCCGTCGCTGTAACTGAATATATTTATCAAACTTTATTTATTTTATTTTTAATTCAGTTAAGGCCAGAATAACCCGTCGCTGTAACTGAATATTCTATTAACCTGTATTTTAATTCAGTTAAGGCCAGAATAACCCGTCGCTGTAACTGAATGTAATTTTAACCAAATTTATTTTAAATTTGTTTATTTATTACTATTTATTAATTTATTAATTTTACTTGCAGAAATTTAGTTTCATCAAAGGCCAGAAAACCCGGCGCTATGAATGAAATAAAAATTCACGAAGTTTAATTATTTTTATTTATTTATTTTTCTTAATTGATCAGCAGTAATGATTATTTTAATAAACAATCAACACTGCAATCGCCACGGTATTTACTCCATGACAATTACGATCAATATTACCAACTATGTTGTTTCAACACCCAATCTTTGGTGGTTTATAAATTAAGTTTTAAGCTTTTCTTTTCTTTTTTTTTTTCCGCGGCTACACAGTTACTTTTCTCTTAGTTTATCTAAAAACTGTCACGATCTGGCCAGGGCAACCGACTCTAGATTGTGACAGCTACTATCTTTAAGGTAAACATTTTTGTTTTGTTTTTGGGACAGAACTAGAATAAACTTTTACGTGTTGTGTGCTATTGCAATTTGAACAGAAAGAGCCAGGGCAACCGGCAATATATCTGTTTTTGGAACCTAACTGTTCTTAACCCTCACTGCCAAGGTTGAAAGTCTTTCAAATTTTCAATTTCCAAATGATAACTGTCAAAATATGCAAAGCTTTCCAAATATCGCCAAATAAACAACTTCTAGTCAATTAATTTCACAGACTTTCAACCAAGTTCATATGAAATAAACACAGATTGAAATAGGGGGGCTTTTTGTGACTTGTTCGGAACTGTGTAGACCAAACAGTGTAAATGAGTATAAATATAACTTTATTTAATAAATATATGTATAAATAAATATGAAATACTCTATGAAAATATATCAAATAAATACTATGGCTTAAATATATCACTTCACTGACAACTACTTTCAGTGACTTGAAGTTGAAAACAAAATATATCACCTCACTGACACAATAAATTCAGTGACATGAAAAAATTGAGCAATTAATAAATCACTCCAATGCTCACAAAATAACAGTGAAATGACAACAAGGAAATTATCAGGCCAGCGAAAATATTCAATATATCATACGCGAGCAATGTGACATGAGCCCGCGAAAATATGAACCCGTGCAACTCGTGATGTCAAATATTAAAATGTTTCTTTAACACCTGACACCAATATTGCAGAATTGGCCATGGGCTTATGTGTGTTGCATAGGTTTACCTGACATATCACTTTAAGTGGTCTTGTGCTATTAACTCTAGAACAGGACAAGTCGTCTGATCAGCACTAGAGTCGGAATTGTTGTGTCTCTTCCATCAGAAAAAACCCTCTAACCATCGTCACTTCCGGTCAAGGTCCTTCTGTATATTCCTCCTGCTTCGGAGCACTCCAACATTATTTGTAGGTTTCTATGGTGTCGCGCGCGCTCTACGTCATATTTGAATAAAACTACGACTCTGTTTTTTTAAATCTCAGTCGAGGATTGAATGTTGACCAGTACACTTCAATTTTATTTCATTCCTATAAGTGTTACTATATGGAATACATGGTCGTCGCGCCTGAGTAACTTCATAATTGAAAGCACCTGTTTATAGGAAATTATGACAATTGTTGTCAGCGAAGTGACCGACATTTAAAACAGTAAAAATTGTCTTGAACTGGGATTATTCTTGTGAATTAAAGTGGATTTTAGTGATTTCATTCCATTTTAAAATCAGGAAACACGTTTCTATAGGAAAATCGCAAGACATAAGGCAGGAATTTGTGTGTTTTACGGGACTGCAGAAAACTTTAATTTTGAAAAACTCATAAACCAGAGGACATTTTTGTAAACGGGGACTTTTAGTGCATACATTTGGCTAGGATATTAGCTAGTTTTGACAGCATTTTGGCACTTCCGGTGCATTTGACAAAAGTACAAAGAGGGGTCAAGTTACGTTTTTTGAAATTTCGGAAAATTAGGAAAAAAATTTGTATAAAAAAAATAAGGGGACCCAGCTGGAATGTTTGACAGATTTCAGTCGGGCACATTTTTACGGAGAGGGGGCACCAAAAATTTCCGCACGGAAAAGTTTATTTTTGGCTAAATTAGCGATTTTTGAGTAAAAACCAGAAAGGGGCGTAACTTCAAAACGGGGCCAGGTACAGACTTTATTTTTAGCTACAACGCGAGAGCTCATTATTCTCAGCAACTGTGCAAAATTTCAGCTCGATCGGTTGAACGATGTAGGAGTTTATCTGATAACAAGATTTCATAAAAAAAAGCCCGCGGGGGCATAACTCAAAAACTGGGCTAGGTACGAGCTTCCAGGGTAAGCTGTGCTTGTGTTTAAAGTAGTTCTAGCAGTGCTCCAAATTTCAGCCAAATCCGTTCAGAAATGGCGAAACCATTATTTTTTTTAAGTCTAAGTGTTGTTGAAGAAGAATTGGAATAAGAATATTATACGTCAGTTGCTCATAGAAAAAAAATAAGTAGGTTTTTTTTCACATTTTAGAGGACTATTTCCGCCATTTTCACCGAGTCTTAAAGGATGTTACGTCATTTACATGTTTGTATGTCTGTCTGTCCGTCCGTGCGTATTTTTTGTTTTTTGTATGTTTTTTTTATACTTTCGTTTTGTTTGTTTTTCAAATAACTTTTCATGTTTGTTTTTGTTTCTTTTACATGACAAAACAATTTTTGAGGGGGGGGGGCTATTTCATACATGTAAGTTATTGCTCATACATGTAAGTACAAAAATTGGGGGGAGGGGGGGGGCTTCAGTTTTTAGTTTATTTTCTTTGTTACTATATATAGCGACACTTTGTTATTTGTAGGTTTCTATGGTGTCGCGCGCGCTCTACGTCATATTTGAATAAAACTACGACTCTGTTTTTTTAAATCTCAGTCGAGGATTGAATGTTGACCAGTACACTTCAATTTTATTTCATTCCTATAAGTGTTACTATATGGAATACATGGTCGTCGCGCCTGAGTAACTTCATAATTGAAAGCACCTGTTTATAGGAAATTATGACAATTGTTGTCAGCGAAGTGACCGACATTTAAAACAGTAAAAATTGTCTTGAACTGGGATTATTCTTGTGAATTAAAGTGGATTTTAGTGATTTCATTCCATTTTAAAATCAGGAAACACGTTTCTATAGGAAAATCGCAAGACATAAGGCAGGAATTTGTGTGTTTTACGGGACTGCAGAAAACTTTAATTTTGAAAAACTCATAAACCAGAGGACATTTTTGTAAACGGGGACTTTTAGTGCATACATTTGGCTAGGATATTAGCTAGTTTTGACAGCATTTTGGCACTTCCGGTGCATTTGACAAAAGTACAAAGAGGGGTCAAGTTACGTTTTTTGAAATTTCGGAAAATTAGGAAAAAAATTTGTATAAAAAAAAATAAGGGGACCCAGCTGGAATGTTTGACAGATTTCAGTCGGGCACATTTTTACGGAGAGGGGGCACCAAAAATTTCCGCACGGAAAAGTTTATTTTTGGCTAAATTAGCGATTTTTGAGTAAAAACCAGAAAGGGGCGTAACTTCAAAACGGGGCCAGGTACAGACTTTATTTTTAGCTACAACGCGAGAGCTCATTATTCTCAGCAACTGTGCAAAATTTCAGCTCGATCGGTTGAACGATGTAGGAGTTTATCTGATAACAAGATTTCATAAAAAAAAGCCCGCGGGGGCATAACTCAAAAACTGGGCTAGGTACGAGCTTCCAGGGTAAGCTGTGCTTGTGTTTAAAGTAGTTCTAGCAGTGCTCCAAATTTCAGCCAAATCCGTTCAGAAATGGCGAAACCATTATTTTTTTTAAGTCTAAGTGTTGTTGAAGAAGAATTGGAATAAGAATATTAAAAAGTCATTTGTTCAGAGAACAAATGTGAGGTCTTTCCCTGTCTTACGTTTTTGTTATGGTATTTTTTACAAGTACTAAAGACATTTGAATCACTTTGTTTATGACTATATGTTGCCAATTATTGTGATATAGGCTCCAGAATGAAGAGCAGGGAACCTAGAGTCAGAAAAAGTATGGTTGCTAAGGACTTTTATTACGGTTGCTATGGACTTCTGGTTGAAAAAACTTACCCCTTAACTCAAAAAGTAGTCTTGGTTTAGAATATATATGGTTGCTATGGACTTTTCATTAATGTTACCTTGTTGCTAGGGAATGACCTTGACCTATGACCTTTGACCTTGGACTCAAATTGTAGCTCTTTATATACTGATTCATTTAAGTATACATGTTTACTATACTATCTGTTATGGTTTTCAAGTTATTGGCAAAAAACGTGTTTCGCAAAACTTGTTTTGGCCGCCATTTTGAAACCGTTCAACCGAATCATGTACTGTTTGGTTTAAATTGTAGGTAATTTAATCCTCTTTCAAATGAACCCTATGTTTCATTCATCATCTTTTATGGATTAAAAGTTATAAACAAAAAATCATTTTAAAAATAAGAATCAAGGGCGATAACTCAAAAACGACAAGTTTTACGCTTTCGCACCTGAAACACTTTTTGTAGATTTCGACATGGCGAACATTTTTTTCATGTATTGTCCGCTTCAATTATGTACGGTTTAAGTGTTATTTCATAAAAACTGTTTACGGTGTCAGCCATTTTGAAAATGGCTGCTCGTAACCATTCGACTTTGGTCTTAAATTGAAGGACATTTAATGACGGTCACAAAAAACCCATATGTTTACTATATTATCTCTGACCGTTTAAAAGTTATAAGCCAAAAACGGATAAGCGTAAACGTGTAAAGGGCCATAACTCGAAAACGGTTTGTCGTACAGTGTTCGACCCTTTATATCAAACAAAGGTCTACATGAGACGAGTATTTTTCCCATTACATGTCTGCTTCAATTTTGTATGGTTTTTTAGCTATACTGCAAACAAGGGGTACCATGACCTCTGACCTTGAGATTTGACCTTTGACCTTGACATTTTTGAATGCAACATATGTCACCTAGGATGATTGGTGAAGGTCCCAAGTCTCTAGGACTAACCGTTTTGAAGAAAAAAATTTTGACGTGTCGCGACAGGTTTCGACTCAAAAACGCGTAACCAGGAAGTTGATCGAAAAAATTTTTTTTGCGTGATGACATGTTGCCAGGAGTCCAGCAACATTTCCCACACTTTAGATTTTTGATACTGGTTACGGTTTCTGAGATTATCTGATAACAAGGGTTTTTGGTCTGGGGCAGATAACTCCGTTACTAAAAATAGTTCGGTTTTCAGGTTGCGGTCAAGGCGAGTCTGGGTGTGACCGAGTTAACGCAAGAAGTATCGTAAAGATATGTCGCGACACTTTTGCGACATTCACAGCGGAAAAGAAGAAGAAAAATAATAATAATTAAAAAGTCATTTGTTCAGAGAACAAATGTGAGGTCTTTCCCTGCCTTATGTTTTTGTTATGGTATTTTATACAAGTACTAAAGACATTTGAGTCCCTTTGTTTATTGCCATTTATTGTGATATAGGCTCCAGAATGAAGATCAGGGGGGCTAGAGTCAGAAAAAGTATGGTTGCTAAGGACTTTTATGTCGGTTGCTATGGACTAAATGTCACTTCCGGTTGAAAAAACTTACATCTAAACTCAGAAAGTAGTCTGGTTTAAGAATATGTATGGTTGCTATGGACTTTTAATTAAGGTTACCTTGTTGCTAGGGAATGACCTTGACCTTTGACCTTTGACCTTGGACTCAAATTGTAGCTCTTTGCATTCTGATTCATTTAAGTATACATGTTTACTATACTATCTGTTATGGTTTTCAAGTTATTGGCAAAAAACGCATTTCGCGAAACTTGTTTTGGCCGCCATTTTGGAACCGTTCAACCGAATCATGTTCTGTTTGGGTTCAAATTGTAGGTAATTCAATTTTCTTTCAAATAAACCCTATGTTTCATTCACCATCTTTTATGGTTAAAAAGTTATAAACAAAAAATCATTTTAAAAATACGAATCAAGGGCGATAACTCAAAAACGACAAGTTTTATGCTTTCGCACCTGAAACACTTTTTGCAGATTTCCACATGGCGAACATTTTTTCCATGTATTGTCCGCTTCAATTTTGTACGGTTTAAGTGTTATTTCATAAAAACTGTTTACGGTGTCGGCCATTTTGAAAATGGCTGCCCGTAACCATTCGACTTTGGTCTTAAATTGAAGGAGATATAATGACGGTCACAAAAAACCCATATGTTTACTATATTATCTCTGACGGTTTAAAAGTTATAAGCCAAAAACAGATAAGCCGAAACGCGTTAAGGGCCATAACTCGAAAACGGTTTGTCATACAGTGTTCGACCCTTTATATCAAATAAAGGTCTAAATGAGACGAGTATTTTCCCCATTACATGTCTGCTTCAATTTTGTATGGTTTTTGAGCTATACTGCAAACAAGGTGTATCATGACCTCTGACCTTGAGATTTGACCTTTGACCTTGACATTTTTAGATGTAACATATGTCACTTAGGATGATTGGTGAAGGTCCCAAGTTTCTAGGACTAACTGTTTTGAAGAAAAAAAATTTGACGTGTCACGACAGGTTTCGACTCAAAAACGCGTAACCAGGAAGTTGATCTAAAAAATTTTTTTTTCGTGATGACATGTTCCCATGAGTCCAGCAACATTTCCCACACTTTAAATTTTTCATATCAGTTATGGTTTCTGAGATTATCTGATAACAAGGGTTTTCGGTCTGGGGCAGATAACTCCGTTACTAAAAATAGTTCGGTTTTCAGGTTGCGGTCAAGGCGAGTCTGGGTATGACCGAGTTAACGCAAGAAGTATCGTAAAGATATGTCGCGACACTTTTCCGACATTCACAGCGGAAAAGAAGAAGAAAAATAATAATAATAACCATAAGAAATACAGTAAGGTCTTTCCACTGTAGTGGGAAAGACCTTAATAATAATAATAATAACCATAAGAAATACAGTAAGGTCTTTCCACTGTAGTGGGAAAGACCTTAATAATTAAAAAGTCATTTGTTCAGAGAACAAATGTGAGGTCTTTCCCATGTTCTTGTTAGTTATGTTTGGTTAGGCTATTTCAGTCTGATTTTGACAATAGTATTAAACTATTAGTTGCGAAAAATGTTCTAGAGTAATGAGCAATGAGTCTGAAGTCAGAAAAAGTATGGTTGCTAAGGACTTTTATGACGGTTGCTATGGACTAGGGGCTACCAATGGTTGAAAAAACTTAACCCTAAACTCAAAAAGTAGTCTTGATTTAGAATATATATGGTTGCTATGGACTTTTCATTAATGTTACCTTGTTGCTAGGGAATGACCTTGACCTATGACCTTTGACCCTGGACTCAAATTGTAGCTCTTTGCATTCTGATTCATTTAAGTATACATGTTTACTATACTATCTGTTATGGTTTTCAAGTTATGGGCAAAAAACGTGTTTCGCGAAACTTGTTTTGGCCGCCATTTTGAAACCGGTAAACCGAATCATACACTGTTTGGACTCAAATTGTAGGTCTTTTAATTCTCTATCAAATGAACCCTATGTTTCATTCATCATCTTTTATGGTTTAAAAGTTATAAACAAAAAATCATTTTAAAATACGAATCAAGGGCGATAACTCAAAAACGACAAGTTTTACGCTTTCGCACCTGAAACACTTTTTGTAGATTTCGACATGGCGAACATTTTTTCCATGTATTGTCCGCTTCAATTTTGTACGGTTTAAGTGTTATTTCATAAAAACTGTTTACGGTGTTAGCCATTTTGAAAATGGCTGCCCGTAACCATTCGACTTTGGTCTTAACTTGAAGGGCCCATAATGACGGTCACAAAAAACCCATATGTTTACTATATTATCTCTGACGGTTTAAAAATTATAAGCCAAAAACAGATAAGCCGAAACGTGTTAAGGGCCATAACTCGAAAACGGTTTGTCGTACAGTGTTCAACCCTTTATATCAAATAAAGGTCTAAATGAGACGAGTATTTTTTGCATTTCATGTCTGCTTCAATTTTGTATGGTTTTTGAGCTATACTGCAAACAAGGTGTATCGTGACCTCTGACCTTGAGATTTGACCTTTGACCTTGACATTTTTAGATGTAACATATGTCACTTGGGATGATTGGTGAAGGTCCCAAGTCTCTAGGACTAACCGTTTTGGAGAAAAAAAAATTGACGTGTCGCGACACTTTTCGAGTCAAAAACGCGTAACCAGGAAGTTGTTCGAAAATTTTTTTTTTTGTCTACAAATCATCCCTAGGAGTCAAATGACATTTTCCACTCTTTAGTTTTTTGATAACGGTTAAAATTTTTGAGTAATTTTGCAAACAAGGTTTTCCGGTCTGGGGCAGATAACTCCGTTACTAAAAATAGATCGGTTTCGCAGGGTCAGTCAAGGCGAGTCAGGGTATGACCGAATAATGGTACCAAGTGTCGTAAAGTTATGTCGCGACACTTTTGTTATAGTGACCGCGGAAAAGAAGAAGAATAATAATTAAAAAGTCATTTGTTCAGAGAACAAATGTGAGGTCTTTCCCATGTTCTTGTTAGTTATGTTTGGTTAGGCTATTTCAGTCTGATTTTGACAATAGTATTAAACTATTAGTTGCAAAAAATGTTCTAGAGTAATGAGCAATGAGTCTGAAGTCAGAAAAAGTATGGTTGCTAAGGACTTTTATGACGGTTGCTATGGACTAGGAGCTACCATTGGTTGAAAAAACTTAACCCTAAACTCAAAAAGTAGTCTTGATTTAGAATATATATGGTTGCTATGGACTTTTCATTAATGTTACCTTGTTGCTAGGGAATGACCTTGACCTATGACCTTTGACCCTGGACTCAAATTGTAGCTCTTTGCATTCTGATTCATTTAAGTATACATGTTTACTATACTATCTGTTATGGTTTTCAAGTTATGGGCAAAAAACGTGTTTCGCAAAACTTGTTTTGGCCGCCATTTTGAAACCGGTCAACCGAATCATACACTGTTTGGACTCAAATTGTAGGTCTTTTAATTCTCTATCAAATGAACCCTATGTTTCATTCATCATCTTTTATGGTTTAAAAGTTATAAACAAAAATCATTTTAAAATACGAATCAAGGGCGATAACTCAAAAACGACAAGTTTTACGCTTTCGCACCTGAAACACTTTTTGTAGATTTCGACATGGCGAACATTTTTTCCATATATTGTCTGCTTCAATTTTGTACGGTTTAAGTGTTATTTCATAAAAACTGTTTACGGTGTCAGCCATTTTGAAAATGGCTGCCCGTAACCATTCGACTTTGGTCTTAAATTGAAGGGCCCATAATGACGGTCACAAAAAACCCATATGTTTACTATATTATCTCTGACGGTTTAAAAATTATAAGCCAAAAACATATAAGCCGAAACGCGTTAAGGGCCATAACTCGAAAATGGTTTGTTGTACAGTGTTCGACCCTTTATATCAAATAAAGGTCCAAATGAGACGAGTATTTTTTGCTTTTCATGTCTGCTTCAATTTTGTATGGTTTTTGAGCTATACTGCAAACAAGGTGTATCATGACCTCTGACCTTGAGATTTGACCTTTGACCTTGACATTTTTAGATGTAACATATGTCACTTGGGATGATTGGTGAAGGTCCCAAGTCTCTAGGACTAACCGTTTTGGAGAAAAAAAAATTGACGTGTCGCGACACTTTTCGAGTCAAAAACGCGTAACCAGGAAGTTGTTCGAAAATTTTTTTTTTTGTCTACAAATCATCCCTAGGAGTAAAATGACATTTTCCACTCTTTAGTTTTTTGATAACGGTTTAAATTTTTGAGTAATTTTGCAAACAAGGTTTTCCGGTCTGGGGCAGATAACTCCGTTACTAAAAATAGATCGGTTTCGCAGGGTCAGTCAACGCGAGTCAGGGTATGACCGAATAATGGTACCAAGTGTCGTAAAGTTATGTCGCGACACTTTTGTTATAGTGACCGCGGAAAAGAAGAAGAATAATAATAATAATAATAATAATAATTAAAAAGTCATTTGTTCAGAGAACAAATGTGAGGTCTTTCCCTGTGTTATGTTTTGTTAAGGTATTTTATACAAGTACAAAAGACATCTGAGTCACTTTGTTTATGACAAGATGTTGCCAATTATTGTGATATAGGCTCCAGAATGAAGAGCAGAGGACCTAGAGTCAGAAAAAGTATGGTTGCTAAGGACTTTTATGACGGTTGCTATGGACTAGGGGTTACTTCCGGTTGAAAAAACTTAACCCTTAACTCAAAAAGTAGTCTTGGTTTAGAATATATATGGTTGCTATGGATTTTTCATTAATGTTTCCTTGTTGCTATGGAATGACCTTGACCTATGACCTTTGACCTTGGACTCAAATTGTAGCTCTTTATATACTGATTCATTTAAGTATACATGTTTACTATACTATCTGTTATGGTTTTCAAGTTATTGGCAAAAAACGTGTTTCGCGAAACTTGTTTTGGCCGCCATTTTGAAACCGTTAAACCGAATCATGTACTGTTTGGGTTCAAATTGTAGGTAATTTAATCCTCTTTCAAATGAACCCTATGTTTCATTCATCATCTTTTATGGTTTAAAAGTTATAAACAAAAAATCATTTTAAAAATAAGAATCAAGGGCGATAACTCAAAAACGACAAGTTTTACGGTTTCGCACCTGAAACATTTTTTGTAGATTTCGACATGGCGAACATTTTTTTCATTCATTGTCCGCTTCAATTTTGTACGGTTTAAGTGTTATTTCATAAAAACTGTTTACGGTGTCAGCCATATTAAAAATGGCTGCCCGTAACCATTCGACTTTGGTCTTAAATTGAAGGACATATAATGAGGGTCACAAAAAACCCATATGTTTACTATATTATCTCTGACGGTTTAAAAGTTATAAGCCAAAAAACGGATAAGCCGAAACGCGTTAAGGGCCATAACTCGAAAACGGTTTGTCGTACAGTGTTCGACCATTTATATCAAATAAAGGTCTTAATGAGACGAGTATTTTCCCAATTACATGTCTGCTTCAATTTTGTATGGTTTTTAAGCTATACTGCAAACAAGGTGTACCATGACCTCTGACCTTGAGATTTGACCTTTGACCATGACATTTTTAAATGTAACATATGTCACCTAGGATGATTGGTGAAGGTCCAAGTCTCTAGGACTAACCGTTTTGAAGAAAAAAAATTTTGACGAGTCGCAACACTTTTCGAGTCAAAAACGCGTAACCAGGAAGTTGATCGAAAAAAATTTTTTTGCGTGACGAATCATGACCATGAGTCTAGCAACATTTTCCCCATTTCAGATTTTTGATAACGGTTACGGTTATTGAGTTAATTTGCAAACAAGGTTTTTGGGTTACGGGCAGATAACTCCGTTACTAAAAATAGATCGGTTTTGCAGGGTTACTCAAGTCATGCCCTTATAGTGTCGGTTAATGGTATGAAGTTTCGTAATGTTACGTTAAGTATTTCTTCTTTTTTTTTTGTGGCGGAAAAAAAAAAATAATAATAATAATAATCATAAGAAATACAGTAAGGTCTTTCCTTCTGTGGAAGGGAAAGACCTTAATTAAAAAGTCATTTGTTCAGAGAACAAATGTGAGGTCTTTCCCTGTCTTATGTTTTTGTTCCATTTAGTTAAGTACTAAAGACATTTGAGTCACTTTGTTTATGACAAGATGTTGCCAATTATTGTGATATAGGCTCCAGAATGAAGATTAGGGGTCCTAGAGTCAGAAAAAGTATGGTTGCTAAGGACTTTTATGTCGGTTGCTATGGACTAAATGTCACTTCCGGTTGCAAAAACTTACATCTAAACTCAGAAAGTAGTCTTGGTTAAGAATATATATGGTTGCTATGGACTTTTCATTAATGTTACCTTGTTGCTAGGGAATAACCTTGACCTATGACCTTTGACCTTTGACTCAAATTGTAGCTCTTTATATACTGATTCATTTAAGTATACATGTTTACTATACTATCTGTTATGGTTTTCAAGTTATTGGCAAAAAACGTGTTTCGCAAAACTTGTTTTGGCCGCCATTTTGGAACAGTTCAACCGAATCATGTACTGTTTAGGTTCATATTGTAGGTAATTCAATCTTCTTTCAAATGAACCCTATGTTTCATTCACCATCTTTTAAGGTTAAAAAGTTATAAACAAAAAATCATTTTAAAAATACGAATCAAGGGCGATAACTCAAAAACGACAAGTTTTACGCTTTCGCACCTGAAACACTTTTTGTAGATTTCGACATGGCGAACATTTTTTCCATGTATTGTCCGCTTCAATTTTGTACGGTTTAAGTGTTATTTCATAAAAACTGTTTACGGTGTCAGCCATTTTGAAAATGGCTGCCCGTAACCATTCGACTTTGGTCTTAAATTGAAGGACATATAATGACGGTCACAAAAAACCCATATGTTTACTATATTATCTCTGACGGTTTAAAAGATATAAGTCAAAAACGGATAAGCAGAAACGCGTAAAGGGCCATTACTCGAAAACGGTTTGTCGTACAGTGTTCGACCCTTTATATCAAATAAAGGTCTAAATGAGACAAGTATTTTTCCCATTACATGTCTGCTTCAAATTTGTATGGTTTTTGAGCTATACTGCAAACAAGGTGTACCATGACCTCTGACCTTGAGATTTGACCTTTGACCTTGACATTTTTAGATGTAACAAAAGTCGTTTAGGATGATTGGTGAAGGTCCCAAGTCTCTAGGACGAACCGTTTTGAAGAAAAAAAATTTGACGAGTCGCGACACTTTTCAAGTCAAAAACGCGTAACCAGGAAGTTGTTCGGAAATTTTTTTTTTGGTCTACAAATCATCCCTAGGAGTCAAATGACATTTTCCACTCTTTAGTTTTTTGATAACGGTTATAGTTTTTGAGTAATTTTGCAAACAAGGTTTTCCAGTCTGGGGCAGATAACTCCGTTACTAAAAATAGATCGGTTTCAAAGCATGGGTTTAGGCAAGTATTCGTATGACCAAATAATGGTACGAAGTATCGAAAAGATATGTCGCGACACTTTTCGTCAAATGATGGCAGAAAAGAAGAACAATAATAATCAGAAGAAATACAGTAAGGTCTTTCCTTCTGTGGAAGGGAAAGACCTTAATAATAATAATAATAATAATCAGAAGAAATACAGTAAGGTCTTTCCACTGTAGTGGGAAAGACCTTAATAAAAAGTCATTTGTTCAGAGAACAAATGTGAGGTCTTTCCCTGTCTTATGTTTTTGTTATTGTATATTATACAAGTACCAAAGACATTTGAGTCGCTTTGTTTATGACAAGATGTTGCCAATTATTGTGATATAGGCTCCAGAATGAAGATCAGGGTGCCTGGAGTCAGAAAAAGTATGGTTGCTAAGGACTTTTATGTCGGTTGCTATGGACTAAATGTCACTTCCGGTTGAAAAAAACTTGCGTCTAAACTCAGAAAGTAGTCTTGTTTAAGATTATGTATGGTTGCTATGGACTTTTCATTAAGGTCACCTTGTTGCTAGGGAATGACCTTGACCAATGACCTTTGACCTTGGACTCAAATTGTAGCTCTTTGCATTCTGATTCATTTAAGTATACATGTTTACTATACTATCTGTTATGGTTTTCAAGTTAAGGGCAAAAAACGTGTTTCGCGAAACTTGTTTTGGTCGCCATTTTGAAACCGGTCAACCAAATCATGCACTGTTTGGACTCAAATTGTAGGTCTTTTAATTCTCTATCAAATGAACCCTATGTTTCATTCATCATCTTTTATGGTTTAAAAGTTATAAACAAAAAATCATTTTAAAAATAAGAATCAAGGGCGATAACTCAGAAACGACAAGTTTTACGGTTTCGCACCTGAAACACTTGTTGTAGATTTCGACATGGCGAACATTTTTTTCATGTATTGTCCGCTTCAATTTTGTACGGTTTAAGTGTTATTTCATAAAAACTGTTTACAGTGTCAGCCATTTTGAAAATGGCTGCCCGTCACCATTCGTCTTTGGTCTTAAATTGAAGGGCCCATAATGACGGTCACAAAAAACCCATATGTTTACTATATTATCTCTGACGGTTTAAAAGTTATAAGCCAAAAACCGATAAACCGAAACACATTAAGGGCCATAACTCGAAAACGGTTTGTCGTACAGTGTTCGACCCTTTATATCAAATAAAGGTCTAAATGAGACAAGTATTTTCCACATTACATGTCTGCTTCAATTGTGTATGGTTTTTAAGCTGTACTGCAAACAAGGTGTACCATGACCTCTGACCTTGAGATTTGACCTTTGACCTTGACATTTTTAGATGTAACATATGTCACTTGGGATGATTGATGAAGGTCCCAAGTCTCTAGGACTAACCGTTTTGAAGAAAAAAAATTTGACGAGTCGCGACACTTTTCGAGTCAAAAACGCGTAACCAGGAAGTTGGTCGAAAAAAAAAATTTTGTGTGACGAATCATGACCAGGAGTCTAGCAACATTTACCCCGCTTCAGATTTTTGATAATGGTTACGGTTTTTGAGTTAATCTGCAAACAAGGTTTTTGGGTTCCGGGCAGATAACCCCGTTACTAAAAATAGATCGGTTTCGCAGGGTCAGTCAAGGCGAGTCAGGGTATGACCCAATAAAAGTACCAAGTGTCGTAAAGTTATGTCGCGACACTTTTTGGATTTTGACCGCGGAAAAGAAGAAGAAAAATAATAATAACCATAAGAAATACAGTAAGGTCTTTCCTTCTGTGGAAGGGAAAGACCTTAATAATCAGAAGAAATACAATAAGGTCTTTCCACTGTAGTGGGAAAGACCTTAATTAAAATGCCATTTGTTCAGAGAACAAATGAGAGGTCTTTCCCTGTCTCTTGTCTCTCTGTCGCTTTAGCATGTTAGCATTATGGTGTCCAATACAAGAACTTTAGACAAATGAGTCATTTCGTTTTCGATATGAGGTTACCAATAGTTATCAAATAGGTTCCAGAATAAAGATCTAGGGGCCTATTGTCAGAAAAAGGATGGTTGCTAAGGACATTTTGTCGGTTGCTATGGACAGAAGGTCACACGGTTATAAAAACTGTCTTCTAAACTCAGAAGGTAATGTTGGTTAAGAATACATATGGTTGCTATGGACTTTCCATTAATGTTACCTTGTTGCTAGGGAATGACCTTGACCCATGACCTTTGACCTTGAACTAAAATTGTAGTTCTTTGCATACTGATTCATTTCAGTATACATGTTTACTATACTATCTGTTATGGTTTTCAAGTTATTGGCAAAAAACGCGCTTCGCGAAACTTGTTTTAGCCGCCATTTTGAAACCAATCAACCGAATCATGTACTGTTTGGGTTCAAATTGTAGGTAATTCAATTCTCTTTCAAATAAACCATATGTTTCATTCACCATCTTTTATGGTTAAAAAGTTATAAACAAAAAATCATTTTAAAAATATGAATCAAGGGCGATAACTCAAAAACGACAAGTTTTACGCTTTCGCACCTGAAGCATTTTTTGTAGATTTCGACATGGCGAACATTTTTCCCATGTATTGTCCGCTTCAATTTTGTATGGTTTAAATGTTATTTCATAAAAACTGTTTACGGTGTTAGCCATTTTGAAAATGGCTGCCCGTAACCATTCGACTTTGGTCTTAAATTGAAGGACCTATAATGACGGTCACAAAAAACCCATATGTTTACTATATTATCTCTGACGGTTTAAAAGTTATAAGCCAAAAACGGATAAGCCGAAACGCCTAAATGAGACGAGTATTTTTCCCATTACATGTCTGCTTCAATTTTGTATGGTTTTTGAGCTATACTGCAAACAAGGTGTGCCATGACCTCTGACCTTGAGATTTGACCTTTGACCTTGACATTTTTGGATGTAACATATGTCAGCTAGAATGATTGGTGAAGGTCCCAAGTCTCTAGAACTAACCGTTTTGGAGAAAAAAAATGACGTGTCGCGACACTTTTCGAGTCAAAAACGCGTAACCAGGAAGTTGATCGAAATTATTTTTTTTGCGTGACGAATCATGAACAGGAGTCTAGCAACATTTTCCCCACTTCAGATTTTTGATAACGGTTACAGTTTTCGAGTTAATCTGCAAACAAGGTTTTTGGGTTACGGGCAGATAACTCCGTTACTAAAAATAGATCGGTTTCACAGGGTCGGTCAAGGCGAGTACACGTATGACCAAATGATGGTACCAAGTATCGAAAAGATATGTCGCGGCACTTTTCGTATATTGATGGCAGAAAAGAAGAAAAATAATAAATTTATTGCGACACTGTTATTTATAGGTTACTACGGTGTCGCGCGCTCTACGTCATATTTAAATAAAACTACGACTCTATTTTTTTAAATCTCAGTCGAGAAGGGAATTTTGAACGATACACATCTATTTTATTTCATTCACATCAGTTTACTATATTATGGAATACATGCATACAATACGACCATGGTCGTCGCGCCTGAGTTACTTCATAATTTGGAAGCACCTGCATGCCTATAGGAAATTATGACATTTGTTGTCAGAGACTTGACCGACATTCATAACAGTTAAAATTGTGTTGAACTTTGATTATTCTTGGTAATTAAAGTGGATTTCAGTGATTTCATTCAACTTTAAAATCAGGAAACACGTTTCTATAGGAAAATCACAAGAAATAAGTCAGGATTTTTTGCATTTTACGGGTATGCAGAACATTTAAATTTTGAAAAAGTCAGAAACGGAAGGGATTTTTTTTAAAAAGGGACCTTTGGTCCAAATATTTGGCTAGGATTTGGGCCATATTTGATAGCATTATGGCACTTCCGGTTAATTTGGCAAAAGTACAAAAAGGAGTCAATTTACGTTTTTTGACATTTCTAAATTTTAAAAAAGAACATTTTTTTTCAAAAACAAAGAGAGCCCAGCCCAATTCTTTGAAAGAGGCCAGTCAGGCACATGTCTACGGAGAGCGGGCACCAAAAGATTTGGATCGGAAAACTTTAATTTTGGCTAAAATAGCGATTTTTTAGTGAAAACTGCAAAGGGGCGTAACTTCAAAATGGGACCATATTCAGACATGATCTTTAGCTAAAAAGCGAGAACTCAGCAACCTAAGCAACTGTTCAAAATTTCAGCCCGATCGAAAGATGTAGCAGTTTATCTGCACACAACATTTAATTTAAAAAAGGCCCGCGGGGGCATAAATCAAAACCTTGGATAGGTACGAGCTCCCAGGGTGAGCTGTGCTTGTGTTTGAAGTAGTTCTAGCAGTCCTCCAAATTTCAGCCAAATCTGTTCAGAAATGGCGAAACCATTCATTTTTTTTAAGTCTAAGTGTTGTTAAATAAGAATTGGAACAAGAATATTAAATTAAACATTAGTAACAATGTGTTTTTGGCCACCGTGGCAAGTACCATAACTCCATCATAGTTGGTCATATTTAAACTATGTAAAATTTCGATATAACTTTAGACCAGACAAAAATAAGCATGAAGCAGTTATATATATCTTAACCTTTAAAACAATCAATATTTTTGGACAGTTTCGGTCGCAGTTTATCGGTCCTCTGTTTTCGTTGTCCAATAATATAGTCCTTATTAAAAATATAATATACTGTTTAAAGATGTATCTATGAATCTTTATTTAGTGCAATTAATTGCTTCTGTTATTCAATGATGGTTTAGTATCAAATTTTGGGAATTAAAAGAGATAAAACTTGATTTAGCATTAAAAGGCGTGCATTGTCTTCCGCACGTCTTGCTAAAAAGAGACTGAAAATTTCCTGCAAAAAATAAGAAAATGATTTTTTTTTGTTTTTGTTGATATGACCTTGACCTTTATATTTTTGGATGTACCATAGGTCACCTAAAATGAATGATGAAAGTTTTGAGGTTCTACGACTAACGGTTCTAAAAATAGAAATTTTTACGTTTTTGTCAATTCGCGACTCAAAATTGCGTAACCGTGACACTTTTCGAAAAACTTTTTTTGGGGGTGACAAATCATAACCAGGAGTGAGGTAACAATATCCACTCTTCAGAATTTTTATAACGGTTACAGTTTTTGAGTTAATCTGCAAACAAGGTTTTCCGGTCCGGGGCAGATAACTCCGTTACTTAAAATAGATCGGTTTCACAGGGTCAGTCAGGGCATCTCCAAGTATGACCGACTAAAGGTACTAAGTATCAAAATTATATGTCGCGACACTTTTTTTATATTGGGCGCGGAAAAAAAATTTTGAAAGTGTAAATAAGAAATACAGTAAGGTCTTCCCTTTGGAAAGGGAAAGACCTTAATAAATAGGGAAAGCAGTACTTTTTATGGTTGATTCAGACTTATTTTGACCAAAATAGGTATGTTAGAGCATTTTTTACCATTTAAAACCAATAATGCTAAATTTGAATTTTTTGGGTAAAAAGGGGGAGGGGGGAAAATTCAAATTTGCTTAATATTGATAATTATGATATTTAAATGACTTAAAATGGTCTTGGTGATCATATTGAGATGATTTAATCATAAAAGGTCATTCAAGGTCATACGTATAGGGCGTACAAAGAATCGGTACAATTTTCACAAAAATCAAGATGCGTTGAAAATTAAAAAAATTTCATGGAATTTCTTTGTATAATCTACTAGAAGAACTCCTGGCGGACATCATATAAAAAAAAAACCGCACAAAAATGTTTCAAATAAGGGCTGAAAAATTGACTTGAAGATAAAACCCATTGTCCTAGAAAATGACCTTTTTTGTTTTTGTTGATATGACCTTGACCTTTATATTTTTGGATGTACCATAGGTCACCTAAAATGAATGATGAAAGTTTTGAGGTTCTACGACTAACGGTTCTAAAAATAGAAATTTTTACGTTTTTGTCAATTCGCGACTCAAAATTGCCTAACCGTGACACTTTTCGAAAAACTTTTTTTGGGGTGACAAATCATAACCAGGAGTGAGGTAACAATATCCACTCTTCAGAATTTTTATAACGGTTACAGTTTTTGAGTTAATCTGCAAACAAGGTTTTCCGGTCCGGGGCAGATAACTCCGTTACTTAAAATAGATCGGTTTCACAGGGTCAGTCAGGGCATCTCCAAGTATGACCGACTAAAGGTACTAAGTATCAAAATTATATGTCGCGACACTTTTTTTATATTGGGCGCGGAAAAAAAATTTTGAAAGTGTAAATAAGAAATACAGTAAGGTCTTCCCTTTGGAAAGGGAAAGACCTTAATAAATAGGGAAAGCAGTACTTTTTATGGTTGATTCAGACTTATTTTGACCAAAATAGGTATGTTAGAGCATTTTTTACCATTTAAAACCAATAATGCTAAATTTGAATTTTTTGGGTAAAAAGGGGGAGGGGGGAAAATTCAAATTTGCTTAATATTGATAATTATGATATTTAAATGACTTAAAATGGTCTTGGTGATCATATTGAGATGATTTAATCATAAAAGGTCATTCAAGGTCATACGTATAGGGCGTACAAAGAATCGGTACAATTTTCACAAAAATCAAGATGCGTTGAAAATTAAAAAAATTTCATGGAATTTCTTTGTATAATCTACTAGAAGAACTCCTGGCGGACATCATATAAAAAAAAAACCGCACAAAAATGTTTCAAATAAGGGCTGAAAAATTGACTTGAAGATAAAACCCATTGTCCTAGAAAATGACCTTTTTTGTTTTTGTTGATATGACCTTGACCTTTATATTTTTGGATGTACCATAGGTCACCTAAAATGAATGATGAAAGTTTTGAGGTTCTACGACTAACGGTTCTAAAAATAGAAATTTTTACGTTTTTGTCAATTCGCGACTCAAAATTGCGTAACCGTGACACTTTTCGAAAAACTTTTTTTGGGGGTGACAAATCATAACCAGGAGTGAGGTAACAATATCCACTCTTCAGAATTTTTATAACGGTTACAGTTTTTGAGTTAATCTGCAAACAAGGTTTTCCGGTCCGGGGCAGATAACTCCGTTACTTAAAATAGATCGGTTTCACAGGGTCAGTCAGGGCATCTCCAAGTATGACCGACTAAAGGTACTAAGTATCAAAATTATATGTCGCGACACTTTTTTTATATTGGGCGCGGAAAAAAAATTTTGAAAGTGTAAATAAGAAATACAGTAAGGTCTTCCCTTTGGAAAGGGAAAGACCTTAATAAATAGGGAAAGCAGTACTTTTTATGGTTGATTCAGACTTATTTTGACCAAAATAGGTATGTTAGAGCATTTTTTACCATTTAAAACCAATAATGCTAAATTTGAATTTTTTGGGTAAAAAGGGGGAGGGGGGAAAATTCAAATTTGCTTAATATTGATAATTATGATATTTAAATGACTTAAAATGGTCTTGGTGATCATATTGAGATGATTTAATCATAAAAGGTCATTCAAGGTCATACGTATAGGGCGTACAAAGAATCGGTACAATTTTCACAAAAATCAAGATGCGTTGAAAATTAAAAAAATTTCATGGAATTTCTTTGTATAATCTACTAGAAGAACTCCTGGCGGACATCATATAAAAAAAAAACCGCACAAAAATGTTTCAAATAAGGGCTGAAAAATTGACTTGAAGATAAAACCCATTGTCCTAGAAAATGACCTTTTTTGTTTTTGTTGATATGACCTTGACCTTTATATTTTTGGATGTACCATAGGTCACCTAAAATGAATGATGAAAGTTTTGAGGTTCTACGACTAACGGTTCTAAAAATAGAAATTTTTACGTTTTTGTCAATTCGCGACTCAAAATTGCGTAACCGTGACACTTTTCGAAAAACTTTTTTTGGGGTGACAAATCATAACCAGGAGTGAGGTAACAATATCCACTCTTCAGAATTTTTATAACGGTTACAGTTTTTGAGTTAATCTGCAAACAAGGTTTTCCGGTCCGGGGCAGATAACTCCGTTACTTAAAATAGATCGGTTTCACAGGGTCAGTCAGGGCATCTCCAAGTATGACCGACTAAAGGTACTAAGTATCAAAATTATATGTCGCGACACTTTTTTTATATTGGGCGCGGAAAAAAAATTTTGAAAGTGTAAATAAGAAATACAGTAAGGTCTTCCCTTTGGAAAGGGAAAGACCTTAATAAATAGGGAAAGCAGTACTTTTTATGGTTGATTCAGACTTATTTTGACCAAAATAGGTATGTTAGAGCATTTTTTACCATTTAAAACCAATAATGCTAAATTTGAATTTTTTGGGTAAAAAGGGGGAGGGGGGAAAATTCAAATTTGCTTAATATTGATAATTATGATATTTAAATGACTTAAAATGGTCTTGGTGATCATATTGAGATGATTTAATCATAAAAGGTCATTCAAGGTCATACGTATAGGGCGTACAAAGAATCGGTACAATTTTCACAAAAATCAAGATGCGTTGAAAATTAAAAAAATTTCATGGAATTTCTTTGTATAATCTACTAGAAGAACTCCTGGCGGACATCATATAAAAAAAAAACCGCACAAAAATGTTTCAAATAAGGGCTGAAAAATTGACTTGAAGATAAAACCCATTGTCCTAGAAAATGACCTTTTTTGTTTTTGTTGATATGACCTTGACCTTTATATTTTTGGATGTACCATAGGTCACCTAAAATGAATGATGAAAGTTTTGAGGTTCTACGACTAACGGTTCTAAAAATAGAAATTTTTACGTTTTTGTCAATTCGCGACTCAAAATTGCGTAACCGTGACACTTTTCGAAAAACTTTTTTTGGGGTGACAAATCATAACCAGGAGTGAGGTAACAATATCCACTCTTCAGAATTTTTATAACGGTTACAGTTTTTGAGTTAATCTGCAAACAAGGTTTTCCGGTCCGGGGCAGATAACTCCGTTACTTAAAATAGATCGGTTTCACAGGGTCAGTCAGGGCATCTCCAAGTATGACCGACTAAAGGTACTAAGTATCAAAATTATATGTCGCGACACTTTTTTTATATTGGGCGCGGAAAAAAAATTTTGAAAGTGTAAATAAGAAATACAGTAAGGTCTTCCCTTTGGAAAGGGAAAGACCTTAATAAATAGGGAAAGCAGTACTTTTTATGGTTGATTCAGACTTATTTTGACCAAAATAGGTATGTTAGAGCATTTTTTACCATTTAAAACCAATAATGCTAAATTTGAATTTTTTGGGTAAAAAGGGGGAGGGGGGAAAATTCAAATTTGCTTAATATTGATAATTATGATATTTAAATGACTTAAAATGGTCTTGGTGATCATATTGAGATGATTTAATCATAAAAGGTCATTCAAGGTCATACGTATAGGGCGTACAAAGAATCGGTACAATTTTCACAAAAATCAAGATGCGTTGAAAATTAAAAAAATTTCATGGAATTTCTTTGTATAATCTACTAGAAGAACTCCTGGCGGACATCATATAAAAAAAAAACCGCACAAAAATGTTTCAAATAAGGGCTGAAAAATTGACTTGAAGATAAAACCCATTGTCCTAGAAAATGACCTTTTTTGTTTTTGTTGATATGACCTTGACCTTTATATTTTTGGATGTACCATAGGTCACCTAAAATGAATGATGAAAGTTTTGAGGTTCTACGACTAACGGTTCTAAAAATAGAAATTTTTACGTTTTTGTCAATTCGCGACTCAAAATTGCGTAACCGTGACACTTTTCGAAAAACTTTTTTTGGGGTGACAAATCATAACCAGGAGTGAGGTAACAATATCCACTCTTCAGAATTTTTATAACGGTTACAGTTTTTGAGTTAATCTGCAAACAAGGTTTTCCGGTCCGGGGCAGATAACTCCGTTACTTAAAATAGATCGGTTTCACAGGGTCAGTCAGGGCATCTCCAAGTATGACCGACTAAAGGTACTAAGTATCAAAATTATATGTCGCGACACTTTTTTTATATTGGGCGCGGAAAAAAAATTTTGAAAGTGTAAATAAGAAATACAGTAAGGTCTTCCCTTTGGAAAGGGAAAGACCTTAATAAATAGGGAAAGCAGTACTTTTTATGGTTGATTCAGACTTATTTTGACCAAAATAGGTATGTTAGAGCATTTTTTACCATTTAAAACCAATAATGCTAAATTTGAATTTTTTGGGTAAAAAGGGGGAGGGGGGAAAATTCAAATTTGCTTAATATTGATAATTATGATATTTAAATGACTTAAAATGGTCTTGGTGATCATATTGAGATGATTTAATCATAAAAGGTCATTCAAGGTCATACGTATAGGGCGTACAAAGAATCGGTACAATTTTCACAAAAATCAAGATGCGTTGAAAATTAAAAAAATTTCATGGAATTTCTTTGTATAATCTACTAGAAGAACTCCTGGCGGACATCATATAAAAAAAAAACCGCACAAAAATGTTTCAAATAAGGGCTGAAAAATTGACTTGAAGATAAAACCCATTGTCCTAGAAAATGACCTTTTTTGTTTTTGTTGATATGACCTTGACCTTTATATTTTTGGATGTACCATAGGTCACCTAAAATGAATGATGAAAGTTTTGAGGTTCTACGACTAACGGTTCTAAAAATAGAAATTTTTACGTTTTTGTCAATTCGCGACTCAAAATTGCGTAACCGTGACACTTTTCGAAAAACTTTTTTTGGGGTGACAAATCATAACCAGGAGTGAGGTAACAATATCCACTCTTCAGAATTTTTATAACGGTTACAGTTTTTGAGTTAATCTGCAAACAAGGTTTTCCGGTCTGGGGCAGATAACTCCGTTACTTAAAATAGATCGGTTTCACAGGGTCAGTCAGGGCATCTCCAAGTATGACCGACTAAAGGTACTAAGTATCAAAATTATATGTCGCGACACTTTTTTTATATTGGGCGCGGAAAAAAAATTTTGAAAGTGTAAATAAGAAATACAGTAAGGTCTTCCCTTTGGAAAGGGAAAGACCTTAATAAATAGGGAAAGCAGTACTTTTTATGGTTGATTCAGACTTATTTTGACCAAAATAGGTATGTTAGAGCATTTTTTACCATTTAAAACCAATAATGCTAAATTTGAATTTTTTGGGTAAAAAGGGGGAGGGGGGAAAATTCAAATTTGCTTAATATTGATAATTATGATATTTAAATGACTTAAAATGGTCTTGGTGATCATATTGAGATGATTTAATCATAAAAGGTCATTCAAGGTCATACGTATAGGGCGTACAAAGAATCGGTACAATTTTCACAAAAATCAAGATGCGTTGAAAATTAAAAAAATTTCATGGAATTTCTTTGTATAATCTACTAGAAGAACTCCTGGCGGACATCATATAAAAAAAAAACCGCACAAAAATGTTTCAAATAAGGGCTGAAAAATTGACTTGAAGATAAAACCCATTGTCCTAGAAAATGACCTTTTTTGTTTTTGTTGATATGACCTTGACCTTTATATTTTTGGATGTACCATAGGTCACCTAAAATGAATGATGAAAGTTTTGAGGTTCTACGACTAACGGTTCTAAAAATAGAAATTTTTACGTTTTTGTCAATTCGCGACTCAAAATTGCGTAACCGTGACACTTTTCGAAAAACTTTTTTTGGGGTGACAAATCATAACCAGGAGTGAGGTAACAATATCCACTCTTCAGAATTTTTATAACGGTTACAGTTTTTGAGTTAATCTGCAAACAAGGTTTTCCGGTCCGGGGCAGATAACTCCGTTACTTAAAATAGATCGGTTTCACAGGGTCAGTCAGGGCATCTCCAAGTATGACCGACTAAAGGTACTAAGTATCAAAATTATATGTCGCGACACTTTTTTTATATTGGGCGCGGAAAAAAAATTTTGAAAGTGTAAATAAGAAATACAGTAAGGTCTTCCCTTTGGAAAGGGAAAGACCTTAATAAATAGGGAAAGCAGTACTTTTTATGGTTGATTCAGACTTATTTTGACCAAAATAGGTATGTTAGAGCATTTTTTACCATTTAAAACCAATAATGCTAAATTTGAATTTTTTGGGTAAAAAGGGGGAGGGGGGAAAATTCAAATTTGCTTAATATTGATAATTATGATATTTAAATGACTTAAAATGGTCTTGGTGATCATATTGAGATGATTTAATCATAAAAGGTCATTCAAGGTCATACGTATAGGGCGTACAAAGAATCGGTACAATTTTCACAAAAATCAAGATGCGTTGAAAATTAAAAAAATTTCATGGAATTTCTTTGTATAATCTACTAGAAGAACTCCTGGCGGACATCATATAAAAAAAAAACCGCACAAAAATGTTTCAAATAAGGGCTGAAAAATTGACTTGAAGATAAAACCCATTGTCCTAGAAAATGACCTTTTTTGTTTTTGTTGATATGACCTTGACCTTTATATTTTTGGATGTACCATAGGTCACCTAAAATGAATGATGAAAGTTTTGAGGTTCTACGACTAACGGTTCTAAAAATAGAAATTTTTACGTTTTTGTCAATTCGCGACTCAAAATTGCGTAACCGTGACACTTTTCGAAAAACTTTTTTTGGGGTGACAAATCATAACCAGGAGTGAGGTAACAATATCCACTCTTCAGAATTTTTATAACGGTTACAGTTTTTGAGTTAATCTGCAAACAAGGTTTTCCGGTCCGGGGCAGATAACTCCGTTACTTAAAATAGATCGGTTTCACAGGGTCAGTCAGGGCATCTCCAAGTATGACCGACTAAAGGTACTAAGTATCAAAATTATATGTCGCGACACTTTTTTTATATTGGGCGCGGAAAAAAAATTTTGAAAGTGTAAATAAGAAATACAGTAAGGTCTTCCCTTTGGAAAGGGAAAGACCTTAATAAATAGGGAAAGCAGTACTTTTTATGGTTGATTCAGACTTATTTTGACCAAAATAGGTATGTTAGAGCATTTTTTACCATTTAAAACCAATAATGCTAAATTTGAATTTTTTGGGTAAAAAGGGGGAGGGGGGAAAATTCAAATTTGCTTAATATTGATAATTATGATATTTAAATGACTTAAAATGGTCTTGGTGATCATATTGAGATGATTTAATCATAAAAGGTCATTCAAGGTCATACGTATAGGGCGTACAAAGAATCGGTACAATTTTCACAAAAATCAAGATGCGTTGAAAATTAAAAAAATTTCATGGAATTTCTTTGTATAATCTACTAGAAGAACTCCTGGCGGACATCATATAAAAAAAAAACCGCACAAAAATGTTTCAAATAAGGGCTGAAAAATTGACTTGAAGATAAAACCCATTGTCCTAGAAAATGACCTTTTTTGTTTTTGTTGATATGACCTTGACCTTTATATTTTTGGATGTACCATAGGTCACCTAAAATGAATGATGAAAGTTTTGAGGTTCTACGACTAACGGTTCTAAAAATAGAAATTTTTACGTTTTTGTCAATTCGCGACTCAAAATTGCGTAACCGTGACACTTTTCGAAAAACTTTTTTTGGGGTGACAAATCATAACCAGGAGTGAGGTAACAATATCCACTCTTCAGAATTTTTATAACGGTTACAGTTTTTGAGTTAATCTGCAAACAAGGTTTTCCGGTCCGGGGCAGATAACTCCGTTACTTAAAATAGATCGGTTTCACAGGGTCAGTCAGGGCATCTCCAAGTATGACCGACTAAAGGTACTAAGTATCAAAATTATATGTCGCGACACTTTTTTTATATTGGGCGCGGAAAAAAAATTTTGAAAGTGTAAATAAGAAATACAGTAAGGTCTTCCCTTTGGAAAGGGAAAGACCTTAATAAATAGGGAAAGCAGTACTTTTTATGGTTGATTCAGACTTATTTTGACCAAAATAGGTATGTTAGAGCATTTTTTACCATTTAAAACCAATAATGCTAAATTTGAATTTTTTGGGTAAAAAGGGGGAGGGGGGAAAATTCAAATTTGCTTAATATTGATAATTATGATATTTAAATGACTTAAAATGGTCTTGGTGATCATATTGAGATGATTTAATCATAAAAGGTCATTCAAGGTCATACGTATAGGGCGTACAAAGAATCGGTACAATTTTCACAAAAATCAAGATGCGTTGAAAATTAAAAAAATTTCATGGAATTTCTTTGTATAATCTACTAGAAGAACTCCTGGCGGACATCATATAAAAAAAAAACCGCACAAAAATGTTTCAAATAAGGGCTGAAAAATTGACTTGAAGATAAAACCCATTGTCCTAGAAAATGACCTTTTTTGTTTTTGTTGATATGACCTTGACCTTTATATTTTTGGATGTACCATAGGTCACCTAAAATGAATGATGAAAGTTTTGAGGTTCTACGACTAACGGTTCTAAAAATAGAAATTTTTACGTTTTTGTCAATTCGCGACTCAAAATTGCGTAACCGTGACACTTTTCGAAAAACTTTTTTTGGGGTGACAAATCATAACCAGGAGTGAGGTAACAATATCCACTCTTCAGAATTTTTATAACGGTTACAGTTTTTGAGTTAATCTGCAAACAAGGTTTTCCGGTCCGGGGCAGATAACTCCGTTACTTAAAATAGATCGGTTTCACAGGGTCAGTCAGGGCATCTCCAAGTATGACCGACTAAAGGTACTAAGTATCAAAATTATATGTCGCGACACTTTTTTTATATTGGGCGCGGAAAAAAAATTTTGAAAGTGTAAATAAGAAATACAGTAAGGTCTTCCCTTTGGAAAGGGAAAGACCTTAATAAATAGGGAAAGCAGTACTTTTTATGGTTGCTGTAGTGGGAAAGACCTTAATTAAAGTGCCATTTGTTCAGAGAACAAATGAGAGGTCTTTCCCGTAAAGTTGACCTATGACCTTTAACCTTTGTCTTAAAGTCAAGCTCTTTGATAACTGATAATAAATATATATATATTTACTATATTATCTGTAACCGTTTAAATGTTATATTCACATCAATAATGCATAGGATGAGGTTTTTTGCCGCCATTTTGAAATTACTCAACCGTAACATATATTTCTTGGCCTTAAATGATAGAGCTTGTCAAGACGGTCATTTTTCATACACATGTCTATTATACTATCTGTTACGGTTTTGAAGTTATTGGCAAAAAACCTATTTCGCGAAAACTTGTTTCGGCCGCCATTTCGAAATCGCTCAACCGAATCATACACTTTTTGGACTCAAATTGTAGGTCTTTTCAAGACAATCATTTTTTGTTCACATATTGTCTATACTATCTCTTACGGTTTTCGAGTTATAAGCAAAAAACCGTTTGACGGCCGCCATTTTGGCAATGGTAAACGCAAAAAAGTTTTCGATTGCATATTCGTAATCAGGACCCTCTAATCTACCTTGAAACCAAATTTCATCAAAATCGGACAACATTGACATTTTGCGCCAAGTTTGCGCCATACGCGCGCAACCAGGAAGTAAATTACAGCATTCTTTTTGCATGATAAATCATCATCAGGATGTAAGCTACCATTTTCACTAAACATAATCTTGATAACTATTACCGTTTCTGAGCTCACCTGATAACAAGGGTAAACAGCGTTTTGCGCTATTGCGCCGAAAATACAAATAATTTAGCGTCGTGTCCATGGCCTAGTCTATTCCTGGTAGTGCTGAGTAAGTGTGCAAAATTTCATGAAAATCGGTCAAGACACTTTTTCTACCCGACTGGAAGAAAAAAAAAAGAATAATAATAATAATAGGCCGACGAAATACAATAAGGTCTTCCCTTTGGAAAGGGAAAGACCTTAATAATAATAATAATAACCATAAGAAATACAGTAAGGTCTTTCCACTGTAGTGGGAAAGACCTTAATAATAGGCCGACGAAATACAATAAGGTCTTCCCTTTGGAAAGGGAAAGACCTTAATAATAACCATAAGAAATACAGTAAGGTCTTTCCACTGTAGTGGGAAAGACCTTAATAATAATAAGAATAATAAGAACTGAGCAAAAACATAATGTCTCCAAACTTCGTTTGGGAGACATAATAACTTTTTTTTCATGTTTTTATACCACTGCAATTTTTTTTTAAATAACTTTTGTTCTGGTTTACCAAATGCTGTGAAATTTTGCGATAATGTTCCATACCATAAAAGGATGAATGGGATGATTTTAGGGCACCCCTTTATTCATTTAGAAATTAGGGACACAAAAGGGGCAAAAATCAAACCTTTTATTTGTTCCCAAAATAATCTTGGTTCTGGTTTGCCAATTCCTATGAAATTTGACAATGATACGCCTTACCATTACACAATCCATGGTTTTGATTTTGGGAGTCTCCTTTTTTCATTTAGAAATAAGGGACCCGAAAAGGGGCTAAAATGCAACTTTTTGATTTCTGGTCCAAATTTAATAAAAAATAGGGCATGTTAAGTCTTCAGTGTCAAGTAGTCAATACAAAATGGAGGATTATAGTTATTACAACCTCCCCTTTTCCCGTTATGAAATAAGGGGCCAAAAAGGGCTTAAATCGAAACTTTTTTATATTAATGTCAGATTTCGAATTTTTTTTTTTTGCTTATTAATTATTATCAAGTAGTGAATTTACAAGGTTGAGGATTAATCTTGTGACACTCCCCTCTCCCTTATTGTCGCTAAGGGCCAAAAAGGTAAAAATGAAAGCGAGCAGATGCCAACAATTAGGGGCCAAAAGGGGTAAAAAATTTTAATTGTGGTTTAGTTTTGTCTGCTTTTGAAAAAAATGAATTCCTTGTAAAATGTGGTTGGAAAGTCCATCAAAGGCTGCATGCGTCAAAGAACCTTGTCAGTCCACAACGGACTGCATGTGTCGGATTCCAGAGCAATTGACTGTCCATATTGGGCCAAAACGTACAGGGTTCAACAGGGTTGCGGTTGTATCATTCTGCGCTCGGCGAAGCCTTTTATTGCCTCTTAGAATGAAAACTATTGCAGATAAAGAAAAGCTGTTGCTTGCTTAAACTTTCAGCTCATTAAGCTCTACAAAGTTTCCATTCCATTGTACAGGTAATAGCTAATAGAAAAGACCCATTGAATTGGTCCAAGCATTTCAAATGAAACGATTGGTTAAACTAGGTTTTATGGCGATCAAAATCCTCCCTCTCCCACTTCGATCTTAGGGTCCGGTAGTACAATGTAGTAACACAAATCGCAATACGGTTATGAAGACATAATAGGGATAATAATATTATCATCTCAGTACAACAATCAGAAAAGCATTAATCAATACGTTCAACCATATTATTTTTCCACCAGTAGCTGATAACGATAGGTTAGTCTTTGCTTAGATTTGGGAAAACTTTTGAATTGAACACCGTTTTCTTTAAACCATATTACAAGTTTTGGTTGGAGCGTTATTGTCAGATGAGTCATGGTCTTATAGGTGATTCGCGAGGTTAGCTGCTAATAAGTGGAGATACATGTAGTAGCCAAAAAGTCAAACTGAAAAATGTGTAATGTTATTCCATTTTCTTTAAAAAAAAAGTCATTTTACTAGTACGTAACTATACTACAATATGTACATGAAAATGATTGTTAGATATGATTTTAAGAAAGTTTAATCAAGTAATTTACATTCCTTGTAAAAAAAGCAAAACAAAAACAAAAACAAAAATCAATCAACGCAAAGTCAAGGCACTAATCAAGTGAAAATTCCCCAAAATATCTATAATCTATAGCAACGGGAGAACTGTTTGCATGATCTAACTAAAGGTTTAGATTATTCCATAGACGTCGATATTGTCTTTGCCGCAAATGTATAATGTCTTTTCATCCGGATCCATCCAAAAACCTGCGGGCTCAGTCACAGTCTCAAAGTTCTCGAGCAGCACTCTAGATTTGCTCCCATCTGCGGATAAGAGGTGCAGTTTTCCTTCTTCGCCTACGTCGAAAACAAGAACCAAGCCAAAAGACAAGACAGCGAGATTACGAGGTTCGTTTATCGTTGGTGACTTAAAGCAGAATACATCAGTACCGTCAACTACACTGCATTTGACTTCTTTGTCTTTTGTATTGTAATAAAGTTTGTTTGTATAATATACAATGCCCAGAGAGAGAATTCCAGTGTTCGTGTCAAAACATTTTTTCACTTCAAAGGAGGGGTTATTTAGATTTTCAGTAAATTTAAATGAAAGAATCGCACCTTCACTTACAAGGTAGATTTGATCATGTGTGCAGCATATACCACCGAGTTTTTGTTCTCTTTTGCAGCTTGAAGCCGTTTGCAGCTTATTTTCGGTAACTTTAACCGTGAACATTTCTTGTGAGTGACATGAGATATAAAGCTGACTTTTTTCTGTATTGTAACATAAGTGTTTTGGCCGTACTGTAGTCTTTATGCAGTCATCATTCAACAGTACTCCAGAATCGGTGTTAAGTAAATACACATATCCATTTTTATCAACATGACCAACAACACTATAATCGCTGCTTATGCATATTCCACAAAGAATGTTCTTTCCTGGGACGCGGATGGATTTTTTATAAGTCACTCTTACGTCGTCGAATAAAGGAAGAAAGGATGTGAGGAATCCACCAATCTTGCATTTTTCTGAGAAAATTGCAATCTCTTCGTTTGGAAACAGTTGATCCAGTTCCATGGACCCCACACTTTCCAATGCTTCTAGATATGCTTTAACATTGGTGTCTTGTTTAAACGATACGTTTACAACATTTTGGTTTTGCGTTGTCGTATATATTTCGGCAAGGCTTTCATTTAATTGACTTTTCATAGTCTCTTTCAATACAATATCTTTGGTTGAACTCGCGATTGAATTAGCCTTCATAAAACTAGTAACATTTATCCAATGAGCTATAGCCTTCATAAACTGTTCAATTAAACGTATAGTAACATTCATTTTAGTGTTTTCTTCTTCATACAAAATAGCAATTTCTTTCTTGTGGAATTCAAGCAAGCGGTCTAAGTTGGACTTAAGGTCTTCGACAAACGACTCTGCATCTTGTTTTGCGACTTCAACACTGGATTGCAGATCACTCTTCTGTTGTTTCTTCTTCTCCAGTAATTTCAAAGTTTCTTCTTGCAGTGTAGTGAGTTTATCAGGAAGATTAACAAAGAAATCTTTCATTGTTTTCTTTGTTTCGTCTATAGGAGTGACGGCACAAGTTTGGTGAGAAGAACTGATGCAAAAACTGCAACAAAGAAGCTTATGGTCCGTACACACAAGATCTAGTTCTTTATCAGGATGAAAGAGACATTTTTCTGAAACTGCGCTTAAGTCAATCCCCTTGTTCTGATGTCCAATTTCTGTAAGTAAAACTGTCTTGTGATCTTTCGAAAGTTTCATTCGACCATGCATTTTTTCGCACGGTTCACATAAAGCTTCGATACACGACGGACACCAAAATTTCGCACCTGAAGTTTCGTCGGCTCTTTTGCACATATCGCATTTAATATCATTTTCTCCCTTTTGAATCAACATCATTGAAATAATTGTATTTGAAGGAAGATCTTTTACCCATTGTCCAACGTCTGTGTGAGAATTCAAAGGTTTAACAGTTGTCCTACATTCAGGACATTTAAAAGGTGAAATAATCTCCTGTTTATTTGTTCCGAGAGTCGTGATTAGATTTTCGAGACATGGTTCACAAAAAGTATGAAGACACGGCAGTACCTTTGGGGATTTGTACAGCTCTGAACACAGGCTGCAGGTCAAAGGATCCTTCTCATTTTCTTCTTCCAGCGGTTTTGATGTGGCCATGTTGTTTGTGTATGACCTGTATTTTACTTCCGCCTTACCTATTTTTTACAGAACCGTATACATGTATATAAATCCATTCTATCAATATTCATTTATAAGACATAAGACATATTTTATTACCAATTAAGGTCCCTCAAGGGGCAGGATCATTACAATGATTAATTATAAATAACAGTAAAGCAACAACAAAAAAATAATAAATCTATGACGGGGATCGGGATCATCCGATTGATCCAGGGGGGGGGGGGGGGGCTACTTGCTATTTTTAAGATGTACAATACGGCTGCTGTCTTGAACAGGGTAACTATTTCCATATAGCCACCCTAGCTGTTGTCAAGCTACTGTCAAGCTAACAGGATTGAGCAGTTCGGTGTGGGATTAAAAATCAGACATTGGGGGTATGTGAATATACAGAAAAAACACCTCTAAATATAACATTCATTATTAACTAAATACTGTTATGAAAAATGGTTCAAACAAGAGTACAACACGCAGATTTTCATAAAAAAAATTCTTAAGGTTCATCAGGACAGTTTGAAATGTTTTGAAGAAATTCTTAGTATAATAGCTCTAACGGCATATTATGATCGAGATCAATTAAATAAAGTATAGTAGGACCTAGATATGGATACACCTTATTATATCCACACATTGATTTTCTTGAAGATAGCACAGTTTTGTCGGTACAGTTTTTTTTTGCGTTCAAATTGTATTTTGAACAAGAGCAAAATATCACTATTGTACCTCTCAACTGACATGTTGGTGAACACTTTTGGTTAAATTATAAATTTATAATGTCCCATGATTTATTAGGACACGTGCAAGGGTGATATTAACCTAAAATAGGCTTTGCTCGAAAACGGGAAAAACAGAACTTAAAAATAATGGATTTTCTCATAAGAACATTAATAAAAATAGATGAGACATTAATATATCTAGGTCCTGCTACGGTTTATTCTTTTTTAATTTTATATGCAGTCTTTGCTGTAAACATACTAAAAAATCGATCTATATATAAGCCATATTGAGATGAACCTTAAACAGTTTCTAGTTTTTGTCTTAAACAGTGGTAGGGTGTGTTTTTTCATATTTCCTGTTTTAAACAGGGTCAATTTTTAAAGGGCCATCGGCACAGTATCATTCAATTTTTGACAAGTTATCCCCCCCCTGCCCATGGATATTTATTTCATTTTGCAACTTTACAATAAGTATGCATGCGCGTAAACAATTTTAATGGGTTAGATCTTAGTCTAACAAAATTGGGAAGGGTTGCTAAGGCTGCAGCAACCTACATCTGCTTCTTTAAAAAGGTTCGCCAGCCGGAGACATTCATTTGTCAAATGTTTATTCAATTAAGTGCGTGTCTCAGAGAAAACCATGCAGTTTTGTCCTGAAGCAATATTTTCATAGCTATAAAACCAATGGTGTAACTTTAAGCCCTTCATAGATAACTTCTTTTGGCAAAATATTTTTTTTTGAAAAATTCAAGATGGCCGACCTACGGGCCTTAACCAGTGTAAATGCATATCTTTGCTAAAATCAGCTTTATTGAAAAGAAAACTTCAACTAATTTATGATTTATTTTGTCCCAATGTCTTCTGATGATCAAAAATTCAACATGAAATCCTGTAAGAGTAATGCATTGGCTTCCAATTGCAAAAGAAATTTTGAAAATCATAATTTCCATTACCAAGCACCATTGGGGGTAATATTGGCAATTTGCCAAATTGTCCAAAATCACCAAAATCTTTGGTTTTTAACTTTTAATTTTGTCCAAGGCAGGCCTCTGAAATGAAATCCTCTTTTATATTCAAAAAAAATATGCTTACAAGGTGAACATGTTAAACCTGCAACCATGGATCGTGTATTATAACTTCGGTACACGTCTGTGAAGTGGGTTTGTTTCGATTTTGGTAGAAAAACTCCAACTTTTTGACAACTTTTGTAAAAGCATGAAAGTGTTTAATTTCAAACAAAATGCATTTTTAGCAAGTGACATGATAGTTTATTAGAATAAGAATAGCCCTTCGTGTCTTGACTTTGCACAAATTGTTCAAGTCGGAACTCAAAATGTGGAAATTTTAGGAATTAATGGAAAAATGAAGAAATTGTTAGTTTTTGACGATCAAATCAGATCTTTTGGAGGTCAGGTAAAATGTGGTGCTTAGGAATCTAAAAGAACCCTTTTGGTCTTCAGGGCCCCAGAGCTCATTTTGGCTCTAAACGAAAACGGCCCAAGATCACATTTTGAATGCCTATATCATGACATTATTGACAACAAGCAAATTTCTAAACATCATTTCCTGAAGACCAAAAACGATAGAGAACATATATATTTTTTTTTTCGTGGATATAGCATTTGCCTCTCAGTGCCTGAAGGGGGTCCTGATGGGGGGGGGGGGGGGGGGTGCTGATCACAAATCGCGAAGAATAAAAAAAATGCAAATAACCAAACACGGATATATGGCTATTTTTTTTCTTCACGGATAAAAGTTTGACTGTGTATTACTGTCACTATGCACGGAAAGTTATTTCAACAAATCACAATTCACGGAAAATAGAAATTGCCGATAATGGAGAACGAAATAAACCCATCTGCCCCCTCTTTCAAAATTTTTAATAAGATTTAAAGTTTTTGATAAATAATGCATGCATAAGGTTTGAGGTCGCGTGAAATGACAAACGATATAAGTATAAAAACAGCTGTTCTTAAGAACAACAACAACACACACAAAAAAGGCTAAAGCAGAAGTAAACGAAAATGATAGAATTAACCTATGTTTATGCGACGGATCGAGGACACTCAATGTTTTAGGATTTTTTTTTTGACTGAAGTGTTGTTTCTTTCCCCTACCGCAACATCCCCATCGATACTTTCCTCGTGAAATTATTTTTAAAACACAAATCTTAGAACTGATAAACGGACACAAACCAGACAAATGATCCTTTTTTTTTCAGTTCGATTAATAATTAGTGAAAACTCAACATAGACAAATAACGGTAATGAAAAAAAATTGCTAAAATGTCGTTTTTGGTTGAATTCACTTCAGAAAAAAAGAAGCATTATTTTTTTTAAAAATCAGAAAAATCAAGGTTATTGATTGAATAACAAAAAAGTTAATATGATGCAGGTTAAACCTGATAAGCTCCCGCAGATAAAGTAACTTTCTAATAGATGCCTCACACTTTAATGAAAGCAAAAACTCATTATCTTTTAATGACCCCAAAAAAGGCAAGCTTTTGCATGATTTTGAAAAAGGAACGCACCTGCAAACAGAACAAGGAAGTGAATTTCTTTGGACCTAGTAGAATGCACCCCTTTAAAGAATTTCTACTTTCATTTTCGAATGCAAAGCCGGCTAGAGAGAAAATTCCAAAACCAAATTTGTTTACTGAGGACAAAGTAAATGGAATGACTGCATGGAATGAAATATGTCTACTGAATTATTCAAGTTCCGAACAGGAACTGGTTTCAATATTGAATGTCAAAGGCTCCCTAAAAACTATGTGCGTTTCTTTTGACCATCCTACTTTCTAGCAGCATTATTTTGTAGCCTTCCCGAATTTGAAATTTAGGGCCATATTGCTTGATTGGCTCGTGCACTGAATTTGATTGTATCTTGGCTATTTCCCTGACAGCTATCTTCTCCAAGTGAAGGTCAACTGGGGTGATGTTGACTTCTACCTCCATGGCTTCTCTACCTGGTAATCCTAGGCATATGGCCAGGCCTTTTTGTACTGCTTCTAGCTTCTTCATGTTTTCTTGTGATGTAATTTGCTAGACTGGAAATGCATACTTAATTACTGTATAGCGGGTTATTTTCGTGGTGGTTTATTTTTCGCTGATTTTCGCAGATCAAGGATGATCGCAAAAATAAAACCCACCATTTTTAGGCAGAGCCTTATAGCGTCATAAAGCTATCTGATTTTCGCGTTTTTTTTCCGTCTTAGACACGGTAAATCGGTCAGTCAATATTGCTACCAGATGATCTATTACAGAACATTATTCGTGTATTGTATTTTAAATGTTATACGTATTGTCTAAAATAGGAGGTACATATTTATACCCCCAACATAAATGCGATATAAATGTGCACTTCATATCGTGTATCAATACTCGTTGACATTTACTTAAGCATTTTTGACCTTTGACCTTTGATCAAGTGGGCGGAGCTTAATTACAGATTTCTTAACAAATGTGTAAGTGTGCGGAGGAAACAAACAAAATGATGTGCTATGTTTCAAGTTTATGAAACACAGATCGTTCTTTTTTTAGTGCTTAGATTTAGCTCTGCCTTTAAACGCTTTAGCGCTTTGATTTTAATCTGAAGACAGACATGACAGATACAATGTATATTATGTGGTGTGTTTCCCATTCTTTTTAATTCTTTACAGATCACTAAACTTTCACTTAGGATTTTCCGTTCCAGCGCATTCATTAAGGCTAACATGGCTAATTGTTATGTACTAGTTCAACAATGAGCATTCTTCAATTGATATTTTATAGTTTTATCAATACATATGCTGCATAATCATCAAAGTTCTGAGGAGTAATTAAATTCTCTGTACCTCTACCCAAGCCTTAATTCTAAGCAATTATTACATAATTATTATACACAATCTTTTAACATGTTTAAGTTAATTGCCAATATTAAACAAATATATTAATTTGAAATTTAAAATAAACATATCAATTAATGTTTATAGATTAAAATTTTATTCAACATTGATTATCCAAAAAAGTTCACGCGCATACCTGGTCGAATCGCGAGAATTTAACCCGCGAAAAATTTTGAGTTACTTTCAGCTACTAACATCGCGAAAATTTACCCCCTCGAAAAGAACCTGCTATACGGTATTGATTGTACAAGGCTGTTATATATACTCAGGAGTTTGGTCCTTGTATGCTGGCTAACCCTTTGATTTACCTGATAGAATGTAGGGCTCTGTTTGCTTTTTGTTCTGTTCTGTTCACATGTTCTCTGAAGTCTAGTCTTTCATCCAGTGTGACTCCTAGGAGTTTTGGTGGTCTGTTGTATCTGAACTGGATTTGTTCTGAGTTGATGTTCTTTTTGTTCTCATTTATTTCCTCTGCTGGGAAGGCTGAGGTTGATCCACCATTGTTTGGTCCACTTCAAGGCCCTGGAAATTTTCTGAGTTGATTTCGGTCATTTTTCCCGAAATTTTTAATGTTCAATGACCACTTCTTATGCAATGTCATATAATATTGTCTCCTTCATATGTTGAAGACTTATGCCCCCCTCTTTCCTCCTTGAAATCTTCTGTCAATCAGGTATTACCTAAATAAGTACTTGCTTGTTTGAAATATTTTATAATATGCTAATATGCTGAAAATGATATCCTGTTCCTGTTAACAAAAGTTGTTTAAATATTCCTCGTGGTTTATTAAAAATTGCTTGATTTATCGTTCATTTAAAAGTGAAAGTGAAAGTGAAAGTAAAAGTAAAGGTAAAGAGGATGTAGATTGGAATGAATGACACATACAAAAATAATATTTTATTTTCAAAAGAAAACCAAATTAACAAAAAGTGTTGAGAAATGCAAATAAGATATTCTGTTCAATGAAATTTATTACAATATAGGTATCTGGTAATTAATTATTAGTTGGTAATATTTCAGAATTTTTTTATCTTGCACATGCGTAATGATTGAACTCCATTATGTAAACAAATTTATTTATAGTGTACAAACACTCTTAAAGTCTTTTCACCAATTGAGTGTGTTTTTTTCAATTTTAACGAAGATCTGATTTCTAAATAAACAAAACAAACAACTTGGTACAGTTAATTAACATTATTGATTTAATTATCTTCAGGTAAATCTTCTTCAATGCACGTGGCCATGGTCAGACAGGTGTGACCGATTACCTAGGTTAATTAGCAAAGCCCTGTAGCTATTCACACCGGTGTTTGACACCACAGTCAGACTTATTAATGAGATTAAATGACCACCCGACCGGATGCTCAGCAGACCAATTAATGAATTTATGACCGACTGACAAAAAACATTGTGCAAAGAAAATTTTAAATGTCCGATTTGGGGAATTTTTGATCGGTCATTTTGGACAAAATTTCGGACATGACCGGCAAATATGACCGTTTCCAGGGCCTTGGTCCACTTCAATATGTTCATGATGTCGTCTGAAACTAGTTGTTTGATGGTCATCAGGTGTTTTCCAGTTTGCAAGATTGTTCCATCGTCTGCAAATTTGATGTTACTTCCTGTTATCTCTTTCTTCATATCATTAATGAACAGTTTGAATAATTTAGGTGAGATGACAGAGCCCTTTAGCAGACCCTGATTGTGGTGTTGAAAGTTTCTCCACAGTAATCATCTAGCTGACACCATGCTGACCTGTCACTCAGGAAGCTGTTGATCCAGCGCCATCTAGATAACACCATGCTGACCTGTCACTCAGGAAGCTGTTGATCCAGCACCATCTAGATAACACCATGCTGACCTGTCACTCAGGAAGCTGTTGATCCAGCGCCATCTAGATAACACCATGCTGACCTGTCACTCAGGAAGCTGTTGATCCAGCACCATCTAGCTGACATTGAGCTGACCTGTCACTCAGGAAGCTGTTGATCCAGTGCCATGTTGTTCCTTTGATGCGAAGACTGTGTAGCTTTAACATTAGACCTTGCAAAACTGAATCATAGGCCTTCTCTAAGTCGAGGAACCATGCTGACCTTTCATTCAGGAAGCTGTTGATCCAGCACCATCTAGCTGACATTGAGCTGACCTGTCACTAAGGAAGCTGTTGATCCAGCGCCAAGTTGTTCCTTTGATGCCAAGCCTGTGTAGCTTTACCATTATTATATGTAACCTTCTCGCAAAGCTGAATCATAGGCCTTCTCTAAGTGGAGGGACTTCATTGTTGTTAAACCCATTATTAATTGCCTGTGTCAATCTTAATAGTGCATTCACTGTGGAGTTATCACCCTAGTTGGTGTGTGACCAGGTGGTTTCTTTCCATGAGAAAGAAAGGTCACCCAAGGGCTTGCCCCGAGGATGCCTTTTTTCGAGGGGAAAGAATTGCTGGGTCACATATCATCTAGGGTGATAACTATTATTTTATATCAAATATTGAAATGAAACAATTTAAAATTAAGTTTCAAACATTTTTCAGACATTTTAACCCTTTTTCCATTGAGAAACTACAGTCAATACAATGTTGAAGAAAAAAAGTGGGCTCACGTCCAAATTCTCACGAGAGGGTGACCTTACCATGCGACCCAATAATTTCCGGTTGACCCAGCAAGATATCACATGCCACGTGACAACGTCTAAGCGAATCACAAAAAAAGATTTTTATATGAGTATATAATATTTCTTAATCCCTCCTGTTTGGCATTGATGATCCACAAAAAAAACACAAAATTTTATACCGCAGAACTAGAAATGAAACAAAATATCTAAATCTAAATCTAAAATATAAATTTAATTTTCAGTTTTAGAATAACCAATACAATGAGGCCAGGGTACAAGATTCGCCATGTTTGCCATCTCGCCAGATGTACGGGTTGGCGTTTGATGAGTTCTGTGATGGGTACACATGCCACACCCTATGATGTCATTGTTGTTGGAGGGGGCCATGCAGGGACAGAGGCGGCTTGTGCCTCAGCCAGGATGGGGGTGCAGACTCTGCTAGTTACACACAAATTTGAAACTATTGGTATGGATCCTATACATGCTATAAGGTTTCAGTTAAGACATGTACAGTCACATCACATTCAAAGTTTTGAGCTCGAAGCAATGATATGAAATTCCAAATCTAAGATATCTGGGAAAAGAATGGATTAATACATAAATAAAGTCTAAGCCTTATTCACACTGTTCATGTCATGCAGGTGAGACATGATAATTTTTAGGGTTTCGTATTAACTTTATATTAAAAGCAGATATTTAACTTGTGTTTTGTTGCTTGAGAATTTGAAAAAAGTTTATCACTCTGCCATCGTACATTAATTCAATTTTGCTAATAAGATAAAAATTGAAATGACTATAGAAATAATAAAAAAAAAATTATAAAATGTTTTGACAAAATGCATCAGATTTAGAAATGTCGAGAACCAGGAGTGATTTGCTGCTTTATTTACATGTACATACTGTAGAAGCAGAAATATTCGTGGGGGATTAATTTTCGTTTATTTCGTGGGTAAGAAAAATCCACGAAATTAAATCCCCTCGAATTTAAAATATTTAGTTAAAGAGTTTATATCAAAATTACAAATCCACAAAAATTTGTCCCCACCAATTCAGTTTTGTGCTCTAAACCACGAAATTTTATCCCCATGAAAATTAATGATTATACAGTATATATATAAACAACTGTGTAAATTTTGTAGGTGAAATGTCATGTAACCCGTCCTTTGGAGGAATAGGTAAAGGTCATCTAATGAAAGAGGTTGATGCTTTGGATGGTGTTTGTGCCAGGATCTGTGGTAAGTGTCAGAGATCATAGGAAAAGGTCATTTAATGAGAGAGGTAGATGTTTTAGATGGTGTATGTGCCAGGATCTGTGGTAAGTGTCAGAGTTCATAGGTAAAGGTCATCTAATGAGAGAGGTCGATGCTTTGGATGGTGTATGTGCCAGGGTCTGTGGTAAGTTTCAGAGGTCAAAGGTAAAGGTCATCTAATGAGAGAGGTTGATGCTTTGGATGGTATATGTGGCAGGATCTGTGGTAAGTGTCAGAGTTCATAGGAAAAGGTCATCTAATGAGAGAGGTAGATGAGTTTGATGGTGTATGTGCCAGGGTCTGTGGTAAGTATCAGAGGTCATAAGTAAAGGTCATTTAATTAGAGAGGTTGATGTTTTGGATGGTATATGTGCCAGAATCTGTAGTAAGTGTCAGAGGTCATAGGTAAAGGCCATTCAATGAGGGAGGCTGATGCATAATGCAGTGTTCAAGCCAGGATTTGAAAAGGGCAGGGATGAATTTTAAAAAAGGGCACATTCATGCGTTGACTTCATCTTTCAAAAGGGCATATAAATGTAGCTAATAACAATCAAATACAGCATACATTCTTTTTAACAAAAAACATGCATTTTTAGGATAAGGGGAGCCTCTTGTTTCTATAACAAGACTTTAGGCTTTTCATTACGTTCATACATTCTATCAGTGCTAAAAAGCTTGAATGTCAGCCCAAGAAAAAATTAAGAAATCCCATTTGATTTTTATTGAATTTGCTAGTAAAATCCGGAGATTTAGTACCATTCTGGTCAGAGTTCATGTTTAGTCAACATTGTTTCTATTTTTCAATAAAAGCGCACATTTAATGTTGTTTTTGATAGAAAACATCCAGATGGGTTCAGATTCTGATTTGTGCACAATTATCAGTACCGAGGCTGAGAAATTTACTGTGCAATGGGACAACTTACCTGAAATTGATTAATCAAAATAGATACCTTAATTAATTGACTAGAGAACACGTGTTTATTTAATTCGTTAATTGGCTTGGGGTTGTAAATATGCCATTCAATTATCCCAAATAGCTTCATTCTCAATGCACAAACTATGTATGATTGACTGAAAAAGGCAAATGTATGATCAAAAAGGGCAGGGCAGAGATGAAAACCGGCAGGTTTCCTGAAAAGGGCAATCGGGCGGAGGCAAAGGCAGGCGGGCGGACTGCCCTTTGAAAACAGCCTAGCTGGAACACTGTAATGGATGGTGTGTGTGCCAGGATCTGTGGTAAGTGTCAGAGGTCATAGGTAAAGGTCATTTAATGAGAGAGGTAGATGAGTTGGATGGTGTATGTGCCAGGATCTGTGGTAAGTGTCAGAGGTCAAAGGTAAAGGTCATCTAATGAGAGAGGTTGATGCTTTGGATGGTGAATGTGCCAGGATCTGTGGTAAGTGTAAGAGGTCATAGGTAAAGGTCATTTAATGAGAGAGGTTGATGCTTTGGATGGTGTTTGTGCCAGAATATGTGGTAAGTGTCAGAGATCATAGGAAAAGGTCATTTAATGAGAGAGGTAGATGAGTTGGATGGTGTATTTGCCAGAATATGTGGTAAGTATCAGAGTTCATAGGTAAAGGTCATTTAATGAGAGAGGTAGATGGTTTGGATGGTGTATGTGCCAGGATCTGTGGTAAGTGTCAGAGTTCATAGGAAAAGGTCATTTAATGAGAGAGGTAGATGGTTTGGATGGTGAATGTGCCAGGATCTGTGGTAAGTATCAGAGTTCATAGGTAAAGGTCATTTAATGAGAGAGGTTGATGATTTGGATGGTGTATGTGCCAGGGTTTGTGGTAAGTGTCAGAGGTCATAGGAAAAGGTCATTTAGTGAGAGAGGTTGATGATTTGGATGATCTGTGTGCCAGAATTTGTGGTAAGTGTCAGAGGGTAAAGGTAATCTAATGATAGAGGTTGATGCTTTGGATGGTGTGTGTGCCAGGATCTGTGGTAAGTATCAGAGTTCATAGGTAAAGGTCATTTAATGAGAGAGGTAGATGGTTTGGATGGTGTATGTGCCAGGGTCTGTGGTAAGTGTCAGAGGTCAAAGGTAAAGGTCATCTAATGAGAGAGGTCGATGCTTTGGATGGTGTATGTGCCAGAATATGTGGTAAGTGTCAGAGATCATAGGAAAAGGTCATTTAATGAGAGAGGTAGATGAGTTGGATGGTGTATTTGCCAGAATATGTGGTAAGTATCAGAGTTCATAGGTAAAGGTCATTTAATGAGAGAGGTAGATGGTTTGGATGGTGTATGTGCCAGGATCTGTGGTAAGTGTCAGAGTTCATAGGAAAAGGTCATTTAATGAGAGAGGTAGATGGTTTGGATGGTGAATGTGCCAGGATCTGTGGTAAGTATCAGAGTTCATAGGTAAAGGTCATTTAATGAGAGAGGTTGATGATTTGGATGGTGTATGTGCCAGGGTTTGTGGTAAGTGTCAGAGGTCATAGGAAAAGGTCATTTAGTGAGAGAGGTTGATGATTTGGATGATCTGTGTGCCAGAATTTGTGGTAAGTGTCAGAGGGTAAAGGTAATCTAATGATAGAGGTTGATGCTTTGGATGGTGTGTGTGCCAGGATCTGTGGTAAGTATCAGAGTTCATAGGTAAAGGTCATTTAATGAGAGAGGTAGATGGTTTGGATGGTGTATGTGCCAGGGTCTGTGGTAAGTGTCAGAGGTCATCGGTAAAGGTCATTTAATGAGAGAGGTTGATGCTTTGGATGGTGAATGTGCCAGGGTTTGTGGTAAGTGTCAGAGGTCATAGGAAAAGGTCATTTAATGAGAGAGGTAGATGCTTTGGATGGTGAATGTGCCAGGATCTGTGGTAAGTGTCAGAGGTCATAGGTAAAGGTCATTTAATGAGAGAGGTAGATGATTTGGATGGTGCATTTGCCAGAATATGTGGTAAGTGTCAGAGGTCATAGGTAAAGGTCATTTAATGAGAGAGGTTGATGATTTGGATGGTGTATGTGCCAGGGTTTGTGGTAAGTGTCAGAGGTCATAGGAAAAGGTCATTTAGTGAGAGAGGTTGATGATTTGGATGATCTGTGTGCCAGAATTTGTGGTAAGTGTCAGAGGGTAAAGGTAATCTAATGATAGAGGTTGATGCTTTGGATGGTGTGTGTGCCAGGATCTGTGGTAAGTATCAGAGTTCATAGGTAAAGGTCATTTAATGAGAGAGGTCGATGCTTTGGATGGTGTGTGTGCCAGGGTCTGTGGTAAGTGTCAGAGGTCATAGGAAAAGGTCATTTAATGAGAGAGGTAGATGCTTTGGATGGTGTATGTGCCAGGATCTGTGGTAAGTGTCAGAGGTCATAGGAAAAGGCCATTTAATGAGAGAGGTAGATGAGTTGGATGGTGTATGTGCCAGGGTTTGTGGTAAGTGTCAGAGGTCAAAGGTAAAGGTCATTTAATGAGAGAGGTCGATGCTTTGGATGGTGTATGTGCCAGAAAATGTGGTAAGTGTCAGAGGTCATAGGTAAAGGTCATTTAATGAGAGAGGTCGATGCTTTAGATGGTGTATGTACCAGGATCTGTGGTAAGTATCAGAGGTCATAGGTAAAGGTCATTTAATGAGAGAGGTTGATGCTTTAGATGGTGTATGTGCCAGGATCTGTGGTAAGTATTAGAGTTCATAGGTAAAGGTCATTTAATGAGAGAGGTAGATGATTTGGATTGTGTGTGTGCCAGGGTCTGTGGTAAGTATCAGAGGTCATAGGTAAAGGTCATTTAATGAGAGAGGTCGATGCTTTGGATGGTGTGTGTGCCAGGGTCTGTGGTAAGTGTCAGAGGTCATAGGAAAAGGTCATTTAATGAGAGAGGTAGATGCTTTGGATGGTGTATGTGCCAGGATCTGTGGTAAGTGTCAGAGGTCATAGGAAAAGGCCATTTAATGAGAGAGGTAGATGAGTTGGATGGTGTATGTGCCAGGGTCTGTGGTAAGTGTCAGAGGTCAAAGGTAAAGGTCATTTAACAATGTTTAATGGGAGAGGTAGATGAGTTGGATGGTGTATGTGCCAGAATATGTGGTAAGTGTCAGAGGTCATAGGTAAAGGTCATTTAATGAGAGAGGTCGATGCTTTGGATGGTGTATGTGCCAGAAAATGTGGTAAGTGTCAGAGGTCATAGGTAAAGGTCATTTAATGAGAGATGTGGTGTATGTTCCAGAATCTGCTTTGGATGGTTTGTATGGCAGAATCTGTGTGTTAAGTTATCGAGGTCAAAATTTTAAAATGTCACATCAGATTCTTCCTGACATCAAAACTAATATCAATGTTAAGGTCATTGAATGAGAAAGGTCATCTTTGCTAGCCAAAGGTTACAATCCACTATCTCTCATCTTCATGAAGATGAGAGATAGCAGATTGGTGGCTCCCGAAGGGTCAAAAAACGACCTGCGACCCGAGGGCTTTTTAAGGGCGACTTCCGACCTACACTTCATAAAATTGACCTATGCCAAAAAACGACCTGCAACCTCCGCCAAAATAAGCCTTTTAAAAGCGACCTCAGGCCCCCTTTAAAAGCGACCTTGTGACCTGAGGGGGGTACCTGCCTTTAAAAGCGACCTTGTGACCTGAGGGGGGTACCTTGTGGGAGCCCCGGATTGTAACCCTGGCTAGGAAAGATGGAAAGAGGATGGCATTTTGGATGGTACATGTGCCAGAATCTGTGGTAAGATTTAGATGCATTTAGCATAACCTGTTCCTTTCTCCTTTTTAGTTAGCAATTCTATTTCTGCCATAGTTGGTGGTAAGTTTCAGAGGATTGGTATTTTTGACACTTTGGATTTTAATACAAAAAAATGAAAATCAACAAGCACTAAATTAAATCATGACCAAAAATAAATAGACGATGATAAGATGTGGGAATATATGTACACAACACAACCAACATAAAGAATTGGCAATTTAAATAGTCACAATGGAAAACAACCAGCAGTCTTCAACATGACCAGAGGACAAAAAGTTTTCTTTTCCAAAACATAAAATAATGATGGTTCAATTTATTTTGAAAGAAGCAGAGGTACCAATTGGGGTATCCAAATGTAAAAGTCCTAAAGAGCAGTACCGGTATACACAAACAAGAACTGGACGAAAAAAAAACAGACAACATATAAAATATGGAAACGGAAAAAACCACTGAATAGTGAATAACAAATAACAACACAAACTCTAATCATAAAGAGAGTGAATTCAGGTGCTCCGGAAAAGTCAGCTTATTTATCCAGTATAAAGGATTACTTATGAAATTTAGTGGATTTCTTAAAAATGTACAAAAAATATAAAAACAAGTTTTTTAAAAGTTTGTATAATGTTGATTTGTATATTGTTGTAGATAAATCTGGTATCCATTATAAAGTGCTGAATAAAAGTAAAGGACCAGCAGTCTGGGTAAGCCATGATAGATGTGACATCATAAAAAAACATAATGGCCATTTGAAAATCTGCAATGAAAAAAGAATATGCAACGGCAAAATTTTCAATTTGCTGTTTTTTTTTTTTAAATGATGTAGCTTAATCTGTTTGTCTCTCCATAAGGAATGATAAAAGAGGGTGAGGATGCGGTTTACAGAATAGAGAATAATGGCAAAAAAAGTTAACAGATAAAGAATGATGACCAAAAAAATTAAAGAATAGAGAATAATGACCCTTACAGAATAAAGAATAATTTGAAAGATGGCAAAAACCTTTTCAGAAAAGAGGAATAAAGGGCAAAAACCTTTATAGAATAGAGAATAAAGGGCAACAATTTTACAGAATACAGAATTGAGAACCCCCCCCCCATCCACACCCTCCTAAAACCATAAGGTTGTATTACAAAACTGAAATTTTACTCAGTGATTTAGTACCATTTGAAAATTTATGTATTGAAATTTCATGTTCACATGTATTTATCTGAATTAATATTTTTAGATAAATTATTGTTTTTTGTCAATATAATTAAAAACTCATCTCGCATCACTCCTGGTAGAAGAAGGATATTTGATATGATATGATTTTGGCATTGCTTAGCAAGCACAGCATTATTACTCAACTGGCTTCATTTGAAAGGAAAAAGAAAGAAATAAATAAAAAAAGAAGAAATGTTTAATTTTGATGATCATAATTTTTTTTCTAAATACTCCAAATATAATTGTTGCAAATGACAATGTAAACTCTATGGTTGATTTATGAGAATGACGCGAAAAAAAAAAATTTTATATTTTATACAGGGTATCATTAAAAAAAATTATGCCAATGCTGTGAACTTGAAATGCACTTCCGGCCCACTTCCGGCAAGAAATTTCCTCGTGGGAATATGCTGTAGAGCTCTCCGCTATGAGCTGTGCTTGCTATAATAAAATAAGATATTTGGATTTGTGCTTTTGTTTTAAAGAAGTGAAATATTGTTGATTTAAGAACCTTAATGAATAAATGTATTTTGTTGTTTGTTTCATCAGGGCCCAAGAGCACAGATTGACAGACGGTTATATAAGAGGCACATACAGGAGATAGTCGGAAACACAGATAACCTTATGATAGAGGTTTCCCCTGTGGAGGACCTCATCTTAAGGGAGGCAACCAATCAGTCACATGATCTTATGAAGCAAGAATGCTATGGGGTCAAATTGGGTAATTATCTTGAAATCTTATTTATTATGGTAGATGGGTTGAATATAACTGAGGTTTTTTTTTGCACATCTTTCATGATTTGAAATTTTATTATGCTACCTATTTTAAGTGATTTTTAATGGGCTAAGTAAACTTAAAAATTGAAAATTACAATAAAAACTTTCTTTGCGAAGTTCAATATTTTCATGTACTTTTTAAGGGGAGATAATTTGTATAGAAATAATAGTAAAAATACATATTTTTCACTATGTGAAAAAAAGTGGATGGTGACCTTTTTTTTCTTTTAGACTATTTTAAAGTCTCTTCAACACAAAGAGTTTAAGTAGTGTTTCTTAGATGAAGAACATTTGAATTTTCCCAACTGGTTCATTACCGCTCAAAGTAAAAAATATAAAAATTGTGCATTTTACAAAAATTTTGATGGTAAACTTTTGGTTTTATTATCAAGATTTTAAGTACCATTCTATGGCCAAAATTTAAGAAAATTCTATAGATAAATTTTAAGACACCCCAACTACCTTGAAAAGAAAAAGAACCAAAAGGACAAAAACGAAAACAAAAAGCCCCAAGAATTGGAATCAGTCTGTAAGCCTGTCTGTCTACAACCTTGATGGCACAGGATGGATTTTTAGGAAGCTTTACTTGATGGAAGTACATCATATGGATATGTGCATGATGCGTTTTCAGTGCTCTTGGAAATCATTCAGGGGAGATAATTATACTTAAATTAATAATGTTTCAATATAGAGTTTATTATGTTTATAGCCTATGTAAGCACAACTTCAACTAAACATTCTGTTATATTTCAAATAAGTTTAACACAAAAAAAAAATATGGACATGTCTATGAAGTGATTATTTAGCTTTTGGATATCATTCAGGGGAAATTTATGGACTTAAAGTTTTTTTTTTGCAATATAGAGTTCAAAAGGATGGGGGATAGACGATCTTCTAAAAGTGCCATTCCGGAACGTTCCCGATGTTAGAATAGGGATCACGAGAGGTCAATGGGGGTAAAATGGCGGCTTTTTTGGAAGAGAGCACAGGGACTGAATTATTCTATCAATCTATTAAATGTGTTGTCTAAAGGAAAACAATCAAACATGTTATGAATTAATTTGTTTCACTGGAGGGTCCTTTCAAACCAATTCATTTACACTTATATAATGAAATTTAAAAATTCCCTTTTACGCGCAATTGACGTGGGCAACCAGTTTTCCAGTAATTTGGGGTAAGATTTCGACAATTACCAAAAAAAATCGAAATTGGAAGATCGTCTATTGTTTTAGGCAATACAGTATACCTTGTTATGTTAGTTATTTTATACATATGAAACTGTGGATTCATTTATTTTCATGGGTACCTATTTTAGTTGTTTGAAGAAAAAAGAACCATTTTATAGAACCTTAAATTCATAGTTCTAAAGTCTGCAGCATACAGATAAAAAAATCCTTTTCGTGGGATATCAAATTTTGTGGGGCAAGACCATCCACAAAAACCACAAAAATTGATACATGTACCTAACAAATGATTTAAACCACAGTACACCGTTTATCTGATCTTCAGGAAGACAGTTACATCAAGTTTTAATACAGTAAGACTTTTCAAAGCCAAACTGATTTTCAAGTCCCTTGTTAAAATTTATATTGTCAAAAATCATAAAAGTCAAAAATGAAACCAGTTGACACAAAACATAACAACTCTAAAAAAAAAAAACTAGAGTGAACTCTGGTGTTTCATGATCATAAAGGTACTGTTAACGTAATTATTTTTGTGAGTTATTTATTTTCACAGATTTAAATACCTGCAAAATGAAATAATATGTATGAAATGAATAAAAGGATGAGCAAGATACGCGAAACTGAATATATGTCAACTTGGGGAAAATCATAAATTGGTGAATAAGTACGTTTGCAGTAATTAGTTTCTACAAAAGTATTGCATCCACTAGATGGGTAAATGAGAAGGAATGTCTTTGTTGGTTTTTTGATGGGAAGTGGTCTTTGTCAACTTAGGCAATTTGTTTTGTCTTTCAGGCAATCAACACTTAGGCAATTTGTTTTCACTTTCAGGCAATCAACACTTAGGCAATTTGTTTTCACTTTCAGGCAATCAACACTTAGGCAATTTGTTTTCACTTTCAGGCAATCAACACTTAGGCAATTTGTTTTCACTTTCAGACAATCAACACTTAGGCAATTTGTTTTCACTTTCAGGAAATCAACACTTAGGCAATTTGTTTTCACTTTCAGGCAATCAACGCTTAGGCAATTTGTTTTCACTTTCAGGCAATCAACACTTAGGCAATTTGTTTTCACTTTCAGGCAATCAACACTAAGGCAATTTGTTTTCACTTTGAGGCAATCAACACTTAAGCAATTTGTTTTCACTTTCAGGCAATCAACACTTAGGCAATTTTTTTTCTCTTTCAGGCAATCAACACTAAGGCAATTTGTTTTCACTTTCAGGCAATCAACACTTAGGCAATTTGTTTTCACTTTCACGCAATCAACACTAAGGTAGTTTGTTTTCACTTTCAGGCAATCAACACTTAGGCAATTTTTTTTTCATTCAGGCAATCAACACTAAGGCAATTTGTTTTCACTTTCAGGCAATCAACACTTAGGCAATTTGTTTTTACTTTCAGGCAATCAACACTTAGGCAATTTGTTTTCACTTTCAGGCAATCAACACTTAGGCAATTTGTTTTCACTTTCAGGCAATCAACACTAAGGCAATTAGTTTTCACTTTACACTAAGGCAATTTGTTTTCACTTTCAGGCAATCAACACTTAGGCAATTTGTTTTCTCTTTCAGGCAATCAACACTAAGGCAATTTGTTTTCTCTTTCAGGCAATCAACACTAAGGCAATTTGTTTTCACTTTCAGGCAATCAACACTTAGGCAATTTGTTTTCACTTTCAGGCAATCAACACTAAGGCAATTTGTTTTCACTTTCAGGCAATCAACACTTAAGCAATTTGTTTTCACTTTCAGGCAAACAACACTTAGGCAAAAAGTTTTCTCTGTCAGGGGATCAATACTTAGGCATTCCATTTTCTCTTTCAGGTGATGGAAAGAAAATCTATGGTAAGACAGTGATTCTGACAGCAGGAACATTTCTACGAGGAAGTATTAACATCGGTTTGGAAGTCCGTCCTGCCGGTAGAATAGGTGATGAACCCGCTATAGGTCTGGCAAAGAGTATTGAAGATGCCGGGTTTACTATGGGCAGATTGAAAACAGGTACAGGCTATTTGAGGAAAAAATATAGGGGCTGGGGGAGGGGTAATAGAAAGGCAATTTTAATATCTGCCCCCCTGCAAACAAAGTTTAGGAGTATAAAGAAATCACCCTGAATGTCTGTTTGTCTTCAAGAACCTACTTAGCAGCTTTATGGGTTTTGATGAAACTTTACAGGAAGAAAAACCATTATAAGTAGATGATCATGAAGAAATTTCATTGCATTCAGATATCATTCAGGGGAGATAATTGCACTTCAGTGTTTTTTTTGCAATATAAAGTCCAACATGAAGCAAGGGACATTATTTTTGGTCTCCTTTACTTATTTTTGATTTTGGATGGGTGTATACCATAGAGTGGGAAATTTTCACAGGGGTAAGTTTTCACGGTTTTTATGGCGTAAGGTATATGAAATAAATTTGAGTTTTATATTTTGCGGTTTGTGAGTGTATTTGTATATGAATGGCATAAGAGGCCGTTTCCTAATAAGCCAAAATTAAACCACTGGAAAATAACTCGTTATAGGTTATATAGATTGTTTTAGTGCTTTTGGTCGTAGTAGCTATGGTTGGCAACAACACTGTTTTATATCTTCTACCAAAAAAAATTTCAAAAATTTCTGTCTGACCAAATTAAATTTTGTTTGAAGTTACTCTGTCGGAGCAAGTTGATATCTAAGGAAAACTCTTATTTGATAATTTGTACAATGTTTAGGTACTCCACCTAGGCTTGATGGAAAGACAATAGATTACAGTAAAACAGAGGTCACATTACCCGACAACCCTCCTGAACCCTTCTCCTTCCTCAATGACCAAGTCTGGATTCAGGTAAATATTACAGTAAGACAGAGGTCACCCTACCTGACAACCCTCCTGAACCCTTCTCCTTCCTCAACGACTATGTCTGGATTCAGGTAAATATTACCTATGGTTAAATTTTCCTTCATTTTCATTGGCTGTAACTAGTGGGTCATAACTAAAACTGATCAATATGAAGTTTGAAAGGGAGATCAATGCTGTTGTGATAATAATCAGATTAAACTCTTTCAAATATTTTATGCCTCATCTACAAAAATAGGGGGCATCTAGCGTTCAGGTCAATTTGTCTGTCCGCCCAAAATGTTGCGAGATGGGGCAATATGTGCAATATGTCTCATGGACATATTCTTGGTTTTGTACCCCTCTGCAACGTGTTGCAGAGATATATAGAAATAGAACACTCTTTTCGTAACAGTTTTCTCAGCAACTATTAGTCATAGGCTTCCATATTTGGTATGCAGCTTCAGGTAGAGGTCCCATATGATGGGATGCGTTTTTAGATCTGTCGCTTAACTACTTCCTGTTAAACAGGTCGACTTCAATTTTTTCCCACTTAACGGGTGGGGGACCTAGAATCTGTTTTTGTTGGATAAGTTAAGATTAAAGTTAAAGGAGTAAAGGAAGTAAATCAAAACAATTATGTTATCATAAGAGGAGGAAAACGCTTTTAAAATATTTATTATCAATCCACAGTTTATGAAAGGATATGGAGTTAATGAACATGAGACCACAACACATAATTATGTTAACTCCAACTGCATTTAATTTTTATGAGCTGTATGGCCATTTTGGAAAATTTTTTACTCATCGGCAGAACTAGAGCCTAAACAAAGGAAATCCATAATTCAAAAGATGTTCAAAATGCATAAAACCAAATGAAATCCAAATATATATAGCTAAGGGCAAAACTATGATGGAGGGAGTTAAACCTTATGTTTAAGAATTTACATAAATTTAGATAGTGGTTAAAAACAAAGTGTACACATGAAAAGTAATCTCATGTACAAGTACACCATATCTAAAGAATAAAGAGCATCCATCTTAAACACAAGGAATTGTTCTACCAACTCCACATGGCATAAAAGACAAACTCCTGTAATAAATAATTTATGAAAGGATATGGAGTAAATGAACATGAGACCACAACACATATGTTTACTCCAACTGCAATTAATTTTTATGAGCTGTATGGCCATGTAAGAATCAGGCAAATTACATAGATGTGGTATGTTTGGCACATGAAGGAAAAAATGCAGACTTTTGATCATGGAATTGATAAGACTATCCAAGCTATACATCATTTTGATTCATTAAAATTCAGAATTATTTTGCCTTTTTAAAATATAATCATTTTAAGTCTAGTTGAATAGTATGGTGAAAAAATCCAGGAAACTTTCTTGATAAATTTTTCTCTATATATAACCAGTCAAAAATGATACAAAAAATAAACACATATATTCAAATGTTACACATCTTGTTTTAATGTTTTTTTATATCAAACTTAATGCATCTGGACCAAAAAGGATAAAGTCCAAATTGTGATGTGCCAATCACTGCCTTAGAAAACTAAGTAAAAAGATAAATTAGATTTGTATAACACATGTTTCAGTCAAAAGATCAGGTCCCCACATATATAACAAGGACTACCCCTGGTGTGGACCAAGTATGTACAGAGACCCTACATCTTAACAGACATGTACAAGAGGAGACCCAAGGTCCAAGGTAGGTCTAAAGTTATCAGGTCCGCACATATATAACAAGGACTACCTCTGGTGTGGACCAAGTATGTACAGAGACCCTACATCTTAACAGACATGTACAAGAGGAGACCAAAGGTCCAAGGTAGGTCTAAAGTGATCAGGTCCCTACATATATAACAAGGACTACCTCTGGTGTGGACCAAGTATGTACAGAGACCCTACATCTCAACAGACATGTACAAGAGAAGACCCAAGGTCCAAGGTAGGTCTAAAGTGATCAGGTCCCTACATATATAACAAGGACTACCCCTGGTGTGGACCAAGTATGTACAGAGACCCTACATCTCAACAGACATGTACAAGAGGAGACCCAAGGTCCAAGGTAGGTCTAAAGAGATCAGGTCCCCAATTATATAACAAGGACTTCCCCTGGTGTGGACCAAGTTTGTACAGAGACCCTACATCTCAACAGACATGTACAAGAGGAGACCCACGGTCCAAGGTAGGTCTAAAGAGATCAGGTCCCTACATATATAACAAGGACTATCCCTGGTTTGGACCAAGTATGTACAGAGACCCTACATCTCAACAGACATGTACAAGAGGAGACCCAAGGTCCAAGGTAGGTCTAAAGAGATCAGGTCCCTACATATATAACAAGGACTACCCCTGGTGTGGACCAAGTATGTACAGAGACCCTACATCTCAACAGACATGTACAAGAGAAGACCCAAGGTCCAAGGTAGGTCTAAAGTGATCAGGTCCCTACATATATAACAAGGACTACCCCTGGTGTGGACCAAGTATGTACAGAGACCCTACATCTCAACAGACATGTACAAGAGGAGACCCAAGGTCCAAGGTAGGTCTAAAGAGATCAGGTCCCCAATTATATAACAAGGACTTCCCCTGGTGTGGACCAAGTTTGTACAGAGACCCTACATCTCAACAGACATGTACAAGAGGAGACCCAAGGTCCAAGGTAGGTCTAAAGAGATCAGGTCCCTACATATATAACAAGGACTACCCCTGGTGTGGACCAAGTATGTACAGAGACCCTACATCTCAACAGACATGTACAAGAGGAGACCCAAGGTCCAAGGTACATGTAGGTCTAAAGTGATCAGGTCCTCACATATATAACAAGGACTACCCCTGGTGTGGACCAAGTATGTACAGAGACCCTACATCTCAACAGACATGTACAAGAGGAGACCCAAGGTTCAAGGTAGGTCTAAAGTGATCAGGTCCCCACATATAACAAGGACTACCCCTGGTGTGGACCAAGTATGTACAGAGACCCTACATCTCAACAGACATGTACAAGAGGAGACCCAAGGTCCAAGGTAGGTCTAAAGTGATCAGGTCCTCACATATATAACAAGGACTACCCCTGGTGTGGACCAAGTATGTACAGAGACCCTACATCTCAACAGACATGTACAAGAAGAGACCCAAGGTCCAAGGTAGGTCAAAAGAGATCAGGTCCCTACATATATAACAAGGACTACCCCTGGTGTGGACCAAGTATGTACAGAGACCCTACATCTCAACAGACATGTACAAGAGGGGACCCGAGGTCTAAGGTAGGTCTAAAGTGATCAGGTCCCTACATATATAACAAGGACTACCCCTGGTGTGGACCAAGTATGTACAGAGACCCTACATCTCAACAAACATGTACAAGAGGAGACCCGAGGTCCAAGGTAGGTCTAAAGTGATCAGGTCCCTACATATATAACAAGGACCACCTCTTGTGTGGACCAAGTATGTACAGAGACCCTACATCTCAACAGACATGTACAAGAGGAGACCCGAGGTCCAAGGTAGGTCTAAAGTGATCAGGTCCCTACATATATAACAAGGACTACCCCTGGTGTGGACCAAGTATGTACAGAGACCCTACATCTCAACAGACATGTACAAGAGGAGACCCAAGGTCCAAGGTAGGTCTAAAGTGATCAGGTCCGCACATATATAACAAGGACTACCCCTGGTGTGGACCAAGTATGTACAGAGACCCTACATCTCAACGGACATGTACAAGAGGAGACCCAAGGTCCAAGGTAGGTCTAAAGTGATCAGGTCCCTACATATATAACAAGGACTACCCCTGGTGTGGACCAAGTTTGTACAGAGACCCTACATCTCAACAAACATGTACAAGAGGAGACCCAAGGTCCAAGGTAGGTCTAAAGTGATCAGGTCCCTACATATATAACAAGGACTACCCCTGGTGTAGACCAAGTATGTACAGAGACCCTTCATCTCAACAGACATGTACAAGAGGAGACCCAAGGTCCAAGGTAGGTCTAAAGTGATCAGGTCCCCACATATATAACAAGGACTACCCCTGGTGTGGACCAAGTATGTACAGAGACCCTTCATCTCAACAGACATGTACAAGAGGAGACCCAAGGTCCAAGGTAGGTCTAAAGTGATCAGGTCCTACATATATAACAAGAACTAACCCTGGTGTGGACCAAGTATGTACAGAGACCCTACATCTGAACAGACATGTACAAGAGGAGACCCAAGGTCCAAGGTAGGTCTAAAGTGATCAGGTCCCTACATATATAACAAGGACTACTCCTTGTGTGGACCAAGTATGTACAGAGACAGACATGTACAAGAGGAGACCCAAGGTCCAAGGTAGGTCTAAATACTGTGTGGGACTAAATGAATCACAAGTTCAGTGAGCTTCCTGATAAATATTTTTGTCCCCCGCCGCAACGCGTCGGAGGGACTTAGTAATGGTCTCCGTCCGTCCGTGCGTGCGTCCGTCCGTCCGTCACGTTTTTTTGTGGGTGCAACTCCTCGGACACTACTGAACCGATGTTGCTGAAACTTTACACAGTGATAGGGTACAATTAGTAGATGATCATCCTATATTTGAAATTTTCAAAATGGCCGCCGTTTCCATGGAAACAGGGAAGAAAGGTCAAAATATAGGACTTTCAATATCTCGGTTACCTAGGTGCACAGGGTTCTGAAATTTTGTAGGCTGATAGAGCAAAAGGTACTCTATAATAAGACGAAAAAAAATTTTGAAGCGATATTTACGGTTTTCGAGTTATTTACGAATTGGTGATAATTCAGTCCGAAAAATGGGACTTTGTCAAACGTTTTTGTGGGTGTAACTCCTCATACACTACTGAACCGATGTTGCTGAAACTTTACACAGTGATAGGGTACGGTTAATAGGTGTTTCTCAGAGAATGTATTGCTTGAATTGACATACCACACAACTTTTATGCGGCGGCGGGGGACACATGGCTACGAGTAGCAATCTTGTTTATACTGTGGATTCATTTTCATGGGTACCAATTTTCGTGGTTTGACAAAAAAGTATCAGTTCATGGACTCTTATATTCGTGGTTCTAAAGTCCTCAGGATATAGGTCAATATTTAATTTTCGTTTCGTTTGGAATTAAATTTCGTGGGTTAAATCCAACCACAGAAACCACGAAAATTGATACCCCACGGATAATAATGAAACAACAGTATGGGCCAAAACTGAGCTTTCATTAGTGTTGCCCAAATCTGAGACTTATCAAGTGCTTTTGATATGGACAAAATTTGAGTCTTTTAAATGCTTTTGATATATTCTAAACTGAATTTACTTAAATGTTTTTGATGTGGCCAAAACCTACACCCATATCTGAGTCCCCTTGAACATCTTTGATTTAGCAGCGTTAACTGTCTGATTAAATTTGATGAGACTTAAAACAAAATCTGTATTGAATTGCTGTTATATTACTACCATTAGTAATTTATAAGTTCTGTGCTTGAGTGTGACTGGTCATATGTAAAAGTCTTTGATATCAGTCAATTTGCTTGTAGTGATGTAGTCAGAATCTCTATTGGAGTTAGACTTCTTTCACCTGATGAACTTAAAAAGATGTACTTAGGCAAAAAAAATCATAAATATAACAATAAACTTTTTAAAAAGGTTGACATTTTCATGATTTTAATATGTACATGTGTTGTGCAAAAGTTAATGCTTACACAAATGTCCTTATGTTCCAAATAGTATTAAAAATATGATTTCTAAGAGCATTTTGTTTTTGATCAAGGTCTATGGAAAAATTTGTTGTATATGTCATGTCATGATGTCAATGCTTGAAGCAATTTATAAAAGAAGCTCATCTCATTTTAATGTACTTTAATGGAATAAGTGGAAGATTAAAGGACAAGGTACACTAAGGCCCATATTTGGCCAACTCTATGATTCAAAATTACAAAATTGATTTTGAAAAGCTTTCTTATGCTATTTAGAATTTCAAGTGAATGAACAAACTTGTTCTATTATTTATTAAGCGTACCATCTGACATTGAGGAAAAAATGGGATGTCAAAACAAACCAAATATGTAAAATTTCTGTCAAATTTGTGGAAAATGGACAAATTTTGGTCTTTTTTTTCAATTTTTAGATGCCTCTGCCTTCTTGGCCAAACATGGCTCTTACTGTACCATGTCCTTTATATGCAATTTATTTTTAGATCCAGTTATATATTGACTTACTTGATGTCAGAAATATTGACATTGAACATATCACATTTAGTTATTACTAAGTATAAAAAAGATTTATTATAATTCTTAATATTTGAACCGCACATGAAGAAGTGTTAAATTGTCATAAGTGTTTGATTAAAAAGGAAATATTTTATTATTATAGAAATATTTATAAAGGCCTTGATTGTGTGAACAGATTCACTGAGTCTATTTTTAATTGTGGTCTTTTCAAATTGTATTGAGTTGGGCAAACATTTATCCTTCTTTTTAACTTGTTTGAAAATTTCGAAATGAAGACAAAAATAAGTTTTAAATATAATTTAGATGTTGGAGTTGAGACATGATATGTTTATTTAAGAATTTAATTGGACCATTGATACAATAATACTCAAACCCCTTTTGATAAAAAAAATGAGTTTGATTGAAATGCCCTCCTCCGTGAATGGTATTTATGAATATGTTTTGAATCTAATGGGTTTAATATAGAGTCACATAAAAGATTATTAGGAGTTCTTCTAAGCTCTATGGGAAGAGAACATTACGTAACATTATAGGATTGAACACCTTCGGCCATTCATTTTACACTTTGTGAGTGAAGAGATCCGTTCATACATGCATGAACGACCGAAAATAGGTGTTCAATCCTTATAATTCTTCAAATTTATACCTTAAAAAAAAAAATAAATTCGGAAACAATTCGATATTTAAGACGACGTCATTGCCACCATATTTGTTTACATTGGAAACGAGGCAGAGGCGTTCATGAAAGTATGAACGGATCTGGCAATGACGTTTCGACCAATCAGAAATGAGTATACGCATGAACGCATGTCTGATAAGAATTATAAGTTAATGAACTCAAAGAGTAAGGTCAATAGTGGCCACACTTACAGTGTACAGCTTATTTTTAACTTAGTATCAATAAACAAGTGAGAGAAACAAGAAAAAAAAGGTGCATAATATCAAATCATAGCAAATTTGCTGTTATGATCTGTTCATCTGTTATTTTCACAACACATTAATAAAAATCTGACATAATATTATTTCTTTATACATAAAACTTTCCACATTTTCTCAAGAGCTTTGTTAAGTCATTTATTTTATTGATAAAGTATTTTCACCACCTTTTTTTATTCATATGGGGTTTTCCACTTCTTTAGTCGGCAGACTGTATGTCATGGATAGACATATTGGAATGGATTTTAGTCATACAAATTAGAAATAATTACTTCTAAGGTTAATGTATATTTGGTAAAGTTTTGGTACCAATTGGTCATTGAGATGAACATTTCTGTAGAGTATAAAGACAAACTGCATTTTCTAAGAGATTTTCAAGCCTGTTGGACCTCAACTTCCTGTTTATGGTTAGGAGGACATCCATTCGTAGAATTTCTATATTCCATTCCACTTACCTTATCCACATTTTACTGCATGCCTCAGCCCAAACCGCCTGTTACATAATCCTAAAGTGTCAATAAACTCTTGTTGTCATCAATACACAGATGGATCCACTTCAGAAATAATGATGTGGAGTCTTAATTTTCATGTACTTTTCCCTATATATCTATAGAACTCTGATTGAATGGGGATCTATTCAGTACAAAGCCCTAGTCTTATTATCACATGTGGAACATGTATGTGTAATCTTATAAACTTTTCTTATATAACTGGTTGAATGGTTAATCATTTGGTGCAATGTACTAAACTGTCACATGTATCTTGTGGTTTTAGTTAAGGAATGACTCTACTCTGTTCCTATAGACATCTCTAGTCCAGGAATCTTTGACAAAGCTTTCGTTTGTACTTGTCTTTTTGATGTTTTCTGTTCCTTGTTTAAGAAGGGGGTCTATCTGTGACTATTTCAGGGCTGGATTTGAATTATATGCATCTTATTTAGACCATGGGCCAATTGCGGAACCGCGAGCAGTGCCAAATGGCCTCGTTGAAGGCTGCTAGCGGTTGTCCATTGTGGTTTTTCTAAATTGCCGTTTAATTGTGGGCTGTGTCGCGTACACTTATTCCACATCTCTTTATTTTCTATCATGCTTTGGGTACTAGTTCAATATCTTCTTAAGGAGGTTTGCTCCTCATATTTTGGAATTTTTGTCAGATTTTCAAGATCATCAGGGTTTGTCCATCTATTATGCTAGAATTTTTATGTCCCTGAACCCAATAGTTTCTTTTCCTCATTTAAAAATGTGTCCACGGAATATAAATGACAACAAAGTTCCAGACAATATGCAGTTCACAATTTTTTATTAAATTTTATTTACTCTGTGGTTTAAAGATGCAAATCTGCTGCAATGCAAAAGTATTATGAAAAATCTAGAGAGAACTTATTTCCTGGCAAAATTATAAATGCTTATAGCATAAAAACGAGCACATGGACCTTCATTTTTTTTGGCCGGATTTCATGGAGTGAAAAATCCGGGTTATAAAATGGTGAATGTCGGGCGGCGGGCGGTGGGCGTCGGGCGGAGTGCAGGCGGGGAAGAAATTTTCATAACAGTTTTCTCAGCAACTACTAATCACAGCCACTTGATAATTGGTATACAGCATCATGGTGGGGTCCCATAACGTGGGATGTGATTTCAGGTCTGTCGCTCACCTACTTCCTGTTTACCGACTTAGTTAATTTTTGACAATAATGTCCAATAGAAGAAAAATTTCGGAACAGTTTTCTCAGCAACTATTTATCACAGCCACTTCATATTTGGTATACAGCATCAGGGTGAGGTCCCATAACGCGGGATGCGATATCAGGTCTGTCACTCATCTACTTCCTGTTTACCGACTTAATTTTTGACAGTAATGTCCAATAGTAGAAAATTTTCGTAACGTGGGATGTGATTTCAGGTCTGTCGCTCACCTACTTCTTGTTAAACGAAATCCGGCCATTTCTGTCTTTGACCCATTTTTGTCCCCCGCCGCAACGCGGAGCGGGGACTTGGAAATGCCGGTGTCCGTCCGTCCGTCCGTCCGTGCGTCCGTCCGTGCGTCCGTCACACTTTTTTTCGTAACACTTTTCTCAGTAACTACTAATCCTAGGGTTCTGAAATTTTGTATGCAGACTCCTATAGGGGTCCCCCAAGGTGTAAGTGATTTTCAGGTCAGTCTGACATCTACTTCCTGTTTAACGACTTAGTCATTTTTTCTCCCATAGGCTCAATGGTAAATTTTTCGTAACACTTTTCTTAGTAACTACTATTCCTAGGGTTCTGAAATTTTGTATGCAGACTCCTATAGGGGTCCCCTAAGGTGTAAGTGATTTTCAGGTCAGTCTGACATCTACTTCCTGTTAAACGACTTAGTCATTTTTTCTCCCATAGGCTCAATGGTAAATTTTTCGTAACACTTTTCTCAGTAACTACTAATCCTAGGGTTCTGAAATTTTGTATGCAGACTCCTATAGGGGTCCCCCAAGGTGTAAGTGATTTTCAGGTCAGTCTGACATCTACTTCCTGTTTAACGACTTAGTCATTTTTTCTCCCATAGGCTCAATGGTAAATTTTTCGTAACACTTTTCTTAGTAACTACTATTCCTAGGGTTCTGAAATTTTGTATGCAGACTCCTATAGGGGTCCCCTAAGGTGTAAGTGATTTTCAGGTCAGTCTGACATCTACTTCCTGTTAAACGACTTAGTCATTTTTTCTCCCATAGGCTCAATGGTAAATTTTTCGTAACACTTTTCTCAGTAACTACTAATCCTAGGGTTCTGAAATTTTGTATGCAGACTCCTATATGGGTCCCCCAAGGTGTAAGTGATTTTCAGGTCAGTCTGACATCTACTTCCTGTTTAACAACTTAGTCATTTTTTCTCCCATAGGCTCAATGGTAAATTTTTCGTAACACTTTTCTCAGTAACTACTAATCCTAGGGTTCTGAAATTTTGTATGCAGACTCCTATAGGGGTCCCCTAAGGTTTAAGTGATTTTCAGGTCAGTCTGACATCTACTTCCTGTTTCACGACTTATTTTTTCTCCCATAGGCTCAATGGTAAATTTTTCGTAACACTTTTCTCAGTAACTACTATTCCTAGGGTTCTGAAATTTTGTATGCAGACTCCTATAGGGGTCCCCTAAGGTGTAAGTGATTTTCAGGTCAGTCTGACATCTACTTCCTGTTTAACGACTTAGTCATTTTTTCTCCCATAGGCTCAATGGTAAATTTTTCGTAACACTTTTCTCAGTAACTACTAATCCTAGGGTTCTGAAATTTTGTATACAGACTCCTATAGGGGTCCCCTAAGGTGTAAGTGATTTTCAGGTCAGTCTGACATCTACTTCCTGTTTAACGACTTAGTCATTTTTTCTCCCATAGGCTCAATGGTAAATTTTTCGTAACACTTTTCTCAGTAACTACTAATCCTAGGGTTCTGAAATTTTGTATGCAGACTCCTATAGGGGTCCCCTAAGGTGTAAGTGATTTTCAGGTCAGTATACCCCTTCAACAATATAACATTCAACGGGCGGGGGACCTGGAATCTATTCTTGTTCTAGCTTATTTTGATCATTTGTCAATATTCTTCATAACAGATGCAACTTTTTTCATTTTTAATTACTTTAAGAGGAGCAACCCCCATACACACAAATTAAAACTGTATCGTCTTTTATATAACAGTCATTAGAATTGAGGAAAGATTACCCTGGTCAGTCTTAGTATATAGAATTGTTAAAGCTTCTCTGTATATGTTTATATGTTTTGTTATTTGTCAGTGCCATGACTTGTAGTCTTGTGTTGCATTTATAAAGATATTTTTATGCCCCCGCGACGACATGTCGGGGGGCATTAAGTTTTACTCATGTCCGTCCGTCCGTCCGTACGTACGTACGTCCGTACGAATTTTCGTCAAGCTTTTCTCAGTAACCATACATGAGAATGATTTGAAACTTGGTAGGATGGTTCAGTATGACAAACTATACGTCCTAAGCGATTTTGAGACCTGTCGGACATCTACTTCCTGTTTTGGACTTAGGCCAATGTTAAAATATGTGAACATGACTTTGAAAATTTTCGTCAAGCTTTTCTCAGGAACCATACATGAGAATGATTTGAAACTTGGTAGGATGGTTCAGTATGACAAACTATACGTCCTAAGCAATTTTGAGACCTGTCGGACATCTACTTCCTGTTTGGGACTTAGGCTAATGTTAAAGTATGTGAACATGACTATGAAAATTTCCGTCAAGCTTTTCTCAGGAACCGTACATGAGAATGATTTGAAACTTGTTAGGATTGTTGAGTATGACAAATAATACGTCCTTAGTGATTTTTTGACCTGTCAGACATCTACTTCCTGTTTGGGACTTAGGCCAATGTTAAAATATGTGAAAATGACTATGAAAATTTCCGTCAAGCTTTTCTCAGGAACTGTATACGAGAATGTTTTGAAACTTGGTAGGATGGATCAGTATGACAAACTGTATGTCCTTAGCGATTTTCAGACCTGTCAGAAATCTACTTCCTGTTTGGGGCCAGCGGGGGCATCCGTGTCCCATGGACACATTCTTTCTTTATTTTTTATTTAAAACAATGAAGAAAAACAAACTCATGTCAAAATGTGATTATGAATTTGAGGAGACAGCATACATGGATTTATATATATTCCTGGCTAAGAATTTGCTTACAATTGAATACTACTTTATAGAGCCTTAAAACTGGTACAATATAGATTAAATCCTCCTGCATCTTGCAGCATCAACAGAACAAATTTTCTTCTGTGTTTCCTGAAATAATATAAAAGGGAAAAAATCCTATAAGTATTTGGACAGGTCTGCAGCCAAGAGATATAAGTCATTGTAAGTTGAAGAATCAATTTTATTGTCCCGCGCCATATAACAGAGAGGGGGCATAGAAATGCTGGTGTGCATCAATGGAACCCTTTTTCTTAAAAGATTTCTCAGCAACTACTACAATATCACTATGAACCAAAAAAATTACTGTCTATACCAGACACAGTCATTTTTTTACTGCCTTACACTGCTATTTACTGTGAAACTACTGCCAAACAACAGTGAATTACCATTATCACCCTATACAATCAAGGACAGTTTGTGACAGTGATTACCTTCCGCCTATAATGCACTGTCCTACATTGGCCTGCACTGTCCGACATTGGTACAGTTTCTCATAGATCGTGACCGACTTTACCTGGATTGTTAATCACTGTCCTAAATTGTTACAATTTTGGGCAGTAGTTAACAATTTTACCTGTATTGTTTATCACTGTCCTGATCCGTAACAATTTTGCACAGCAGTCGACAATTTTTCTTGACCTATGATGCACTGTCCACCATTGCCATAGTAAAAGGCAGTTCTTGACAAGATATCCACTATCTGTTATGCACTGTTGTGAATTGCTGCAGGAAATAATAGGTCATGACAGATTTGTATTTTCTGTCTTGAACTGTCATGAACTTAAGCGGGAAACAATAGATTGTAACAGTTTATAATGGTTAATTATTTACTGTCCTTCATTTTGTTAGTTTTTGGCGGCGACAAGAATATTTATATTAATAATAACCTAGCCTGATGCAACGCAAGCTCGAAGTTCTATGTGTTTTATTTGCACATATTTTTGCATCAGAATCGGAATCGAAACCACAAGTTAAAAAGCAACCCGGAAATACTCCTATATTTAAAAAAAAAACTAAAGGAACTCCTCTAACACAACTTTATAGAGCACACATGTAACCTCTCATCCTTAATATGCCAAACATCATATTAACGTTTACAGCTTCTATTTCAAGGTGGTGTCCATATATCATATATGAATTAAATTTCTATACAAATGTGTACATCACCCATGAAAGAATTTCGACACATTTGATTAGGCACCGACCATTTGATTTTCGGGGGAGGAGGGCTGGAATTTAAAAAAAAATATATTCTGGCTCTGATTTTTGGCCTAAAAATCGTCTGGCCAGCTTATAGGGCGAAAAAAATAAACTGACCCTCATTTTGCGCATTAGAAATAAAGAGTTTAATGAACAAAATTTTCTAGCATTGAGTGTATGGGAAAAAATAAGCTGGCCCGCGCAGCGGTCGAAAAAGATTCTCGGCTCGGGTGAAAATCCCAGCCCCCCCCCCCCCGAAAATTAAAGGGTCGTTGCCTTAGTTTACCAACCAACAACCACGTAAACACACTACTAAGTGCTACAGTTTCACCAATATAAGACTCGTAAGAGACGCTTGTACCCGAAAGTAAAAAATGAACAACGGATAATAAGTGATGGCATTCCAGTAAACAGAACAGACGGACGTTTATATTTTCTAACGCTTTCTTTTGAGAGATTGTCGGTTCTTGGCCAGATATCTTGCTCTGGTACTCCTGCTTGATAGAGGATAGTGGCCCCGGGATAGTTGCACGCGTTCTTTTGCCAGAGAAATTTGTAAAATAACCTTCCAATCCGGCTTTTCACACTGAACTTAATTTATCGAGTGAAGACGGGTTTGAAACAATTTTTTTTTTGCCTTTTGCACTAGGTCTTTTGTAGAATCAATCGCCATTCATTTAAAAAATAGAAAAAAAAACTTTCTTGGTAGTCTTCATAGATTTTGAACAAGACCTCATTTTGACAATAATGCTGAATGTTTACGCTTGAGACCACACAAAATAACCAAATTAAACAATAAGTTGAAATAACCAAATAAAACACTATGTTTTTAATAAAATCAACACGTCAACAAAGTTTCAAGCCATAAAATGGATAATTTGTGAGGCCGATTTGTTTTTCTCGGAAAAACGATGGTCGACCTCGAAGAAAGCACCTAGATTTTCAGAAAATGTTTTTTTTTTTCTCGGAAAAGCGATAGCGGACCTCGAAGAAAGCATCTAGATTTTCAGAAAATGCATTCTTGGTAAAGCGATAGCGGACCTCGACGAAAGCACCTAGATTCGGAAAAACACTTTGCCTATCGTGTGCCGGCCTATCAATCATAAAAAATGAGATTCGCGACCAAACCTAAAATTACATAGGCTAAATTTTCCGCCCCTACCCACCTCTCCCCTTTTTCCTGTGGTTCTTCAAAATTTACCGGTCCTTTGTTTCCCACCCCATCTCCATATGTCATTTATCATCATCATTTCATGTTCATTTTATCATCCTTTTCATGTTCATCGCCTGTAAATAACCTATATAGCGTTGCACGGGCGTAAAACACCAACTCACTCACTAACTCACTCACTCAAAAAAAACCTACAAATGCAGGGAGTGACAAATAAATCTCACCTTTGAACGATTTGCTAGATCCGAGGCTAGATCACCCTTTAAATAATGTAAATTTTCCGTTTTGATCCTTTGCAGTATTAATCTGGGGTGGTGTTCCCGATGCTTTCCTAAGAAAAGCCATAAGAAAGGTTCTTAGACAGACTTACGGAAACATATAGGAATGACTTAAGAAATACTTAGGGGTGTTTTCGAAGTAGTCCTAGTAACTTCTTAACTCAGGCAATCCTAACTATAATTGGCCGGATTTCAAGGAGTGAAAAATCCGGGTTATAAAATGGTGAATGTCGGGCGGCGTGCAGGCGGGGAAATATTTTTCGCAACAGTTTTCTCATCAACTACTCATCACAGCCACTTGATATTTGGTATACAGCATCAAGGTGGGGTCCCATAACGGGGGTTTCGATTTCCGGTCTGTCGCTCACCTACTTCCCGTTTAACGAAATCCGTCCATTTTTGACTTTGACAGATTTTTTTATTATAAAACGGAAGCTGGTATAAAGGCACGACTATGCATTTCAATAAATAATCAATTAATATGATATATTATTACTTGTGTTAGTTTTTGTTAAGAAATTAAAACGTGAACATATGAAGAGTGAGTTGGTGTTTTACACCCTTGCAACGCTATATAGGTTATCTAAAAGCGATCAACATGAAAAAGATGATAAAATGATCATGAAATGATGATGAGAAAGGGGGATATCAAATTTTGAAGACCACAAGAAAATGGGAAAGGTGGGTAGAAAAATTTACCCTATGTGATGCTCTTCTTGGCGGTCAACAAAGTGGTCTTTTACGTGCAAGAAGCGTGACACTCTCAACAAACGTTGGCTCACTATGGTCAGCGGTCAGGATTTCCGTATTATAGACCTGAAAACACCTGCGGACGAGGGTCGTCCTATTCACCCACCAAGCGTACACACTTTGTCGCACTGGCAGAATCAGAATCTCAAGACCTTTAGTCGCCTCTTACGGCAAACTAGACTCTGCTGCGGGCCAATTCAGCTACCGGACCCGAACATATGAAGAAAAATAAAGTCAAAGAAGAAATACTTACAGAAAATAATATTATATATTTTCCGACCATGCACATAGATATACTTCTATTTAAAACATTTCTAATGTAATTTGATTTAATAATATAAATCCTTCAAAATCTTTTCCTGCCAAAATAGGGGTGTTTCTTGCATAAGTATGACTAGATTCGTTTTTAAGAATTAATAACTAAAATCATTAATAGGGTTGAAATACATATGGAACGTCAGGTGTCATAAAGTTAGGAGAAAAATTACGGAGTATCCCAAATTGAGAGACCTTCGAAAACATGACTCAACTTAGGTCTTTAGACGGACTTGGGTAAGGTCATTACAATGTTTAATGAAAAATATCCGATAAATGATTATGATATTGTTCAATGATACAAATAAAGGCTAGATAAAGAATTAGAATTAAAATTTATAACTAAAATAGTAAGTTTGGAATGACAGAATAAAAAGGATTATATATTATATGTACATGCAGCAGTATTAGTTTGTTTATTAATTACGAGTTTTTTAATTCAGAATTATAAAAATGATTTGCGTCCTTGGGTGCATTTAAGTATCAGAATACACGTACGGCTTGTTGATTTTGGTAGTTACAATAAACATGTCAAAACTTCTTGCACAATAAACATTTAAACTCATTAAACCAATTCAAAGGAATATTTCACAGATATACAATGTACCATCAGTTTTATAGATATTTATCCCTTTTATACAAATTCATTTTAACCACAGGACTATTTTTACAACTAAAGGACCTTAATTAAAAAAAAAGTTTTTAATTTATTCAAACAAAAGATTAATCAAACGCTCAAGACTGCGCGCACGTATATTAAATGAAATTAAATAAACCATTATTTTTTTTTCATTCACTGTTTAATAAATAATAAACATTCACATATTTCAGTTCCTGTTTTTTGTTTATGTTTTATCTAATTTTATTTTGTATGTGCGACATACAATTTTAAAATATGCAATTCGTATTTATAATTTGCCTCCATGTAACACTTACTGTACATGCATTCGATAACTTTGAGCATTCAAACAGTTTGATTTAAATAGAATATCTATAAAATATGTCAAGTTTAAGTATATTCTGTGGAATTTCAAATGCATTAAAAATATATGAATGGGTTTATTTTTTTTAGCAGGCCTACATATGAATGGGGTGAGTATAAAATTTGTACCCTAAAGTACTAAGAGTAACTACCCCCCGTGATTTGTAAGTACTTTGAACAATGTTGAATGTAGCTGTCTGCATCAAAATTTACCCCCAAAAAAATCCTTGTAAACGATAATAAATCAAAATTTACCCAGACAAAAAATCTAAATAACCAATGCTTGTCAAAATATAAGTAACGATTCAAAGCACAAATCTTCTATTTCTTCCACCATTCAAGTTGAAGTGGACTTTTTTTATCATTGTTTCCCTTTACATATAGGATCAATTACTAACTTGTTTAATGCATTACGTACTCATAAAATTAATATTTATTTTACTTACTATTTAAATGATTTTTTTAATATGGGGAAAAAACTTTTTAGATTTTTTTGTAAATAAAAAAAAATGCAATTCTATGAACACATTGCCACCTTATACTTTTCATGTTTGTTTTTGAATCTGGTTCAGGCCGGTCCTTTGATCTGCAATACACATTCAACAACACTAGAATGTTTATCGATAGCTGGAAAGGTAAGATGTACTTTAATATGTCGAACGAGCTGCATTATTGCTTTTCTTGTCACCGACTACAAAGAAGATAGTCTAAAATAATACACTTGATCATGACTTGTAGAAAAGAACAATAGGTCTAAGCGGTAAACAGCAGTCTAATATATCCTATTATTTGTCTAGCTATTATTTCTTATTATCCACTTCTTGTCAAAATCATAGTACACCATTAATTTGTTTAATGAAATGTACGTCTTTAGTTTACCAGCGGTAAAGCATAGCCGGTAACCCTTTTTCCCCAGAAATAGTTTTAAGGTGACACATTTTGCGGCATTTCTTTCAATTCTATGCTGAATGGACCCAATGTTGCATTTGCATTTGCCCCTTTGTCACTACTAAATTAACAGATTTTTGATCAACATAACACATTTATTAAATTAAACAACATCCATTATGATGTTTCCTAATCTTGATTTGCCATGAAAGCCTCAGTAGTCGGGATACAGATGTTTTCTCACCACCTGTCTTTGCGGGGAAGTTTTTTTTTTTTCGCAGAAGCCCTCACCCGCTCCCCCGGGAATTCTCAGCAGAGACATCTGCCGCCTGTTTATCTCAAATTGTTTGAAAATTAAGAGTTATTACTTGTAAATTCTTGGAAGTTCTTGTATAGAAAAGTAATGAATTTTGAAGATCTTTAAAGATAAGTTTGTTAGACTAAACAACAAGGATTAACTATTGGTAGGCTAGCGTCCTGATTTTATGCCTTGAATAACATCACTGATATTTTCAAAACAGGAAGTAGATGTGCAACAGGGATTTATTAATAATTGCAACATACACGCTTTAAATGATAATGTATTATTTAGGTCATTGATGACGCATAATGCAACACGTATCTGTTTTTCGCAACATATGCATGTACAAAATATGGAGCCCAGAAAAATAAAAGGGTTTATTAACCGTGTGTGCGCTACAATCTGTAACATTTATTCACACCTCCTTATAGATCTATATCACACAATTAATTTTCATAAAACTTGCAATAATGAAGTGCATATGGAGGAGTCTGAGAGTAAAAAAAAAGACTTTTAAAGAAGAATATTAAGTAATAAGACAAATGTGTGCTCACCTCTCTCGAGAAATAATAATTTTGATTAGCTTATGTCTACTTAGATTTGGTATGATTAGATTGGAAGATGTCTTATAGTAGCTATATATATAGAACACGAAGATAGGTTGATCTTTCTAAACAAGTTCTTAGTCAATGCATCCATATAAAATAATGTGATGTTTGATTGTATTAAGTGTTTCTACCACTTTTTTAATTATTGTTATACAAAACGGAACGAATAAGAAGTGTGTGCACATGCATAAAATACTTTCATTTCTTGTCAAGTGCATGCATTTTCCTGCGTTAAATGTTTAAAGTAAAACTGATGATTTTCTAAAACTGTGAACTCTCTCCTCTGAGTGTAAACTGCCTCATGTAAGTGTTTGGCTAATTAACCTGCTACCATATACATGTACATGTCGTTCACAATAAACATCCTGTCTACTGCCTGGTCACACACAGCAGGATACCCATCAAGACATTTTCACGGCAGTATTGCGTAACTTGTTAATTTACAAATGCATCTTAATAATGTTTAAATAATGTAGACCGGGCTCAGGGGCGGACCATTTAACTCCATTTAAAAAAGGGGGGTTATTTTATGTTTTGGTCGGAAAAAATATTCATTTTTAAAGGGAAAGAGACAAAATAGTTTATTATTTATTCTTTATTAGCAGAATTTTATATTGCAGAAATAACCTCTGCTGCCAAAATATTTTTTCAAGATAAATTTATTTCCCAGAAATAAATAAGTATACAAAGCGGAGAATATAGCGATCCGCTGGAAAATAGTAAAAGCGTAAAAGGCGTATGTACAAGTGTGGTACATGTAAGGGTGTATTTTAACTACGGAGTAAGTCTTGGGAATTATAGACCCGTTTTAATTTTTACCTTTAGAACCATAGACTTGTAATTTTACAATTAGAAACAAGGGCTATTAATAAAACTATTTATCATATTGAAAGATACATTTAACACGGAAAAGAAGTTTTTTCATTGCTTTAATAGTTATGTATGTTGGCTAGAGCTATATTTTTACGCATGTGCGTCCGTGCATCCAAAAAGATACATTTAACACGGAAAAGAAGTTTTTTCATTGCTTTAATAGTTATGTATGTTGGCTAGAGCTATATTTTTACGCATGTGCGTCCGTGCATCCAATCATCGGCGTATCTGTAACACTTTGGTGATCTTGAATACTACATAGTGGATGCCAATGATCATTGATGATATTTCAATACTAGATTTGATTTGAATAGAAACTTACCATCCACTTGAAAATAGGTCACTGCGTCCTATATTTTACACATGAACGACTATGGGTTATTTCTTTGTTTACTTAATGTTCGATGCATGTATGGAGACAATAATATTTAAACACTATAGTATGTACTGCTACCGCAAGTAAATTAAGGTCACTAAGAACTTCATGTTTGAGGGGTGGTGGCGATATTTCAAGTACGGGCGGTTCACCCATCTCTCATAAACAAATTTTCCTTCTAGTTTCTTTTATTATTTGTAGTGTTTTTTTTTTTTATATCCAATTATTATTACTGACATAAAACTTATAAAAATAATTATTTCCGAGTTTTAAAATTGACATTGAAAACGTAAGAAAGGCATATTATATCTTATGCATGACGATGTTTGAACAAAAAAATTATTAATCTTAATTTTGAACAACAAATATCAGCGATTTTAAGAGCTTGTGTCAGAAAAGTTTCTTTCATTTTTTTAAAAAGAAGATTTTTCCAGATGGCTTTACGAATGCATGTGATAGTTATAAATTTGTGGTTCTGATTCAGATAGAAAAATATGTGAAAATAAAAATAAAAAACTCATAGAACTCGCGCATTCGGTGTGGCGGGCTAGGTTATAAAAGATTCTATGTACAAAGCATTTAAAGCATAATAATTAAATGAAAATAAAAATAATCTGGTCTTCGCCAAAAACTCACAAAATGAAGCACAGTAAATAAGAGACCGTTATAAATTGTTACCATCTATTATTTCCTGCTTAAGTTCATGACAGTTCAAGACAGAAAACACAAATCTGTCATGACCTAATATTTCCTGCAGCAATTCACAACAATGCAGTACAGTTAGTGGATATCTTGTCAAGTACTGCCTTTTACTATGGCAATGGTTGACAGTGCATAATAGGTCAAGAAAAATCGTCAACTGCTGTGCAAAATTGTTACGGATCAGGACAGTGATAAACAATACAAGTAAAATTGTTAACTACTGCCCAAAATTGTAACAATTTAGGACAGTGATTAACAATCCAGGTAAAGTCGGTCACGATCTATGAGAAACTGTACCAATGTCGGACAGTGCAGGCCAATGCAGGACAGTGCATTATAGGCGGAATGTAATCACTGTCACAAACTGTCCTTGATTGTATAGGGTGATAATGGTAATTCACTGTTGTTTGGCAGTAGTTTCACAGTAAATAGCAGTGTAAGGCAGTAAAAAAATGACTGTGTCTGGTATAGACAGTAATTTTTTTGGTTCATAGTGAATGTATTTGTAGACTTTTAATATTTGGATTGCAGCTTCAGGTAGGGTCTCATATATGGTGGGATGCATTTCCAGGTCTTTCGCTTGCCTACTTGAGGATAAACCAATGGACTTGAAGAATTTTTACCACTCGATGGTGGACCCAGGAATTCTTGTTCTTGTTATCAATTAGAGGCAACTAATACTGATTAATGTACATGTTCAGTGTTTATTTTACTACATGTACCATCTTTTTAGACCAATTTTTAAGACAATATTTTGTTAAATCAGAGTAACCCTGTTCTACCAAAATATTTTTTACTCTTGTTTCCTTACATATTTCAAACAACATTAAGCACACATGTGACCCACAAGAACAGCAAGTTTGTTTTTATTTCGAATATATTTTGTTTTATATTCGTATTGCAATTGTATGACAAAAAAAATATTGATACGCTTGTAGAATATTTATAGATAGGTTTAGACCTTCGGGAGCATCATAAGCTAGCGACTCCCCATTGTTCATGTTCAATATAATGTTTAGTTTAAACATATTTATTTATCCTGGATTGGGAAACAAGCTTTATGCTTATGTAAATCCCTCTCCAGCTAGCAGGTTGCGAGTGTGGACTTTGCAGCGGCCCCCATTGAGCCTACTCTTATCGAACTCTACAAAGGGGTCTTTAACATGCATGGGGTATTGCTCTCCACATACACGGGACAACCTTTTTTCGTCCCTTCCGAAGGACTAGCATCGTTCCTTGAGACCATCCTCGCAAATGGTTTCAAGAGAGAGTCGGAAAATTGGTTCATGAAATTTTCACCCCGGACGAGGATCGAACCACGAACCTTGGTGTTAGTAGCCCGACGCGTTAACCACTACACCACCGGCTCTCTATAATGTTTTTGTAGACAATATTTTACATGCAGAGAAAGAATGTCATAAATTAAAGATAATGTAAATTTATCTCAATTAATTGCCCAATAAATATGCCAGGAAAATACATTAAATTGATTTCTTTAAAAAATGATGCCAGATGTTTATAGAATAATTACTTGAATGTGTAAAAATTATGAATATTAAGAATTCATTTCTTGCAATTAAAAACAATTTAATTAGATTATGGTACTTGTGTCTTTAAGATGAATAGTCTTCTTTTTATTTAAAAGAAATGTATGAAAGATATTAAAGATGTTAAAAGAAATTACATTTGTTTAATAATGAATGCATGCTTTGCCAAATGAGTCATGTCAAGCTATTTAAAAACACACACACACATAAAAAACAACACTATCATATTAATGATGTATTCTATTTTTTGAATAAAAAAATATATATCAAATTCAAAGAAATTGAAAATTAATCTAAATTGTTGCCTCGTTTGTTAATTATAAAGTTTATAATATGTTTATTTTAAATAAAGAATAAAAAATGTCTAAAACTGAGAAAAAAATATCTTGGATTTTGAAATAATTAATAAAAATTGCTTTTGAACCTGTACTCATTAATTCTCTGAATTGAATTTAGGAAATTTAAACAAAAAAACATTCACATTTGTATCCAGAAATTTTGGTAAAAGGAGTGAAAAATGAGATGCCTGTAATTAATTCTGCAGATATCATAAAGTTTTATGTAGTGCTAATGGGAGATTAATTAATGTGTAAAGTTTCAAACTGAGCAGTTTAGCACCTGCTTTAATCTTAATTACCTGGAACTAAGCTGTTTTCAGACATTTCCTGGCTAGCAAGGCTCTATTAAGGAGACTAAACTATGAGGTTTTCAGACATTTCCTGTCTAGCACTGTGAAGGTGGCTGCTCACTAACAGTAGCTTGTAAGTTCACAACCAGGTTAGACATGTTTTGTCCCCTGCTGTAGCTATAGAAATGCACTGTCTTCATCTTGTTTGTCCTTCATCATGTGTTCATTCTTCCATTCTTCTAATTACTTTAATGCCTTCAATATTCAACATGCCTTGAGGAATATTTTACATTTTGCCTTAAATATCCAGGCAAAGTGAACAAATATGCTTTGGTAATAAATTATTTAGGAGTTATGCCCCTTTGACCACAAAAGATCTTGAACAATGTTTGGTTTTAGAGAGGCTTTCTTTTAGTATAACAGTATTATTTCTCTTTTATTGGCCAGATTTCACAAAGTGATAATCCAGGTCATAAAATGGTGAACATTGGGCAGCAGGTGGGCAGGCGAGGAAAAAATTGGCAGAACAGTGTCCTCAGCAACTACTAATCACAGCCACTTGATATTTGGAATTCAGCATCAGGGTGGGGTTCAATTTCAGGTCTGTATTTCACCTGCTCCAGCCATTTTTGACAATGACAGATTTGTTTCTCCTACTGCAGCCAAGTGAATGGACAGGACTTTCTTTTCTCTGTCCTTCATCATGTGTTATTCCTTTAAGCACAGGTAGTCAGATGCGGTATGTTTTGTTGGTCCATTGCTCAAGTCCTGTGACCAATCATCTGATAATCACAGGATCTATTCCTTACTTTGTCTGTTCTGCCGGACCAATATTCCCGTAAGTCCATCCCTTGTAAGCTCACCTGGACCTAAGGTCCATGTGAGCTATTGCCATCACTTGGCCTCCGTCTTCGTCGTCGTCATCCCTTGTTAGCTTTTCTTTGAAAATCTTCTCCTCAGAAAGGACTAAAAAGGGATTGCTTTGAAACTTTGCACACTTCATCTATGGGATGTCCTCTACCAAGATTGCACAAATGGTGACTGCTGTCCAAACAACATGGCCACTGTTACTAAAAATAGAACAGGGGGTCAGACTACTGTTTTTGGCTTGTAAATTAAAAAGTATAAGAGATAGATGAGATCTGATGCCATGCTGCTGCTTCAGCATCAAAAGCTCTACAAAAGTCTCCATTGAGTCGGAGTTGTCAGATGACCCCTTATAAGTGTTACGGCCCCTTAAAGGTGAAAAATAGCATTTTTTCATCTTTTTGGCTTATAGAATGAAAACTATGACAGATAGAGTAAAGTTGTTGCTTGCTTAAATGTTGAGTTCATTTAGTTCTACAAAAGTCTCCAGAAAATCAAAGTTGTCAGATGACCCCTTATAGGGGTTCTGACACTTAAAATTTGGCTACAGATTGAAACTATAGTAGATAGAGAAAAGCTGTTACTTGCTTAAATGTTCAGCTCATTTAGCTCTAGAAAAGTTTTTATAGGGTCAACATCAAGACCAGGTGAGCGATTCAGGCTCTTGGGAGCCTCTTGTTTAAAACATGTCCATTAACCATCTATTTATCTATACTTTGTCCGTTCTGCTGGTCCATCCCTTAAGTCCATTCCTTGATTTATAACATGTCCATTGACCACCTCTTCATCAAATAATCCCTTACATTAGTTTAAAAAATGGACAAATCCAGAGGAAATGAATTGTTCAAATATCTCCCATTGAATTTGATTGAGGAAGCAATTATAGCCTCTGTTGAATCAATTATTGAAATGAGATTTTTTAATTGTGGTTAAGTTCCACAAGTATTTTGTCATTTGATTAAAAAAGTCCATTTAATTTGTTTGGTATGGATTTTAGAAAAAAGAAGGATCAGGTTAAATGTTGCAATTCAATGGAAAAGTAATTAATTGTTTGAAAGGTTTAGGTTACAGACAACAGATTTTAAAACATTTTCTAAATATTGACTCAGGAACAGGGACGGATAATCCAGAGGTCCGTGAAAAGGGGGGCGTAATTTTTAAAAATGTCAGATTTTGATGAACATTTGAAGTTGCTATGTCAATTTGTTACAGAAAAAAATGTTAATTTCTCAATTAAATGGGCGTGTACGCCCACTCTGCCCCTGGCTGAATCTGCCACTGATGAAATCTTTTTGATGCATTCTCAGTTTATAATCTTGCATGTATACTTTTTGATATCCTAAAGATTTTCAGCTTTATTTGGAGAAACCTTAAAAAAATGAGCTTAAGTAAATGTTGAAGGTAAAACTGGAGTCAATCTCCATTCTGCACGAAGTAAAGACATATTAAAACAAGGAAAAACCACAGAGATCACAATGGTCCTGACATTAGTGTTGGCCCTAGTCTCTCAATAAACACTATAAATTAACACTTTTATTTTTGGCTCCAACTACAGACAGCCATATTGAAAATACAAGGGAAGATAATTACAAATATAGTTTGAGTTATCCTTCTTTTAACATAAGAGATCTAAACTAACACTAATCCTACTTTCTTTTTTTGTGTGTCTATGACAGTCTTTCAAAGAAAATGAAAAATATATATTTACATTAAAAAAAATTAAAAAAAATACAATATAGAAAAATGAACAAAAGTTTAACGAGGCAAAAGAGTTTGTAAATTTCTCAAAACACAAAATCCTCCATCATTCGTCCACTCTGTAGAACCTCCAGAACATCAAATCCGCTTGCTCCAGCTTTTGTCAAACAGTTCGCTAATTGTATTTTCCCAGAGCACCACATAATCTTTTTCACATCACCCGATGATGAGCGACAGATTCTTTCAAAGCAGCTATGTCAATGCGTAGTCTTTTATCATCAACTAGTTTTGTAGAATAAATGGCTTCTACTACACTTTTATTGTCCACAAAGGCATATGTTGATATTGTCCCTTTTGGTAATCCTAGAATTTCCTCAATCATATACTTAAAATAATAACTAGCTTCTAAACCTTCTTGTAAACTTAAAGCTTCAGCTGCCAAAGATGAACGAACCACTCGCTTTATTTTCTTTGACTGCCACCAAAGTGGGCAACATTTTCCTTCGCTGTCCATGACCCAAATAATAGCTCCTTGTGTGCTACCAACACCATCATTAAGATTACCAAGTGAGGCATCTGTGAATGTTACAATTTTCAAAGTACTCAAGTCAAGAGCTGGAAATCGCACAATGCTTTTAAAATCTCTGAGTCGGTTAATAGTCTTCACTGCTCTATTTAGATCTCCAAGGGTTGCTTTGTTTAATTTTGTACTAAGGTCAATTAATTCAAACGCAAGATCAAGTCTGGAGCCCTGTACAGCCCAGTTCAGTTGTCTTATCATTTGGCGATACATTGTTTGTTCATCTGACTCAATACTCATTTTTTTCTGACTAGCTCTTTTCGGGTCTAATTCAACAGTCTTCAACTTTTTCATGTAGTTTGTCTGATCCAAAGTAATTCCCTCATTATCTTGTTTAATTTCAAATCCTATGTAGCTGAAATTACTATCACAAACTTTTCCAGCATAGAATCTCTCTCTAAATTTAATGATAGCTTGTTCAAAGTGATCTCCACCAGCATGTAAGAAATCATCAACGTGACAGCAGATTATACCTTCCAGCTTTCCTTTGTAGTGAAGATAAAACATTGCTGGCTCAATGGTACATTGAATGAAACCAAGTTTACAGAGTTCTTCTTTCACACTAAGATAGAACTGCCGTGCCCCATCTTTCAGTCCATACAGACAATGCTTAAGTTTCCAGATCATGCCTTCAGAAGTTTTACTTTCTTTTGGTGGTTGCAAATAAACATCTCTGTTTATTTCTTTCCCTTGTAGATATGCTGACTTTATATCTGTTGATTTTATGGTCCATTGTTTACTTGCAGTAATGAACAAGAATAACTTCATTGCCCCTTTTCCTATAGTTGGACTATCTCTTTGAACAAAGAACTCTTCTTCGAAGCCGCGTGCCACCAATCTTGCTTTAACTTGCCCCTCTTTTGTGGTTATGACCCAACGTGTTGATAAACGCCTTTGTCTAAAGTCTTCAACTTCCTCGTATGTTTCAAAGTCCTGAAGTTTTTCCAATTCCACTTGTTTTGCGTAAATAACATCCTTTTCGGCAAGATTTTCTGATATTGTTAGATTTGCTTCATCAAGTTGAATTTTCTCCCAAGATAGTTTACCTAAATCTATACTTTTCTCTTCATTACTTTCATTGTCTCGAACATTATACCAGTTTTTGTTCTTTCCTGTTGCCTTTCCTGCTCTACCCAACACTACTGCTTTTCTCCACTCATTTTCATTCTGAAGTTTATACTGAATGTTATCATTTTGCTTTAGCTTTATGTTTTCATTTGTACCGTCTTGATCTTCAATAATCTGATTATTTGCTGTTTTATCGCACAATATTTCAGTTACAGGACTTTTCATATCCTTTGTGGCACTTTGATCTTGAATGTTTTGTTCATTTGGTGGCATTTCACTAGTACTTCTATTACTTATTTGTTTATCTTTCTCAAGTACTGACGACTTGTCGGCATTTACTTCCTGTTTCTCAGTTTCACTTTCACTGTCTAAGTGTACTTTCTGTAATCGGTTCGGAGATACCCTTACAAAAACTCCTCCATGTCGTACAAATACAACTTTACCATCTTGGAATACAACTTTTCCTGGTCCAAGCCATCTATCTTTTCCTTCTCGCTTATAAAAGACTTCATCTCCATTCTTATAGACTACTTCTGATGCCCTAACCTTAGATAGCAATGCACGTCTAATCCTTTCATCTGCTTCAGCTTCGATGTAAGCTTTTCGAGTTTCATGTAGCAGATTTAGGTGTCTAGCAAATGTTTCACTCGATGTCTTGCCTTCAAGTGCTGGAAGTTTGTCTGTCATTATATTAGGAAGATTTGGATTCCATCCGAACACTAGCTGGTGACTACTGAAACCATTCCACATCTGAAGTGCATTTCTTGCCATATTTGCCCAGCAAAGAAGACTTTGTTCATTTACGTTTCCATAATCATGTTCTAGTTTGACAAGCATCATGTCTGTGATGGCGTGTACTCTTTCGCATAGGCCATTCTGAAATGGACTTTCTCCAGCCGATGTACAGACTTTGACATTTAAGATTGATGCAACTTCTCGCATTTCATCTGAACTGAATTCACCTCCATTATCGGTCATTATTGCACCCATTACACCAAAAACTCCAATCCAGTTTGTCATAATCTTCTCAATAACATCTGTTGTTCTCTTTCTCTCAATAAAAACAGAGACAGTATACCTTGACCACATGTCAATCAAATGTAGAATCCACTTTCCTTTCCAACTCTTTAGGTCCATGGCTACCTTCTCATTAAACCTGGACGCCATGGGCATCGATACAACAGGCCTTGAGGGTGTTCTAGCATACAGTTTACAAACAATACATTTTCTCTCTATCTCGGAAATGTCACTGTCAAAATTTTCCTGCCATACACCTGCATCTTTCAAAAGTGAAGTTAATCTTTGTTTTGGAGGATGAGCAAATTGTCTATGCAACTTTAGAAGAGTTGCATACCTCTGTTTGGAATCTAGAGAGTCAATTTTAACAGCACAAACTTCTTCAACTGATATTATTTCTGATTTGTCTATAGGAATACAGTAATGCCCACATGATGTTAGATTTAAGCTCATGCTAGTTCCTAAAATCTCTGCTGTGTCATCTTCTAGGTTCAATTTGACCCCGGCACTTTTCATTGCAGTTCTCGAAAGCAAGAGTGGTATGTCGGATTCTACAACATCTGTTTTAATTGTAACATCTCTTCCGGCCATATATGCTGGAATCGTGTACTCCGCTATTGACTTTAAACGTGTGCCACCACCAAACTTAAACATTCGCTCGCCTTTTGATTTGATTATTTTCATTTTGTCCACACTGTTCAATGAGTCAATATAACCATCAATCCAGGTCTTGCCACAGACCGTGCTAGTGCATGCACTGTCTAACACTGCACAGTTCCTTGCATCCATTCCTAAATTGCTTATATCATCTTTCTGAAACCCAGTAAAAAGAACAACTTCTTCCTCTACTGAACATGCATTTACTTTAGACATATTTTCATAGCTATGCGGGCAATTGGCCATTAAATGTCGATATGACCCACACGATTTACAAGTCAGTAGATTTCCATCAGAACCAGTTGGATTGATGCTCTTTTTCACCGTTACGTTTTCACTTTTCATGTGTCCGCCACGCCCTCTGTTCGAGTTATAGGATCCTCTCCCTCGTACGTTATAGCCTCGACCACGACCTGGGTTTACTTTCATTCTAGCATAACCAGCAGCTAATAGTGCCTCCTCATGTTCAGCTAAAAAGGCTGGTTCTAATTTTATACTTGCAGATGGAACATTGTTACTGTTTTCACAAGTTTCACCTTTGAATTTCTTGAGAGACTTTTTTGCTTCCTCATATAAAGTAGGCTTGTTATCATAGTTCATGCCAGTTAGTACCACCATCTTTTCTTCTTTGGTGATATGTGCCTTCCTTAACAGTTTAAATGCTAAAATTTCTGGTGGTAATTTCATGTTCTTCTTTTCAATTTTACGATATTTGGCATCAAATATGGAAATGTACTCATTGATGGATTGACCCTCAGACCTTTGAAAGTCCTCAAAATCTTCAAATTTCTCTAAACTGTCACCAAGATCATCTTTTGCTAAGTGTTTATCTAAAAATGTTATCAGTGATTCTAGACCTGTGTCCTCTTTTAAATCATCTAGGCTCAGTTGATCAAAGACTTTTTCTCTGATTTGTGATTCATCAATTTCTGGAAGGGAAAGGGCTATTACAACACCTTGTTTCTTTTTGTCTAAGTCTGTTACTTCTCTCCAAGCTAAAAGTTCTTGCTTATAGAGTTCATAGGTTTTTACTTTGGGATTGAACAGAGGGGGGTTAATTCTGGTTGACATGGCTAATTTAACACTGGTTTCACTTCAAATATGTAGCACACTTATAGTGCTTCAACTTCAGATCGGAACCTCGCTATTTGCTACCACTTGTTGGCCCTAGTCTCTCAATAAACACTATAAATTAACACTTTTATTTTTGGCTCCAACTACAGACAGCCATATTGAAAATACAAGGGAAGATAATTACAAATATAGTTTGAGTTATCCTTCTTTTAACATAAGAGATCTAAACTAACAATTAGGGTACATGATACCATCATAGTCAAAACCACAGTTCTACAAAATTAAATGTGCATTTAATCATTCATTTAAACTTGACAACTATTAATCAATCATTTAAAAAAAACCAAAAAAAGCCAAATCTTTTCCAATCACAACATGTATTATTAACATGCTTTTAACATGGAAGATAAATTCTTGCTGGTACTCAGTATGTACAATGATGATATAATGAGTTTGAGATTTAGGCTGTTAATTTCCTCTGTGCAGGGATGATGGATGACTCGTGCACTGTGACAGTTCTATTCTAGTTGCATGCACATTCTGTATAAATGCAAAGTTGTTTTTTTTTAAATTCTTTTCATAATTACAAGGTTACATTATATAGATAATGGTGTGTTTGATTTTGTTTACAAAAGTGTACTTTTCTCATTTCAATATTATATATTTTTATAGGAGTTATGGGACTTTATTGACTTTGTTCATTTTAGGTCATAGGAACACTTTGTGAGCGCATCTCCTCTAAGACCCCTCAACTGATGAAATTTTGTAGGACAGTTTGTCATCATGTAGTTGATCATATTGCACTGCCATTTTGATTCAACAAATGTGATAGGAGTTATGGGACTTTATCAACTTTGTACATTTTATAGGTCCTTAAAGAACATTTTGTGAGCGCAGATTTTGATGATATTTTGTAGGATGGTTTGTCATGATATGTAGTTGATCATATCACAATGCAATTTCAATCATCATCACCCCTAAACTAAAATCCTGCATCTGCAAGTATTATAGCATTGGTGGTCCTTGCACTTGGAATTCGGAGCATGTATTATAGCATCAGGTATTGGAAATGAAATTCTCTATATATCTATCTATCTATTATACTGTGTTCTTGGACAGACTGTGTGCATTGTTTTAAATTTTGTCATTTTGTATGTTTTTATGCCCCCACGACGACACCCTCGACGACATGTCTGGGGGCATTAAGTTTTACTCATGTCGGTCCGTATGTACATTCGTATGAAAATTTTCGTCAAGCTTTTCATGAGAATGATTTGAAACTTGGTAGGATGGTTCTGAGTATGACAAACTGTATGTCCTAAGCGATTTTCAGACCTGTCAGACTTCTACTTCCTGTTTGGGGCCAGCGGGGGCATCCGTGTCCCATGGACACATTCCTTCTTTATTTTTACAAAAATCTCTATATAAAGGTTAGGGGCACATGGGCCTGGTGCACAAATACAAAATCAGAATTAGGTTGCAAATGATACTGTTCTTCAGTTCTAATGAACTTATCTATAATCCTCTATTATTTCCAGTATCAGAGCCAAAACTTTAGCATGGAAACACGTGCTGAAGTACCAATCACTAGAATTTCTCTATTATACAGAAATTAACGCTATCTTTGATTATGTGTAATTTGCGTATTATTTTATCCAAAGTGCAACAAACCCGCCACGTTTTCTTAGTTAATTAATAAGATATTACAAGACATGACATAAATATGAGATTTGTCTCTACAACTTTGGAGAATGACAGAATGGTCTGTCTGCTCTACTGGTGCAAAAAAATGTTCTAGGGGCATTGTGTAAAATAAGGATTGGAAAGGGAGAATGGTTTTGTAGGAAAAAATCCAAGTTTTCAAATTAGCATCTATGAAAGAAGCAGAGATACCAATGGGGTAACCGAATGTCAAAAGTCTGAAAGGGCAGAGACAAAACTAGTCAACACCAACATTAGAACAGGTCAAAAACAGACAACATGTAAAACACGGAAACACAAAATAACTGAATATCAATCAACAACACGAACTCTAGTCGAAACAAGAGTGAACTTAAGGTCCAGGACCTTTTGGAATATAAGATTTAAGGTCCACCAGATGACATTATAAAGTCCTCAATAGGATTTTCTATAAACAAAGGCAGTCCAGGACTTTTGCAAATAAATTTAAAAGGTCCTGAATCAGAAATAGAAGGTCTTGGACCTCAGACAAAGAATGTTTGAATCTGCTGTCTATCTTATAAACTATTATTAATGTCTAATCGAATGTTGAAACTTACTGAAAGAAACAAAGGTGTACTAGTACAAAAGGGTCACTTGAATGTTGGAATTCTGAAAATACAAGAACAAATATGTCGACACTAACAAGACACATACTATTAAATTGGTTTAAAACCAACTTAAACTGCCATTAACAACAGAAACTTAAATAGGGCTCATTTACAATGGAGAACTCAGATTCTTAGAAAAGGTAGGCAGCTCATTTTGTTGCAACTTACCTTATAAAAGATTGATTTAAACAAAATAAAACGATGCTATGAAAAAGATTGTAACTAGCAAATGTTTTCTTGGAGCACCTGAGTTTACTCTCATTTCAACTTGAGCTCATGTTGCTAACAGAGTTGGAAATAACAGCCTGACCGCCAGCCCTGGCAACTTTTGACAGGGCTGGCTTAAAACCCATGAAAATATCAAAAACAGGAAGAATTTGAATTAAGGGCTGTTTAAATCTCTTTCAATGAGTTTCCTACCCAGGGACTGGTTGATTATAACAGTTTAATTGTTTTTTGGTTATGTTATGGATGGTATTCATCTTTTTTTTTTAAGTTAGCCTTTTCACACTTGATATTCAATGTCTTTTGGTCAGTCCTTAATTTGCTTCTTGGAACTTTTTATAATGAATCCATTCTATTCTTTTCCAGTCCTTATTTTGTAACTTGTCATTCTAACCTTGGAAATTGATAATTTGTTTTGGCACCCCGCTGTGTTGATGGGAATTACATGATAATTATGTACTTGTATCTTCTCTTTAGAAATATGCAGTATCAATATACAATTTATGAAATTAGGAAAAAATTAGTTGGAATAGAAACAAAAATCAGCCTCCAATGAGTTTAATTTGTAGTTTCAATGATTGGAATTGAAAAAAAAATTTACCATCAATTTGTTTTAAGATAAGATGATTATTTATTGTAATAAGTATTTTTTGTATACTGCAGCTTCCAAATATGCAGACCCAGAGTTCCATGAAAGAGGGAGCATAGTTGTTAAAAGGCAGTGGCTGCGCGTCCACGCTGCGTGGACGAATAGACTACAGACTGCGCGTCCACGCTTAAAAAAAACACCACCGGATACAACTGCTATCGTATACGATTTATTTAAATGTATAGTAGTTTAATCAATGAAACTGATTAAATAACAAAAACTGAATTTATTATAAAATTACAAATATGTCTTTATGTATATTAGATAAACGTAAACTAAGATGTATTTAAATATCTTTTAATAACTTTTCAATGAGTTTTTTTGAGAAAAAAAATTCTACTTTGTGCATATTTTACAAATCCAATATGAATGTTTAGCTATTGTCTTAAGGTGTTCATTTGTTATGTTTCCATTCATGTGAACATATTTCCGCATGTATCCTAGTTAGCCAACACAATAAAAAGGAATAGTGGCAAAAACTCAATAGAAAGTCAAACTTACCAGGAATACTTTCATCTCATTTACTAAAGTATTAAAATTAAGATCGTCATCTGGTGGAGCATTTGATTTTTGATTGTCAATATTGTGTATATCTTTCATTGTGGTGACTTTGCCAGTTCTAGAGAAAACGTCTGACTGCAGCATTTTTTTTTTTGCCTTGTATTTGGTATATCACATTTGAATTAGTGCGAAACTTCTTCCGACCATGTATACATGTATGCTGAATCCAAACGTATTTAAAATCATCTTAGACAAACCTGTTTGGATTTTTAAAGCAACTTCAATAATCTTACAGTTTCTTTTATAAATCCGTATCAAGTTAATGTATTCATAATTCTTTAATTTTTTTTCCAAATTTTCAAACTCTTATATACCATTTACAAAAACTGAGCAGTTTTCGTCAACACTCACTTACATGCTTATATATAAAAAGATAATTTCCCCTGAAATTTCATAAAGTTTATTACAACCACGAAATTATGGAAAACTTACCGGAAAAACTCCATTTTTAGGTGTTGTTTTTTTTTCGGCAGCGTGGACGCGCAGCCTGTATTCTATTCGTCCACACCCACGCGGCGTGGACGCGCAGACACTGCCTTGTTAAAAATGTCAAATTTGTACTGAAAATTGATTTATCTTGATCAATTTGATACAAAAAAATTAGAAAATAATCTCAATTTAATGGGCACCCCCTCTGAATTGGTGATTGATTTACATCTTATAATGAACATGATTTAGCAGATAAACCCACAGTTTTGTTGCCTCAGGACATTTTTAAAGGGGACCAACACACATTTATGAATGTCAGTCTTTTTTCTTTGTTTCTCAATGGTGTCTAGAACACTTCATTCCATTGAGTCTTTGTGATGGTTAAATGGAATTCTGTCACCTGTCACATGACCTTGACCTTAACTTTCTTGAAGGCCCAGCTAGACCTTTAATGAGTTCTGTGATGATGCTGACAGACGATCAATACTTTAATGTCAACTCTTGTATTAGAGTTATTGCATCTAAAATTTAGGGAATTGGGGGGGGGGGGCCTTGTTAACTTTAATAACCAGTTCCTTCACAAATTTCAACCTCTCAGTTTTGTCTATGTAAAAAGTACATGTTATCCTATTTATTAATTTATTACACATCATTATAATGTTTAAGTCAATTCTCTTAAAATAGAGATACAATTGTTACATAACTACATAATACTTTGTAGTAATTTGCATAATATGAATATCCATTCCATCACTTGGTTTTAAAAGGAAGATTGCATTTAATTCTATTGTGGATATTTTGTTATTATGTATGTTTCATTTATAACTGTACTTAATGTGATGATAATTAATTGATCCCCCCAAAAAAGCTGATTATCTCCCTTGATAAAAGAATTTTGCTTGAATTTTCATTTAATCATAATACAATTGTAGCTTATACATATCTCTGGGAAAAGTATGCTGAAACTCTTAAGTTCTACCTCAAAATAGAAATCCTTCAGTTATTTTCGGACATTATTTCACCATATATATCGATATCATACTTAGCATGGACATCCAATTTCACTAAAATTTAGCATGGAAGTTCAAGGTCACTATAAACTGTAATCAGCATGGAAGTCCAAACTCTTGATTGAAGTTTTTGTCGTCTCCTTGATTATTAGATAGATTAGATAATGGAGTCGATTCGTGACTTTGTTGCAATAATGTACTTGGGGATGTCGTGCGAGAGCTACTCTGATTTTCGTTGTGTGACGGATCAAATCTATATTCCCTTTCCTCTATATCGTAACATGGAATGGATGTGTTCGGCGGATGCATGGAACCACTGGCGGAAATCTGCTGATTCATCAAATTGGCTATAGTCGTCAGCCGAAATTGTCGGTAGCGGTCACAGTAAACATATTTAGCTAACAGATTAATGTGTCTATCAAATAACACGTAAATCATGGGCTGGACAGTTCCTTGTGACCAGGCTATGAAACTGAATGACTGGTAAACTTTTGGAGATACTTTGAAATGTACGTCTATTAATAGTAACAGGAAGAGCGGATACCAACAAATGACGAAGGCAATCGTGTTTAGAATGAACATTTTGGCACGATGACTGGAATCATTTATTAAAGTCTGGACGTTACACGATGATAGCGGTTCATCTGTGATTGTTAAGGATGAGCGAACAAGCATGGAAACTCGATTAGTATGATTGACTTGAATTTCTTTGTACAATCTACAAATGAAGTGAATTATGCCTATGATTGATAATGTAGAAATTGCTATCCACATGGCGTGGGCGACGTAGCCTGTCTCCTTACCGAGAACAAACGAACAACTCCCTATCTCAGGATGAAAATCAAAATATCCCCCGATCAGTGTAGGTCCAAGGTGTAAAACGGTACTCCCTATATACACAAGTATAATCCCAAACAGAATACAACACAGAGATCCTCGTGAATTCCCGCCAATATTAATCTCCCCGAATGTATAGGCTTCAGTACAAACCATCGCAAGCATGTTAAAAACAGAAGCAGTGACTATAAGTACGTATGTAGCTCCGAAGAAATCACAATCAGCAGGTTTCTGTTGTGTCACTAGGTTATTAGCTATAGGAATGCAATATGCAGCTTTAAGGCAATCCAGAAAACAAGCGTGAATTAAAAAGGCACTTGTCATCTTACGTAAAGTATGTCGTATAAACACAAATAATACTACCACAAGATTAAGTAAAATCCCGAGGACGGCTACAAAATACAAGTAGTAGGCCTCCTGGTGGAACGTGTTTTCAATGGAATGGTTCTCCTGTAAATCGACGGATTTTCCCATGTAGCTTTGTATTGGTCGGTCATCTTGGTTTTTGTACGCTGTTTCTGACGGAATCATGTACGAGTTATTAACCATTGTAGTCTTGACGTCAACGTAAGTTTGACCTGGTTGATCGTGTTGTGATTCCTCATACTATCTCTACTCCATTATCTACAAATAGAAGTTAGATATCAAGAATTAATTGAGTTTTGCTAATTGTATGTTATAGCAAAGTTTAAAAAAGAGGTGCCAACACTCTAGATATTGACCAATAATAAATTTTTATGTGCATTATAAGGAAAGAAAATTGGAGTTTGTTCAACTAAGGTGTCATAGGACTTAGACCAGGGGCATTGCCAGGTTTCTTGAAAGGGGGTGCAGGGGAGAGTCTGGGAGGGGGGTCCCCTCCCAATTGATTTTTTTTGTCAAGGGGGGGGCCATGGCACCCAATGCATCCCCCCTTCTGACGGTGTTGACATGTCCTTGTCCATTTAGAATGTATAAAGATAGGATTATCCTCGTTTGGTGACATGCCCACTGTTTTATTTGATTTTTTTTTACAATTTTGTAAGTTGTCAAAAATCTCCTGAAGGTTCCAATATATTCTTGTCAAATCCATTTGTTTTCTGTATTAGTATTTATTTGTTTTCTTTTGATTTTTAGATTTAATTCATCATTTTCCCTAAACAAACATAACAGAAGGAATCTCAAATACTATAATCACAATAGAACATTTTTTTAAAATACAGTTGTGGGTATTTTATTTTGATTTAACTATTATAACAAATTTTTGTGTAAAATAGTAAAAAGCAAAGAATAGAAAATGTACTGAATTTAAACTCTCTACTGACATTCAAATAAGATAAATTTTTACAGAATACAGTACATGTATATAGATCAGATGACTCTTTAAGTAAATTTATTTAGAAAGAAAGTAAACATCAGACTATTGTTGTGTAGGTGTTGAACAAAACTGGTTTAAGTAAACTCTCTTGTATATGGAATATTGTTCAGTGCACTAGTTTCAACTTTTTGATAACTTGACTGACATTGCAACATTTTTAGTTTTGGTCGAACAAAAATATATGATGCTTTTCATTTCAATTCTTATATACAAATATACTTTATTTTTTGTTGGGGGAGATTATTTATCTATATTTGACCATGCATGGTTGTGATAGACCTGTCCATACCCTGTCCCCCTCTCCCCCCCCAAAAAAAAAAGAAAAGAAAACACCCTAGAAGTGCACCACAACCCATTAAAATGGAATCAATTTCAGAAAATTTTGGTCCAGATTCTGAGATCAAGTTCTGTACAGCTACAACAATAAATATTGGATCGTAACAAAATGCAATTTTATTGATAATACAGACAGCCAGTTGTCATATGGTAAAAAGAGTCTTAATCTTCAGGCTTAAAACACTTACAAAAAGATTTATATCGTAGACAAGAGTTCTGTATCTCTTGTCTTAAAACATGGAATTTAAAAGAATCTGCTCTTAGACAACAATCCATTAAGGATCATAGCCACTCAGACTAGATAATGCGTACTTGGTACAGCAAGGAGAGTCTCGGATTGTTCCATCAAATTGTTCTTGTTTTTCAAAGCATTCTTCAATTTTAGACTAGAACTAATTGTTGTCATTTTCATTTTGATGTTTTGATTCTTAGGATTGGAAATTGCATGTTATAGACGATAAAGAGATGTGGAATAAGTGTACACGACCTTTATATGTATATATAGCCTTTATATGACAAATTAAACATAATTTTAGACCATCCTTAAAATGTCCGCTAAAAAATATTAGGATATTTAGGATTGACAGAAAAAAGTTCTTTTAAAATGTAGATTGGCAACCCTGACTTTGTTATAGCCATCCCATGTATTTGTATGTCGGACATATACATGAAGTTTTACCCTTTTTCATAACTCAAAATTACTTTGGTTATAATCAAGTTTTTGGTTAAAGTCCATATCTTGGGTACTTGAAGATGTTGGGAATGTGGGGGGGGGGGCAATGATTTTTCACCACTAGATATGTTTTGCCAAGCACTACACCACCCACCAGAAATTAGGTCACTGCAACAAATATTTTATGCCTGACCAACTTGGGTTATTACAGGTCTATATTCCAGTTACTTCATGGTGGCCGAGGGGGGGGGGGGATGTTTAATGGTATTTCAAGGACAAATCAAGCTCATGTCATGACCTTGAGTTAACCAGGTTATGTAGGTCTTTAATTTACTTTAGAATTAATTGTAATAATTTTTTTGGTTTATTGAACCATAGACTAAATTTGTCATGGTGCACATTGAATAATTTCTTGTTTGATTTTGCTTGAATAATAATCAATGTAAAAATAACACTTTATTGGAATCTTATTTTCTTGGTTTACAGACATCAGTGAAAACCATGAAAATTGATACCCTGTACAAACAGTATTTCTTATCTTTGTGTGCTATCATGCAATTTAAGAAGAGCACTCGAAAAAATGCACCTCTATGATCTTTCAAAATATTGTTTACATTTTAATAACAACTTTCAAGAGGTAATTTTCTTTCAATATAAATTCCTTCATAAGTGGTAAGAACTCTCTAAGTATTTTTAAAAAGCTTCCAAAATCTGCCAAAATTTTATTTATAGAAACTCATTCAATTTGCCAGCATTTCATTGCTACAAATTGTTAAATTTATCAAACAAATCTATGTATAGAAGGACCATTAAACTAATGCTCTTTAGTCATTAGAAGTGGGCACTAATTACAAACATCAGAAAAACATGCTTGATACTATTATAATGGGCAATATACAAACAGCCTTGACACTCCAATGCATGATCTGATACTATTGAAGAGTTTTGGATGTGAAATTAATATTCAGTGCAGTTTCTTTTTTTGTCTAAGGTGGTTAAAAAAGTTTACACTTATGATGGATGAGATTTTTTTATTCTTTTAATTTTCAGCTGAAAGGGGGTGCTTTTATATAGAAGTTAAAAAAGGGGGGTGTGACTGGTTGCAGCAAGGAAACCTTAGGAAATTTTAAGTACACCTTTTTTTCTTAAAGAGAGGTGGGTTCACCCCCCTGCATTTGAATAGTGTCTTTAAATCATTTTTGCATTACCTTTTCCAATTTGAATTTTTTAAGTCATCAAAAAAGTAAAAAAAAAATATTATACAAAAAACAAAAAAAAAGTTCTACAAAATGATCTTATTTCAATTCCTTTACTTCCTCATCTATAATAGAGAATCAAAAACAAGACAAAAAAAAGACTGAATAACAATACATCAAGCTTTTTAAATTATCAACATAAAGAAAAAAATACAATAAATCAGACACTTGCAGCGTCAAACTACTTTTTGTCCTAAAAGTACAGTTTTGTTAAAAGCTTGGCGACTCCATTCTCTCGCCTGTCAATATTATTCATGTTAACCGAGTTCTCAAGATACAAATCCCGTCATTTTCCTGTCTCGTGCAGACTTGTATAGAGAATGGTTTTAAAAGCCCAGAGAAATAGAAATCAGGGTTAAATTATAGAACTTCATTTGTGTCTCTAATGAAAAATTAAAAAGTTTATTTTTCTTCTAATATCTACTCACTCTTATTTTTTCACCATTAAGAATTTTTGTCTGGTGATTCAAATTATATCAGGTCTTCACATGAATTATGGTCATGAATTATAATTGTTTTTTTAAATTGAAAAAAAAAAAATTGAAGTAAAATATTATGATTTTTGCCTCAATAATCAGTGGCGGATCCAGAGGGGGGGTCCAGTGGGTCTGGACCCCCCCCCCCCCCTTTCGAATGAAAATTCTGTAATTTCCATGCAAAATTTGGGCAAAAATCATCAAATTATAGTTTTGGACCCCCCCTTTTCAAAAATCCTGGAACCGCTACTGATAATCCTGGTGAAAAAAGACAGTAACTGTCTCTAAACTTTGTTCAGTGACCTTTATTTATAGTTTAATTGGTTGGAGTTAAATATTGAATGGAGATCACATCTTTGACAGAACACAGGAATTTATCTGTACAGACCAGCTCCAGTTTCTAATGGGATTGTTTATTGCCTACTTAAGACTTAGGAAGGGAATAAAAATGATAAGTTTTGACATGAAAATGTCTCTCATCATTATCTGGCTGCTATATAACATGTCAGATAGAATGGATTCATTGGATCTATGTCAAAATGCCTTAACCAAAGATAAAGTCAGCTGAAGGTTCCACTAGCCTTAACTAGTGCAGAACCCACAAAGAAAAAGTCAGCTGAAGGTTCTACTAGCCTTAACTTGTGCAGAACCCACAAAGAAAGTCAGCGCAAATTGGACTTCCCTGAAGGTTCGACTAGCCTTAACTTAGGTGCAGAAGTTGGCTCAAGGTTCGACTAGCCTTAACTTAAGTGCAGAAGTTGGCTCAAGGTTCGACTAGCCTTAACTAGTCTAGAAGTTGGCTCATTAGGTTCTACTGGCCTTGACTAGTCTAGAAGTTGGCTCATTAGGTTCGACTGGCCTTGACTAGTCTAGAAGTTGGCTCATTAGGTTCGACTGGCCTTGACTAGTGCAGAAGTTGGCTCAAGGTTCGACTAGCCTTAACTAGTGCAGAAGTAAGTTGGACTAGCCTAAAGGTTCAACTAGCCTTAACTAGTGCAGAAGTTGGCTCAGGGTTCGACTAGCCTTAACTAGTGCAGAAGTAAGTTGGACTAGCCTAAAGGTTCAACTAGCCTTAACTAGTGCAGAAGTTGGCTCAAGGTTCGACTAGCCTTAACTAGTGCAGAAGTAAGTTGGACTAGCCTAAAGGTTCAACTAGCCTTAACTAGTGCAGAAGTTGGCTCAAGGTTCGACTAGCCGTAACTAGTGCAGAAGTAAGTTGGACTAGCCTAAAGGTTCAACTAGCCTTAACTAGTGCAGAAGGTGGCTCAAGGTTCGACTAGCCTTAACTAGTGCAGAAGTAAGTTGGACTAGCCTAAAGGTTCAACTAGCCTTAACTAGTGCAGAAGTTGGCTCAAGGTTCGACTAGCCTTAACTAGTGCAGAAGTAAGTTGGACTAGCCTTAACTAGTGCAGAAGTTGGCTCAAGGTTCGACTAGCCTTAACTAGTGCAGAAGTAAGTTGGACTAGCCTAAAGGTTCAACTAGCCTTAACTAGTGCAGAAGTTGGCTCAAGGTTCGACTAGCCTTAACTAGTGCAGAAGTAAGTTGGACTAGCCTAAAGGTTCAACTAGCCTTAACTAGTGCAGAAGTTGGCTCAAGGTTCAACTAGCCTTAACTAGTGCAGAAGTAAGTTGGACTAGCCTAAAGGTTCAACTAGCCTTAACTAGTGCAGAAGTTGGCTCAAGGTTCGACTAGCCTTAACTAGTGCAGAAGATTTGTCTCAAGGTTAAACTAGCCTTTACTTTTAGTGCAGAATCTTTGAATAAAGATCTCCTTAAGTGTAAAGCTAGCTAAAAGTGCATTCGACTTGGGCTGTACAATACTGCAGCAGGGATGTTTTGTGAATGTAAAAAGTACCCAAAAGGAGTCCTGTAGATGCATACAAGTCCAGGACTTTTGTAAATAGTAATTCAAAGATCCTGAATCAGAAATTGATGGTTCAGGACCACAGATCAGTGCTAATTTGAACCCTGGCATTACAAAAATACTTTTTTACGTTGTATATTTATACTTATTAAAGGGGAACATATCAGCAACCAAAAGACTAAAAACATAAACTATCATGACAATTACAGAATTTACCACCGGATGATTCTTTGAATTACAAAACTTTGCTTGATAACTCTGCTGCCACTATTCACAGTTTCCTTGATTATTTTTTGTATTGACAAATCTGTGGTTGGATATCAATGCATTATCACTTCAGCTATGGATCATTATAGTTACTGATAATCTTATTTGCTTAACTTTTTATGCTCCTAACATTGATCAAACATTCAAACTCCCCCACAAATGAATCACAGTTTTATAATATACATGTAATAAGGCATTTGGTCAAACTTGTTACATTATTTTTTCTTTCAGATTAGCAAACATATTAATTTCACACATTAATGCTGTTTTGCAAACACCCCCTTTAATTACAACTAGTGGCAGATCTTATGCAAGATACAGGTTAAGCATTGGGGTTCTTCCATAGTAAATACAAACATATTTGTTTTACCACCCCCCTCAAAAACAGTCATTTGTTTCATGATTTTCCAATCCAAACATTAAAAGGCAAGTTATATAGATCTGTGGTCATATGGGCTAAATCATTCCTACCCTAAAGTACATTGTGCATGCAGACAAACACGATTTTTAACAGTGTTATGCTCCTGTGCAAACCTCAGAAAACAGTCATGGTTTTCATGATTTTCAGATCAATTTAACACCATTTATATATAGATTGTGGTCAAATTACTATACTGAGAAAGTACATTGTGCATGCAGACAAACACGATTTTTAACAGTGTTATGCTCCTGTGCAAACCTCAGAAAACAGTCATGGTTTTCATGATTTTCAGATCAATTTAACACCATTTATATATAGATTGTGGTCAAATTACTATACTGAGAAAGTACAATCTACATGCAGATAAACACATTTATTTTACACTTTCATTCTTCTGTGCAAACCAGTCATAGTTTTCATAATTCTCTGATCAATTAAAAGCAAGTTATGTTATCTATAGATCTGTGGTCAAATACTGAGAAAGTACAATTTACATGCAGATAAACACATTTATTTTACAGTGTCATGCTCCTGTGCAAACCAGCGCTCAAAAAACCGTCATAGATTTCATGATTCTCTGATCAATCAAAAGCAAGTTATGTTATAATATAGATCTGTGGTCAATTTAGTATACTGAGAAAGTACATTGTATATGCAGATAAACACATTTATTTTACAGTTTCATGCCCCTGTGCAAACCACCCTCTCAGAAACAGTCATGATTTCCTGATTTTCTGATCAATCAAACACCATTTATTTATAGATGTGTGGACTGAGAAAGTACATTGTACATGTAGATAAATGTTTCATGCTTCTATGCAAACCACCCCCTCAGAAAACAGTCATGATTTCCTGATTTTCCCATCGACAGGCGAATATCTGTGGTGAATTGTTTCTGTATTGTTTTCCATGTCTGTAATTCATGCTGTAATTAAAACCCTCCTTAAGTCACCGCTGTAATCATTAGAATGTAATTTAACATTCACTGCATGTCATGATGAATGGCTGTGGCTCACCAAACAATGAATCACATTTTGGCTGATCATGTTAAGGCAAAAGGAATTTTTTTTTTGTGATATGAATACTGTCTTAGGGCAGATCTAGAATTTTATTATCTATGCAATCTGCAAACAATCCCTGTGACTATTGGTTGTCTTTAAAAAAAAAACAGGGGCAAATATAGAAATTTCTTAACCCTAATGGCAAAGTTGGGAATCATCCTATCATCTGTCTATTGGTCCACATATTTCCTTAGTGCAAGTTCTTCTAAACTGTGAATTTGATGAAATTTATAAGAAAGCAGTAGATCATATGGAGAAATGCATGAGGTTATTACATTGCTTTCAGATATTATTCAGGTGTTTTAATTGGACTAAGTTCTTGTTGCAATACAGTGAAGATGGGGGAAGGTATTTTTTGTGATCTCACAGTTTGCCTTGTTAATAGGAAGTGGTACCTACAGCCTACTGAGGACATTTTCAAGTTAAGTTTTGTCAGATATCTTCATGATAAACAAAAGTTCTATAAGCTGTCCTATTTTTTTCACTGGAACTCATTCCTCTGTATCCTCCACCTGGAATTTAAGGTTGCCCCTTGTATCAAAGAGAATAGTCAGTGTACCCTAATATAGATCCGACCCTTTTATAATGTTGACAAATTGACAGTTATAAGGCTACAAAAAGCTAATATTTTGAAATTTGAAAAGGAAGATACATTTTTAACTGTTTTCTAATTAAAAGTGTAATAAGTTAGAATATTAGATCAGCAATGAGTAAATTAATAAATAATTTTAGATGGGTAATTGTTAATTTACATGAGAAATGAGGGAAGTTTTTGGTATTTAGACCTTCATGCTCCAAAAACACAGAAAAACATCTGATATGATGGTATATCAAGAGGTCTAGACATAATAACTCTATTGGAAAGGAGTTCAAGGGTATTGGATAATGAAATAACTGAAAATAAATGGCCATCATTAAATTGGCTGTCTTAATACTTGTGTAATCAATTACAGAGAATGGAACCATATATTATACCCCCCCTTGGAGAAGGGGTAGATTAGTAATAGGTGTGTCTTTCTGTCTGTCCTTAACACCTTTGGCTTACCGATCTGTTTGTATTGTGCAAACGATAAAAAGATATTAATGAAATTTTCACACAATCTAAATAATGTGACATCACAAGATGCACACCTCATACCAGTATTAATTGAAAAAAAAAGCAAAAACCATGTATGCTCTTTCATTGTATGCTCTTATATATTTGAATATGTGTTGGAAAGTCACTGCATATTTCCAGTTTTTCTGATAGGAAATTGTTGCTATCTCAGCTCGCTATCCCAGTTGATAAGATTACCAGGTTTAGTCATTGTTGTAATATTTTTGGCTTTAGTGTTTTGTTTATTCATATCTAATGTCCTACTGGTCTTCCAATTTGACTCTGAAGTCCAGAAAAGCGTTTCACACACATTGAATGTTTGTGTTTTTTCCATCATTTATAAAAATGATATCAATAATGGATCGTGTCTTTCTAGCACATAATTATTCCATATTCTTTCTTTTTTAATATTTGTAGGGCATGGGTTATGGTTCACATTTTTTTTTTCAGTTATATTGTGCATTTTCTTATTAAGATATGCACTATTATTTCTTTCAAATTCATTAAAGGTAATTGATGAATCTGCAACAATGTGAGTGGATTTCCCCAAATGAATTTTGGCCACATCATTGAAATTTGTGATGGATTGTTCATTGTATTACTAAATACCAAAACATGTTAAACAGCTGTTACTTCAATTGAAGTAGAAGATTAAAAAGGAGTCTTGATTTCATTGTTTTAGAAGGCATCTTTTACTTCTCGACCAATCAGAGTACACCATTTCAGATCTCTAATTTGTTAAGTATTCTGTCTACTGACCATCTTAATAACTTGCTTAATGCAGGTCCAAACAAAAGACCTTGATTAGTCAAGGGTCATTTGTCAAGTGGTCAGCAGACAGATTACCCAACAAATTAGAATCTGAAATGATGTGCTCTGATTAGACAAAAGTAAATACATACCTTTCTTCCAAAAACAAATCAAACAAAATTTAATCCAAAAATAAATAAATAAAATAAATGAAATATAAAAGTAAATAAATAGTCAGAATATTTCAATACATAAATAAAATGAATGATGTTATTTAATTCCAAAATAAGTAAGAGTTTGAAAGTCTCAAATCCTAGATAAAAGATTAGTGAACTGCAGCAACGTTTTATTCGTGTATTTCAGTCACTTAATTATATAATAATTAAATAAAATTTTGAATTTCATGTTCATTTAAAAAAAATATTAACACTGATTGTACAAAATTTGCAATACACACTATTTTGAAAAAATATATCCATAGAGAAATAACGTTAAAATATAATTTCCATTCGTGAGAATAAAATAAAAGATCCTGGAATACACTGCTGGAATACTGAACCTTCCACAACGAGGTGTTTGATTTAAATGATTCAAATTTCTTATTGCTTTTCTTATTATTTCACATTGCTTTCTGTTATGATAAAATGATGGACCATAAAACTTCTGATTATGAGGATCAAAGACTAGGTCTCAAGTAAAACATGCCTTCTAAGTAGGTTAGAAGGTCGTAAATTTTTCTTAATAATTAAGCATTGTCTCGCCTGCAGCTCGACTGCTTAATTGTTAAGAAAAAATTACTAACCTTTACTAAGAGTGTGAGGTGTGCATATACAGTGAAACTTCTCTAAACCGGCCGTCACAGGGACCATATAAAATGGCCAGTTTAGGGGGGTGGCCGGTTTTGTGAGTGTCTCCTAAATGTCCATCAATGTTACAACCCATGATCAAAATATATTGATCTTAAATTGATCATAAAGTATATTCTTTATATCATACTTTTGGAAAGGTGTTTGGTCACATAAAAATTATAGTTATGTTTATTTATTTTACATTCTTATTTGATATTAAAATTTGATTTGTAGTAAATCTAAGAAGTTGAGGACTTAAAGATCCTACAGTTTTAGAATATGGACAACACTTTTGGTTCACTTGATAAGTTTGCAAAATACTTTATCAGTCTGGCATACATTGAAATACAAACATATCAAGTTTAAAATATTTTCAAAATACTATTTCTCATGTCACAAATTATTTTTATTCCAATTTACATGATTTACATGATAAAATTGCCTAACAATATTTTGATCAGCTTGGACAGAAAGATTTGAATAAACAATTCATGTCACAATAATTCACAAAAGTGCAATTTATATTTCCATAACTATTCAGGTAAATTAATTGTTAATATAATAATTAAAATTCACTTGTGTTTGACTTCAAAATTCTGTAATTTGATTTATAACTTGTGTGTTGACAATTTTATTGCCTGTGGCATTGATTGATTGGCCAGTATTCAGGGGTTTAAATTACTTAAATAATGAAGGGAAAGTTTAAAAATGGTGGCCGGTGTATGGTTTGGAGGGGTGGCCGGTATTATGAGGAAAATTTACATAGACTTTTAAAGAATTTTGCAGGGGCTTTTTGAAATGGCCAGTTTAAAGGGGTGGCCAGTTTTCAGGGGGTCCGGTTTAGAGAAGTTTCACTGTACTGTAAACCTGGACATTTTCATTCTGTCTATTTTTCGTGGTATAGGGATGTTCGCCGTGACGTCAGAGTTTACCTGTGGAATATTTTTGGAGGGCAAAAAGACAATAAAATTGTGTTGAAAAACGTCTTTAAACTGTCATAACTTTTTTGTTTTTCAAGATAATTGAAAAATTCTTTTGGTTCTACAATTTTCAGAAAAAGATCGTTTTTGTAGTGCATTTTACAAATAAATATTCAGTGGTTCAAAAGATCGAAAATTTGATTGATTTAAAATTTTCAACAAAAATCAACTTGGTCCAGAAACAATTTTGTAGAAAATTTATTTTTTTAGCAATCTTTTAAAACTTTAATATGGTAAATATGAATAAATTTTTCTTCCTAGAACCGTTTACAGAACCAATTTATCTTATCAATTAAAAAAGTTACAAGCATTTAAAATTTGAGGAAATTATCCTATCAATCGATGTTTGTTTATTGCACTGTTTATTGCCATCCAATTTGACACTTAATGAGATGCAAATTAGTGAATATGACATCACTAATGAGCTAGGCGAACACTCCTATAGGACTACAGAATTTTAGTTCAAACAGTTTTAGATTTGCACTTTATTGTTATTATCCATAGACTTCAACCTTTATTTGGAGTATTTGCATATAATGAAGTTCATTCAAATCTGTCAAAATCATTTGGAAAATCTTAGAATGTGTGGAAACAGACAACTGTCTCTGTCAGTAGTTAATTGTAAAACATGTTTTCCTGTAGTATGTCCAGTTGATACCAAGATTATAAATCTTTGAACTTTTTTAGCATTGTTCAGATTATTGCTCCTTAAACACTTTTTGTGCTGCTATAATGAGTGATTTTAACACCATATGTTGCCCTCAAATCAATACCGATATATAAAAGATTTATAGAAACATATTGTCTTCTCACTATACAGACTTATTAAATCAGTTGTAACCTAAATATTATATTTCATTTTTTTTATTTATTTTATTTTTTTTATACTTTATTGTCATGTAAATCAATACAAATTGAATATTTGACAGAAAAAATAAAATAAAGATATAAACAAAAACAAAACATTGACAAGATTATAAATTTGTCCATTGAGCTCCCTGTCCTCAGTTCTAACGACTGTTTAATAAAAAGAATCAAGACTCTGAATTTGTATTATAATAAGACTGAAATTCACTGTGTAGTTTTTATGCCGCTTTAGTCATAAGAGAGGGGGGTTCTATTTTAATTCTGCTTAAGGGACTGGTTTTAAATTTGGTACACAGTTAAAGCATGAAGAGTGGTGCCATGTTTCCAGGTCATCGTCTTTCTGTTTTCTGAATGGTTAAGTAAGGTTATGCTTAGCACAACATAATTTGGGCAACCCCTTCGTTTTTTATTTGAAAACGAACTACTGTGGTTTCATTATTATTCGTGGAATGTCAATTTTTGTGATTTACGTTACGGTAGCCTGGACCCACGAAATTTGATACTCTACAAAAAGGAAATATGACATTGATCTTCATATTGCTGCAAACTTCCGAACCACGAATTTAAGATTCCATAAACCTATCAATTTTCATCAGACCACAAAAATTGATACCCACAAAAATAGTGAATGTACAGTATAATAAGACAATGCAGTAAAAAATTATATATTTTGCAGCAGAAAGCTAACTTAGTGTGTAGGCACTTGAGAGAAATAATTGCCAATAGTTTAACAAATATTTTTCTTCTGCTGTTGTCTATAGAACTATCTTTTGAAGAGCCTGATTGCTTGTTTTGATAAGAATGCACAGATAGACATAGTTTCCATGCACGCATATTAAACACAAATTATGCAAATTAGTTTTATAACTCAGAATTTCTCTCCATAAACCAATATCCAGAAACTCATTAAGTACAATTTTCCAATAAATAATCTTCAGTGCTATTTGTCTGTCAATTTTAAGCATCTTTTCACTGGATGATTAGGAATTGAAAAGCAGTTAAGAGTTGTTTATATGTTTTGGAATTGGCTATAAATATCTCATTGTGTCTGCTAAGAGTGCAACAGGAATGCTGTTGTATCTCTTTGTATCTAAATGACCTGAAATTCCAGGGGTATGCTAAAAATGTTTGGTGTACTTGAAACATTGGAATGAAAAATACATGTATTTAAAAGATTGAGTTAGGTAGGGAATCATTGGGAACATCACAGCAGGATCAAGACATTTTTGACAAGTTCTTTGACAAATCCTTCAAGGAAAGGGCATCCCTGCTTCAGTTATTTCCTATATATTCAACTACAACAAAATATAAAATTTAACCACTGGAATTATATCGTAAGACAACTTAAAAATATTCCTTTCAACAAGTAGATCACAATTATTATGATTATTAGGTCAGGAATGTTTAAACCCTCTATCAAATGATGTTGTAATCCTTGGACTAGTTTAAGACATACAGATATTATGTAGTTATTGTATAATGAGACAGTTCATGAAACTAAATCTATTCCATAATTCCTTCCCATGTTTTCTAGTATGCCATAATACCTCATAAATTAGAAGATGAATTGGTCTACAGTTTTGGTTGATTTTGTGAATATTATGAAACTGCAATAACCCGATTCCATTGTTCCCTCCCAAGGTTTTTAGTATACCACAATTCCACATAAATAAGAATATCATCAGAATCCCTTAGGACTAGATAAAGTTTGAGTTGATTTTGTGAATATTATGAAACCGCAATAACCTGATTCCATTGTTCCCTCCCATGTTTTCTAGTATGCCACAATTCCACATAAATAAGAAGACGAATTCCTTAGGACTAGATTATAGCTTGGGTTGATTATGAATTTATGAATATTGGTATGACAACCTGTCAACATTGATATATTGTTGTTCTTATTGCACTGTAAAGAAAAGCTTAGAGACCAAAAAAAAATCCTGTTTGTTCAGGTTTTATGTTGGGTATGCCATGTTGAGAAGCAGACAAAAAATAAATCCTGTTTGTTGTAGATTTATGTTAGGCAATGCCATATTAAATCAAGAAAAAAAAACTTTTTGTTCAAGTTTTAGGAGCTTAGTTTAAGTTTAAACACATTACTAATTTATCCTGGATTGGGAAATGAAGCTCGATGTTTATGTGAAACCCTCTTCTGTCCGGGCTCTGAGATTGAAGTTTGTGAGTCTGTCCTTAATGTAGCGGGCCTCATTGCGCCTTCTTTTATTGAACTCTACAAAGGGGGCTTTTTAACATGCATTAATTGTTGGATTTGATATTTTGTCATGTCAGAAGAAACATTTGATTTTAAGTGTATTCATGAGATCCTTTTAAGATGATGTAATAAAAATAATTTGAAATTCTTAAAGGCCATGCAATCTTAAAGGACAAGAATTGGGATAAGTTGCTAAAAATGTCAAATTTGCAATAAAAAATTATGGTTTATTTTATGTGAAAAGGTAAAATTTATAACATGTACTTTTGTTACTTTTTGGGTTGAGGAGGGGCAGGGGTATAGAACCCCTTCATTCCCCTGTGAATCCTTTCCTCCACTGAATTCAGTTTGACAAAAAATTGGTACTCTACAATGCACAATACCTGCATGTATTTGTCGTTAGCCAAACATGTTTTGTGTTTTTATAAATGATTTAATATATGATTTAGAACATATAAAGAGTTTGGTTTAACTCTATATAGCTTTCTTATACATTAATAAATGGTTTATTTATAAAATTCATTGTAAAATACTAAAAACATGTAGCAGGTGGTGTTCATATTTTAATGTAACATTTTTTTTTAATGAAAACAAATATATTTGTCTTTTATGAATCACAGATCAAAATGTTGACTTTATCATGTTTGAAAAAATATACATATATATTTTTTTTAAATCTTAAATTAGCTTCTTTAACTAATGCACTTACATGCAGACTCAATCAGAAAATGTATCCAGTCACAAAAAAATCAAGCAATCAAAGCAATACACATCCACATATACTGATCAAAATCTCACCATGTGACAAAAGAAGAAAAGTCTTTGGTAACAGTTGGTATTATAACTCAATAGACGTGATCAATAAGAAAAAGATTTAACTGTCTATAGATAATATTTACTGGTATGAGGTTAAAATGTTGATTTAAAAAGGAGCAAATAATTATTGGCCGGATTTCACCTAGTATAAAATTGGGTCTTAAAATGGTTACGAATTGTTGGGGTAGAGCATGGACAGGGACAAAAAATTTGTCATAGTTTTCTTAACAACTACTAATCAAAGCTGGCATTTGATATTTGGTGTGCATGCAGCATTTTGGTGGTGTCGTGAAATGTGGGATTTGATTTTATTTCTGTCACCCATATACTTCTAACAAAATCCAGTATTTTTTTACTTTTATGGATAAATGAAAAGTGTAATCTTAAAGAAGAAACACCCAGAGTGTGTTGCATTTACCCCACTGGCTATCGTTGCTATCACCTTGTCCATCTGTCTTTTCTGTCTGTTAAGTATAAACTTTGTGAACAGATAAATTTGCTTTTAATGAAAGGATTTCAAATTGGATACAAAGCTTCCGCATAAGTTTTGCCATGTCTCTGACCTTCCCAGGATAGTGGATCTTCTACTTCCTGTTTTCTTAATGGTCAAGTGGTGGTAAAGGCTTTGCATGTCTTAGTGCAACCCCTTGTTTACTTTTGCCAATTGAGCCCTGAGTGATGACTTAGGGCAACTATGATTTTCAAAAATAAATATAGACCTCCACCCTCCGTATTTGGAGATGCATTCTGAAGGTTTTTTTAATGGTGTGCCCCAATCCAACGCCACTCGGTTTGAAAATTTCTAGATCTGCTACAGAAAGTGACAATTGACAATGAAAGCAAATATAATGTTTTCTGCTATTTGTTCATATATATCAACCATCTTTTTCTAAATTACATTTTATTCATAATTGAAAAAACAAGAAACAATTTGCCAGATTTTAACAACTATTACATTTGCATGATGAGCCTCTTCTCTCATTTCAAACAATTAGCTATCATTCTAGAGAAAGGCATCATAGCAATTATCATCACAATCAGGCTAATTCTATTATCTGAGAATATACACCTCTTCAAGAAATGTGAAAAATCAAATTGGATGTCAGAAAGCAATTATATGCCTGTATGCAATAAGTCAAAAGTCTAGTTAGAAAAAATACCATGTGGAAAAAAAACTATCAATTGTTTTGTTAATTTCGTAATCAGTATTAGTGCTAAAACTATCTGAATGGGGAAAATTGTAGTAAACACTCACTAAACCAATTAAGAGGAGTTTAGGCTTTCAAAATAATGTATATGTATAGAATGTTGTCTCTCGAGACAGACAATAGACCCTTTTAAATAGTTTAGAAAAAAGTTTTAATCCTCTAGCCCAAATCTTAGCTGTGTCTTCGTCCATTCCCCCAGTGGCGGTTCCAGGATTTTTGAAAAGGGGGGTCCTCGGTAGAAAAGGGGGGGGGGTCCAAAACTATAATTTGATGTTTTTTGCCCAAATTTTGCATCAAAATCAAAGAATTTTCCGACGAAAGGGGGGGTTCCAGACCCCTGGATCCACCACTGTCCCCACTAGTGTTAAAAGTTTGAGTACTATGTTCAGCTTTGACATGATCTTTGTTCATAGTTTCAAGCCCCACCTATCAAAGTAGGGGGCAAATAGTGTTCGAGACTTAAGTGTCTGTCTGTCTGTCTGTCTGCCAATATATGTTGCACGATTGGGCATTTAATGTCTTTTAGACATATTCTTGTTTAATTTGCTATCGAAATCTTAGATACTAGTGTTAAACATAAGTAAGAAAAATAACACAATATTCTCCTAAAATTGCTCCTCTTTGTCTTAATTGTACTGAGCTACTGTAAACCAATTAATTTTTGCGGCTACAAACTTTCGCAGTCTCCTTAGAATGAACATTTTCATGGAGATCATCTTTTGCGGTTTCGTAATTCTCCATCATTACAACCTTTTCACTCAGACTGTTTTTCGGCTATAAACTTTCGCGGAATCTTGCGAAAGTTTATAGCACAGGAAAATTAATTGGTTTACAGTATGTGATACCATCATGTTAACACTAAAATATTTCCCCCTTTGTCTTAAACAACAGAATAAAAAAATGCCAGATAGATAGATACTGAAATACTCCAGAACTAAGTAAAATGATCACTAATATTTACATTATAAAACAAAGAATTACATTTCATATTTCTCTGGTGTGTCTTTAACTACAGAAATATTGTCAGATGATCATTAATGTTTATATTATAAAACAAAGAGCCAGTTTGTATAGGATCTAAATTTTATAGAGATAGGATCCTGACAGGAATTTAGAATGAGTCTGTTTTGATTGCATGGTGATGCTATCTGAGGCTGAAGAGATAAATTGATGATAGGAATTAAACTGTAAACATGGGGCTTCTTGTACAATTTGTATGTCTTTAAAGCAGTATTTTGTTTTTGATCTTTCCTATTGTATGCCATCTTGGCTAGCCGAGCGTTAGGGAAGATGATTTTGTGCTGCCATTTTTTTTTTTTTTTTGGGGGGGGGGGGGGGGGTAGGGTATTTCAGGTGCTTGTGACAGAATAACAACTTAAAACAGCATTGTATTAATGATCCCTGAACAACAAGCATTGATTAATCTTTTCAAACACAACCATTATTAGCTCCCTGAAGAAAATTATAAATGTCACTTTTTTATGCTTATCATGGCTGAATGGACCAATGTCAACCCTCAGCTTTTTGCTTTTGGCTTAAAAAGACTAACATATATATGTTCCGGGCCATATGTGTATCTGGACCATATTGGCGGTCTATATATATCAGGAAGCAGCCATATGCAGGACTTATAGTATGTTCAGCTGATCAACTTAAAAAGAAGCAATGCACTGAAAATATGGAAAATTATGATGATGTATAAAGTGATAAAATTATGTCCTAAAATTCTGATATTCTGAAATCCCCCCTTTTAGCATGCTTTAGCATAACTGATTCAGCCAAGCCTATCAATGTATTATGATTGACGCAGCAGAGGAACCAACTGCAGATAAAAAGTCTGTATTGACTAATGAATTTGGTTCTGCTCTTCATGTTTTTATTTAATACTCAATGATTTCCAATAATGATGTAACTTTAGAGGCAAACTGACATTATCTGTGAATGGCTTGAGTTTGTACAGAAGATTATTGTCCAGAAACTGGGAGGCTGTGTTTCTTCTTCTTCTTCCGGGTAAGGAACCGAATTCAGTTTTGAATGTAGGAGGTTCCGCGAAAACTATCGCAATGTCGGACAACACAGAAAGTTTTCTCTGGCTATTTACAGGATAAAACGTTCTCTATATATTACAATTAAAACTATGTTTCTATAAATGGAGAAAAAGTAAGGAAGTTCATATGCCCAATGATGTAATTGTAGAATACTGCCATGTGATTGCAATTGTCAAGTGGATGGATAGCTATAAGATTCTAGTCCAAAAACTGGGAGACATAGATAATATAACTTTTGAAATGCTTTGCAGAGAATGATAGTCAGTGATATTTAAAAGCTCCGGCTAAATAGCGTATAAAAAACAATTAAAAATATATATTTTGCTAATTAATTTTGTCTGATATAATTTTACATTTTTTTTACATTTAACTTTTACACCATTTATAAACAGAGGATCATTAAATTTAGTTTTGTATGCGAAAAAAAATATTTCAAAGAAAAAAAAAACATTTTCATCTAACAACCTCTTTGATAATATATTTATCATCAATTTAAAAACAACATCTCTTAATCCTTATCAAACATATTTCATTACTTCATCAAAGAATATCAATTAATTCTTACCTGTACGATATATTTATATAACACCAATCTAACTTATCCTGCACAACACTAAAGAAAACATTGACTCTCTATCGGAATCATTATTGTATTGTGATTTCCACAGTCATCATCATTTCTTGATTCTGATAGCACAAACTGGTTTACTGAATGCATCATTCAATCAGCTTGGTAACAGTTGGTGAGGCTCTGAAGGGGAAATCATCAGTGATTTAGTCACATTAATGTGAGGTTTTAGAGGGGGGTTCAGTGAGCATTAAAATCTGACACATGCATCATTCAATCAGCTTGGTAACAGTTGGTGAGGCTCTGGAGGGGAGTTCATCAGTGATTTAGTCACATTAATTTGAGGTTTTAGAGTGGGTTCAGTGAGCATTAAAATCTGACATCAGCTTGGTAACAGTTTTGAGGCTCTGGAGGGGAAATCATTAGTGGTTGTCATATTAATATGAGGCTTTAGATGGGCTCCTCAGTGAGCATTATTATCTGACACAACTGGTTTACCCACCCAATGCATCATTCAGTATTATCTAGCTAACAGTTGGTGAGGCTCTGGAGGGGATATCTTTAAAAAAATAATCACATTAATATTGGGGTTGTCAATAATGCTTTAGTTCTGGTAGCGAATTTGCAAGGTAACAGCATGTGATGCTATATTAAGATGGGTGATGCTTGCATCAGTGGTGGATCCAGAAATTATCGAAAGGGGGGGAGGGTCCACATACTGGGTGCTGTGGGTCAAAGGGGGGGGGGGGAGGGGGTTCCAGACCAATTTTGCTGAAAATCTACACAAAAATTTAAAAATTTCGAAGGAAAGGGGGGGGGGGGTTCCGACCCCTGGAACCCCCCCGTGGATGATGGATGAGAGAGAAGATGTAAGAGAAGGACCTTGTTGGACCCTCTGTCTGTTTGTTTGTTCAGTAATTTTGCTACTCCTGAAAGGATTAAGCCTTTCAAGTCTAAAGAACAAGCAAGATAAGCTGTACATGCATCGATTTTCCAAGTCATTCAGTCATATTGGTGCTAAACAATTTGTAAAAAAATATATATAGGCAAGGTGTTTAGTTCAAAATTAAAATACATTTAAGTTAATTCAGTTTATTCAGGATAAAAAGCTGAGTAAATACCAAATCCCTGTTTTCCCAGAGAATTACTGCAAAAATCCCTGTATGTATAAGTCCCAGGTTTTGCAGCTTCATTCGTTTAATCCTGAATTCTCTATGAAAAAGATAAGCCTAATATCTTGCTAAAGGTATAAACAGTTAATTTGGTCATGCACGTGATTCTCCCGCCGGGAGACAAAATCTCCCAACTTTTTTATCCATCTCCCATTCTCCCGACTTTTTAGCTCACCTGACCCGAAGGGTCATGTGAGCTATTGTCATCACTTGGCGTCCGTCGTCCGTCCGTCGTCCGTCCGTCGTCCGTCGTCCGTCGTCCGTAAACTTTTTAAAACGTTAACTCCTCTGACACCATAAGTCCAATTGCAACCAAACTTGGTATGGTTGTTCATTAGCATTCGGTGCTTAGAACTGATGTGGGGATTTTTGATTTCGTCGTAAAACATGGCCGCCATGGCTAAAAATAGAACATAGGGGTAAAATGCAGTTTTTTGCAAATAACTCAAAAACGGCTACAGATATCAAAATTCTGGCATAGGGTAAAAGTGATCAGCACCTCAAGATCTACCTACCCTGAAATTTTGAAGAAAATCCAACAACCCATGTAGGAGTTATTGCCCTTTTTGTGGATTTTTTGCAAATTTTGCACCTGTTTAGCTCAATATCTTGAAAACTATACTAGATACTTGAGAAATTTAAATTGCATATTATTAAGCACATCAAGATGTACAAAATATGTAAACAGGGTCAACGTTGTAGGACCTTTCCTTTTAGGAGTTATTGCCCTTAGAACGTCAAAATTTAGCATTTTAACAGCATTTCCTCATTACATTGAAAACGTTAACTCCTCTGACACTTTAAGTCCAAATGGAACCAAACTTGGTATAGTTGTTTATTAGCATTAGGTGTATAGAACTGATGTGGGGATTTTTGATTGGTCGTAAAACATGGCCGCTGTGGCTAAAAATAGAACATAGAGGTAAATGGCAGTTTTTTGCAAATAACTCTAAAACGGTGGCAGATTTCAAAATTTTGTTTGGGAACAAAAGTGATCTGCACCTGAAGATCTACCAGCTCTGAAATTTTGAAGAAAATCCAACAACCCATGTAAGAGTTATTGTCCTTTTTGTGGATTTTTTGCAAATTTTGCACCTGTTTAACTCAATATCTTGAAAACTATACTAGATATTTGAGAAATTTAAATTGCATATTGTTAAGCACATCAAGATCTACAAAATATGTAATAGGGTCAACGTTGTAGGACCTTTCCTTTTAGGAGTTATTGCCCTTAGAACGTCAAAATTTAGCATTTTAACAGCATTTCCTCATTACATTGAAAACGTTAACTCCTCTGACACTTTTAGTCCAAATGGAACCAAACTTGGCATAGTTGTTTATTAGCATTAGGTAAATTGAACTAATGTGGGGATTATTGATTGGTTGTAAAACATGGCCGCTGTGGCTAAAAATAGAACATTAGTTTAAACTGCATTTTTTTGCTAATAACCCAAAAAGGGTGACAGATTTTTAGATTTTAATTGAGAACAAAAGTGATCAGCACCTTAAGATCCACCATATTGTCAGATGACCCCCTTATTTTTCTTATGACCCTTTCAGCGTCAAATAGATTTTGCCTAATAACCTTTACTTCAGGCACATATGTCAGGTGAGCGATTCAGGCTCCTGGGAGCCTCTTGTTGTGTAATCTCCCGCTTTTTCAAGACTTGATAAAATTTAAGTTTTATAGACATTTTAATTGGTAAATAATAAAAGATTTCCGGTGTTTTAGGGGTTTGTAAATTAGGTAGACGTTAATTTAACAGGTAAAGGTGTTAATTGAAGGTTTATTGTCGTGATTGACCTGATGATTGTATAAACAGTTTGAGATTAATCAGTGAAGCCATGTATATTTGGCACACGCTAGTGCCTTAAATTGACATTGAAATGCAATTTTAATGAGCGTTAAAAATCTCCCGCTTTTTTGTGCAATCTCCAGCCAAAAAAATCAAAATCTCCAGCTTTTTCATGACGGATCCGTCACATGTATGTGCTGTATATGCATATATATTAAGGGGTAACATTTGAATAAATGAAATTTTAAGCTGCATTGAAAACCAAAAGTTATGGAATGAAAAGCGCTCATACCCCAAAAGTTAATTTAAAGACTTTAAAGATTTAATATAAAAATTTGGTTTATATTTATTTGTGCCATGTTTTACTACCCCTTCCACATCTGTGTTAGACATATGCTTAGAGTTCTGATGTTGTCATTGACTTAAATTAAATGATGTTCCAGGTATCTGAGAGATAAGATAAAAGACCTATACATTTCACATACAGCTTAGAATTTTCATCAATTTATAAACCCTGCAATGATTGCTTTAGTGGTTAACCAAAAAGTACCGGTATACATTTGTAGTTTGAGAGAATAATTATACTTAGGTACAAATTTTCATGCTTTTCATGGGCCATTCAATCCATGGAATTTGATTTCCAAGATAAATCAAGGTCAATATTGGTTAAGGTTCTATGAGGAATTTGTTGCAACCATGAATCTAGGAATCTAGGAATCCAGGAATCTACAAGTTTGCATTCTATTTACAATTCCATGAAAATTGATTCCCAGGAATTAAAGTACAGAAGTCCCCCTCTTGAAAGACCACCCTATTTGCAACAGAAAAGTGGTCTTACAAAAGGGGTGGTCTCTCAAAAGGAATTGAACATTTCAAAGAAAAAGTAACTTCCCAATATTGATTGTATACCTTGTGTATTAAGGTAATTGTATGGGTGCAAATTAAATTTATTAATTATTTTAGTTTATAATTTTTGGCTAAGTATTTACTGATATGACTGATAATGAAATTAATAATTAAGAAAAAAAAAACATTTTCTTATCTAGATCTGTTTTATGTACCTCTGTTTGTGTACATGTACATGTATTATGTTATATTACCTGTTTATGTAAAATTTTATTAGTTTGTCATCAGTAGGTGTCATAACTGTTTATTTAGCTAATTGAAGCCATTCAATATCCCCTTTCATAAAAGAAAACAACATGAAGACCTTATTTATATTAATTAACTTACTTTTGTCAACAAACATTTTTTAATCAAAAAGAAGGTTAAAGTGGCTAGAGTCACCTTTGAAAGCTTGGTTTCTTATAGAAATGCAATATCTACGTTTTGAAAATAAAATGTCTTTATTCCTTCTTATATTGTGTCAAAAAATTATAATTATAAAGGGTATTTTTTCTGTAGTATTTAGTATATAAAATATATATAATTTAAAAAAGTGGTCTTTCAAGAGGGGGAAATTGATCATTTTTGACTCAAAAGGGTGGTCTTTGGTCAAGTTAAAGGGGTGGTCTTCCAAATGAGGTACTTTTGTTCACAAATGAGTTAATGCAAGAGAAATGTGGCCTTTGAAAAGGGGTGGTCTTACAAATGAGTGGTCTCTCGTGAGGGGGACTACTGTATTTCACTGTAGTCAGAAATAACAACTTAGAGGGAGGTTTGGTGCCATAAAAGCTTGTTTAACCCACCATTTGATTGAAATGCCTGTACCATTAGTCAGGACCAATGCGATCCACCAATTCTCCGGTATGACTGATTCGTTTTTGTCATTTTCTCTGGACAATGAGATTGATCATTCAAGTTTGGTAGTTTTGATATTACCTTTATTTCCATCACAACAGCAATTTTGAAAAGTATTTTAATATCATTTTGTTCACTTGGCTGGACAGATCTAGCTTGACTGTTATTTATTCTTAAAAGCTTCATGCAGGTATTAAGATGATATCAGTTTGAAAGTTAGAGGGGGTTTTTGAGGAAGAGGTTATTTTGGGTTGAAGTTGTGATCAACATAACAAGTTTCAGCATAATTTGGAAGACTATAGTTATACTGAAACTTTTTATTAGACATATTGACCACCTTCGGGTTGAAGAACATTTTGAACCACACTTGTTTGCTACACTTGAATTTGTAATGACCATGTTATCAACTATGGTCAGCAAAAATTATTGTACTATCCATCAATGCACAATGTCTTTGAAGCAATGACCCTGGTCAACAAGGCATGCATTATATGACATTCCATTACTCTAATTGCTAACCAAAAAAAAAAACCGACAGTCAAACCTGCATATAAATGGCAGCCATGGAATGACAAAATTATGCCCTTTATAAAGGTTAATTTTGGTTGCATCGTATTTCTGAGGTGCCCTTTAAAACTTTGAACATGACCAGTATAAATATATCAAAACCGCAAAAGAAATCAATTAATTTATAACTTCTAATAACAAATCCAGACTAACAGGTTTAAAACATAAAAATCCAAACATACAAAATTCTGGAAAACTAATCCCTAGTTTCTGCTGAAACCATTAGGTAACAGAATAAAATGGTAATTTCTACAGACATTCTATCATTTTCCTTGTCATGTGAGGATTTCTGGCAAAATTGTCTTTGTAATTTCAGGTATTAGATGAAATGAATGATTTTTTGGCAGGAAATTTAGATGTGGAGACAGATAAGTTAGTGAAAAACAGATCTGTAATAAAATAATTGAATAAATTGTGGATTAATTTTCCATTTATTAGAGATTTTTTGTTTATGTCAGTCACTAAGCTTGGTTTTAAGATATGCTAAAAATCAAGTGGTTTGTAGTTCAATATTTAAATCATTCAATAGTTAATATTAATATTCCCTACAGAGTTATTGTTATAATTAATAATTATGGCCTTTAAATAACAGATAATTAGTAATAATTGGCTGGATTTATAAAATCATTATGGTGAATGTCGGGCCAGCGGGCAGCGTTCGGGTGGGGAAAATTTTTCGTAAGTTTTCTCAGCAACCACCAATCACAGCCATCTGATATTTAGTATACATCATCAGGATGGGGTCCCATAACATGGGATTCGATTTCAGCTCTGTCGCTCACCTACTTCCTGTGAATAACAAAACTGTCCATTTTTTACTTTAACAGATTTTTTCCCTTTAGTCAGCCGTTTTGTCACTATATTGCACACCAACTTAATGGTGTCACTTAAACCTTGTGTTATCATTGTCAGACAGGTCACGGTGCTATACAGGCAGGAACTACTTTACTCTTCCGGAGCACCTGAGGTCACTCTCATTACAACTAGAGTTTACATTGTTAATTGATATTCAGTACTTTTTGTGTTTCTGTGTTTTACAGGTTGCTGTGTATTGTCCAATTCTCATTGGTGTTTTTGGTTTTGTCTCTGCCCTTTCAGACTTTGACATTTTTATGCCCCATAGTGGTACCTCTGCCTCTTGACCAGAGAAATATTTTATTACTGTTCAGTTCTTTCTGCTTTACTAGTCTTTTTGACTTTTTTGTCCCAGCAACAACATGTGGGGGCTGTGAGTTGAGTTTTAGTTATGTCCAACTGTCCATCAGTACTACCGTATAGCGAGTTTTATTTTTGCTTTTTGCTTATGTTGACAGACACCACAAATATCCATTTGATGCAAATCAATTATGCAAATTAACACATTCACAATACGCGAAAATTTATTCCGTAAAATTTTTTTCATATACCTTATTACACAAAAACCACATAAAATTTAACCCTGCTATTAATACGGTAATTGTTATCAAGTTTTTCTCAGAAACTTCTTGGAATGATTTGAAATTTGGCAGGATGGCTCATTATCACAATTGTATACATCCTAAGTTACTTAACATTTAGACCTGTCAGATTGCATTTCTTCCTGTTTTTGGACTAGATGGATATGAAAATTAGTATGAAATTTCGTCATGCTTTTTTATCAGAAACCACACAATTATAATGTAAGAATGATTTTAGATTTGGCAGAGTTTTTCAGTACCATGAATTGTAAGTCCTTAGCATCTTTAAGACCTGTGTGAGACCACTACTTGCTGCTTTATGGACTGGATCCATTTATAAAGAAAAAAATAAAAATTCTGTTAAACTGTTTTCTAAGAAACTGTACATGAGAATGATTTGAAATGGGTGGTTCAGTGTTATAAACTATATATGTCCTTTTAGAAGATGTTGTCAGTGAGACTTATACCTACTGATTGAAGCACCTCACTGGCCCATGGACAATTCTATCTTTATTTTGTGTATTCTATGAGGATTCTTTAATATACATGTACATGTATACACAAAATAACGATTCAAAACATCATATGCAAATACATTCACCATGTTTATGTTTGCATGTTACAAAAAAAAACAAAAAACAACAAAAAATAATGTTAATTTCCTATTTTTAATAATAATAGACTGCACAAACAATAAATGCATTTTATATTTAGTAGTAGATCACAATACCTTGTTTATTTGTTGTTTATATGATTGTTTGTGTAAACATGATAAATATCTCATTTATTGAAAACACCAGCATATATTCCCAGGAACTTTTCCTACCCCTTGTCTTGATTGAAGAGAACAGGAATCATTTCTGGCAAATTATTTACCTGAAATAATGATATTATTATGATATAATACTGGTAGAGTTAGCCAAAGGATTTTTTTATTGCTATAAATACAAATTGTTGCATATTTTCTTTTAAGGGTACTTTAAATTAGACAATGTATAGTCTTACTTTAAATTAGACAATGTATAGTCTTACTTTAAATTAGACAATGTATAGTCTTTTATTATGTATAATACGTATATGATGTACTTTTGGTTTGTGGACAAACTTTAATTTTGATCTCATAATTAATTGAAATTTTTGCAACTGATCATGACCCTTTATCATGTTTTATACCCTTTATATTACATGCATGCATTATCCAAGTTTAAAAGTGAGAAAAAATAAAGAAGGAATGTGTCCATGGGACATGGATGCCCTCGCTTTGCTCCAAACAGGAAGTAGAAGTAGACAGACCTGAAAGTCCCTATTAGGACGTACAGTTTGTTATACTGAACCATCCTACCAAGTTTAAAATCATTCCATGATGTACAGTTTCTGAGAAAAGTTTGACAAAAATTTTCAAGTTGATTTTCATAGATTTTTCTATCAGCCTTAAGTCCTAAACAGGAGGTAATTGTCCAACAGATCTGACAGTTGCTTAGGACATACATTTTGTAATACCGAACTATCCTACCAAGTTTCATATCATTCCGATTTATAGTTTCTGAGCAAAGCTTGACGGAAATTTGTATGGACAGACTGACATGAGTAAAACCTAATGCCCTTGATATGTTGTCGCGGGGCATAAAAATGTCCTCTTTCAGTCAGTCATCAAAAAGCTGGAACATAAAGAATCTGTATTTTTCAGTGCATGTGTCATAATCATGCATGGATGCTCTTAGTAAGGCCTAAAACTAAATGTTATTTTCCATAAATCCTTGGAAAAGCATGAAAATAGTGAGTGCTGTTTTCCTATATTTTCCTATATATTCCTATATATATTCCTGTTTTCCTACATGGTCGATTATCCTCGGTGCTGGATTTGGCTTCCTTGTTCGAACGTTTTGGTTTTGAGTACTTTTCATTTTCAAAAGTTTTGGTTTAGGACCTTCCAATGTTTTGATTCAAATGCTACTGATGAGAGGTTACTCCTTGAAATATCGATATATAGCATATCCAAATTAACCGTTTATACCCACATTTTGGTATTTGTAATTTGGAAAGTGTTTTTTGTGCATTAAATTGCATAAATGAAAATAGTACAAATTGGTCTAACTATCTGATATTTATGCAGAAGTCATTAGCTCACCTGGACCGAAGGTCCATGTGAGCTTTTACCATCACTTGGCGTCCGTCGTCGTCGTCGTCGTCATCGTCGTCGTCTGTCGTCTGTTGTCGTCGTCTGTAAACAATTTTTCAAACGTTAACTTGTCCAACACCATTAGTCCAATTGCAACCAAACTTGGTATAGTTGTTTAGTGGCATTATGTGTACAAAACTATCGTTCGGATTTTTGATTCGTAAAAAAACATGGCCGCCATGGCTAAAAATAGAACATAGGGGTCAAATTACAGTTTTTTGCAAATATCTCAAAAACGGTAACAGATATAATCAAAATTCTGGCATAGGGTAAAAGTGATCAGCACCTCAAGATCTACCTGCCCAGAAATTTTCAAAAAGATCCAACAACCGATGTAGGAGTTATTGCCCTTTTTCTGGATTTTTTCAAAATTTTGCACTTATTTAGCCCTATATCTTGAAAACTATACAAGATATTTTAAAAATTCAAATTGCATATGATTAAGCACATCAAGATCTACATTTCATGTAATTAGGTCAAAGCTGTAAAACCATTTCTTTTAGGAGTTATGGCCCTTAAAGCGTCAATATTTATCATTGTTCATTACTTTTCCCCTGACTTGTCTGAAACGGTAAGACCAACTGCATCTTAACATGGCACACTGTTTGATAGCTTATATGCTACAACTCTATCGTTCAGATTTTTGATTCGTAAAAAAACATGGCCAAGATGGCTAAAAATAGAACATAGGGGCAAATTTCATTTTTTTGCTAATAACTCAAAACTGGTTTCAGATATCAAAATTGTGCAGGAATCAAAAGTGATCAGCATATTAAGATCTACCTGTCCTGAAATTTCTGAAAAGATGTGTCTGCTGATGTGGGAGTTATTGTTCTTTTTCCTAATGTTTGCCAAATTTGCACTTATTAAGCCCAATATCTTGAAAACTAACCAAGATATTTCATAAATTTAAATCACATATGGTTAAGCACAATAATATCTACAAATATATGTATCTGTGTAGTTCAGGTGAGCGATTCAGGCTCTTGGGAGCCTCTTGTTTTTTTAAGGTTTCTCAAATTATTCTCCAAATTCTGTAATTTTGGTATACCTTTATTTCCTTTAATTGGTAATTAGTTCAATTAACCTAGTACATGAGTTAATGGTTTTACTGTGTGCTTTCATAAAATAAAAAAAGTTAATATGTATTACAGTTTCCTTTCACCTATAAAACTACCATAAAAATTTTCAATTAATAACTGGCTACACAAAAACTACAGATTGAATTGTCAGTGTTCCATCATTAAATTTCAATTTTAAAACAGACTGGAAATTGATTAAGGCAGCAGGTTTTACAATTTTACCCTATTACTTTTACAGCCTGTAAAACATGGCTCAAAAACCAAGGAGTTCTAATGGATATTTGATTTAGAATTTGAATTTTTGTTTTCTGTGAAAATTTGTCTTTTTAATGTTAAAAATTATTGAAATGGAAAAATCATTGTGTTCTGAACAACATTGATTTTAATGTAGAATTAACTCTTTACTTTTGTTTGATCAATATGTCATTTTTATTTTTGAAAACAGAAATTTGCATAATTGCACTAGCAGGAACTCAATATTTTTTTAAATAAAGTACATGTCAGATGATGTTTTAACCTAGCTTGTCATTCAAGCAGTAGAAAATTGTATAAATGTTTCCTCAAGCAAGTAATTTGTTAATAATGTTTTATCGAAGTTCTATAAACTACAATCAATTGTTTGAGGTCTTTGATTTCCTTAAATGTCTGATTTTTAAAATAATGGACTCAAAACAAGAAAAATGTCAGTATAAGAAAGTTGAACTTTTTTTATAATTTATGAAAGGATTTGGAGTAAAAGGAATATGAGACCAGGGGCCACAACACATATATTAACTCCAAATGCAATTAATTTGTATAAGTTGTATGCTGGCCATTTTAGAAAATTATTCCTCATCAGCAGCACTTGAACCCAAACAAAGGAAATCCACAATTTAAAAGATGTTCAAAATGCATTAAACCTAACAAAATCCAAATATATATAGCTAAGGGCAATCTACAATGGAGGGTTTTAAACCTTATGCCTCCTTGAGAACTAATGTCAGGAGGGCATTTAGTTTGCTCATGTCTGTCTGTTTGTAGATAAAACTGTTCAAATTTTTTTCAAGCTCTTTCCAGAAACTGTGGGTGGTGAATTTATCTCTGGATTTATAAGTGATTCTCCAATTGCCTAAAACACTGAAATATATTCAAAACCGTGAAACTGCAAGGCCATGTATTTTGCTAAAATTTACAACCTCGTTTTTTCTATGACATTTAATGCAGGAGAAAATTCCAGTTTTATGTACTTAAGGTGGGACGATACCAAATGATATATATCCAGATTTTAATGAAAATTGGTAGACATATAGTTCTTATTGATATACATCAATATATGAAATAAAAAATGGGGGTCACGGACCTCGTTTTTCAAATAAATGCATTTGAAAACTGCATTTTTTGCGGGGAAATTTAAGCAAAGACATATAGGGAAAAAAGAGTTTCAACACCATTTATTTTTACTTTTTATACACAAAAATGGACTAACGATATCCAAATTTTGACCAAAAACTAATATAATATTCCTTAGAAAATATGCAATGCATTGATGTGAAATAAAGGATGTGTCACGGACTTCATTTTTAAGGTACGGACTCGAGAACATTGCATATACGTAAAAACCGCAATAGAATCTAACTAAAATTGACATTGCTTTTGATGACGTTCAGACGGATTTTTCAGTGTACAGGTAAATTTTATCGGTAACGTCGTTTTTAACGTAACGTCCCACCTTAAGGCTAAACATCATGTTCTATAACCCTGAGACTTTTCATTTTTGTTTTTCACTTGAAAGATCCATTTCTATGTTCAAGAAGTATCTTTCACTGACGCTGACCCCTGCGATCAACGATCCTACTTTCATTTAATGTCTCTGAATTCATAAAATAGAAAAATCAAAATTAATTTTTTTAAAGCTTGAACACATGTTTTATACACCCTCAATTCATTTTTTATATCATTTGAGAGATCCATGTTTTTATTGAGTATCTTTCATTGACTCTCCTTTGCGATCAATGATCTTTTTCTTCTTCAGCAGATTACATAATACAATAACACACATTATAGAGGTTATTACATGTCAAGGATAAACACGATTTATTACCGTTATATCTTCATTGTTATGTTAATCGGGGATTTCTTGGCTGGGAGCTATTTTGTCAAAGAAACAGTATTAATTTGGAGAAGTTTTGGAATTGAACAGAATGGAAGCTTCAATCCATAGTAATGTTAATGGTATTTTTGGAGAGAAATAATTTTGGGGTAAATAGAACTGATGTCACCTTTCTCCATTGTTGAGTTAACATTAAAGATAAACCTTTTGGAGGATGTTGAAAGGGGGGGGGGGGGGGGGGTAATAGAACTGATGTTTGTCCATTGCAGTAAAATCTTGTGAATTTCCAGAGTTTGTCCATAATGTACTATATGCTATAAATCCTGGATTATTTCGCAAGGACTTTAACTAAATTATGTTAGAGTTCAATCTAACATTTTGAGAATTTTTGGGGATAGCAGAATTGTTTTTGTCCAATGTAATGTTAATCCTGGATCCTTTAACTTAAAAGGCTGCTACTGGTATGTTTATGTTGAAGAAAATCAGTTAAATGAAGATTTGGGGGTAATCAAAATAAAATGAATGCAGCTATCTGAAGTTTTTAAGTACACAAGCTAAATTATGCAATTAATTTCTTGATAAAACATCTAAAATATTCATGTGAAGAGTTCCTGCTTTCCAAAAAGTATAAAGGTATCTAAAAGGGACAATCAAAAATGTTGAAATATAGTTCTTGCTCATTTTGTGCAGCTCGATGAGAACATTGATTAAATTTGTAACAGACCCAGCTATTTAGTACTGTAATGTTAAGTTTTCGTGAGGCACTTATTGCCATCCATGATAATATTAAGAATTTAGAGAAGTATAAATTTTATATCAATTTCATTTAATTAGTAACATTTGAAACCTGCAAAATTAAAATCAAACAAAACTAATCTGTTTGAGGAAACCACAAAAATTTGTTCACATGTCAAGAAAAATTTTCTCTACAGTGTATTGTTTTGGGTAGTTCTTTTATTTAACATTGAGACTGTACTGTACTTAATTCAAGTACTAGTGACTGTCTCGTAGTGGCCTTCAAAGTATTAGCCACATTGATCTTGCCATCAACAAACAGAAAAGACAAGATCCATTTTTCTGATGAAGAAGATTCGCATCGTCTTTACTTGATCATGTTTTATTCATATGTGATATTCTTACTGAATAATAAAGACAAATAAATTCAAACATATGTCTTATCCATAAGGCCAATATGAAAAATATCATAGATTCTCAACTCCCTTCTGTCCTATTTTTATTTCTAAAAAAAAATAATGTTGATTATTTGGCAAACTTATAAATAGACGATGTGGAATAAGTGTACGCGACACAACCAAGTTCATTTGTAATATATTTCCTTTAAAATTTTATCAGAACATCTCATCAAAATGGATGAAAATAAAAATAAATAAAAATCAGCTACTTTGACACCCCCATATTTTCAAGAAATCTGCATGAGAATCTACTGAAAGCCTTATTCATAATGTAAACATATACTTTTTGTCATCTTTAAGGTTTTTCCACTGATCAGGCCATATGTTCAATGATTCAAGATGACATCTTAAAACATTTGTGATATAAACAAGAAAATAGAACTAAGGAGGATTTCATTCATGAAAATCTTGTTTTGGGAAGCCGATAAGGTTCAGATCTTAAAAATCGTGATCTTTCTGAGTGTAGAGATAGGAGATTGTATGGAGCATCTGTTTTAATGATAAATTTACAAAATGATAATTTTTCTTTGTATTTACTACATACTTTCTTACAAACTTTGAACCATGTTAGCAAATCTTGAATAATACTAGCTGTCAAACTAAGACCCATTGCGCTGTGAAGTGATCCTTTCAGGCGCAGATCCAGAATTTTCGATTAGAGGGGGCGCTGGGTATTATATATTTGCCTATAATTTGGCCTATATTGATTGATTTCATGGTAAAAAATCTAATTTTTCACATTTTAGGGGGGCGGGCGCATGCTGGGACTGCACCCCCATCTGAATCTGCGCCTGCCTTTCTTTCCACATTGGACATAAAAACTTAGATTTTGAAAGCATTTAGCCACTGATCAAGACATGCCAATTTAAATTGGCTATGTACGCAACATACCGGTATATCTAATCATCCCTTTCTCCATTCAAATAATGATCTTACAAACCATTAAAACAATTAATGTATAGAAAAAAAAAACAACCAAAATCAGATCGTGAACCATACAAGATACCACATAGGACAATAGAAACATGGCTCCAATCGTCTCCGATTTTATCTCTGACTAAACTTGATTGAGGTCGACAGTGATGTTCGTCAATTGTAATCAACTTTTCTAAACTCACTTTAAATGTAAATCAGGAACATCGTTCACGATGCACTATCACTGCACACAATAATTGTACGTATCATCCGAGCATTAAATAAACTCATCTTCCATCATTATTGAATGGAAATTTCTATCGAAAGTAATGTCACTGGATGAAAGAATTTGACCTTGTTACATAATGTACTTTAATAAAATGTAGCAATATACATTTGGAAAATTGAATCAGCCAAAATGCAAAAGGGATTGATTTTAATGTACAATATATATGTAACTTGAAGATATTGAAATTTATACAGAGGCAGGTCCCTGATATTGTTTTGGTCGTGTTGTAAGAAATAGATAATTTAATCCTGTCGGTATAAGTTTAATTGAATTGTCATAAAGTTTTGTATAGAACATGATATAATAAAAGTCAAATATTTTCAAAGCAGTGACATATTAAAAGAAACAATTGTTATAATGATTATTGAGAATTGAAATTTTGTCTTTGCCTTTTTGAATTTACAACATTTGATTGTGTTTTTGGTACATCTAATGCTTCATTCTTTCTTTCTTTTCAGATTTTGTCCCTCCATTGAATCTAAAGTGATAAGATTTAAAGGCAGATCTCATCAGATATGGCTTGAACCTGAAGGTCAGTAGACATATTCTTTAAGTTTGTCACTGCTCGATACTGGTATGTATATTTGTCTGTCTGTTAATGCATACAAAAATATCCATTCTGACAGTTTGTTTCTCATAAACTTGTACATGAGAACAAATTGAACTTTCTCAAGGTATAGAAATGATTTTTGGGGTCATTGGGTCAAAGGTCAAAGTCACAAGTTTTGCCAAGTTGGGGACCTTGAACTTTGCTCTTGTATGGCTAAGGCATGAGACCAACATGATCAATAGGGTATAAAGTTAAATAATTACTGCTGTTCTTAAAATGTTTTGGTCTCAAGGACCATCAATAAACATCTGCTGATATATTCACCCTGCCAAACCATCAGATTTTTACCAAAGATCTATTGTATTTTAGATATGCAATTTCAGTAATTGACTTTCAAATTTATGGCCACGTTTTGCATGATGTGAAGTAAAGAAGATTGCATGAATAGTAAAAACCGATTCTGAACATGTGATTTTTGTACTTTATTGGTCTCCGTAGACTAGGCATATATTCGTTGTTGTTTTAACTTCTTTTGGTTCAATTAACTGATTTCTAGTGACTGCAATGTTCTGGTGCAGATATTGGTTTGTTTAAGGATGGGTTAAGATTATATTTGTCTATGAACAGCCTTCTTGCCTTGCCATTTTAGGGGTTATCCAATAATTATTTTTGTCTATCAATATAAAGAACAGTGTTTGTAAAAAATCACTTCCTTGTTTTTTTGTGTTTTTTTTTTCATGATAGAAAATAAAGAGATGTGGAATAAGTGTATGCGACACAGCCCAAAATTAAGCGGCAATTTAGAAAAACCACAATGGACAACTGCCGGCAGCCTTCAACGACATGCAACCTTAAAGTAATGTTTTGGACAGAAATGCAGTAAAGTCTGTCTAAATGTAAGAAGCAAAGAGTAACCATTGAATGGGATGTTCAAATGTCAAAGTCCTATAAAAAGGCAAAGACAAAATCAGTAATCACAAATGAGAAAAGCATGAAAAGACACAAAGCCACTGAAAAGCAAATAACTTTGCAAACTCAGGTTGTTATGAGAGTGAACTCAGGTGCTCCAGAAGGATCATTTGCACCCTGAATTATACAAAATTCTTTCTAACCTAAACCAATTGTTTAGTCCACCATTGAGTTGCTGTACATTTTAAAGACATATGCTGAATACTATATATTTGTAGGCTTAGACTCTGATGTGATCTACCCCAATGGTATATCTTGTACAATGCCAGAGGAACATCAAGTCAGACTGATACAATGTATACCAGGTTTGGAGAAAGCTAGACTTATTGTACCAGGTATATTATTCTGACTTTCAATTTGGCATAAAGAAGTACATGTTTTGGACAGAATGATTTTTATTCCCCTTGCCCTCTTGGGTTAAATTTATATAGGATGTCAGTTTGTCCAAATGTCTCATATAAGCACAAACTGTTCCACGGGTTTAAAAAGTATTTTAGCATATAAAGAATTAAAGAAGAAATCTCATTGCTTCCTGATATAAAGGGGAAATAATATTGGCACAAGCTCCTGTTACGTCCAATTACGTAACTTTAAGGCAAAAATTTATCTATGCTCCTGTTACGTTCCTTCCGAGACACAATAAATTCTGGACCCATCACGGATGGGGGGAACGAATCAAATACGAATATATTATCAACGTAAGCGTAGAATTTAAACACTTCACATGCTAAAGTTACGTAAGAAAAATAATATATTACAAGATTATGTAAAATTTTGGGGTTTTTTTTGTTAAAAACTCTTATTGTATTTTTTAGATTGTAAATTATATGATTATTGTTTTTATTGTTAAAATACTGAACATAATAAATATTCGTTCACTTATTGAGATCGAAGTCTGTATGCACAAGGCCTTTGCACTCTATCCTTGAGGTTGGCTGAGTAAAAATCTAGCTCAGTGAGCGCTCTCTGTTTATTCTAAATTAAATGTAGAAATGGGTGATCAATCACCCATTTTTGAAGTTGGAAAACTTTATAGAAAATATGCCGATCTCGAAAATGATATTGATACGTACCAAAAACAAATTTTGTACAACTGTAAGCGCAGTTCTAGAAAATTGTCAAATGGAATAAAAATTAGAGGGAGAGAAGTAGATGCGGAGACAATAAGTAATGTTGTGTACAAAGAAATTCATTTCACTTGCATTCATGGAGGCAGGAACTTCTATTCAAAACATTTCGCAAAGAAGAGAACAGGCATAGTTCGACTGTTCCTGTTGTAAAACAGACTTTCATGCCTTTGACTGTATTGCGTGTGACGTTTGCTAAACTGGTATCACCTTAAATGTGTTGCTTTGAAAACGTTCCCGCAAAAAGGCATATTGGACATGCAGAGCATGCTATAAGAACTGACTTATTGCGTACTTAATTTATTCAAAATTAATAACTTGATGGAATCTTAAAATGCTATATACTGTTGTTTGATTGTGTTTTGATAAGGTATAATATTGATATTTATTATTATTATTATTTACAATATAACGGTGTATATTCATAATTAAAAATACTTACCCTAAACTTTATTAAAAAAAAATTTCACGTAACTTTAAGGTTTAAATTCTACAGTTACGTTGATGAATCCGTATTTGATTCGTTCCCCCCATTCGTAATGGGTCCGGAATTTATTATGTTCCGGAAGGAACGTAACAGGAGCATAGATTAATTTTCGCCCTTAAAATTACGTAATTAGACGTAACAGGAGCTTGTGCCAATAATATTTGACTTTAGCTTTCCTCTATTAATAAGAAGATAGAATCTTTTATATGAGCACTTCATCCCCGGCCACCGATGGTGTTAAGTATATAGGATCGTGGTGATATGTAGTTTTTATACCCCGCCACACGAAGTGGTGACGTATTATATTATACCCTCACTTTCTGTCAGTGTCTGTCTGTCCGTCCCCGAAGGTTTCCGACCAATTACTTGAAAACACATCAAGGGATTTGCATGATATTTTGCAGAGCTGTTTAGTACAGTTAAATACAGCTCAAGATCAATTTCCAGCATGATCTGAAAAATAGTTTTTGAGATTGGCCACTTTGAAAAATCAAATTTTATTATATCGTGATGGGATATCATTTAATGTCCCATTATATGCCCTATTTTTTTTATTTTTGACTTTGCCTTTTAAACCACAAGACTTAATAGTATAAGATTATGTAAAAAAAAAAAGACATCATTTATTCAAATTATCAAGAGTTTCAGCATAAAGAGTCTTGTATTTAGGTCAAATTAAAAAAACTCTTAACCACATCTTAGAAATGTTCTTTTTGTTATTAAGAGTACATCTATTTCTGGTTTAAATATCCTCTCAGGGTACACTGACACAATTCATAAATGTTATGATAGATTTTGAAAAACAATATCTCACATTATCTGATATAAAAACTGATCTTATTCTGCTGAACAGTTCACATGTCAATCAAGCTGTTGATTTCTGTGTTAATTTTATTCATATCTTTTGTATTATGGCTCTTAAATGGGCCAATTGCATAACCGCGAGCAGTGCCAAATGGCCTCGTTGAAGGCTGCTGGCGGTTGTCCATTGTGGTTTTTTGTCTCGCCTGCGAAGCAGAGCGGGACATAGGTGTTACTTTACCGGCGGCGGCGGCGACGACGGCGGCGACGGCGGCGTTAACTTTTTGGAAAAGTTTTATGAGCACCTCCATATCTCAAGAACTATAGGTCCTGGGTTGATGAAACTTGGTATGCATATGCCCCAGTAGTAGCTTAGCACAGTTGCATCCCCATCTTTTGACCTTGACCTTGATTTTCCGGTTGAATGACTTTGACAATTTTCAATACATATAATAGCAATGAAAAAGTTTTGCGAGCACCTCCATATCTCAAGAACTATAGGTCCTAGGTTGATGAAACTTGGTATGCATATGCCCCAGTAGTAGCTTAGCTCAGTTGCATCCCCATCTTTTGACATTGACCTTGATTTTCCGGTTGAGTGACTTTGACAATTTTCAATACATATAGCAATGGAAAAGTTTTGCGAGCACCTCCATATCTCAAGAACTATAGATCCTAGGTTGATGAAACTTGGTATGCATATGCCCCAGTAGTAGCTTACCACAGTTGCATCCCCATCTTTTGACCTTGGCCTTGATTTTTTGGTTGAGTGACTTTGACAATTTTCAATACATATAATAGCAATTGAAAAGTTTTGCGAGCACATCCATATCTCAAGAACTATAGGTCCTAGGTTGATAAAACTTGGTATACATATGCCCCAGTAGTAGCTTAGCACAGTTGCATCCCCATCTTTTGACCTTGACCTTGATTTTCCGGTTGAGTGACTTTGATTATTTTTATTGCGTATATTTGCAATGTTTAAGTTCTATAAACATCTTTTGATCTCAGGAACTGAAAATCCATGTAAATTCAAAATATAGTAGAAGTAAGAAAGAATAATTGTTTCTGATGGTGCCGGCAGGCGAGACATACTTTAGTGTTAACTCTTGTCTAAATTGCCGTTTAATTGTGGGCTGTGTCGTGTACACTTATTCCACATCTCTTTATTTTCTATCTTAAATGTCAGAGTGTTCAAAAATATGTAATGAAATAACAACATTATCAGGAGTTATTGCCCTTTGATTAGGAAATATGAAATTGAATATTTTGTATGATATTAAAGCTTTAAGGTAGTAATGCCCTATAGTTTTTTGAACTCCAAAGTAAGCTTTGGACAAAATGTCTTTGGGGAATGTGATTGAAACCAAATAACTTAATTTTAGAAGGCACAACAAGGCCGCCAGAAGGGGGGCTGTGTTTGGTACAATTTCCCCCTTTCACAAAAAATCTAATTGAAAAACATCCTATGAATGCACCAAATCCCACCAAATTAGGTCAAATTTCAGAAAAAAATTTCCACCTGGGATAAGTACCCCTCCAAGACCTTCCCCGCTACCCCTTGCCAGAAAACTAACAATGGCCCTACACAATAGAAAATAATGATATGTGGAATAAGTGTACGTGACACAGCCTACAATCAAGCGGCAATTCAGGTCAGATAGACACACACAGAAAAAAATTCAATTGCATTGTGATATCATTAAAATAAAGGAAAATTATTTGATTTCTCAATGTGAAATCCAAAATGGGACAGCAAAGTCTTCTTTGATTGCTTGTTGCTTTACAATTTCCTTGATATTTAAGCTAAGTTTATGTTTGCAGGTTATGGTGTGGAATATGACTTCATGGACCCCAGACAGCTAAGACCTACACTAGAGACACTCAGAATTCAGAATTTATACTTTGCTGGACAAATCAATGGGACAACAGGCTACGAGGAAGCTGCAGCCCAGGTATGTTTACATCTGCCTCCTCTATACCACCGTCCCGAACGCTTTGTTTACAACAGTCCTGAACACTTTGTTTACACAGGGTTGCCACACATCCTTGAAACCTGTAAAAACCCTTGAATTTAATTTGTCAGTTCAAGGTCCTGGAAAAGACCTTGAATTTAGAAAAAAATGAAAATATCCTTGAAAACCCTGGAATTTTGTAGTTCCATAATCAAAGATTCATGATTGAACTGTTTCACAGAAAATTTCATGGAGGGACTGAAATTTTGTTGACTATTTTCATCCTTGAAAAGGACTTAAATACCCTTGAAAAGTCCTTGAATTCTGCTTCAACAAAATAGTGGCAACCCTGTTTACAGCAATTCGGAATTTTGCAGAACATTTTACTTGGCTATAGTGCTTAACTATTCATGCAATAGCAGTATATAGCCATGGTTTATGGCACAACATAAACAAAAATGCTGCAATGGAATAAAAGCTATGAGCTTTCATGTAAGCCAATGGTCATGTATGCTGGAGTAAAAAAAAGGGAACAAAGGATTCAGAGCAAATTTACAGAATCACCCTCCTTTGGACTTTAAGCAATGATCAGGAATTAGACATAGACAAAGTTTTCTTTGTCCAACTTTTTCATCAAAAACATTTGATTGTGTTTAACAGGCCTTAACATGGTATTTGATGTCGCCTTACATTCCAGAGCATATAATGGGCAGTAATCAATCAATCATTGTGGTATTTGACACAACTCCCCCTTATTGAGTAACTTTTAAACATTAAAAAGAAGACTTAAATAACTTTTAATGTAATGAAAGTATGTCCTAAGAAGGAGAGGTACCAATGGGGTATCCGAATGTCAAAAGTCCAAAAGGCAGAGACAAAACCAGTAAATACAAACAAGAATGGGACAAAAACAGACAATATGTAAAACATTGAAACACAAAATAACTGAATATCAATCAACAATGCGAACTCCAATCAAAACAAGTAAACTCAGGTGCTCCGGAAGAGTAAGTGGATCCTTTGAACTTATATGAATAAAACATTCCACTTGTTGGTTGGGTGTATGCACAATTTTACATCCTTTATAAATCACTGTCCTTGTTCATACCATTGAAAGACCTCTTCCACCTATTGATCTATACTTATTGTAAACCATTTAATGTGTGGTCAGTGTAATCTAAGTATTGCTGATAATTCCTAGTGATGAATGGTTTGTTTTGAATGATCAGATTAGCACATCAGACGTAAAACATATGGCCACCAATTATAGGTTAATCACAATTGGGTGATCAAATAATCTTGTCTCCCAAGCCTTTTTACAAGGCTGGCCAGATCACAACAAGTGAAAAATATAGGTTATACATTGTATAATTGTTAATGTTAGTTGTTAGGCTGGAGAATTATTTTTTGTAACAGATTTCTCAGCAGGTATAAATCAATCACAGTCTCTTGATTTTTGGTTAACAGTATCAGCATGGGTCTCATACTGTGTAATTTAATGTATGGTCTGTACCTTACCTTCTTCTTGTTTAAGGAAATATCAAGAATAATTTTCTTATTCACTGATAAACCAGTAGTCCTTTTGTATAAAAAAAATATTTACTACAAATTGCCCCTATTTGGCATCAGTGAACATTAGCCAAGCTTTATTATAAACTATAGCAGAGGTTCATTCATTCATTAAGTATAATAGCTGTTTGATAAATTAAAAGTTTAAACTTAATGTTTATTCGTCTAAGATTAAGAATAGTCTGACCAATGTTTGTACAATATGACCCCGTTTACACTTGTGGAAATAAAGATCGATCTATAATTGAATCGATTCAAAGAAGATCGATCTTTTTAAGACTACCCCTTGAGGTAGTCTTTTTTAGTTCGATTGAAGATCAATCTAAGTCGTTTACACTGACAAAAAGATCGATCTTTTTTGCATCGATTAAAATAGATCGATCTTTCCGTCTAGTGAAAACGGGGTCTATTTTAATGACTAAGGGCTAAGTTCATGTAAATTCAAGAAAAAAGTCTGCCTATTCATTTTTTTTTACCTTTGAAAAATATATGCTTATGGTGCATATCCATCTTCCATGCCTCAAGTTGTTGATGACCACCAGGCAACCAAAAATAATCTGACTCTTATACTAAAACATATTGCTAGCAAGGTTAAACAATTATTTATTTAGTCACCCAAGGTGATATCTCATTAATGATCAGAAGGTTTTCAATGCAAAAGATAAGATTGCCACTTGTGTCTGCTATCAGTAGCTGGCTGTGGGGAATAAAAATATATTGATAGCTGATGATCATAATGGTTGATATGATAAGGGCCTGTCCCTTGTTGTAGGTTTGATCAGTCTTGTCAGTTGTGCCTTCTTGTATTTTGAAAGTGCCTTTTAACTTTTACATGTTGTAGTTAAGACCCCGTTTACACTAGACGGAAAGAGTAATCTTTTTTGAATTGATGCAAAAAAAATTGATCTTTTTGTCAGTGTAAACGACTTAGATCGATCTTTTTTAAATCGATTCAATTTTAGATTGATCTTTATTTTTACAAGTGTAAATGGGGTCTAAGTGTCCATCTGTTTAGAAGAATTCTCAGTTATTTTGATAGTTCTTCAAATGATTTGGTATTGTATGTAAAAAACAGTTAAGCATCAAAACATTTGGTATTAATGTCAAATCTGAAGGTTTTTTTCAGTTCATATGTCATGTGTCCTTTGCATTTTTCCTTTGCAACTTGGGGCGAGACATCCAATCATAGAGTTTAGTGACAAGGGCTATTAGTAAAATGAGGCGACAACTAAATTATAATTGTCTACTTTGTGTTTTACCCTGTAGACCCTCAACCACAATTCAATAATCATTATATGTTTTACCATTAGTATCAATCAGGACCCAACCACATCTTTTATTGTCTGATTAATCATGTACAGGGAGATCTACAGGTCAGGCTATAGGAAATTAATTGGAGAGAAAGAAATGGTGACTGTTCAGGCTATAAATTATAGTCCAGGTTTGATTGACATGATTAGGGATAAAAAGATAGTTGCTAAAATATTATGGTTCACAACCATGTTGCGTTGTGTGTTACTACTGGTCTCTAAGAACTCAATTGAAGAGGGAGGTTTGGCACGCCATAAAACCTGGTTTAACACACCAATTCTGTTGAAATTCCTGTACCAAGTCAGGACCATTGCGATCAATAACTATTCTGTTGTGTCTTCCATGTTTTGTCTTTTCTCTCGGACATTGAGATTGATTCTCCAAGTTTGGCAATTTTGTTATTACTTTTATTTCCTGATCATAATGGTCAAGGTTATAAGCACATGATAATACATGTCAGTATTTAAATGTTAAACTTTATATGTCTTCTTGTAAATAAAAAAAAATTAAAAAAACTCTCTTTGGAAACTGGATCCAGAGTTTAAGAGGTCATGGTATGAACAATTGATCTGATTGAGATAAAGCAGGCTAAGGATAAAAAACAACTGTTATAGCTATAAATTAAAGTCAAGTCCTTGATTGAGCATCATGCAGTGGTTAGGATAAAACTTTTGAGAATGTGTCTTTATTTCCACTTCTTTCAAAATTTCAATGGGACATTCTTTTATATTTTTTTTCTGAAAAATCATGATGAAGTTAAATAGTAATATCTCAGTCACTCACTACTGAAAAGTTGATTATTATCAGGGGCAGATCCAGGGGACAGAAAATTTGGATAGATTCAAAGGAAAGCACAGAAGCATGACCATAGTTCCCCCTAAGCCACACAGTGCCCCCCACCCCTTTTTGAAAGGACAAGATAGGATAAGAAGACGATTTTGGCCCCCTAAATTGCTCAAATTTTCCAAAATCGGAATATTGAATTATAACGGTGTGATTTTGTGATTCAGAAGTTGTATTTTTTGGAACAAGCACAATTTTATTGAAAATTTGACATTTGGCGTAATTACACATGTGCACAAAATGATATAACTATGAAATGTAGCAAAATTTGCTTAAAATTGTTAAGATGACAATGGTTTTTGTGAAATTTAAATATGAGCGGACCTGAGGCCCACAAAGATTATTTCTGGAAATATTAGTTTTTGTATGCCAATTCCATAGTTAGAATATTTTTGTGGGCTGCTTGTCCGCTCATAGTTATTTGAGCCAAAAACATACAAAACTTTACAAAATTTCGAGTATTTGTGAGAAAAAGTCACTTTTTCGTCAAGTTTGATCGAATGCTAAAATCAGATTGGATCTATAATTTGTTTAAAACATTCAAATTTATCAACTTTCATTACTTAATATCATATAAATCAATTTTTGGGCATAAAATTTCACTTTTGAAAAAGGGTCCAAAAACAGCCCTTATCATACCTTGTCCTTTCTGAGTCCGCTACTGAATTTCAGAGGTCACAAATAGGCTTTAATAGTGACAAAATTTGTAGGCAAATTTTAATGTACCGGTAAAAGAAGTAATACATGTATACAGTCTTGTCTATAAAAGGCAGCCATAGGACAACAACATCATGCCCTTAATAAGCAGGTGTCCTTTATATAAAGGTTCATTTTGGTTGTATTGTTCATAACAGGGATAATTTTCGAAGTGCCCTTGATAGGCAGTTATTTGCTATATGCAGGTGCCCGTTAAGGCAGGTTTGACTGTATTTCTACTACTTATACATCACATGAGTGTCTTTCAGATATCCCAATATTAAGCATATGCTGGAGTCAATGCAAATTATAAAAGTTATTATTTTGTATAATTTAACATTTTACATACATTTGATCCCTTTTCTGTCCCCAGGGCTTGGTAGCAGGCATCAATGCAGCATTGATGGTTCAGAACAAACCTCCCATGACCATTGACAGAACAGAGGGATATATAGGTGTCCTAATTGATGACCTTACAACCCAGGGAACGAATGAACCTTACAGGATGTTTACAAGTAGGGCAGAGTTCAGGCTGTCACTCAGGCCAGATAATGCTGATAGAAGGCTGACTGAAAAGGGTTTGTTGTATTAGTTATTTGTCACTCATGGTCCAAAGGAACATGTAGAACCAAAGGGATTCATATGTTCCTTCCCTCAGAGTTCAAAACCCCCTTTTCCTCTGAAAATTTGTTCTTCTTGTTTTTATTTCTGGCAAAACCGATCTAGATAAATACTGTAGCCGCTGTAATAAAGTGGTCTGTTAAAGGTTAAAAATGCAAACATTATATGAAAAACAAATCACCAAAAAAAAACACGGCCATTCAAATTAATACATGATAAGAAAGATAACTCAAGTTTATATTAATAAGAGGATAGCACATTTTTTTTTGCAATTCATTGTCTTTTAATAATATTGTTTTCTTCCACTTTTGAAATAATAAACTTTGAAGCATAGGTGGGGCATTTTCATCATAAAAGAAATATGCTTAAACCAGTTCTAGAGGTTGCTTTATAATTTCGATGAGTTGTAAGCATATTCTCCATGTTGTAGGCCAGCCTGTTACTTTTAAATTCGTTCATAACACTAATAAATTGATGTTCCTTTGTTTTGATTCATTTTAATTCAGAATGAAATTCTTTGCCATGTACCATATATAGTGGGTAACAAATTTTAGCAAGTTGCAAGTTTGGCAATTTGTATTCTAAAAGGGGGTATTTAATTCTAGCTGAGTCTTAATTTTTCAGGTTTTCAGAATCTAGAGAGAGTAACATAAATAGTATTTGAAATTTAACAATCTTCAATTTTAGCAATTCCAACCCTAACAAATAAAGTGAAAATTAGAACCTTGCGAAAATTTTCCACTTTATGGTATATATGTTTCTTATCCCTTTTTCAGGTTACCAAACAGGTTGTGTAAGTGAGGAGAGATATGACAGATACAAGACTAAGGAGAGAGAGCTGCTGGATGGTATAGAACTGTTAAAATCTGTTCAGTTCCCTGTAAGCAAGTGGAGACAGATGTTAAAACTAGAGCCTAATAAAAATGCTAAAATAAAAAGGTACTGAGCACAATAAAAATCAAAATGATAGCCATTATGTCTTGCAAAATAGGTCAACAAAATTGACATAATTCATCAATAAAAAATCTGTGGAATTCCTTGTCAGAACCTAATAAAATTGCTAAAAACTTGAAGTAATGAATGGAATATGAAACTTTATTAGTCTTTTTTCAATAAACAATTGTTATTTCTTTCATATGTAGTAAATAATTTACCACACAACAAAAAGAATTAAAAAATGTGTTTAACCATATCAGTCGGTATAAAAGCTCTTCAGAGCTTATGTTTTCTGATTGTATGTATGTACACAACCCAACTATAAATAAAGTTTACTTTACTTTACTTTACTTTACTTTTTCATAAATCATCTCAAATTTGAGATTTCCTCAAATCCTTCCTCAACTCAAATATTGACCAATGAAATTGCAAGAAATCACAGTTGAGGAAGGATTTGAGGAAATCTCAAATTTGAGATGTATTATGAAACTGGGGTCAGACCTATCATAATTATGTGACTGCTTTTAAAAGCAGACGTGGAATAATGACTGCTTTTCAAGTTAACTTGGAACCAGTCACTTGTCTGCTCAAAGCAGTCGCATGACCAGTCACAAGTGAACTTGAAGTTAACTTGATGTCTGCTTCTCAAGTTAACTTACCGTACAGGTTATGTGTGCACCCATCTGTAGGTCTGTGTGAATAATTTGTGAGGTAATAACAAGATTACCAAACAGGAATTATCAATCTAAAATGCCCCCCAAAAATAAACAAATAAATAAGACAGTTATATTAAACACAAAAATTGAAGGCTGCAATAATCAAATGTAATTTTGTTGCATTCAAATTTGGAGTAAATTTTGATATTTTGTCCATTTTAGTGCCTATGATCTGATTCAAGGAGAACACTACCCATTAGAGGCTCTAGTAGACTGTTGTCCTGAACAACTTGGAAAGTTAAAGGAGAATAAGTCTCTACTCAGGAGGATTAACATAGAAGGTAGGGGGAGCAATGGGTACAAACTGTGCTCCTTAAAGGTGGCTACCAATATAGAAACATTAAAGACAGACAGTCAGGCAGACATATTTTATTATAGTTTTAGAAGCCTACATAAAGATAAAAACACAATAAATTTACTAATATCAGACAAAGTTGACTTACGAGACGCTCATATAAGTGCAAATAATACAATTAAAACACAAGTTTATTATATTTCAAATGGAAACTTATACAATTAAAACAATGTTTTCCTTTGGACTTTGATAGGGGAAAATATTTCCCAAAATTTTACAAATGAATGTCTCTTCAACCATGTATTTTGAAAGACAACAAATTCTAACACTGTCTATGCAAATGGATTTTTTCATTTTAAGTTAAAAGAGAGATAACTCATGTCTGTAGTCAAGTTTTCTTTGATTGTCAATATTTAAAAGTGGGTAACATTTTATTTTTGAGCTTGATTATAAGATTTTTATATCCCTGCTTCAAAGAAGAGGGGGTATACTGTTTTACACTTGTCTGTTTGTTTGTCTGTCCATCCGTTACAAAAGTTCCTTCACAGTTTTCTCAGTAACTACATGAGATAGAGTTCTGATATTTTGTATACAGCTTTATCTCATAGTACCATATGGTGTAAACAGATTTTATGCTCCTAGGTCATCTACTTCCTGTTTACCAAATACTTAGGTTTTTACACATAATGGACATAAATGCAAAATTTACGTCACAGTTTCCCAAGCAACTACATGAGATAAGGGTCTGATATTTTGTATACAGCTTTATCCTATAGTCCCATATGGTGCATAGCGATTTCTACTTCCTGTTTACCAAGTATTTAAACTTGTATGCATGGTTTAGTTTGGGGAGCAGGGGTATCAATGTTTTGATTCCAAAAATTTTAAGCTATCATTGATTTGTATTTGCTGAACTTTGAAGTGCTATAATTAAACATCTCCTTATTGCTTGGGATAAGAACAGCAAATCACCACATTTTTTTTGTCAAAAACCACACACATTTCTAATTCTTTTTAATAATTGTAGCATTGTATAATAGTGAGCTGGAATCCCAGATAGAGGAAATGAATGAAGTCAGAAGAGACGAACAGCTGGTACTTCCTGATCATATAGACTATATGAGGTAATCATAGAAGCAGAGGTACCAATTGGGTATCCCAATGTCAAAAGTCTGAAAGGGCAGTGACAAAACCAGTAAACTTTTTGGTCATTTTAAATGCAAAATAACATCTGAGAGAAGCAAAGGGTGTACCACAGGGGCAATCAAAAACCATTAATGGGAAAACACAAGGAGAAAATCGGTAGACATCCTGTCCATTAAAATTGCACCATAGACCATCTAGACAAAAATCTAAGGCCAAAATAAGCTACAAATGTACAAAAAAAATACAACTTAACATATTTTAACTATATTTTGGTAGAAGGCTGCATGTATTTTTTTTGGTTCTTCAGTATCAAGACAATATCCACTGATGCTAGAGTAAAGCTTGCAGAAGCTCAACCTCAAACAGTATGTATTTTATGTGATAAAAAGAAATTGTTCAGTGTTATTAAACCACTTGTAGGTACAGCATTATCATAATACAGAACTAAGAGACTAGATAAAGAAATAGTTGAACTAGGATTTTTTAAAAGGATGTTCGCTTCTATTTTGAAATTAAATAGGTTTTAAATTTACTGCCTTAAAAGAATAGATAATAGTTAAAGGTATGGAATAAGCAAACATTTTATTTAGATTGGTGACCCTGTTTTCAAGAATTTTGGAAAATTTTGGTGGGATAAGTTTTTTTCTTACTTTTCATAGGTAAAACCCATGACAGAATAAATAGGATTGGACAAAACTTTGTTATTTCCTACTTCATTTTGAAATATACTCATGGATAAGAGAAACATTACATATTTGATTATTTCAGAAAAATTTTAAAATAATTTTAAGCTATGTTACCTGTTAAAGTGTGAAATGACTAATAGACTATCAGGATACCTTTAACTTTTTTTTAAAGCAGGGGGTATTGGAAATAGAAATTTTAATTAATTCTTGTTGATTTGAATAGCCACTTCGGGTTGGGGTCAGACAACTTTAAATTCCCATTTACCAGGGACACTTTTGTATCTGAATACAATTTATCTTTTGAATCTAACCATTGAACCAAAAAAAAAAATGCAATAAAAATTTGTCTTTAATATCAGTTTTTTGAATGAAAATAAAATAATAAACATTCACAATCCCCACCTAACTGTAAAATGTTTTAGACAATAGGTGTTTTAACTTTTGTGTTTTTCTTCCAATTCAATACACAAGGGGACATCAAATTTGACCCAGAGGACTAAGACATTAAATCTACGATACAAATTTAGAAATGTATGGTTTTTAGGAAAATCAAAATGCCGGCATCTTTTCACCATTATCAACAAACATTTATTTTACAATAAAACAAGAAAATTACATAATTTTTTTTGTTAGGGTGTAATGTTTCTTTTGTCCATGAGTATATATTAAATATGTTGATGAATAAAAAAGTGCTTGTAGGCAAAAAAATTAGCACTATTGTGATTGTAGAAACTAGAGGAATCTTAATAAAGTTGACATTTATTAAAACCTCTAATTTTCATTCTATCCAAAGTGTACGAGTACAAGAAATCTATTCTTTTACTTTCAAATTATTTTTCAATAATGTGGAACTATTTTCAAAATGTGTATTTTGAGAATAAATCTTTGTAACAGTGTACCCTTATCAATCATTAGGTTAACAGTTGCTTGATACTTTATGATCTACTATATTACGGTTTCTATATGTCCAATTATTTTTTTTTTTCAGATAGCTGCAGCCAGTAGAATACAAGGCATGACACCCTCAGCCATTGTCCAGCTACTGAAATATGTAAAAATGACTCAACAAAATACCTCTGTTGTAAGCTGAGAATATATTGAATTACATCCTCTTTGTTACTGGATGGAATATTATTCATAATCGAGATATGCTCATGTTTGATTAAATCCACTTACATGGAGTTACGACACCTTATGTACACTTGCCTTGTGAAAATGGAAGACTGTACATTTCTAATCAATCTGCCGGCAGGATCAGACAAATTTGCTACACAGAAGTTAGCATTTGTTATTAAATAATATTATTAAGTCCCCGACCACGAAGTGTCGGAGGACTTATTGTTTTTGCCCAGTTTCTTATTATTATGTCTCCCAAACGAAAGTTTGGAGACATATTGTTTTTACTCTGTTTCTTATTATTATTATTCTTTTTCTTCTTTCTCCCGCCATGAACGTGTCCGTACCGTTTCTTCAAAACGCCTTGAAGGATTTTAACGAAACATTGTAGGAAGGTAGATGGGTTACTAGAGTTGCGGAGGGACTTTTAAAAAATTTCAAAATGGCTGCCGTTTCCGTGTAATTGGCGAAAGTTCATAATATAGGACATTGCAATATCTCGGTAACCTAGGTGCGTAGGAGGCTGAAATTTTGTAGGTGAATAGAGCAAAAGGAGCTTTTTGATAATACGGAAAAAAAATTTGAAGCGATATTTACGGTTTTCGAGTTATTTGCGAAAATGTGATTTTTCGGGCCCAAAAATGTGAAAATCGTCAAAATGCTTCGATATCGACAAAATTTTGTATTTAGGGGTTTTAAAAGATGGCGAATCATAATACGAGGTCAAAATTGGGTTCGTTTGGGAGACATTTTTGTGTTGGGCATCCCCAACACAGTCAGCACTTGTTATTATTAAGTCGCCCAAAACATAGTTTTGGGGACTTATTGTTTTTGCACCGTTTCTTATTATTATTATTATTATTCTTCTGATTCTTAATCATGAAGCTGTCCTCCCTAATACAAGAAAACGGTTCAAGGAAATTGAATAACACTTTTTGGATTAGATAGTGGGTCACTCAAAGGTGTGTAATCAAGTTTTGAAATTTTCAAGATGGCCGCCGTTTCAAAATGGCGGCCGTCGGAAAAAGTGGGCGGAAATTTTTTTTTCGTCAGATCATCTTGAAAATTTGTCATCTGGGTAAAACGGGTATGCTGAGTTAAAATCTGCGACCAGATTTAAAATCCGACTTCCGGTTTCAAAATGGCGGCCATTTTACTACACCCGCCCCCCTTAAAAATGTGAACTTTGTCCGATTTCAATGAAATTTGATTTCTGTACATATTTTATTGTACTGAATGGGAAGAAATAAAATCCAAGGCGATTTTGGGCGACTTGTGTGTTGGCATCCCAACACAAATTATAGCTAGTTATTATTATTCTTATTTCAATTTCCTATTTATAGATCTAAAGTTTGTCCGTCATATCTCGTAAAAACGCTTTGGCGAATCAAGATGAAACCTTTTTAGATGGTTAGGGGGTCACTCATAGATGGGCCAACGACTTTTAAAATTTTCAAGATGGCCGCCATTTCAAAATGGCCGCCTGCGGAAAAAAGGGGCGGAAAATTTTTTTTCGTCTGATCGTCTTGAAAAAAGGTTATCTGGGTAAAGTGGGTATGCTGATTATCATGGTGCGACCGGATTTTTTCTACGACCTGCCATTTTTTGGCAATAAGCCCCCGAAATCGCCAAAAACTCGACTTTGTCAAATATCCATGAAAATTGTTATACTAGATAAAATGATTATGCTGATCACCATTGGGCAAGCACGGTTCTTCAATAAGTAACCAATTTTTGGCAATCCGCCAAAAAAAATTGGCAATCTGCCAATAGTCGCCAAAAATTTAAATTTGTCCAAATTACATAAAAATTTGTATACAATGTAAATTTGATATGCTGATCATCATGAGGCAAGTAAAATGTTTCTATGATTAGCCATGTTTTGGTATTTTGCAATCCGCCAAAATTTGGGGACGGGAGGGGACTTTTATGTGACTTGCTTGCAATCACAATTATAGCTAGTTTTATTTGAGATGCCAAATTTCCATTTTATATTTGCTTCAACTTAGTGTTGTTTATAATTTTTGTTTTGCTGAAGTTTATAGATTGGAATAAAGGTAATTAAAGAATACCTAACTAGGAGGTAAATTTCAAATGTCTGAGAGAAAAGACAAAACAAGCCAGGCAGCAAGGGATTATAAATGGAAAAATTTAAGACTGCAATAGTCCTGACTTGGTACAAGCATTTCAAAAGAAATGGTGGGCTAAAACCATTCAGTTTAGAGCTCTAGCGACTTTCTAAAAATAGCAAAGTTCGATATTTTTTATAAAGAATATATAGAGAGAAAAGTCATAGAGGCACCTTAAGAAGAATTCCTACTATAGAATCAGCTCAAAATCTGAAGGAAAGTCCCTATTCTAAAGCTCTTCGAAGAGGGTCACCATTCATTTTTAGCTCACCTGGACCGAAGGTCCATGTGAGCTTATACCATCACTTGGCGTCCGTCGTCGTCGTCGTCGTCGTCTGTCGTCGTCGTCTGTTAACAATTTTTCAAACGTTAACTTGTCCGACACCATAAGTCCAATTGCAACCAAACTTGGTACAGTTGTTTAGTAGCATTATGTGTACAAAACTGTTGTTCGGATTTTTGATTCGTAAAAAAACATGGCTGCCATGTCTAAAAATAGAACATAGGGGTAAATTGCAGTTTTTTGCTAATAACTCAAAAACGGTACCAGATATCACAATTCTGGCGAGGGTAAAAGTATTCAGCACCTCAAGATCTATCTGCCCAGAAATTTTCAAGAAGATCCAACAACCCATGTAGGAGTTCTTGCCCTTTTTCTGGATTTTTTCAAAATTTTGCGCTTATTTAGCCCGATATCTTGAAAACTATACAAGATATTTTAAAAATTCAAATTGCATATGATAAAGCATATCAAGATCTACATTTCATGTAATTAGGTCAAAGCTGTAGAACCATTTCTTTTAGGAGTTATGGCCCTTTTAGCATCAAAATTTACCATTTTTCATTACTTTTCTTCTGAATTTCAAAGATTAACTTGTGTGACACCATACATCCAACTTCAACCAAACTTGGCACAGTTGTTTAATAGCATATGTGCTACAATTCTATCGTTGGGATTATTGATTCGTCAAAAAATATGGCTGCCATGGCTTAAAATAGAGCATAGGGGTAAATTGAAGTTGTTTGCTAATTACTCAAAAATAGTTACAGATATTAAAATTTTGATGGGAGACAAAAATGATCAGCATCTAAAGATCTACCTGCTCTGAAATTTTCAAGAAGATCCAACAACCGATGTAGGAGTTATTGCCCTTTTTCTGGATTTTTTTTCTCAAAATTTTGCACTTATTTAGCCCTATATCTTGAAAACTATACAAGATATTTTAAAAATTCAAACTGCATATGATTAATCACATCAAGATCTACATTAAATCTACATTAAATTCCCCGAGGTTAGCCCGCTCCGGCACCAACACTTTTGAGTTGGAGAATACATCAAAGCTTTAAATTATCCGTCTAAATTTCAAAATTGTCTAAACCCTAAGGTTCTTCCTACCCCAGACATAGGTTGAATATCTTAGTAATAATTTGGTTCCCCAGTTTGGTGTTTTTGCTTATACTGTTCTATGCTCTTCATATTCATACAGTGTTTGGCATTTTCAATATTTTTGGTAGAGCGCCTCTGATGAGTCTTGAATAGACGAAACGCGCGTCAGGCGTAGCAAAATTTATTGTCTGGAACTTTGTTGTCATTTGTATTTCATGTAATAAGGTCAAAGCTGTAGAACCATTTCTTTTAGGAGTTATGGCCCTTAAAGCATCAAATTTTACCATTTTTCATTACTTTTCCCCTGAATTTCAAAGATTAACTTGTCTGACACCATACATCCAACTTCAACCAAACTTTGCACATTTGTTGAATAGCATAAATGCTACGAATATATCGTTCGGATTTTTGATTCGTAAAAAAGTATGGCCGCCATGGCTAAAAATAGAACACAGGGGTAAATTGCATTTTTTTGCTAATTACTCAAAAATAGTTACAGATATCAAAATTCTGATGGAAGACAAAAGTGATCAGCATCTCAAGATCTACCTGATCTGAAAATTTCAAGAAGATCCAAGAACCGATGTAGGAGTTATTGCCCTTTTTCTGGATTTTTTTTCAAAATTTTGCACTTTTTAAGCCCTATATCTTGAAAACTATACAAGATATTTCAAAAATTTAAGTTGCATATGATTAAGCACATAAAGATCTACATTTCATGTATTTAGGTCAAAGCTGTAGGACCATTTCTTTCAGGAGTTATCCTTAAAACAACAAAATTTACCATTTTTCATTACTTTTCCCCTGAATTTCAAAGATTAACTTGTTTGACATGGTAAAACCAACTGCATCTTAACATGGCACACTTGTTTAATAGCTTATATGCTACAACTCAATTGTTACTCAAAAATGGTTTCAGATATCAAAATTGTGCAAGAATCAAAAGTGATCAGCATATAAAGACCTACCTGTCCTGAAATTTCCGAAAAGATCTGACTGCTGATGTGGGAGTTATTGTTCTTTTTCCTAATTTTTGCCAAATTTACTCTTAACCAATATCTTGAAAACTAATCAAGATATTTCAGAAATTTAAATCGCATATGGTTAAGCACAATAATACCTACAAATATATGTACCTGTGTAATTCAGGTGAGCGATTCAGGCTCTTGAGAGCCTCTTGTTTCAAGATATTCATGAAAATTAACAATTTTCCTTTTACTTCTATATATTATCTCCCCCTTTGAAATAGAACAGGAAATTCTTAAATGATTAAAAAAGACCTTTTATGTATTATAATTGCTCCTAATTTGATTAAATGTATTATAATAAACAGTTTTGTCTACTAAATCCAATTAAATTATCAATTTTATACAAAATACCAATATGCGCAAAAAGGTCATGCTCAGTTTAAAAGTCTCGAACCACTTAAAATTAAGTTGTCAGATGACCCCTTATAGGGGTTACAGCCCCTTAAAGGCAAAAAATAGTGTTTTTGGCCTATAGAATGAAAACTATTGTAAATAGAGAAAAGCTGTTGGTTGCTTAAATGTTCAGCTCATTTAGCTCTACAAAAGTCTCCATAAAGTCAAAGTTGTCAGATGACCCCTTGTAGGGGTTACAGCCCCTTAAAGGCGAAAAATAGTGTTTTTGGCCTATAGAATGAAATTATTGCAGATAAAAGCTGTTGCTTGCTTAAATATTCAGCTCATTAAGCTCTACAAAAGTCTTCATAGGGTCAAAGTTGTCAGATGACCCCTTATAGGGGTTACAGCCCCTTAAAGGCAAAAATAGTGTTTTTGGCTTAAAGAATGAAAACTATTGCAGATAGAGAAAAGCTGTTGCTTGCTTAAATGTTCAGCTCATTTAGCTCTACAAAAGTTTCCATAGGGTCAAAGTTGTCAGATGACCCCTTATAGGGGTTACAGCTCCTTAAAGGCGAAAAATAGTGTTTTTGGCCTATAGAATGAAAGCTATTGTAAATAGAGAAAAGCTGTTGCTTGCTTAAATGTTCAGCTCATTTAGCTCTACAAAAGTCTTCATAGGGTCAAAGTTGTCAGATGACCCCTTATAGAGGTTACAGCCCCTTAAAGGCAAAAATAGTGTTTTTGGCTTAAAGAATGAAAACTATTGTAGATAGAGAAAAGCTGTTGCTTGCTTCAATGTTCTGCTCATTTAGCTCTACAAAAGTTTCCATATGGTCAAAGTTGTCAGATGACCCCTTATAGGGGTTACAGCCTCTTAAAGGCGAAAAATAGTGTTTTTGGCCTATAGAATGAAAACTATTGTAATTAGAGAAAAGCTGTTGCTTGCTTAAATGTTCAGCTCATTTAGCTCTACAAAAGCCTCCATAGGGTTGAAGTTGTCTGATAACCCCTTATAGGGGTTACAGCCCCTTTGTGTTTTTTTGATTATTTAGAATGAAAGCAATTGCAAATAGAGAAAAGATTTTTCATGCTTATAAACATTCAGCTCATTTATCTATACAAAAGTCTTCATAGGGTTGACATCAAGACCAGGTGAGCGATTCAGGCTTCTGGGAGCCTCTTGTTGGCCTATAGAATGAAAACTATTGCAGATAGAGAAAAGCTGTTGCTTGCTTAAATGTTCAGCTAATTTAGCTCTACACAAGTCTCCATAGGGTCGAAGTTGTCAGATGACCCTTTATAGGCCTAGGGTGACTGCCCCTTAAAGGCAAAAAATACTGTTTTTGGCCGATAGGATGAAAACTATTGCAGATAGAGAAAAGTTGATGCTTGCTTAAATGTTCAGCTTATTTAGATCTACGAAAGTCTCCATAGGGTCAAAGTTGTCAAATGACCCTTATAGGGGTTATGGCCTTGTAAAGGCAAAAAATAGAGTTTTTGGTTTATAGAATGAAAACTTTTGCAGATAGAGAAAAGCTGTTGCTTGCTTAAATGTTCAGCTTGTTTAGCTCTACACAAGTATTCATAGGGTCGAAAGTTATCAAATGACCTCTTATAGGGGTTATGGCCCCTTAAAGGCAAAAAATAGAGTTTTTGGCCTATAGAAAGAAAACTATTGCAGATAGAGAAAAGCTGTTGCTTGCTTAAATGTTCAGCTCCTTTAGCTCTACACAAGTCTCCATAGGGTCAAAGATGTCAGATGACCCTTTATAGGGGTTACAGCCCTCTAAAGGCAAAAGTAGTGTTTTTGGCCTATAGGATGAAAACTATTGCAGATAGAGAAAAGTTGTTGCTTGCTTAAATGTTCAGCTCATTTCGCTCTACAAAAGTCTTCATAGGGTCGAAGTTGTCAGATGATCCCTTTAAGGGGTTATGGCCCTTTAAAGGTGAAAAATTGTGTTTTTTGCTTTGGAATGAAAACTTTTGCAGATAGACAAAAGCTTTTCATTCCTTAAACATTCAGCTTATTTAAAGGGTTGACATCAAGACCAGGTGAGCGATTCAGGCTCCTGGGAGCCTCTTGTTGTGAAATCACAATCCCAAAATATCCCCATGCAATGACTTATTTACCAGCAATTGTTTTGAATAATCAGAAAAACATGAAATTCATACTCAATTCAAAAGCTTACATTTTTGTCTTGCCTGCAATGAATGTTGCAAAAGGCAAGACTTAGGTATATAGATTCCGGCCATGGCAATAGTGTCAACAATTGTTCAAATTTTTGCTTAAGTCTGTTTTTTTGTGAACAAGTTATGGTACACCATTGATATTTTGTAAGCAGTTGCATTAGTATCAGTATAGATCAAAGTTGGGGGGCATATAGTTTTTCGCTCTGTTCGTCAGTCCGTCCGTCACACTTTTAAGTTTTCTGCCCTTTTTTTGACATCCTTGCATATATTCATAAGATTTTTGGTATGACTGAGTCTTCCATGATGAGTTTCAGGTCAAGTTTGAGTTTTGTTCCGGTCCACTGATTTTGACCTAAATTACGGCCCTTGGACTTAGCAAATTTTGTAAAACTAACAGTTTTATTAGCTCACCTTACCAAGGGTCATGTGAGCTATTGTCATCGTTAAGCGTCCGTCCGTCCATCCGTCCGTCGTCCGTTAACTTTTCTTCAAACATCTTCTTTTTCTTCAAACATCTTCTTCTCTGAAACAACTGATGGGATTGCTTTGAAACTTTGTACACTTGATCTTTAGGATGTCCTCTACCAAGTTTTGTGAAATTTGTGAACGTCGACCAATCAACATGGCCGCTGTTACTAAAAATAGAACAGGGGGGTCAGACCATAGTTTTTAGCTTATAGCTCAAATAGTATAAGATAGAGAAAATCCGAAGCAACTTACCTTATTTAGCATCAAAAGCTCTACAAAACACTTTATAGAATCAAAGTTGTAGGACGACTCCTTATAGGAGTTATTTCCCCTTCATCGTCAAAATTGACCATTTTCACAGTTTTTGGACTTTATCTTGGAAACTGTAAGTGATAGAGGAATATAGAAGAAAATGAGATGTGGAATAAGTGTACGCGACACAACCTACATTATAAACGTATATTTTAAATATCCACAATGGAAATAGTTAGCATTGCAAAATTGTTCAGCTCATTGAGATCTACAAAAATGATTTCAGGGTCTAAATTGTCAGATCAACCGTTTAAGAGTTATCCCCCTTTAACTGATTTTTATAAATTTTAACTGATATTTAAAAATCTTCTCTGAAGCCACTGATGGGATTGCTTTGAAACTTTGTACACTTGATCTTTAGGATGTCCATTACCAAGTTTTTGAAATTTGTGAAAGTCGACCAATCAACATGGCCGCTGTTACTATAAATAGAACAAGGCGGTCAGACCATAGTTTTTAGCTCAAAAAGTATAAGAGATAGAGAAAATCCGAAGCAACCTACCTTATTCAGCATCAAAAGCTCTACAAAACTCTTCATTGAGTCAAAGTTGTAGTTATTTCCCCTTTTTTTTTGCGATCGTATTATGTTATGGCGATGTCGTCGTCGTCGTCGTCGTTGTCGTCGTCGTCTGTAGACACTTTGGTTTCCGTGCGATAACTTGAGTTGTGGTTGACCGATTGTTTTAAAATTTTGATATGATGTTTATAACCACTGAAGGAAGGTTGGTATTGCATTTGGGGTTTCTGGCCCCTACCGTTTAAGAAAAAAGGGCCAAAAGGGGCAAAAATGGGTATATTGACAAAACGTCTGTAGAATGTTTAATTTTCATCCGATTTTGTTCATTTTTTTTTATTGTATTCCTCAATAAATTCTGTCAACAAAATGTATCAATGGCTTTGATGTATCTTGTACTGTTACATGGCTACTGGGGGTCAAAAAGGGGCCACACCCAAAAAATTGACTTTTTTATTTGTTGTCCGATTTTCAAAATCTTTTTTTCATTGGAATCCTTGTGAAAATCCCTGCCTGCGTTTTTCAATCAGATTTGCAATATCTCTTACCGTTTTTTGAGAATTTAGGGGTCAAAGGGGCAAAAAACGCCGTTTTTGAAAGTTTGTCATTTAAACCAAAAATTAAGTTGTAGTGGGCCTGCCAATTGTTATGAAGTTTTAATATGATGATTATATCCACTAAAGGAATGTTGGTTTTGTATTTGGGGTTTGTGACCCCTTCTGTTTTAGAAAAAAAGGCCAAAAAGGGCTAAAACGGGTGTATTGATAAACCTGTTGTAGAATGTTTATCATTCATTCGATTTTGAAAATTCTTTTTTTATTGAATTCATCATTAAATTCTATCTACTTAATGTGTCAATGATTTTGATATGTATTTTCCATAAAATCAACTTTTTTATTTGTGATCCGATTTTCAAAATCTTTTTTTCATTGGATTCCTTGTGAATATTTCTGCCTTATTTTTTAATCGGATTTGCAATATTTTTACTGTTTTTGAGAAATTAGGGGTCAAAGGGCCAAAATTGTAAATTAATACATGTATATAAATAAGGCTTTTTGTATTAGACATGTTAGATGCTGATGTAAATATAAATGTGTCAAAAATGCAGTTTTAAGTCCACCACAGGATGCATGTGTCAAAAAGCTTTGTAAGTCCACCATGGGCTTCATGTGACCAAATCAATGGACTATCCATACTGGGCCTCCAACGTACAGGGTTCAACTTGTTGCGGTCGTATCATGCTGCGCTCGGCGTAGCTTTTTATTGGACTTTATCTTGAAAATTGTAAGTGCTAGAGGAAAAGTTAGCATTGCAAAATTGTTCAGCTCATTGAGATCTACTAAAATGATATCAAGGTCAAAACTGTCAGATCAACCCTTTAAGAGTTATCCCCCTTTAACTGATTTTTCTATCAATTTTAACTGATATTTAAAAATCTTCTTCTTTGAAACCACTGGTGGGATTGCTTTGAAACTTTGTTCACTTGATCTTTAGAATGTCCTCTACTAAGTTTGTGAAAATTGTGAAAATTGTGAACGTCGACCAACCAACATGGCTGCCGTTACTAAAAATAGAACAAGGCGGTCAGACTATGGTTCTTAGCTTATAGCTCAAAAAGTATAAGAGATAGAGAAAATCCGAAGCAACCTTCCTTCTTCAGCATCATCCATTTCAGTGTTTTCAATCAATTTTAACTTGTTTGTTGTTTTTTTTTTTTTTCAAATTGAAGGCTTTGTATGCTCTTATATATTTTCGAGTACTGGAGTATGTGTTGGAAAGACACGTTTACATATTGCCAAAATTTGACAACGTTTGGCTATTTCTTAAAAAAATAATAAATTTATCTGTTTGGTCATTGTTGTAATATTTTTGGCTTCTGTTTTTTTTTCAAATCTAATGTTCGACCGGTTTTCCAAGTTATATACTCCTAACGTGTCTGATGAAGGTTAATCCAGAAAAGCGCTTCACACGCAGTGAAATTTAGCATTGTACATTTATCAAAATCATTTCAATATGTGTGGATTGTGTCTTTCTGGCACATATTCCATATTATTTCGTTTTTAATATTATTTCAGAGTTTGGTTTTAGTGCCGTGTGGAGGCCGTAGAAAGCTTCACCGTGCTTCAGTTGTATGCTCTTATATATTTTCGAGTACTGGAATATGTGTTGGAAAGACACGTTTACATATTGCCAAAATTTGACAACATTTGGCTATTTCTTAAAAAAAAATAATAAATTTATCTGTTTGGTCATTGTTGTAATATTTTTGGCTTCTGTTTTTTTTTTTTTGGTTTTTTTTTCAAATCTAATGTTCGACCGGTTTTCCAAGTTATATACTCCTAGCGTGTCTGATGAAGGTTAATCCAGAAAAGCGCTTCACACGCAATGAAATTTTGCATTGTACATTTATCAAAATCATTTCAATATGTGTGGATTGTGTCTTTCTGGCACGTATTCCATATTTTTTCGTTTTTAATATTTGTAACTTTGTATTCTTGATCTTAAAGGTGTTTTCTATCCAAACTAGTTTCTTTAAAGTTTAATACTTATCAAGTACATGTAGACCATGTTGCACACTAGGTAAGAGGCTTTAGCATCAGAGATCAGGTGAGCAATTCAGGCTCCTGGGAGCCTCTAGTTTTATTTGCCAGCGGGGCATCAGTGTCATCTTGACACATTTCCTTGTTTCTCTTAAGTTTGTTTGGCATGAGCGGTTATGGTACACCATTGATATTTGGTATGCAGTTGCATTAACATATACCGATCAATTTCAAGGACGTTTATCTGTATGCTCCTGCAGTATTTGTCTACTGACTTTGAGATTTTATACTGATTTAGCTTCATGTTTATGTTCTTTTTTAAGTCTGTTTAACATTGTCGTACACCATTGATATTTGGTATGAAGTTGCATTAGCATCAGTTCAAATCAGTTTATAAAGCATTTTATCTGTATGATCCTGCAGTCACGGTCTAGTGACTGAGATTTTTTACTCAATTAGCTTAATGTTTTTTCTTAATCGTTTTTTTATGTGAACAAGTTATGGTACACCGATAAAACAGTTGTATTTGCATCTTATGAGTAATTACCATTATCGTAATCACTTAAATATTTGCATTTTTAACTTTATTTTATACAGTGTCTAGCTTTGACAAGAAATCTGTGTTTTCAGTTTATTTTGATCACCATATAAAAATATTTGCCGGTACAATATTTTAATGTTTGCATTATTAAAAGTGTTTGTTCTATGCTGTACATGTTCATTGCAACTTCTTTCCTTTGGCTTGGATTAATGCATTTACATTTGAAAGTATTTGTTGTTATTTTTTTTCAAAAAGTTGAAATGTGAAAACAATGTTTAGAATTGGTATTATCTTTGTTAAAACAAATCCAATCACAAGCGTTTAGAAATCCCACCACTACAAGTCATCTTAAATTTGCGAGCCACTATGCTGTATTTTCATTTTGTTGCAGACTTTGTTTTTCTTCTTTGCTCTGGATTAAATGTATCCTGGTTTTGTTTTTGTTTCTTTGAATATGCAATGCCCCTTTTGTGCTGTTCTTTTCTTCTTCAACACATACGTGTACCTATCAGATGTGTGCTGCTATTCTTGGACTAAAAGATTTCTAATGTCATGTGATTAGATTAGATTAGATTGGGTAAAAGTAATAAATAAGCCAGAAATGAAAGATGCCTGCCAAAAAATCTTTCCAAATAATAGAAATTTGTACAAAATAGACTAGCAAACAACATCTTACACGTGATATATTGTTATATATCAACACATTTTGGAACGTAACATATATTTAAAAAAAAAAACATCTTGTAAATTCGTCAGTAAAATGAGAAAAAAAATGTAAATGCATATAAAAAATTCTATCATTCACTCGCTCTTCCATCTACATGTACCATTTTTGTACAATTATGTATCTCTTGCCTTCTAAATTAAGAAAAACATATTGTAATTTGGTGAAAAACTGTAAAACACCTGCACATTTTGAGTGGTTTTGGTAAATTTAACTGAGACACATACTTAGAAGTCGGTTCGTAAAACAGGAATTAGATGTCAAAATTTGGATTCAACACCTTCAGTAAAAATCGAGAAATCTGTTTCAAAAGTCGGACGGACAAGGTGATTGAATTAAAGCTTCGAGTGGGGGTATAATTAGCTAAAATAAATGCAGTTATCTGCCACTCATGCATCTCTAAATTAGATTGTAGTGATACACATAATTATCGGACTAAACATGCTTATAATATACCCTCAAACAACATATGAGAAAAAGGCACAAAACGTTAGGTTAATTAATAATTCCCGAGACACGTTGGTGAAACGGGAATTTATTGTCTTCTTGTTCATGAATATGAGACATGGGTCAGTGATTTTGTGGCGGCAAAAAGTGTATTGTTTAAAGCCCCGTTTACACGATCAAAGTTTTTCATCAAAAATCTTTGTCCAAGTTTTTGATGAAAAAGTTGGACAAATAAAACTTTGTCAAAGAAGTCGTTTACACGATCAAACTTTTTTGATGGTGCTCTGCTATTTGTAGTGGCTTAAGTGTGGGGACTATATTGTAGTATGTGAGTGCATACTCATTTTATACGCAGTTACTGTGCAGAAATTGCATCAGACTAACACATTCTGGTTGCTCAAACACTTTGATTGTTAAAAATGCCAATGAATATTAGTACTGTTACATTAAAAGCTACACGAGTATGATTAAACGTTTCTAAAAGAAATTGCCCAGTTATTAATTTTCTTTAATTCCATCAAGTCATCAATAATATTTTTTGACCATTAAAATTTTGTTTCTGTTGTTACTTTCCTGTCATTTAGCCATGTGATTTTGTTTACAAAATATTCTAATAAGTTCAATAACATATTCTGATTGGTCAATTCCCGTCAAAGTCCATCCAAGTTTTCAGAAAAATAGGATGAGGTTCTATTCTGTCAAAGTCCGTCAAAGTCCTTCAAATTTCTTTGTCAAAGTTTTTGATGCAGGTTTACATGGTCAAAAAAGTTTGTCAAAGAAAACTTGGACAAAGTTTTTGATGGAAAACTTTGATCGTGTAAACGGGGCTTAAGGTAGTTAAACAGGTTTTTTAATTCTAGCCGTTTCTCTCGTACTGTTAACATCAATTTTTTTTGTGAGCAGTATTCGCACTATGGATGATGTACGACAATTAGATTTGGAAACAAAAGTTAAGCGTATAGTTAGTGAGGAAGTTACCAAGTCACAGAATGATTGTTTGTCTAGACTGGACTCGCTATTTACTGCTAAATTTCAAGTATTTGACCGTATACATAGTGATTTGCAGAGGTCCGATGATTACAAGTTTCAAAGAAAGAGTTGTGAAGACCAATTCAAATTCAACAAGAAGGTTACCACCGCATTGAAGGAAGCGGATTTAAGCCTGGATCCTAGAGATGAAGCGTCGGTCAAGGCGAAGCAGAAAATCTCAGAAGGTATAGATTTGATGAACTATCGTCAGAAGTTGGTGAAAATGGCAGATTCTTCTGAATGTGGCTGGAAGCTTGTACAGGAGTATACAGCTAACCCTCTCGCTGACGATTCGGACGATGACAAGAAAATTCTTCGTGCTCAAGCTCGAGCGGAAAGGAAAATTAAGGCGGACAAGATGAAGAGGCGGCGTTACGAACCCTATTACAATCGGCAGGAGAGGCCTAGTGCAGCGGCAGGCAGTGAAACTCAACAACAGAAAAATGTCAAGCCAGGAGTATGCTACAGGTGTTACAAGCCAGGTCATTGGCAGAATGAATGTACTGAGAAAAGGCAACCTAAGTTAAGTATTTGTAATATGAATTTAGAGAGTTGTTTGTCAGATATATTGAGTCAAGATTTTGCTTTAAACTCAAAATTAATAAATTCTAGAAGTAATTGTGCATTCAAGCAATCAAATGATGTAAAATTGTCAGATAATTTAAATACAAGTACTGATCAGGAGATTTTGATATTAACGCCTGTTGGTCAACTGCGAAAATCTATACTAAAATGGAAAGAGGTTGGTACAAGTGACTATATTTTGAAAGTTATAGAAATTGGTTATGGTATTCCTTTTAAAACATTCCAGATAGTTGTATTATTAGAAATAATAAATCTTCTAGGGACAACCCAGATTTTGTGGTAAGTGAGATTGACAAGTTGTTAAAAAAGAGATGTATTTCTGAGGTTTCTGATGTACCAATGGTTGTCAATCCTTTGACGGTCGCATATTGTAGGTCAGGTAAGCCCAGATTAGTTTTGGATTGTAGACATATAAACAAATGCATACATCAGTTTAAGTTCAAGTTCGAAGATGGAACGGTTGCTAAACATCTTTTTAAGAAAGGTGATTTTCTTTTTAAGTTTGACTTAAAGAGTGCTTATCATCACGTTGAAATTTTTGATGATCATAGAACATATTTAGGTTTTTGTTGGAATTCAGATGGAAAAGATAAGTATTATGTTTTTAACGTGCTTCCTTTTGGAATAGCGAGTGCAGGACATATATTTACAAAACTTATGAAAGAGGTTGTAAAATATTGGAGATCAAAGGGTTACAAGATTTTAATGTATCTTGATGATGGTTTAGGAGGAGATTCTGATTTTGATACCGCGAGACAAGCAAGTACTTTTATAAGACAGAGTTTGATAGATTTTGGTTTTTTGATAGCAGACGAAAAATGTATTTGGTTGCCTACTCAAAATATGATTTGGATAGGTTTAAGTTGGGACATGAAATATGGTTTGCTTAGAATTTCAGATGAAAGAATTACGAGATTAATGTCGGCAATTACTAGCTTTTTAAATGAGATATACAAAGGTAAATTGTTACATTCTTGTAGATTTGTTGCATGTATTGTAGGGCAGATTATTTCTATGATGCCGGTCATGGAGAACGTTTGTAGGTTAAAAACTAGAGCTTTGTATGATTGCATAATATTGAGAGCTAGTTGGAACTCGCTTATTTTTATTAGTGCTAAGGCTATTGAAGAATTGCATTTTTGGCAGTCTAATTTAGTTAGATTTAATCAGAAAGGATTGAGTTTGCACGAGTCAAACATATATGATATATTGGCGTTTTCAGATGCGTCTGAATTAGGTACAGGTGGGTATCTGATGTCTATTGAAGCTGAGTCTGCCTGTGACTATGTTAATGAGTCGGTCTGTGACTCTAAATATGTAAATGAGTCGGTCTGTGACTCTGTGATTAGCAGTATTGAGTATAAATCAAGTAAGACTGATTGTTGTCTTGATATTTCAAATGACAGTTTACATACTGTTGTAAGTAGTTGGTCAGAAAATGAAAAGGTTAAAAGTTCAACGTGGAGAGAACTGGAAGCTGTAAGTAGATTAGTCAAAGGTTCTGTTGATATCTTAAGGAATCATTCGGTAAACATTCACACTGACAATAAGAATGTCTTTTCTATTATTAAAAACGGCAGTAGAAAGACTGATTTACAAGAAGTAGCATCGAATCTTTATGATTTTTGTTTTGGAAATAATATACGGGTGGACACACAGTGGATACCACGAGAACAAAACAAAGTAGCTGACGATTTAAGTAGATATTCTGATTCAGATGATTGGGGCATTAAAAATCACATTTTTGTTATGTTGGATGATCTATAGATAGATTTGCTACCGATTATAATGCAAAATGTGTCAGATTTAATTCGATCGCTTGGTGCAAAGGAACAGAGGGTATTGATGCGTTTAAGCAAAATTGGCATTTTGATAACAACTGGTTGGTACCCCCTCCTAAATTAATTCCAAGAGTAGTAAACAAGGTTATATCAGACTCTGCTAATGGTACTTTAATTGTACCCTTGTGGAAATCGGCCCCATTTTGGGTATTGTTATTTAACAAAGATGGGTCGCTTCAATATTTCGTTAAGAACAAAATGTATTTAACACAGAGTAATATCATTTCTGTTGGGAGGGGTAATAATGGTATATTTGCTCAGTATCCATTAGGTTTTTCTATGGTTGCCTTTAAAATTAGATTCTGAGCATGTTTTAATTATCTGTATTATTCGCAGGTTTAAAGCAACAGCAGTTTCTGAGTGAAGAGGTATTGAGCAGCGGGATTAGTGAATCTCATCCATTATACAGTCTACTTGGAAGTTTGTCTTCGCACCTGTTGGATTCCAGAAGTGACAACACTACAAAGAAATACTATTACGGTTTTTTAAAATGGGACAAATTTGTAAAAGAACACAACCTTATATCTATACCTGCTTCACCAGTTCATGTTTCTTTGTACTAGTATTTAACCTTTTTGTTAGATTCAGGTTGTACATACAGTTCAATTTGTACAGCAGTTTATTCTATTAAGTGGGCACATGATATGTGTGGTAAAGTCGATCCTACAGATAATCTTTTTGTTAAAAGTCTTGTCGAGTCCGCTAAGAGGATGTCAAAACCAGTATTAAAGAAAAAAGACCCTGTTAATACAGATATTTTAATTAATCTTTGTACTATGTTTCAATTTTCCAGTGATTTACTTGTTGTTAGGGACCTTTTACTGATTTTATTAGGATATAGTGGTTTTTTGAGATTCAATGAGCTTAGTCAGTTGAGATGCAATGATTTCATTGTTTACGAAGATCACTTAGTTATTAAGATTAGACGTAGTAAAACAGATCAGTATAGAGCAGGAGATCAAGTTTTGATTAGTAAGGGTCACACGTTGGCCTGTCCTTACAACATGTTTCTTAGATATGTTAATATCGCTGGTTTAGGCTTAAATAGTGATATGTTTTTATTTCGTCCCGTGTATAGAAGTAAAGACGTCTGTAATTTGGTTAAAGTAAACAAAGCTATTAGTTATACTACTGCTAGGGAATGTGTTATTAAAAGATTGAAATTAGTAGCACCGAATTTGAATCTTGGTTTGCACTCTCTCCGTTCGGGTGGTGCATCTATGGCTGCTAATTCGGGTGTAAACGATAGATGCTGGAAGCGCCATGGTCGTTGGAAGAGCGATTCTAGCAAAGATGGTTATGTGGCAGATTCTGTTGAGAACAAATTGTCAGTCTCAAGATCATTAGGTTTATAGTTAAATTATTTTTTCCAATATTTTTGTATTTCACTATTTTTGCTACTCTATCTTTGATACTCTATAGTACGACGAGCTAGTCAACCAACATAAGTTAAGTGTTGTGTTTTTATTTTAGTATATATATTGTGATGTGGAATAAGTGGCACGAAGACTTAATAATTCCCGAGACACGTTAGTGAAACGGGAATTTATTGTCTTCTTGTTCATGAATATGAGACATGGGTCAGTGATTTTGTGGCGGCAAAAAGTGTATTGTTTAAGGTAGTTAAACAGGTTTTTTTAATTCTAGCCGTTTCTCTCGTACTGTTAACATCAAATTTTTGTTTATTTTATATATATGTAGATGTTTTTTATGTATTTTTTCTTCGGTATGGGAAGATTTTCATGATATTTTCTCTTTTTTTCTTCGTATTTAAATAGGTGGAATGGCATTAATATAATTTTGGTTATTTTATTTTATTTTTATCTGCCGCAGTCCTAATGACTAATCTTTGTTCCACCAAAAATTTAGAAATATCATGATTTTCTTTCTTCTAATTTTTCCGGTGAGGTCCAACACCGTGTTTTGCCTGGCATCTATATGACCCCTATATAGTAGACAATTTTGGACACAGGTTTCCTTTCAAAGGTTTTTCCTGGTCGGCCACAAGTCAAAGAAAAATTAGATTTGTTTTGTAAATATGTTTTGTGTATTTTCTATGTTGACATGTTTATTTTGGTTATACTGCTAATAAATTTGGCTGCTCACAAAAAAAAAAAAAAAAAATAAATAAATAAATAAATATATAGTACGACGAGCTAGTCAACCAACATAAGTTAAGTGTTGTGTTTTTATTTTAGTATATATATTGTGATGTGGAATAAGTGGCACGAAGACCACGTGTGAAAATAACGAAAACTTAGGTTTACACGGAAAAGTAAAACCGGATCACAATAACCGTGACGTAACTGAAACGTGTAACAATGGTTATTGTTGCACACCTTATTTTTACACGCTAATATTTATGTCCCATGAAATTGTTTTAATTTTTTTTCTTTAACCATATATTTTACAGTCTAAAATCATAAAGTCAAAACTTCGAACATTTGCTCAACTTGGTTATGACAGCATTCGTTATCAGCCACTAGTAGAAAAGTTCAAAATTGAGTTAAAAGATATGATAGTTAATTGTTTTTATTTAATTAGTGTTTGACTGGTCTGCTGTACTGAGATGATCACCTCAATATCCCTATTGTGTTCTATGGTCATTACCGGATCCTAAGATCGCAATGGAAGAGGGAGGTTTGGCGCCATAAAACCTGGTTTAACCCACCATTTCGTTTGAAATGCCTGTACCAAGTCAGGACCATTGCGATCAACCAGTCCTCCGGTATGACTGATTCGTTTTTGTCATTGTCTCTGGACTATGAGATTGATCATTTTGTTATTACCTTTATTTACTACAACCAAGCCAATGTCGCTGCCGGTGGAGTGAAAATTCCCCGAGGGCATTGCAACTTGGTAGCTTTTTTAGCAATCATGAAAAATTACAAAATTCAGAACTCGATGCCGGCTAGGACGTCTCCCGGATTACCAAGGTCCTCCTTTGCTACCTCTAGGAACAAGGTAGGAAATGAAGTTGTTGTTCCTATGAATATCCTTAAGGATACCACCAATTTGACTTTTGTTCAGCCAGAGGGTAACTATTATTTCAAAACATCAGATTCATTTCAAATTATCAAACCATGTTCTATTAAACTCAATGACGTTCTTAAATCATCCCCTATTCCTACTATTTCGACATGCAGATCTAAAACCGGCAAAAAATCAACTTGCAAGACCTGTGATATGCTAATTATTTCTCCTGAATTTACCAGTAACTTAAACGGTAAAGTTTACCAAACCCTTTCTCACGACCCTCTGGACTGTTCTACCGGAAATGTCATTTACGGAATTGAGTGTACTTTATGTGGACTGTTGTATGTCGGTGAAACCAAAAATTCATTGCGTTCTGGCATGAATGGTCATAGGTGTTACACCAAAAATTCTGATTTTCGGGTTTTGTATAACCACTTTAATCAACCTAACCATGACCAATTTTTGAACATGAAAGTCCGGTTTATCGAAAAGATTTACCACGACACCAACAGTCCAAATCTTAGTACACCTCACCGTAAAAAACGAGAGCTTCACTGGATAAAAACTTTAGGTACTGCAATGCCTTATGGATGTAATGATAACATCAAAGGAGTAGGAAATCTTTCTAGCCCTCAATGTAGTGAGGTGAATGTTATGAAACTGTTTGACCCTAATGATAGACACAAACGTAGTCATGGTCACAAACGATACAAACCTAGATCTGGTGCCAGTCAAACTGACAACAGATCTCTTTCAGACACGTTTGATGATCTGGTTACAAGTCTACAACAACCATTGGGAGTCCATCAGGTTCTTACCATTCTCTACTCACTACGAGTCACGAAACTTAAAGACCTACGTGATCTTGGGTTAGAAAAAGCAGGTACTGATCCATTTACTCCTTCTTACAGGCTTACTAGCATTATTTGCGACGTTGCTCTTTTCCGTCTTTTTAAGCCTGTAAGAAGTGAGCCTCTTACTACTGAGGATAGGAAATTTCTCCATATTCCATTTAAGAACAAAGGGATAGATGCTATAAACATTAGCAATATTTTAAATCATAAGGAAGTTACATCTCAAATTCCTCAATATTTCAAAAATCAGTCAACACCAATTGTTTCCTACCGCTACACTAAAACCATAAGTAGTAAAATTTTCAACCACAAAAAGGCATTGCAGGACCTAAACATTGAAGAATATCTAAAGTCCCCTCTGACATGTGATTGCTATGCTTCTCCCTTTGTCTATGGTTCATCTGGTCATGTCATCACGGGTGATCTTAAGATAATTGAAAATGATTTATTACGTAATGTGGTTTCCCATGGACCTAAATTCAGGGAACCGCAACGTATAAATTGGAATTATAACTTTAAGATCATCATGGACGCTGTGGAGGACTATGCTAGAGCCTGGATAAAGAGGGAAAAGGACCAAGAACCAGAGCTTGAATCACTGTCGGACTGGGTAAGGACTATCCGATCTCTTGTACGAAGCCGAATAGACAAACTTCGCAAATGTGTGAACCCCCGGCCTTCTTCTGTATTTAGAGATCGTGAAGCTCTCAGTTGTCTCTCTTCCTTACATGACAGGTATGTTGTCACGCCAGCAGACAAGGCTTCCAATAATATAGTTTTTGTATGTAAAGCACATTATTACAATTGTCTAATAAAAGAACTAGGCATTGATGGTAATACTTCCGCTAGTGCTACATACACACGGACTACATTTAACAAAGATGAAATCATAGCCAACCATAGCTCTTTTATGTCCTCTTTCAATATTCCAATGAAAGAGGAACATAAAGAGTTACCATATTTGTACTGGATACCTAAACTTCACAAAAATCCGTACAAAGAAAGGTATATAGCTGGATCTTCATCATGTTCAACTACAGAGCTGTCCGTTCATTTAACTAAAATCTTGTCTGCTGTCAAAGAAGGTCAACAAGCATACTGCGACACTATTTATAATCGTAGTGGAATTAACCATATGTGGATTTTGAAAAACTCAAAAGATTTGTTAGATCATTTTAAATCTAGATCATTTTCTGAGGTTCACTCTTTGAAAACGTTCGATTTTTCAACTTTATACACTACCTTGCCACACGAAAAACTAAAATGTCGCCTGAAAAAACTTCTCGAAAAAGCCTTTTCAAACTCAAGGAATTTTGTTGTTTTGGGTTATAATTCTACATTCTTTTCCAAAACATCTTTCAAAGATAAAATTTGTTACACACTGGAACAAGTTTGCAATATGCTTGATTTCCTCATTGACAACATATTTGTCACCTTCGGAGGAGAGATTTTTCAACAACAAATCGGCATTCCAATGGGCACAAACTGTGCTCCTCTCCTCGCCGATTTGTTTTTATACTGTTACGATACTGAATTTCTTCAGGGACTCGTAAAGAACAAGAAGATGAAAGAGGCAAGGTCATTTAATCTTACATTCAGATATATTGATGATGTCCTTTCTGTCAAAAACACTTCATTTGGTAGTTGGATTCCTTCAATATATCCTCCGGAATTGGAGATTAAAGAGACCACCGAATCTAATTGCTTCACGTCTTTCTTGGATTTGCACCTCGAATTTGACCCAGGTGGTCATCTCAGTACAAAAATTTATGATAAACGAGACTATTTTAATTTTCAAATTATTAATTTTCCTAATCTACAGAGCAATATACCTACTTCTCCTGCATACGGTGTTTATATTTCTCAACTTATTCGATATGCCAGAGCTTGCACACATTTCACAGATATTTTGATCAGACACCGGTTTCTTCGTGACCGACTTTTGAAGCAGGGCTATAAGAAAATACGTCTCATACGATCACTAAAAAAATTCTTTCTTCGTTATCAGCCACTAGTAGAAAAGTTCAAAATTGAGTTAAAAGATATGATAGTTAATTGTTTTAATTAGTGTTTGACTGGTCTGCTGTACTGAGATGATCACCTCAATATCCCTATTGTGTCTCACAACAATGTTGTGTTCTATGGTCATTACCGGATCCTAAGATCGCAATGGAAGAGGGAGGTTTGGCGCCATAAAACCTGGTTTAACCCACCATTTCGTTTGAAATGCCTGTACCAAGTCAGGACCATTGCGATCCACCAGTTCTCCGGTATGACTGATTGGTTTTTGTCATTTTCTCTGGACTATGAGATTGATCATTCAAGTTCGGTAGTTTTGTTATTACCTTTATTTACATATGAACGTTAGTAGATTAAAGGTTACAAAAGAAAAGATAAGAGAGTCTGGAAATACATGTATGTCGATACAAATGATATTTGAATAAGAAAAAAAAGGACTTTTCGGTGGACGAATGGAACTTAACAAAGCGAGCTTCTATCGAATATCTATGTGGAGTATGTGTAAGCTGGCATCGAGAAGCTGGCAACCAGCCAAGGGTATGTGACGCCGATGCCCACACTTCACCATCAAACAAGTGTGACAGATGCCTAACTTGGTTTTATCAGAAATGTTTAGCATTCAGCATCAAAAAGCACCTGTTGGGGTTGTAGACCATGTCACTCAAATGAATTCAGGGAATTTCGATGAAGAGCCTGGTGTGACTTAATATTTATTATTTCATACTGTGTTATTTGATTGGAAGTAATTAAAAAATGTTTTAAATAAAGCTGTTTATTCGAGAATAGTAAAAATGCATTGTATGACATAAATGGTATTTATTGCCCCCCGCCGCACCGCGTTAGGGGGACCTAGTAATGGTCTCCGTCGGTCCGTCCGTCACGTGTTTTTGTGGGTGCAACTCCTCGGACACTACTAAACGGATGTTGCTGAAACTTTACACACTGATAGGGTACTATTAGTAGGTGATCATCCCATATTTGAAATTTTCAAAATTGCCACTGTTTCCATGGAAACGGGGATGAAAGGTCAAAATATAGAAATATTTGCTACAAAAGAAAAGAAAGTTGGAAAGGTGGAGTCATCACATTTGTCATAGAGCTTTGATGAAAGTCTTCCTCGGGTGCCTATTTCGAGATGTAATTCAAATATGAAGCAGGCTTTGTATAATCCATTATGTTCTTAATCTAAAGTTTCTGGGGATATATGAGATGGAGGAAGTCTGTTCAGTGAAAAGACATCATCAATATAACGGAAAGTGGGGTTGTTGTCTGATTGTCAAGAAGTGATGTAAGAAATCATCTTCAGGCGAACACTTTATGCCCCCTCCTTTCGAAGATGGGGCATAAAACAATACAAGAGGCTCCCGGGAGCCTGAATTGCTCACATGACATATGTGCCTGAAGTATAGATTATTAGGCAAAATCTATCTGACATTCATTGAAAGGGTCATAAGTTTAATAAGGGGGTCATCTGACAATATGGTTTAACTTAATAAAGTAATGATTGTACAGAGAAATATTTAAGCAATTTTTTAAATAATTTTCTTTCCTTCAACATTCTAAAGGAATCACCCCTAAAACGAACAGTTTTACAATCTTGACATTATTTCATATTTTGTAGATCAAGATGTGCTTAACAATGTGCAATCTCGTGTGCAATTTACATTTCTTTAATATATCATATCAATTTCAAGTTATTGAGCTTAAACATTTTTATAAGTGCAAAATTAGCCAAAGAAACACAAAAGGACTACATGTATAACTCCTATATGAGCTGTTGAATCTTCTTCAAAATTTCAGAGCTGGTAGATCTTGACGTGCTGATCACTTTTGTTCTCTATAAAAAATTTAAAAGGCACCGTTTTAGAGCTATTTGCAAAAAATAACTGCAATTTTTCCCTATGTTCTATTTTAGCCACAGCGGCCATGCTTTACAACCAATCCAAAATCCCCACCTAAATTCTTTACACCTAATGCTAATAAACAACTATACCAAGTTTAGTGTCAAATGGACTTATAGTGTCAGAGGAGTTAACGTTTTCAATGTAATGAGGAAATGGTGTGAAAACGCTCAATTTTGACGTTTTAAGGGCAAGAACTCCTAAAAGGAAAGGTCCTACAACATTGATCCCTTTTACATATTTTGTAGATCTTGATGTGCTTAACAATATGCAATTTGAATTTCTCAACAATCTTGTATAGTTTTCAAGATATTGAGCTAAACAGGTGCAGAATTTGCAAAAAATGCACAAAAGGGCAATAACTCCTACATGGGTTGTTGGATTTTAATTCTTCATCATTTCAGGGTAGATAGATCTTGAGGTGCTGATCAATTTTACCCAACACCAGAATTTTGATATCTGTAGCCGTTTTTGACTTATTTGCAAATAGATGCATTTTACCCCTATGTTCTATTTTTAGCCTCAGCGGCCATGATTTACGACGAATCAAAAATCCCCACATTAGTTCTGAGCACCGAATCACTCCTAGAAACACGCGAATCGATCCAGGTAATTTTTACTAAACTCCGCAAAAGATTTCTCTTATAATCAATTGCATTAACTTTACACTTATCAAAGCAAATCGAAATAACTTTCTTAAAAATCATTAAGGCTATGCTCGTTCGAAAAATAAATCATATGTTAGTCAAATTATTGAATTGTCGAACTCATGGAACTTAAACATTTCCCCATTGACACCAATTGTAAATAAATTGTTAATGTGGAGATCCACTTCTGCTTTCCATACGACATAAAATTAGGGTTATGAAAAAAATCTTTAGACTCTGTTCGCCTATATAAAGTGTTAGTAAAAATTACCTGGATCGATTCGCGTGTTCCTAAGAGTGCGAATGCTAAAGAATAACCATACCAAGTTTGGTTGCAATTGGACTTATAGTGTCAGAGGAGTTAACGTTTGTAAAAAGTTTACGGACGACGGACGACGGGCGCCAAGTGATAACAATAGCTCACATAACCCTTCGGGTCAGGTGAGCTAGAAAGCGTAATTGAAAAAAAAACTACAAAGTTAACGTTTAATATTTAAAAAAATCAACATAGCATTATTGAGAACAAACTTAAAATGTTAATTAAAAACTACCAAATACTTTGAAATTTTAAACTTAGCTCATAATATATATTTGAATAAGGTGTAATGAAACCTGAGATAATGACAATTGAGCAAATAAGAATTTATGTAAAGTAAGCATGTCCCAATTAGGGATAACAGCATACATTTACAATACAAGTCAAACATACAGAGTTGAAACATACATATACGATATTGAGATGTGGAATAAGTGTACGCGACACAACAAACATAAACAAACAGCAATTCAAAAAATCACAACGGAAAACAGCAAGCAGTCTTCAACATGACCATAGGTCACTGCTTACCGTCTTGCATTGGCCCAAGACTTATTATACAATACAAAAGTATCAAAACCAATCCCTAAATCATCAACGAAAGACTCAATTCTTGACATAAAACAGTTAACATAGAATGACAAGGACAAACAAAGGCTTTGGCAAAGTTTCCTGGCCTAGGACAGGCACATATAAAATGTGGCGGGGCTAAACTAGCTTTTTGGATCCAACCTTCCCCCTATTGATAAGCCTGCACAAAGCTACATATAAAACACACTGTAAAACTCAATCGACAAAAGTTCAATTCAACAAGAGAGAACCTAAGACAAAATACTGTACGAAAACAACAAGACAAGGAGGAACTCTCTTGAGAACACTCGAAGAATACAATTTACAACATGAACTACAACAGATAATACAATAGATTTTCTATAGAGTATCCGCTCTCCCCAGTTCTAATGACTGTATAAGAGAGTATAGTAAAACTATTTAAGGTAGAAAAGACTACAATAACATCAAAAAGTACAATGGGCAATTATTTTACAATTATTTTACAATTATTTTACAATTATTTTACTGGGATAATTCAGAAGAAACTAATGTTGATTATTTTGTAAATATAATAAGGTTTGTATTCAGGTTTGGTTCCCAACTTGCATTGTCTAACACGAGACTAAAAATTTGACTGAAATTGTGAAAAGCATGTTGCCAAAGTTGCTATTACACCAAGAAAAAAAAAAACAGTCAGTATAATTGGTTTTTAAATATTCAAACAATTTTTATTCTCATATTCACTTGCTCTTTGGAATAAAGATGACAAGTATATCTTACATTTCTTAAAAAAATAAATTTTATTTGTCTTGAACTTTTAGGGATAATCGATGTTTTTGTCAACTTATTGGCACCGGATTTTAAGATTCCTTATTTAAGTTTTGATAATTTGAAGGCACATGCATGGGTGAAAGGAAGCTTTCAAAATAGTTATGGTTTTGTTGAGTAATGCTGATTTTGTAAATTACCTCTGTCAGTAAAAGTGGTTATAATCCGTAAGGTGAGTACCTTGATGTTTTTTTCTGAGAAAAAAAATTACAACAGAAGTCTTTGCAATAAAAATTACAACAAAATTCAAGATAATTAAAATGTTGCTCAATCAGTCAAGAGATAAAAATCTGTTATTTGCTTTTAACGAGGAACACAGACCAAATATTGGGCTTAATTCTCGCCAGTTGTCATACTCAGATTCATCAGGATGTGTCTTCTTTGTATTTTCTTTTGACAAAATTTGCATTGACAAGTTTTCTAATATTTTAAGGGTTTCCTCTATTCTTTCAAGTCTAGCTCCAGTTACTCCACTGTCAGCATTTTCTGGTTTTGCGCTTTCCCTCTGTTTTCCTGGCACACCGTTTTCTCGCTCTGATGAGTATTGTGGTGTCTGGCTATACATTTCTTCTTCTTTTGAGTTAGTTGCTTGAATCTCTTGAAGATTTCCCTCTGTTTCTTTAAACTGTGATGTAGCCTTTACATAAATTTCAGTGGATAGTTGGATCAATTTATCAAACAGATCCATTCTATCGATGAAAGCCAATATTTTAGTCATCCATTCCCCTAAAATTAAAATCAAAACTCAAAGTATCAATTATCATTATGATGCTTCTTTCTCAGAGAAAATAAAAAGTAAAGTAAGGTCACCCTAGGATTACCTTATTATCGAGCGAAAGAAGCTCTCGGTCATACACTAATTAAGGTGATAACTGTTATATTATATAGATTAAAACAAGAGGCTCCCAGGAGCCTGAATCGCTCACTATACAGGACTTCTGTATAACGTCATCTGACAACTTTGACACATGGAAAATTTTTAAGAGCTTAATGAGCTGAAAGTTTAAGCAAGCAACAGCTTTTCCCAATCAGCAATAGTTTTCATTCTATAGAGAAAAAACATGAAAAAAAACGCTATTTCTGATCTTTAAAGGGCAATAACCTTATAACGTTATCTGACAACTTTGACAAATTGAGCATTTTTTAGAGCTTATTGAGCTGAAAGTTATAACGTCATCTGACAACTTTGACAAATTGAGCATTTTTTAGAGCTTATTGAGCTGAAAGTTTAAGGAAGCAACAGCTTTTCTCAATCAGCAATAGTTTTCATTCAATAGAGAAAAGCATGAAAAAGCGTTTTTTCTGATCTTTAAAGGGCAATAACCTCTATAACGTCATCTGACAACTTTGATACATGGAGAATTTTTTAGAGCTTATTGAGCTGAAAGTTTAAGCAAGCAACAGTTTTTCTCAATCAGCAATAGTTTTCATTCTATAGAGAAAAAAAAAACTTGAAAAAACTTTAAAGGGCCATAACGCCTATAAAAAGGGCCATAACGCCTATAAGAGGTCATCTGACAAATTCAAAATTTTCAAATTATTAATTTTCCTAATCTACAGAGCAATATACCTACTTCTCCTGCATACGGTGTTTATATTTCTCAACTTATTCGATATGCCAGAGCTTGCACACATTTCACAGATTTTTTGATCAGACACCGGTTTCTTCGTGACCGACTTTTGAAGCAGGGCTATAAGAAAATACGTCTCATACGATCACTAAAAAAATTCTTTCTTCGTTATCAGCCACTAGTAGAAAAGTTCAAAATTGAGTTAAAAGATATGATAGTTAATTGTTTTAATTAGTGTTTGACTGGTCTGCTGTACTGAGATGATCACCTCAATATCCCTATTGTGTCTCACAACAATGTTGTGTTCTATGGTCATTACCGGATCCTAAGATCGCAATGGAAGAGGGAGGTTTGGCGCCATAAAACCTGGTTTAACCCACCATTTCGTTTGAAATGCCTGTACCAAGTCAGGACCATTGCGATCCACCAGTTCTCCGGTATGACTGATTCGTTTTTGTCATTTTCTCTGGACTATGAGATTGATCATTCAAGTTCGGTAGTTTTGTTATTACCTTTATTTACATATGAACGTTAGTAGATTAAAGGTTACAAAAGAAAAGATAAGAGAGTCTGGAAATACATGTATGTCGATACAAATGATTTTTGAATAAGAAAAAAAAGTTTAAGCAAGCAACAGCTTTTCCCAATCAGCAATAGTTTTCATTCTATAGAGAAAAAAACATGAAAAAAAACGCTATTTCTGATCTTTAAAGGGCAATAACCCTATAACGTTATCTGACAACTTTGACAAATTGAGCATTTTTTAGAGCTTATTGAGCTGAAAGTTATAACGTCATCTGACAACTTTGACAAATTGAGCATTTTTTAGAGCTTATTGAGCTGAAAGTTTAAGGAAGCAACAGCTTTTCTCAATCGGCAATAGTTTTCATTCAATAGAGAAAAGCATGAAAAAGCGTTATTTCTGATCTTTAAAGGGCAATAACCTCTATAACGTCATCTGACAACTTTGATACATGGAGAATTTTTTAGAGCTTATTGAGCTGAAAGTTTAAGCAAGCAACAGTTTTTCTCAATCAGCAATAGTTTTCATTCTATAGAGAAAAAAAAAAAAAACTTGAAAAAACTTTAAAGGGCCATAACGCCTATAAAAAGGGCCATAACGCCTATAAGAGGTCATCTGACAAATTCAACATAATGAAGACTATTGTAAAGCTTAAAGAGCTGAAGGATTAAGCAAGCAACAGCTTTTCTATATCTGCAAGTTTTCATTATTGAAGGCAAAAAGATAAAAAAAAACAACTAGAAAATAACTCCTTTAAGGGGTCATCTGACAGCTTCGACCTAATGAACACTTTTGAAAAGCTTACAATCAGATGAAGTTGAAAGCAAGCAACAGCTTTTCTCTATCTGCAAAAGTTTTCGTTTTATAAGGCAAAAACATGAAAAAACACAATTTTTGACTTTTAAAGGGCCATTACTCCTGTAAGGGGTCATCTCAACCCAATGTAGACTTTTGTAGATCTTTTGATGCTTAAGGTGGAGGGTTGCATCAGATTTTCTCTACCTCTTTTACTTTTTGATTTACAATCCAAAAAAATTAGTTTGACCCCTTGTCTATTTTTAGTAACGGCGGTCATGTTTTTTGACGAATCAAGATCGAAACATAACTTTTGTGCAAGACACCCTAAGGATCAATCATACCAAGATCCATTGATTTCTATTCAGTAGTTTTAGAGAAAAAGATTTTTTTTTTAAATTGATTACTGACGACGATGACGACAGACGCCGACAGACGACGACGGACGCCAAGTGATGGCAATAGCTCTGATGGACCTTCCAGATGAGTTAAAAAGGATAAACAAACAAAAAAAGCGCGTGTGTGTTGGACGCACCTGGGCAATTTTATAGGTGGAGGAAACCGGAGTACCCGGAGGAAACCACCGACCGTGGGCGGATAACTGACAAACCTGATCACAAAGTTGGGGAAGTCCCTTTAATTTTTTGTTTAATACAAACGGGATTCGAACACCAGCTGAGAGGTGATCGGCTAGACTAGTGATAAATAGTGTGGTAATTTAACCAGCGCCTAAAAACACTCGGCCACCCAGGCCCCTGCAAAAATATCAAAACCTGAAGGCATCATGTAGAAAATAGAAAGAGTTCGTTACCAAGGGTTGTATTTTAATCAAAGAATTTGTTCTATATGTAAAGAATGAACTGAAGATGAATTCCATTTCTTAATTTAATGTAAAGCTTTATAAAATTCTAGAGCAGATTTTTTAATAAACTAATAAAAGTCGTCCCTTCCTTTAAATATATGAACCCTTTTGATAGATTTAATTACATTTTTACAGTGCTTGATCTATAGATTTATGTTCCATATGTATAACTGGGGTATATAATATAATAGACGTGTATATTCTAAAATAACATGGATAATATGTACAAACTGAACCTTGAACTAAAAAAATGTTTAAATAACGGTAAGGATAATTTATGTGTGTGATTATCTCTTCTGCAGTTATTTGGATGATAATTTAATTGTATAATTACATTAAATGTAAACTTTTAACTCATTGAATCGAAAGCTGCAGTGGCGGCTGTCTATGGAACGCCATAGCTGCCTTATGATGATGAGTTTCATTATGTGATGATACTTTGTCTTTGTCATTATGTGATGGTACTTTGTCATTATGTGGTGATACTTTGTCATTATGTGATGGTACTTCTTCATTATGAGTTGTTCATTTTTATATTGTAACTGGTGATGTTCCTTTATTTTGGAATTTAGTAAATAAAGTATTTGAATTTGAATTTTGTAGAAGGCCGGTTGAAAAGAATGGCTACATGTCATGACATGACGTCGTCTCTGCAAATCAAGTCTTGTGTAATCTGAATCTCAAAAACCAAACACTAGATCTTTCTGAAATTGTACACAGTGATTACAGATATAGTGAAGATGTGCATCTCCCCTTTTGGGATAATTTTCTAATTTTGTTTAGAAATTAGGGACCCAAAAGTGGAACAAAAAGCACATTTTATATTCGTTTCCACAATAACTTTTGTTCTGGTCGCCCAAATGCTATGAAACTTTACAGTAATGTTACTTACTACAAAATGAAGGGATGGGCTGATTTTGGGGGTCTCCTCTTATTTCGTTTAGAAATAAGGGGCCTAAAAGGGGCCAAAAAGCACATTTTTTATTTTTTTATAACTGTCCAAACTTTACGGACAGCTCTCGTACATATAATATAATTTAATTTCCAGTTGGTACAATGTATCATATATTGATTAATCTAGTGAGACTGCTTTTTGAAACGGAACTTTGTTATGATTCATCCTAGCCGCGGTTTCTAGCTCTTTATGGTCCTTTTGTTTGTAGGCATTAAAATCCCACTTGAAAAAAAGGTTGGTATATTAGGATAATGGTGTACGTGCTTGTGTCCATCCTTTCGTAACATTTTAGGGAGTGTGTGTGTTTGGATTTAATGACCTTGTTGACGCACCTGGATAGATTGAATGGTAGAGAAAACCGGAGCACTTGGAGGAATTCGAAACCACCGCCCTTGGGCAGGTAACCAAATACAGGTGAGGAAGATCTTTTTTTTGTAAATTAAAAGCGGTACTCGAACACTGCCTGAGAAGTGATCAATAATCAATAGTGTAATATTCAACCCTCTCAGCCATTCTGGCACTTACGCTAGGGTACCCATTTTACACACAACTTCTCCTAAACCCATCATTAATTTTTTTGAAATTCTCACACAATCTTTGTTACATACTGCAAATTTAAAATTTGATCCTAAGGATTGTTTTGGGTTCCCATGTATCAAATCATGTACTTGGTCATTAGACAACAAGAGGCACCAATCTCTGATATCATAACTAATTCAAAATAGTTACTCTTAGTTTTATGGTATATCATTTTATAAACTAAACCAACTGTGAACAGAAGCTCGCACATAATTACCACTAACCCAAAATATCAATCAGAAGAAATTAAGAGCAGGATATTCACATTTTAGATGTGCAACAAAGATTGTGTGAAAGGATTATATAAAAAGTTGGCATCCACCTTATGTCATGCACAAAAGATTGTGTGAAAGTGTCATAAAAATCCATCAAGGGGTTTAGGAAGAAAACGGAAAAGTCAGAGATGGGTACTCTGGAATAAAACGGAAGGACGGACATGTACATTGTGTGAATCAAACACGTAAGTCTGTATTGTTCACAAATGATGTACAAAAGAACAAATAAAACAGGTACCTGTCTTTTCAAAAAATAGGGAAGTTGAAATCATATAACTTTTAACAAAAAATATAAAGCCCCAGTCACACTGTCATGCACGTTTCAGCTATCCCGTTTTACTACGTTTTCAAACGTCAGGTTTCAATGTAATTTATTGTCATAGTTTTCGGTTTCTACGTTTCACCAGGTATATGCTACGTTTTGAAAGGTTTTCCCACGTTTTATTACGTTTTACTACGTTTAGCCAGGTTTAGCAGAAGCCGTTTCGTTAAGTATTACTACGTTTTGCTACGTATCAGGTAAGCTTCATTTAGTATTTCTAGGGTTTGCCACGGATTACTAGGTTTACAGTACGTGTGACTAGGTACCGATGCGGTTTTGTTAGGTTTGTGCTACGTTTAACTGCGTAGTACTACGTGTCACTACTTTGTAATTGATCCTTCGCGAAAACTGCGTCATTTTGAGTTTCTCATACATGTATATCAAAAATTCTATCATTTCACTTTGAAATCAGGCTTCTCCAAAATAGGCAGTCTTGAAATTGAAGAAAAATGAATGTATACTGTAACAGCATTCATGTCAATTAAAATTCCCTATTTACCCAACCCTAGGACCCTTGGACCGGAAACATCAAACGATAATTTTTTATGTGGCCTAACTAAATATTTTCGTCCTCCATCGGATGGACATCTTGAAGCCACATGCTTTCCGTCAATTCAAATAAGGACATGGTGAAACTGCCAAATAGCATTAAACTGCTGAGCTGCATTTATCCATCCATTTTCATATCTTAGTTGCATCTTCCGTGTATTCATAAATCATTTCCTCGCTCTCGTTTACCAAGTACGACATTTAGTTTAAACATATTTTATTTGCAAAATAAGCAAAATAGATAAGACACAAGTTAAACAAACTTATGAAGTCTTCTCCTCCATTAACATATTAACAATACAAACGAGCATGTATATATAAATACAAAATAATTTTAGCAGACAATTGAGTAAAAAAAAGAAAAAAAGAAAAGAAAAGCAGTACATGGATGTGTGTGTGTGTTGGTTGTGTGTTTACACAATTAATAATCGTTTCGACCCTTTTATGAATGAAAAGACACTATTTAGTACAACTTCATTTTCATGCAAAGTAAGCTGTTCTGTTCCAGATAACAATAAGTTAATACAGCCATTTGGTAGCCATTGGAGATTTTGAAGAAGTTTTGTTCAGTTTCGTCTCTATAAAGTGGACATTCAAAGAAAAAGTGAAACGCATTTTCTATGGGAGCACTGCACCGACAGGAGGGATCTGATATTATATTAACTCTGAATAAGTCATAGTTAAGAAATGATGCTGAGTAATACTTACTAGTACGATATTTGCAATGGTGTTGTATAGAGCCCCAAGTGTGTACATTATAGAGAATGATACTAGTAACTGTACCAAGTAGCAATCAACATAAATTTCCATGCAGGCAATACGTTTTGTTACGCCTTGCATGTGTTTTGTCTATTCAAGACTGATCAGGATGCGCTCTATACTTAAATATTAAAAAAGTCAAACACTACATAAATATGAAGCGCATAGAATAAATAATCAAAAAATACCGAACTGGAACCGTAATATTTTACTCTCACTGAGATCAACTTATACCTGAGGTAGGGAGAAGCTCAGAGTTTCGACAATTATAAACATTGCACGGATATTTTTAAGCTTTCATATGATCTTTAGCACATAAGTGTTGATAACGGAGCTGGTCAACCTCGGGGTATTAAAACTCCAACAGCAGTGCTAACAATCATTTGTTAGAAATAAAAAAAAATAAAACAAAGTTCAAGCCAATAAATTTTGCCATGGCTGACGCGCATTTCGTCTATTCAAGACTCATCAGAGATTTCGAGGAGTAATAGCAACTTCAAGGCCAACTGGCATTGCCTTTCCAAACCATCAAGTCTTGGTGTCAGTCTAGCCACAATCGCAGCGAACATATCGTTGTCAGCACGAAAAAGGTATTTTAAAGAATCAATATCCTCACATCTCAGTTAATTCATCTAAAAGTTGTTCATATATGCCGAATAAACATAACAACATAACTACCGAACTTGAATGCTCAATCTCATATGGCAAGAAGAAATGACAAAACATTGAAAATCCCAATTAAAGAATTGCAAAAAGAAATGATGTGTTAAACCACGTTTTATGGCACCAAACCCCCCTGCTTTCATTGCAATCCAAGGAACTAGGGTCTTTTACTTAATTAATCTCTCAACCAAATTAAACGCACTCTTCTTATCCCCTGGTACCGGCAACAACAACAGCCTCATCTGCAAAATGTGTTCATGCATCAATATTCAAACTCCATGATTATTCTTTAAAATTATTTGCAAAAATAGGTGAAAGGTGGCAGTAAGCGTAGTAATGCGTAGTAAAACGTCATAATGCCTAATAGAGATTTCTTGACTTGCTACGTATCAAGCACGGTTGCTACGTATTGTAACCGTAACACGTTTTCGGGAGAAATTATTGATGAACTAATTTTCAATTCTGTCGATAACTCGTTTAATGATTTCATTTGACTATATATTGATGCTAAATAGATTTTATAACAGTTAATACTCATCAAATTGTCCCGAGAAAATGATATCGAATTGTCTCAGAATTGTCGAAGACAGTAAACCACCCCTAGTAAGGTGGATTCACGACGATCAGGAAAGTCCAGTGAAGGATTCACGTAAAGTTGTATTTGGTAAGACGATTCAGTTTTGTCGGGTTAAATAAAAAAGTAAACAACTTTGTTTTGTTGCAAAATTAATGTTTTTCGAAAGGTAAATGGTCAATTTAACCCCGTCTCTTTATTTGTACCACAAAAAACTAAAAAGTCGTAAAAGCATATACAAATCTGTTTTGAAATAAAGTTACAGTTCACAAAAAACGTCAAGGTTGAATTATGTTCATGACGAAAACTATAACATCAGATAGTTGTGTTTATGTTTGCATAAAGTGTCTATATTTTTCATCAAAGCAAGACTATTATACGTACTAGAGACAAGTTGAAAATTTGTATTGAAAAAAAATAGTATACCTTAAAAAAAATAGATGTAAAAATTGGCGGATAATGTTCTGGTAATAAGAGGATTCTGTTCTGGTAATGCACGGAGTTCGGTTCAGTATCGGTTTAAAAAAACATTTAAATTTATATGTATTAATATCTGTGGGCAAATGCTGTATAACTTAAGATAATCATAGTCATACTTAAAATGTTAAGTTAAATATCCACATTAAGAAACTAAAATATTGTTAAAAGACTCATTAGTGACAAAATATAGTGTGACAAAATTGAATAAGACAAGACCAATCAAAGGTTTGTGTTAAACACAACGGATGCTTATTATTAGGGAAAATAATACAATTAATATGTACATCAATCAAGACTTTGCATATTTGGTTGAATTTCTAGATATGCTCGAAAGCGAAAAAGATCATTAAGAGTTTATTATCCCTATACCAACGGTTATAGAAAATTTTAGAAATTCTACCATTTCATCTTACAAGCGAATGCAAAATGATTTTTGATACATTTCTCATCTCTTTTTTCTCTTACTCATATCCATCTGAAATAGAAATTACAGCAAATTCCAGAAAATAAATTTTGTACGCCTGACGAGAAATGAGATACAAATTTCTAGAAACCTTAAGGTTTTGTAAGTTTAAAAAAAAAATGTTTCATAAGCGCTTTTGTAGTTTATGGACGGTCCTAAATGTCCCGGTCAACTAGTCGAACGGACAGAAAGAATCTTTCTTTGTTTTGAGGATAAATGTGTTTCAAGTAAACCCGATCTTGTGCAAGAACTTCTATTAAATTTTAAAACAAAACCAAAGCTACTTTACTGGGGCATATGCATACCAACTTTCGTCAACATAAGGTGCTCATATAACTCAAACACTTCAATTAAACGCCGACGCCGACGTCGCCACCGCTTGCAAAGTAACACTTATTGCCCGCCCTGCCACGCAGGCCAAACCCCTCCCCCGAAAAAGTGCACCTCAGATATCAAGCATGGGTCTCAAATTACGGAAGCACCAACTCATTTATCTATAAATAAATCCCCCATCCCGTTTTTTAAATTCGTTAGTAAGTTAGTAAGTTTTGCCTTTACTCCGAACTCTCGGGAGATGTACATAAAAAGGGTGATACAATGAACATGAAATGATGATGAATTAGACAATGGGGACATCAGGCCAATCAGCGAGGGTAGTTTTGACTGCCATTGGAAAAAGGATTTATGGGTAACCTGGGTTGCTTTCCCTTATGCGGTTCACACCGGTTTATTTTGTGTTGTCACCGGTTCGTCTGGTTCGTCTTTTGATGCAAACCGCTTGTGCCAGACCAGGTAATGGAACACGAATCTAAGGTTCAACTGGAGCAAACCGCATAACGGAAAGCGCCCCTGGACGGAACATTGGGATCCTTCTGCAGCTGGGTTATCTTTTTCCAACACGGTGCACCACTATGGTTTGCGGTCAGGTTATCCGCATTATAGCCTGACGTCCCCGGCATTCATTATGAATGGCGCACCATTCAACCACTTTGGGCACACATCCCAGTCGCTATTTGGGCAAAGCGGCCTGACACGACGAAGGGTTTCTGAGCGATTTTAAGTGGACGTTTACCGATAAGCTAAAGCGCTGCTACGGGTCTATTTGCCACCCGGGACCCGCACGGAGGTTTTGCAATTCGAAAATAGTAAATACTGTAACGAAATGAAATGTGTCTGTTTGAAGGAATATAAGGGCAACCAATTCACAGTTATTGCATGGTAATGAAGGTTCGTTTCAAAAATGAGACTGCATGTAGATGCAACCCCTTCCAGATCTAGAAAAATCTGAGATGAGGCATTTAATTCCATTTGATTCAAACAGTAAATTAAGATACGTTTTAGGAGCATTTTAAGATATTTTAGGTTCATATTAATTTAATTCTTACTTATAAGTATTTGCAAAAACTCCAAGTATTTTGACAAAAATCAAGTAGGGCATTCGAGTGTTAAAAGTCAAAAAGGGCAACGACAAAATCAGAAAACATGAACGTGAACAGCACGAAGAAACACAAAACATAAAACAAACACAAAATCAACAAAACAGTTATCAACGACGCAAACTCAAGTCGAATGAAAGTGAACTCGTGTGCTCCGGAAAAATAATAATTTCAAATAATAATTTCAAATCGACAGCGTGTCGATTCCGGTAAAGGAAGATATAACAAAACCCTATGACAAACCAACATCTGTACTCATCTGAAAGAGAGAAATCCAATACCGGTATTTGTTCCTTGAGTCAAGACAGCAATCAAGGAGCAACATAACCCTGTGTTGGCACTTTTTGTGTCATATGTGTGACGCTCTGCCAAGGAAATCGATGTAATATTACCGCAAGCTCTCGAGTAATGAATCAATTGTGGAACTTAAACTCCATTTGCTGGAGTAAATAGAATTTTGCTACACAAGGAGTATAAAAGTTGACGATTTGAATATTTATTGAAGTTATCACGTTTTTTAAAGAGTTTTGTTAAAAGGTTTCCATTGGAGTTTATTTCGAGATTTAGATCTTAATATGAAGCACACTTTTTAGAATCCGTTGTGTCCTTTATCTCAAATTTCTGACGATAAATGAGCATTGAGAATCGTTCAGTGAAAGGACATCATCAATGTAACGGAAAGTAAAGTTAAAAGAGAGAGCTAGTCTACGATCCTTTTTGGTCTAGACGTGATTGCAAGAAGTCTGCTTCATATGAATGAAGAAATTAATCTATTATAGCTTTATTAATGCCATTTATTTATTTTACCCAAAAGGTTGTAAGCATATAACAAGTACAAAATTTGGAATGTAAGCATGCATGATATCCAAATTAACGAATTCTGTTAGTTCCTGGGTAACAGGGAATGAGTTACAGTAAAATTGATCAATTATGCTACTTATAATTACGCAATCTTATGTAAATAACCATAAAAATGTATGATATAACCCGACAAAACAGTATCCACAATTTACCAAAACAGAAGTCTATAACTGAACAAAACTGAATCCTCTAAAATGGTGAGACAAATTACCAGTTTGATGTGTTTACTAATTTGATTTTCTTAAACAGTTGGCAGTACTCTCGTTGCATGTTTTAATTTAAAATGATTTAAAAAGAACGTGGGTACACATTGTATGCTTTATCATAAGTTTGAAATGTGTTGTTTACTTTTAATTTAGAGTTATAAAATGTATAACCTTTTTAGTCATAACTTTTAAACCATTATTCATAGATTAACCAAACTTTCACATTTTGTTGAAATCAATACAAAAATGTAAATTATAAAGAAATATAAATAATACATAGGTTTATGTTTATTAATAATGCTCAGGTGTGCATTGTATGTGTGTTTTGTAAACAATATTGATCGAAAAAGGGACGAATTTAACCCACCAAATACAACATTACGTGAATCCTTCACTGGACTTTTCTGATCGTCGTGAATTCACCTTACTAGGGGTGTAAACATTTGAAACTAAAAATGGTTTCATTAAAATAGCAAAAAGTCGAGGAAATAGACTCGTGACGATTAATTCAAGGGTATAAGCATGGCCTTATATGCTATATCTTATAAAATAACTCCGTGGAATAAATATAATTGACCCTTTATCAAGTCAAATATATATGAATGTAATATTGTACATGTAGTTTAGTTTTTAATTTATGAAATAAATATTAGGGAATAAAAATTCAAACTATATGTTTAGATAAAATAGAGAGGTGCACATATACAATATGTCAAAAAGATTGTGTAATAGTGTGAAAATCTGTTATAAGAATAGTACCCTGAGGTACATATAATGGATAGACTGGCGAAAACCAATTCGATCCTCAAAATACATCCCTGATTTTCAATCGGGGCTATATGAAAATATGGCTTTTGGAGTTAATTGATTTACCATTTAATTTTTGACTTAGTAAATATCTGTTTTGTAGGTTTTTTTTTCAGTCATCTTAAAAGTTGGCCTTTTTGTATACTTTCTTTACTCTTTAGCTACTCTTCTAAGAAATTTATTATAATAACAAATAACTATCAAATCCACATCCACTTCTAAAATAATGGGAAATGTTTCTAAGAACATGTGCGTTCGTTCGTGTGTCTCTCTATCTGTTCGTTCACACAATTTTTGTAACTCATTTCCTGGGCTTCCACTGTATGACTCTATTTCCGATTTGGTTTACAGAGTTGACGAAAAATATTGAAAGCCAGAAGGAAAGATAAAAAGATTTTAGCGGTTAGAGAGAAAACACATTCTGAAGAATTTCTGAACAAGAACACAATCCCTGGCATCCTCCGCCGAGCACTAAAAGATCAAAGTCGGCTCATTAAAAATGGGAAGCCAATAAGCATCAAACCTGAAAATGCATCCCACCATACGAACCTCTACCTGAAGCTTCTTACCAAATATTGAAAGCCTACAAATAATTGAAGCCGAGAAATCTGTTACAAAATAATAGTACGACAGAACATACATACGGACGGACGCAGCACATTTATAGTATTATCAATATTTTTTGGCGCGCTGCGCAAAAATAATTCGAACAAAAAATTCTATGCCCCCCCCTTAAAATTACATCTTATTTAATGATTTTATTTTTTCTTGTGTGGTATTTTACCTGGCCGCTAGGGGGATTATAATTTTTAAGCAAAGATAATCCCTGAGAAGAGTTCACTTGTCACTATGGTACGTAACACAACCGTAACTCAACGGTTACTTTCCTAAGAACGATTCGTTGATTTAACTAAAGACCGAACACGCATTTGAGATCATTTTCTATTAAAATACACATTTTTGGCAACGATTAAAAGAGAACTCCATTAAAAAAACTAAAAAACATATTTAATTTTAACTTTACAACTTGAAACTCGTTCAAAATGAGCTTGTTTTCGTCTTAAATTAACTACATGACCAATAACCGCTCCCCTTTCGTTGAACGGTAGCAACCGTATGAAGTTGAGAAATCTCTACTAAAACGCAAGAAAACGTGAAATGTAACATAAAACGTAATGAATCGTACTAAAACCCATTGAAACCTCGTGAAACACAACAAATACCTAGAGAACCGCAGTAAAACCTGCTGGTTGGCATTCGCTACGTTTTACTAGGTTTTCATTACGCAATTCGTTTTAAAAACGTTTTAATACGTTTTAGTACGTATTTACTACGTGTATTTTTTTAGCCACGTTTGTGTTGTGCAAACGATACAAACGGGACTAGTCACGTTTCTGTCCAGGTATGTCTACGTATATAGCCGGTTCCAACTACGTGTCGGTACGGTTCGTTTTAGAAACGTAAGAAAATGGGATGCCGAAACGTGACAGTGTGACTGAGGCTTAATGGATTTTTAATTTTTGTTTTGTGCCATTTAAGTGCAAGCAGCCTAGTATTACGTATCAATACTTACGTAAGTCGACTCCTATATGTCCCTTTTTTTCTATTTCACATTTCCAAAGATAATTCAGAAGCGAAAGTTTAGAATCATGGTATCTCTGAAGGTCTTGTTTTGAACAAAGAAATTTTTGCCTCAACATCTCTAGTTGGTCTTCACCAAAGAAAGACTCCATTTTGGTAAGCAGTTCCTGGCAGACTTTCTTACCAGCTTCTGGGTCAATTTTGCTTTTTTCAGTTTCTGTTAAAAAAAAAGAAAACAAGTTGCTTCCTTTAAAAAAAAGGAAACGTGAGCTTTATGTTTTTGCTTTCTAATGAGAAAGATTTTATTGATGAAAATAAATCTTTAAGGTTGAGAAATGTATTGATGAATATTTGTTGTACATGCAGCTAAAATGTATCAAGTTTCATGGGCATGGGCTCAGCAGTGACGGAGCAGTGGAGCAGTGGTTGAGCATATATATTTAGAGTTGACCAAGAAATAAGCTGTTTTTTTAGTTCAAAAGCTAAATGTAATATTACTTTTAAGCACTTCAGGCATTTTGAGTATTCAAATATACTGGTGATAAATCACTACAAAATACATTTTACGATTCATTAAATTCTTTTCAGGAAACAAATCAGTTGGATTGTAATAAAATATTGAAAAAGTAATACCATTTACAACCACAAATGATGTGCTTGTAAAATTCTTAAGTTAGTTATTTCACAGGAGTTGTATGAAAAGTAAGTAATTGTCACAGATGGGCATGTGATTAGTATATAAGCTTCTATTTTCATCATTTGAAATTCCATTTAAAAAGTGTGTGACCAAAGAACACAAATGCCTCCGCATCGACTCACGAACAGGAAGTCAAAGTCCAACAGAATTTCTTTTTAGTGTACTAAACCATCTTAACAAATTTCAAATTATTTTCATGTACGACTTCTAAGAAGAGCTTGACGGAAATTTTAAAGTAAGTTTTGTACACTGATTTAAGAAAAAATCGGTTCTCGTCAGTTGTCAAAAAATCTACGTTTTAATACAGCTAGGCAATTGTGATATTGCCGCTTACTTGAATTTTAAATATTTGCCCTCGGCAAATTTCGGAGGCAAGTATATATTTTTATAGGCAAGAAAAAAGGTGAGGCACACAGTTTAGTTGACTTTTCCTCAGTTCTGGTCAAATTCATCTCGTACCTTGATTTTTGAAGTCCTATTTAATATGTATCGCCCAACTGGAGGAAAACTACTAAATCCTATACTCGGATATCAATAAAGGTAATAACAAAACTACCGAACTTGAATGATCAATCTCATAGTCCAGAGATAATGACAAAAACGAATCAGTCATACCGGAGAATTGTTGGATCGCAATGGTCCTGACATGGTATGGGCATTTCAAACGAAATGGTGGGTTAAACCAGGTTTTATGGCGCCAAACCTCCCTCTTCCATTGCGATCTTAGGATCCGGTAATGACCATAGAACACAACATATTTGTGAGACACAATACTGGGGTGATCATCTCAGTACAGCAGACCAGTAAAACACTAATTAAAACAATTAACCACCATATCTTTTAACTCAATTTTGAACTTTTCTACTAGTGGCTGATAACGAAGAAAGAATTTATTTAGGGATCGTATGTGACGTATTTTCTTATAGCCCTGCTCCAAAAGTCGGTCACGAAGAAACCAGTGTCTGATCGAAAAATCTGTGAAATGTGTGCAAGCTCTGGCATATCGAATTTATATATAAGCTGTGAAATGTAAACACCGTATGCAGTGGAAGTAGGTATATTGCTCTGTAGATTAGGAAAATTAATAATTTGAAAATTAAAATCGTCTCTTTTATCGTAAACTTTTGTACTGTGATGACCACCTGGGTAAAATTCGAGATGCAAATCCAAGAAAGACGTGAATGATAAATCCAAGTTAATTATAATTATATTCGTGCCATTTGTCTGGTCATTTTTAAAAAATTCCAACCACGCACCCCGTTAGGAAGGGTTTTGCAATTTTGGTTCCATCACAATATTTATTTTATTTGCTTTGTGACATCATCCTTTTTTTTACAATAGTACTTCATTCTGCTAAAATTCGATAAAATTTACCCGGGTTTTTATACTTGCATATTAATATTCCTAGCCATGTCGGCAGGCCCCTTACGATTTCAATTTTATTTCCATCTTAAAATGTTTTATTTAATTTCAAACTTTTGATTTTAGATTTTCCTTTTCAATATGGTTTTCTTTGATCTTTATTTGAGTAATTCTAGCAGACGACATAATCATTATATAGATAAGATAAGATATCTAGAGGACCTCCGAATCCGTAATTAAAAAAACTTCCGAAAGACTATCCTATAGCAGTTTTCATCTTTAATATCTGGCAAGCGTTTGTTTTAACGGAAATATTAATGCTTATCAGTTAAAGCGTCTTCACTTGCAAGACTACAAAACTCAGTAATACGTAAAAAAAACCCTCAGTTTTGAATAAATTCCTTCTTTTATTCTTTTATTTAGTATACATGTTTTACTCTTAATGTTCAAGGTTACATATTGCATAAAATGACCGATTCTTATACGTGTACATAAATAAATTACTTAGGGTAAAGCAGGGTCATGATAAATTTTTGTTAACGTTTTAGTCTTAGCATTTGTTTTTTTTCAAACATGTTCTTTCCGTTCAAGTTTAACTATAATCAAACATGGATTATGTCCAAATAACCTTCATACATGTCATAAAAACGTATGTGAGTACAGTAAGACCAACTTAAACATATATTAGAACTGAATCACAGATCATATAAATTATACTAAGAACTATGTGTTTTATGTAATAATGTAATAAATAATTATGTTTTTATTGTTTGTTCCACGGCACAATTATTAGTTTACTCACGTATTGTCACCGTGTGTCTACCAAAAGACAGAGGAAAAGGTAATGCCATGACATTTAAGAAGAACTCTTCGTTTTCTGTTAAAACCAATTTCGAAACATCACCATGAAGAAAATAAGCTAGTTTGTCTCTTTCATAAGCAAGTTTAACAACTTGGGTTTGCAAGGTCTTAATCCTGCTGTTTAAATTAGCTTGAATTGCCCCATTGAAGCTGTTTTGTTGAGAGGTAATGCAAAGGGTATTTGCTTCCAAAAGATACATTAAAAACTTTCTATCATATCCCAACTTTTCGGCTTTATGCAGGTAATCTTGGAGAGCATTTTCTGCATTTTCTGCGGCTATTGCTCGAAGAGATAGGTCTTTTGGTGTATGATTCTCCCCTATGTAGGCTTCAATAAAATGACTATCAACCTCAAATTTATTCCATCTCGCTTTTGCTTTCAACTCTTTAATTGTAGAATCATACTGGTTAATCAGCCTGTCTTTTTCTAGTAGAAGTATCTGTTGGTCTTCTATTTCCTTCTCATATTTCGATTTTTGGTCTAAAAGAAGCTTTATTTCTTCATCTTTTATAATACCTTCTTCTGTACATGGAAGATCTAAGTATAAAAATGTTACAACCCATATCATATCATCTAGTCGCAATAAACTTTTAAAGGCGTGGTTTAGTATGTACTAGGCTTCCACAAAGATAACGCCATTTTATTAATTAATTCTTAAAAAGCCTAATTACCGTATTGGTGTTTTTTTTTCGCCTTGCAAATTTCTCATTTTATTTCATTAAAGGGGTGCTTTAAGTTTCATATAAGGGGCCCGGGTGGCCGAGTAGTCGAAGGCGCTGGTTAAAAAAACCACACTATTGATCACTAGCCGATCACCTCTCAGGTGGTGATCGAGTCCCGCTTGTAATTTACAACAAGAGGCTCACAGGAGCCTGAATCGTCCTATCTGACTTCAAGGACTGATGGAATGAAAATATTTTGGGACATATGAGACAAAAAACTTTATTTATATAGCCGAACATTTAAGCAAACAAAAGCTTTTCTTCATCTTTTATAGGTTTAATCTGCAAGACAGAAACCCAAAACTTGCAATTAGGGGCCATAACATTTATAAGGAATCACTTGCCAGTTTTATTCTCATGGATATTTTAAAAGAGCTGAACAAACTGAGGGTTTTTGTAAGCAACAACTATGGTTTTCATTCTATATGCCAAACACATGAAAAAAAAACACTATTTTCACCTTTAAAGGGTCATAATCCGTATATGATGTCATCTGAATACTAAGACAAAATGGAGACTTTTGTAAAGCTCAGTGAGCTGAAAGTTTATTCAAGCAGCAGCTTTGCTTTTCTCTATCTGCAATACTTTGAAAAAGTGCTATTTTCACATTCAAATGGCCATAACCCCTATAAGGGGTCATCTGACAAGAACTCAATAAAGACTTTTTTTAGCTAAATTAAGTGAATGTTAAAGCATAAAACAGCTTTCCTATACATGTATATGCAACCATTTTCATTCTATAAGTAAAAAGCATGAGAAAACGCTATTTTACACCTTTAAATGGCCATAACACCTATAATTTTCATTCTTTAGGCAAAAACATGGAGAATTATATTTTTCCGCTTTAAAGGGCCATAACCTTTATTTGAAGTCATCTGACAACTTCGACTCAATAAAGACTTTTGCAGAACTTTACATGCTGAAGAAGGCTGTGGGCTGTTTTCCATTGTGGATTTTTTAAAATTGTCGTATATAAATATATTGAGGGTAGTGTCGCGTACACTTATTCCACATCTCATTTTCTTCTATTGCTTCAAATTTTCTCAATCTATCATACTTTTTGATTTGCATGCCAAAAACTCCTGTCCCCTGTTCTATTTTTAGCAACAGCGGCCCTGTTTTCTGATCGGCAACCACCATTTTTTGTAATTTTGGTAGAAGGTATCCCATAGATGTGTGCAAAGTGTCAAAGCAGTATTAACAGTTGTTTCAGAAAAGAAGATTTTAGAGCAAGAGGTAATGACGACGGACGCCAAGTGATGGCAATAGCTCAACTGACCCTTTGGGTCAGGTGAGCTTAAAAAGGGACCTCCTCACCTGTATGTGATAAACTTATTAGTAACCTGCCTAAAGTCGGTGGTTTGCTCTGGTTATTCCGGTTTATTCCACCATTTACACTAGTACTGATCGCCTCATATGACCCAAATGCGTCGAAAAGGATACAAACATGCATATTTTAGTTAAATATAATTTAACCGAATTCATATCCAAACTGTTACTCTAGACACCGGTATATAAATAGATATTTCGGGCGTTCTTATTTTATCGACCCGATGTTTGCCGCGAATAAACGAAAATTAAATCAACGCGAAAAAAGCCACTTATACGGTAATAACTAAGCTACTGAACATTTGTTGAAATGCAAAGAAGAAAATGCTTGGCATCTCGCCAAGCCTTACGTGGTCAACTTTGAACTAGGCAGAATCTTTTTTAAACTTTAGCATTCTTTGATTGCAGGAACCGGAACAAGTGAATTTCATGGAGCGCGTATTTATGTTTGGATATTATTTGCCTGTAACTAAACTTTTATTGATACACTTTCAAGTGAGTTACTATTCAAACTTTTGAGAAAATTACAAACCTGTGCAAATTATGGTTTGTCCATCTATGACAATAGTATCCACCCCTTTTGATCCTAGATATTCTTTTTCGGTTTGCTTCATGTCTAGAAGAATATTGGAATACCCTTCTGGAATCATAAAGGTAACAAAGACGCTGTTCGTTGCCTCAATGCCGGCAGTAAGTACATACTGAGGTGGCACACCAACAAGTCTGCCTACTAAAGATCTTAGCTCTTCTAATTTGTGTCGATTCATTCTTTCTTTCCCAGCAACGTGAAACTGAACATACATCGACCCATTTACTATAAAAAATAAAAATACTTTACGTTAAGGGTTTTAGAACTGTTCTTTGGCTCCTAAGTATTTAATTCAATTCTTGACTGTAATTGAATGATAAGCATGGTTACAGTCTTCAATTTATATTATTTTGTATTCTTAAAATTCTGACTTGACATAAAATATGCATTATAAAACACGAAATTCTACAAAATGGATTAAAAATAATCGATCATATAAAAGCATATAAAAGCAAATTTTTGAATAAAGAAATGACAGTTTTAAGAAAATTTAATGATCTTTCTAATTTATTAATAAACTTTCAAATTTCAATGTCTTAGTTGAAAAAGTAATATATTTAAAATTACATGGCTCGTCATCGGGTTGGTAAAAGTGTACTACATCCCCCATTTGTCTTGAAAACTCTACTATCAGCTGATGTAAATCTTTTCGATTCGTATGCCAGATCAGAGCTTGAAGCATCATTATATTATCTCGTGTTAAGATAAGTCTATGTCGAAGATGCTTAAAGAAGTCTAAACAGTCTTTAATTTCTTCTAAAACTCTGTCACCAGTTGGATACATTCCTACAACACACCACAAAACAACAGCGTATTACCACATAGAAAGGTTCAAGGTTTTGGAATAAATACTCTGTTAATTAAAGTATTTCCTTTCTTCAAAAGATAATTTCATTTTTACAACTAGTTTAGAAAACAATTCTGGTGCAATTTACCTGTCAACTCTTGTTTACAATGAACAATGATTAATGCGTTTTAATTTCAGTAGTTTTAAAATCTTCAAGGTCCAGTGTATTTTCTATTGTTTATTTATGGACATGAATGGTCTTATTTTTCACTTGATTAAACACAAGAAAGATATACGGGATACATACTGAATTTCTTAAAATACAGGGTATTTTTAGAATTCAGTAAATTCAGTAATTATTAAGTAAATTTTGTCTGGAAAAGGGGCCGTTGCTGAACATTTCCCGACTAATCATTTCTATACTTTTCTCCATTATTCGGTCTAATATCCCGATGGATTTACTGGTTTTGTTAAGGTTAATTAATGCGTTTAACCATAAAATGAATTAATTTTAGATCGATTTGTTAATAAGTGAAAAAAGCATATTGACTTAAATATAAACCATAGCAGGACCTAAATGTAATAAATTCTCATTCAATTTTTATACCTTCCACACGAAGTGGCGAGGTATAATGCTATACCCTCTTTTGGTGTCTGTCCGTCCGGCCGTCTGTCCGTCTGTTCCCCGAAGAACTTGAAAACGCGTCAAGGGAATCCAATGATATTTTGCACAGGTCAAGTTCGATTTCCAGCATGATCCGAAAAATAGTTTTTGAGATAGGACACTTTAAAAAATCAGATTTCATGATTTTGTTTTAGTTTCCAACTGATAACTTTAAAACTCGTCAAGGGAATCCAAAGATATTTTGCACAGTTCCTTAGTTCAATAGAATACGGGCCAAGTAATTTCTTGCATGATCTGAAAAATAGTTTTTGAGATTGGCCACGTTGAAGAACTGTTGATATTATATCGTGGCGGGGTATCATTTAATGTCCCACTAGATGTCCTACTTAGTTAATATTTTCATGATTAATTCTATTATTTTATTTGTTTTAAGTTCTTCATTGTTCCGTTTTTAGAGAAGAGCAGAATTTAGGTTTAATAATACCACTTACTCCCTTTCACACGTCCTCAAAACTCATGCGATATTTAGATATAATCAAACTAATAGTGATCACCAACATGTCTAAAATACATTTTCAATTTTGAAAAGAAAATAATTGTACCGAAAAAAAAATGTGCTATCTTGAACTTTAAAAAAAATGTGATAAATTAATAAAATTAAGTGTGTCCATATCTAGGTCCTCAGAACTGATTGGACGTTTTAAAAGTAAATCTTAGTACTATATGACATAAATTAAGTACAGAGGACCTATATCTAATATTATATCATAAATTTTTATTTGAAAAAATGTGGTATTTGGCACTTCCCCAAAATTTTGATACATAATTTAGTGTTGCTAGCTTTATATGTAAACAACATGATGGATGCAAAGGGAAACTAGGATGGTGTATTTTTAGGTAATTTTCTATGCATTTAAATAAAAACTTTTTATGGCCACTAAGACAGCGCAAAATCAAAACGGCGATGACCCAGGTTGAGGCTATTTTTCTCAAAATTAAACATCTGCTCTACAGGAAACTGAATTAAAATGTCAACATATTTGGGAAGAACAGTGTTCAAATTTCTTGCAGAAAAAAGTGTGTTGACACTGTTTTTTAGGTTTTTTTAAGCAAATTATTGCTGTTTCCATGGCAACAGTGTAATGCAAAATCCCTTTTTTTATACATTATGACCCCTTTTTCTCAAATTATATTTATTTATGAACTACTTGATGTATACATGTAGCTATGCCTGAAAAAACAGTTGAATCCCTACAGATATTTAAGTAAAGGGGGTCCTGCCCCTTAGAAAAACAGGGCTATCTTCGGAGCGCTGACTCAAAGACTTATTAAAACAATTAACCACCATATCTTTTAAATCAATTTTGAACTTTTCTACGTCTAGTGGCTGATAACGAAGAAAGATTTTTTTAGGGATCGTATGAGATGTATTTTCTTATAGCCCTGCTCCAAAAGTCGGTCACGAAGAAATCGGTGTCAGATCAAAAAATCTGTGAAATTCTGCAAGCTCTGGCATATCAAATAAGTTGTGAAATATAAACACCGTATGCAGGGGAAGTAGGTTTATTGCTCTTTAGATTAGGATAATTAATAATTTGAAAAATAAAATCGTCTCTTTTATCGTAATTTTTTGTACTGAGATGACCACCTGGGTCAAATTCGAGGTGCAAATCCAAGAAAGACGTGAAGCAATTTGATTCGGTGATCTCTTTAATCTCCAATTCTGGAGGATATATTGAAGGAATCCATCTACCAAATGAAGTGTTATTGACAGAGAGGATATCATCAATATATCTGAATGTAAGATCAAATGACCTTGCCTCTTTCATCTTCTTGTTCTTTAAGAGTCCCTGAAGAAACTCAGTCTCGTAAGAGTATTAAAACAAATCGGTTTAAAAGATTCCTGGCTTATTACAGGCACATTAAAAATGTTGCGAGGTTAAACTAGTTTTTTTGCCCAAGCATTCCCATTATTGATACTCAAAAACAAAACACAAACTAAACTACGATTAAATTTCAAATCGATAGAAGTTCAATTCAACAAGAGAGAGTTAATACAAAAGGACAACAAGAAAAAAAAAGCGGGACATAGATATACTCCCTTGGGAACACTCACAGTTACTGACGGCTAGCTAAGGAGCATCTATCGACTGTTGTGTAAAGTTAAAAAAAATCAAGTATGTGGATTTTAAATCCAACACAACACGTCAAATAATTGATGATTTGGTGGTGTATCATCACACAAAAGTGACACACTTAATCGCTGTAATGCTTAAAATGACATTATCAATATTTCTATTAAAAGACTAAATTCAAAGCTTGTACTAAATATCCATTTCATTACCTTAACTGAAAAAAGTTTTAAGTTTTTCATTGGTTTTTAAATTATTTTGCCTTATATACAACATTACAAGAGAAATAGGCATTAGACATTCCATTTACAATAAAAAATCGTCGTGTACATTTAAATTTTACACTGAGGTATATATATATTTATGATGATTTTATTAATTCATGGTTACGATATCCTCTGTTTAAGTATTTTTTTTCTCATTTAATTCACACGCACTACTGTAGATCCGAACATATATTACCATTTGTGAAATATAAGATCCGTAAGACAGAGAAAGTAGTACATGGAAAATTGACAATAGGAAATAAAAAGTCACCCTGGTTATCATAAACACACATGCATTTCAGTCTATAATTTTCCATTGATAATGCTAAAATCTACATCTTAAAATGGCCATTTATCATCGGTGACATTATATTTTTTCAAGGTAATATTGTTGGATAGATTTCGGTGATAAACTATAAAATGTGAGATCGTTTAGTGAATGAAAGTCGTCTAAATATCTATATATATTTTTAAAATTCAATAAGATGTTATTTGTCGTTTTGTTTTTAGTTTTGCAATAAATTAGAATTCATAAAAGTATAAGAAATTGTCTGAAATTACTAGAGCACAATTGGTGCCCATAGGGATACCATTTACTTGGCGATAATTTTTTTTCTCCGAATATGAATGTTGTCCAAAAGATATTTTAGAGCATCTATCATTTCTGCATTGAACATCAACGCAACCTTTATGTTGCTAAAAAGTACTGAATAATACAGAAACTTTGAGAGCAGACATAGTCACTTTTTGATTTATCGAAAGACCATTTATCCAAATATTCAAATTACGTTTTTGTTTTTTAATATAAATTATCTAGGGTCAATTGCAAATCAGCGAGCAGCGACGTCTGGTCACATTCAAGGCTGCTGGCTGTTTTCTATTTTGAATTATTAAATTATCTACACATCTTACTATATATATCCTATCGATAAATAGTTGGAAGAATTTGAGATTTGCAACACTGGTTAGGAGAATTTAAAATCATTTTAAAAACAACCCCTTTTTGAAAATTATAGACAGAGCGTCTTAAATCATTACTCGTAGATTATATATTTTTCTAAGTGAGATAGTTAAATATCCGGATTTTAAGCTCTCGACAAGGCATTTATTTTAGGCAAAAGCCAAACCGCCTTTCTATTCAAGTTAAATGGTCGGTCCTTAATACATTGAAAAACTTTAGCTTATTTAATAAAAAACCGTTTAAGTTCAAAATACATGTATTTCTTAATATCTACTTGTTCAACTTTCAAGGACACGAAGGATACGAAATCATACAAAATTTCTGTAAACATACCCTTTAATAAATCTTTCATCCTTTTTAAGTCATCTTCTGTTAATTCATCGGCTAATTTGTGAAGGAAAAGAGTCATTTCCCAATCTTCTGATGGCATTTTTGGAACTGTAAAGTCATCTTCAATTTCAGGAGTTGTTTCTTCGCTCCCCACTGAAATTAGATACAATTTTCAAATAGTGATTTTTTTCCTCAGGAATAGACTCAAAAATATAACGACTACAAATATGTTTTTTCATCTGTACTAATCAGGCATGGGGCGAATTACATTGCAATGTAATTACCATTGAATTACCATCACTTTGAGAGGGCGAATTTCAATTGAGCGATTTTAAAAATTACCCCTGTTTTCATTTGAGCGAATTTTTCTATTTAAATTGAGCGAATATCTTTCCAGGTAAATACAGGAAAATATAGGTAAATGACTATTAATTTTATATAAAAAAAGAGAAGAGTACTTAACTTTGCATATAGATATTATACTTAAATAACATTTAACGTCTTTTACATTTTCTTTAAAAGTTGTATTGGTTGTGGAACAAACATTCGATTCACAGCTTCAGTACCTTGATGATTTCATTTTTGACTAGTCTGCTGTACTGATATGATCACCTCAACATCCCTATTGTGTCTCACAACTATGTTGTGTTCTATGGTCACTACCGGATCCTAAGATTGCAATGGAAGAGGGAGGTTTGGCGCCATAAAACCTGGTTTAACACACCATTTCGTTTGAAATGCCTGTACCAAGTCAGGACCATTGCGATCCACCAATTCTCCGGTATGACTGATTCGTTTTTGTCATTGTCTCTGGACTATGAGATTGATCATTCAAGTTCGGTAGTTTTGTTATTACCTTTATTTGACTGCCGGTGAACTATAGCTACAGTCCATGTGCCTTGAATTCTTTACTATATTTAAAAATTTGAACTGGGTAGAAGTTTAAATGTAAAGTTTATACAACATTTGCAAGATATAATCACAAAATTTATAATTAGGTTAAAAGCGCTAAGTTAAAATGAGGAAATGTACGAATTTGTTATTTTTTACGGTTTGACCCAGGTGGTCATCTCAGTACAAAAAATTACGATAAAAGAGACGATTTTAATTTCCAAATTTTTAATTTTCCTTATCTACAGAGCAATATACCTACTTCCCCTGCATACGGTGTTTATATTTCACAACTTATTCGATATGCTAGAGCTTGCACACATTTCACAGATTTTGTTATCAGACACCGATTTCTTCGTGACCGACTTTTGGAGCAGGGCTATTAGAAAATACGTCTCATACGATCCCTAAAAAAATTCTTTCTTCGTAATCAGCCACTAGTAGAAAAGTTCAAAATTGAGTTAAAAGATATGGTGGTTAATTGTTTAAATTAGTGTTTGACTAGTCTGCTGTACTGATATGATCACCTCAACATCCCTATTGTGTCTCACAACTATGTATTGTTCTATGGTCATTACCGGATCCTGAGATCACAATGGAAGAGGGAGGTTTGGCGCCATAAAACCTGGTTTAACCCACCATTTCATTTGAAATGCCTGTACCAAGTCAGGACCATTGCGATCCACCAATTCTCCGGTATGACTGATTCGTTTTTGTCATTTTCTCTGGACTATAAGATTGATCATTCAAGTTCAGTAGTTTTGTTATTACCTTTATTTGTTACATAAGTTCTTGGAAATGACCGACTGATCTTTCACAAGTGATAGAATTTTTCAGTCTTTTGCGAGTGGAGTGCAGTTATTTTTGTTCTTTCGTGTTGTCTGTTTTTTTTTCGTGCTGTTCCCATTTTTGTTAAATGTGTTTTTCCCCTTTCGGACTTTTGGTAACTCTCTGCCTCTATTATTTTGTGGTGAAACTAATGGTATAAAATCCAAGCACAATCTATGAATAGAGTATAAAGTTAACATATTTACAATACATGTAAGAAATGCATGCTCTTACTTTATCAAAGTTGAAAATCTCAGGTTTACAAAGGTTTTTGTCAACATGGTAAAATATGCATTTCAACGAATAATAGATCCAAACAAAATATTTTAAAAACATACTATATTACTGACACGTTTAAAGTTCTGCTTTGTTAGTTAAGGTATGGATTTTAAAACTTGGCATTTTATCTGAAGTCTATATTCAGATACGTCAATATGACATAATATTTCAATACAGTAAACTAACACCTTAAGTCTACATGTGGATGCTCTACAGAGCACACAGGCTAGATAATTATCAAACATGCATGCAACTTACACCACGTAAAATGAAAAAAAAAGAAATCCCTTTAAATTTTATGAATTTTGCAGCAAAATGTATCAAAGCTTTTGATAAGTTTATATGTGTTAAAATTTTTATTTTCTAACACTAAATCAAGCATTGACGTTGTATATATTTTTTATAATTCATCATACTGCACGCAACGAAGTTACCGTGGAAATAATGGTTTTGCCTGATCCATCACTCTTTCAGTCCGTCAGCCAGTGATAACAGTTATTTCAATTTTTCATACGCAAAATTTTACAAGCTCGAGCACATTATTGGCAGTTTAATAGGAAAAACGTGAGGCAATTGCGCGTCGTGCTTACTAAGAATCTTTCATTTATCTTCTAAAAGATGATAATAATAAGATTCTTTAATTCGTGGTTGTTTAGTCTACAGCATATACATCAATGAAAATTTTTTCTTTTCGTGGGGTATCAAATTTCGTGGGTCAAGGGCACACAAGAAAACCTCGAAAATTGATACCCCACGAAAAATAATGACACCACATATTTTAGTTACGACAGTCATCTTTTTATATTGTAAGAAACAATCAGTCCATGTATGATTTCAGTCCATGTTACAATTTCCAAATAAAAGCTGATTGATAAAAAGTAAACAACAGACAACTATGGACCCAAATTGATGATGATGACTTACATTCCCCTTCTAGACAGCTTGTAGCCTAAAACGTGATATTAATTCAAAGTTCAGAGTTGTAAAGGCATTGAATTTTTTTTTATTAAGCTTGTCTTACTTTGTATTTTAATACATCAGATTTTGGAGAAATAAGTTATGACTATGTGTTTAAGACTGGCCCAGGAAAGACAAATTCAGAACTGGTATATTCGTGTCAATAAAAAAAGTAACATGTGCATATATGGATAACTTTTAATCCCAACACACTTAAAAATGATGATGCCTTCTATAAACTATGTAATGCATTTATAATTGAAAAACTTCACATTAAAGCTTGCAAATTTATCTTAGGTCTAAATAAACGCAGTACTAATGCAGCTGTAATAGGAGAAGTTGGAAGATTTCCTATTAGTTTTAATGTTATTGTAAATACCCTTAACTACTGGATCAGGTTAGAAGAATCCCAGAACCCATAAATGAATGAAGCTCTAAAACTATCAAAAGAGTTGCATAAAAGTAAAAACGGCTCATGGATGAATATCATTTATAAAACTTTAGAATTTCTTAATTTAAAAGATGAAGAAGTAATAAACAAGAAAAAGAAGTTAAATAAACTTGTTATAAAAAAGCTATGCCAAAAATTCTCAAACTGTTGGGAAAAAGAACTTTTTAATGAGGAGAGAGAAGATCAGTTGAGCAGGATATAGACATTTTTATTATAATAATTATTATTATTAATATTTACAATATTATTATTACTACATTAAATGACATCAATATTGATCCACTAGTTAAAGCCATTTGGAATCTTTTGTTCTGCCAAGTATAAACTGATTCTTAGCCTAGTAATATTAAGGGATTATTTTGTGTGTCCCTTGCTGATTCAACTGAATTACGATTAACAACATTGAAATTATAATATATATTTTTTTTTCTTTCTCTTTTTTTTCTTATTCGTCCTTTATTGTTACTAAACCAATCATTTAATCATTGTATATATTGTGATTTTACTGCCTGCAAGGGCGTCTTTAATTGACAATAAAACATTTGTATCTTGTATCTTGTATCTTGTACAAAAGGAGTATTGTCAATAAGGCCTGATATTGTCAACTTTGTAACTTCTAAATGAATTAATGTAATTCAGTCATCAGATAACTTAATTTAACATGCTTAAATGCCAGCAGAATGCATGATATTATGAAGTCATAAACTACCGAATACTAAGGAAATATCAGGGGATTATCAGGGGATTAATCTTAAGATTAATATAGAGCGCATTCCTTGTGAACATTAATTTTTTGACCATCTTTTTGTCTTTTACAAATACGCATTTCAGCATAAAATTGTTTTTCTTTACCCATGCTCTCTGTTTATTCAAGAGATTTCTTTATAAAAATGGTCTTCAATGGCAAATAATTATATAATGCCTGAAATCATATGAATTTTAGCCCATTTTTTTCTAAGCTGTTGATTATTTTGTTGCTAGTTTAATGTATTCCTTAAAGTTAATTATTTTCATTTTTTGCAGTAATTTTAAGAATTTTACTCAAAGTTTAAATTTTGGGCCAATTTTGGTTCTAACTGAACCTACTCTTTTGATTTTATAGTATGATTACAATTCTTTTTTTTTAAAAGCGTTTTTACAATATTTACATGTTTTGTATTTGTTTTGACTTATGCAATTTCATTGTAATCTCTATAATGTATGGTATCATTATATAATTCAATATATTCATTGAATATTTATTCACAAAAATATATGATTACGTTATTTGAAATAAGTCATTACCATAATTTTATTATGGTAAAATACATATGCGGAAGTTAAACATGATAACAGTAATGACTTAAACATTTCAAATATCTTCTTTTATAATGCATTGCATGAATTCCAAAACGAACAAAGCAATGTATTACATGTATATATAAAACTAACGTATAATACAATGCAAGGAAGAAATTCTATACATAGTGAAGTTTTTGTCAGTTAAAATGCATGTTAATAAATAATAGAAAAAAAAGGTGAATACATAAGTAAGTTGATTAAGCTATGCATTTTAATAAATAATAAATGAACACAAAACATCTTTTCAAAGCCATACATTATTTCTGAAACGTTCGAAGTAATTTCTGCTTTGTTCGTTTTGATACGAGTTTTTAAATTGGAAATTTTAACTGAAATCTACAAACAGTTACGTCATTATTTCAAAACAAACTCCTGTATTCTACAAGTCAGCTCTCCACAGAACAAATGGAAAAACCCTTATCAAATTTACTTTAAACTTCTTTAAACTTTTGCTGTGCAAATTAACTTTGCTAAGGCAAGGGTTATAAACATTGTTAACAGAGCTACCGAACTTTGAGAGTCGATTCTAGCCTTTTTCAATGTTTTGAACTTTAGAATGAGAACTATTGCAGACAGAGAATAGCTGTTGCTTGTTGAATCTTCAGCTCGTTATAACTCTTCAAAGGTCTCCTTAGGTGGAAGTTTTCAAGTGACCCCTGATAGAAGACCCTTAATGCTTATGGACCAGGTTAGCGGTTCAAGCTCTTGGGAGCATCTTGTTATACTCTTACGAGACTGAATGTCTTCAGAAACTCGTAAAGAACAAAAAGATGAAAGAGGCAATATAATTTAATCTCATTTTCATTTATATTGATGACATCCTCTGTCAGCAACGCTTCGTTTGGTAAATTCAATATGATATGAAAAAACACCGAATCCACGGCCTTACGTCAGCTCAATTGGATCCGGATGGTCATATCAATACAACAAATGATGGATCAGTTCAAAATAATGTTACACGAAATTGTTAGTGATAGTTTTGATTAGTGTTGTACTGAGATGATTATCTCATTATCCTTTATAATCTGTCCTCACAACCGTGTTGTGTTTTGTGCAACTACTGGACCCAGTGGAAGGAGGGTTGGTCGGTGTACCATAAAACCTGGTTTAACCAGCAAGTTTTGAAATGCCTGTACCAAGTGAGCACCATTGCGATCTTCAATTTCTCCGTTACGTCTTCCTTGTTTTGTCTTTTCTCTTGGACTTTTGAGATTGATCCTCTAAGTTCGATAATTTTGTTTTTAATCTTAATTTATCGAGTAAGGCAAGGCAACCATTGACCAGAGTATTTTTAAACATGAATATTGAACAAAAAATACATTTAAATAACATTCTCTATTACTTTTTTACTGCATTAGCTGTTTGAATAATGACATAATGATTGTATTGATTGAACTGTTTTATAATCAATGTTATCGCTTAAATCAATACACCTTCTCGGTAAAATGTTTTCTAACATGACCCATTATATAGGAATTAAAATACTGCACCACACGAACATCATGTAAATTTAGATTACGTAAATGAATGATAAAATAACGTGGATAAATTTACATATCTCTACTTAAAAACATGTAATGGTTTCCGATTTTAGTTACAGTATAGGTGTTATTTATGAACAGAAAAGTGGTCATGTGGAAAAGAGATCTTATTTAACTATATATAATTAAGAAATATATCAAATTTCTGTTGTTAAATGTTTTAAGAAAAAAATGTGATAGATAAAATCATGATATAACTAGTCCTTTATTTTAGTTTAACTGATTCTGAATCACTTGTGTTCTGAATAATGGCGCAATGGGATGATCATTCTTCTGTGTCAAGCAGGAAAATACATCGAAAACTATGAAGACCGATTGAGTACTATCATTTCAAGAGAAAATGGTGGGTCGAACCAGGTTTTATATAAATCCATCTGGTTGTAACACTTAACACAACACAAAGTTATAGAGAGGTGATCTCCTTAACTCAAAAGTTATATAATCCTCGATATGTTTTGTTAAAAAAAATCTAAACGACATAGCTTTAAATTTAACTCAGGTTACTCTTAAAAAATATGTAACTTCCTTATAAATTATGATAGATTATTTCTATATATATATCTAGACTAAGTCTAACAACTTTAAACAGTTACATATTTTGGTTTAAGTTAAACTGGAAATAGGTTAGCGAACACAGAAAACAGATATGACGTCCAAACCAATACAAACGTAATGATATAAGAATAAAAAGTAACTTACTTTTAAAAATAATTTCCTCCCCCCAAAATTTAGAACATTGTTAGATTTAATCCCTTGTGCGCATTCCTAGTTTCTAACCACGTGTTTCCGGTGTTATGTGGATTTTCTGAAAACTTAAAACGAAAATAGATTACCAAGTATCGATTATTTTTCTAATAATTACAGAATGGGTTTGTAATAGAGAACATGGAGTATAAGGCAATGAACTCAACTTAAAATTATATTGTATTTTGAAACAAAATAATGGAAATACAAATCAAAATGAATAGTAATGATGAATTAGTACTATTTATTATAAGCTCATAGTCAGGCATATAGTAAGGCACACATTATATAAGAATAAGAACAATTATATTGACACAAGAACATTATAATAATGACACAGGCCAATTGAACAATATATAATAACAACATTTGTTTACATAAGAATGATAATGACAAAAAATCAAGTTGGTACATTTACACAGGATGTAGTAATTTTTAGTACTTTAAAGAGCTACTATCTATACAATTTATCATATTTTATTATCAATATTTTTAGATATTCCCAGATAATTTATTATTTCATTTTGAAAAAAGACTGTCTGAATTCTGTATATTTTTCACATTGTGTTAAAAATTGACCTTGAGCTTCTATAACACATTTGTTGCACATTTCTATTATTCAAAGGTATCGAGTTGTGCCTGCCTTTTTTTATTTCTAGGCAATGAACACCTACTCTCATTTCACTTGTGTGAAGTCACAAGTGGAACGTTCTGATTTGTTTTAGATTAAACCAACATAAGAACTTCTTGTATTTAAAAAAAAAAAATCTTTTAAAAAGGAATTTATTTGAATTAAATATTTGTGCATGTTGATTTTGTATACTTTGATCTAACACTCTTAACTCTTTATTTAATACAGGGGATCAAGGGTTTGAAAGAGTTATTTATTTCATTTATATACGTTACATTGGTTTTCATTTCAGATTTTTTTAAAACATGTTTTCAATTTTCATGTAAAGGGTGTTTTTTGTTGTTGTCAAATTTCCGTATTGAAGGCGGAATTGAAAATGACGTAACGTCATTTTTTAAATTTTGACAAAATTTGCAGCTATAAAAATTTTACATGTAAAACATTCAAAAAATCTAGTGATTGTGTCGTTAAATGTAACAAATATCACGGTTAACAGAAAGTCGAACTAAAGGTTGAAAAATTGTAAGTCAGCTACTTTACGTTAACGCCAAAATCATCTATTTTCATGTTGGATACAGAGATGACCATAATACAGGTGATATATTATTAAAAGATTTAGAACAACTGTCAATAGACCAGAGACTCGTGTCAGAGATAGCAGATTAGCAACCGGTGAGACCGGAAGTAGCAGAATACCATCAGCAATGGGATTTTAGATCCGGCATTTTTGCTTTATTTTTCTTTGTAATCGCTTTGTCAACGGTGCAAAAACATTTACTTGTGTAAATGGATAGAATTTCAATCGAATATTCATCAATAATATACGTATGCAGTCACGACAGGCTGACGTCATTGTTTTAAAGAAACGTAAGCTGAATTACGTTTCTTTCGCGTTATGACGTAAATGAGTTGTATCGTGCTAAAATTGACACAATTAAGTAAAAAGCGCCTTTTTAAACCAAAAATTAAAAATTTTACAGATATTTTGTAATTATCAACATTTTGTCATTTTTGATTTTACTAAACAACGTTTTCAAAAATAACCAAAACCCATCGGAAACAGTTGCAAAATATCCCATCCCTGTAGTTTTACGGGTTGTTAAATATCCCTCAATACTGAATTCAATTTCATATTCATCAAATGCCGTCAGATATTCAAAATGAATGGTTTTTCAGGAACGATAATGCTTCGCAAACTTGATTTTCTATAATATCTAGGTTAAACTGTAAAGAGATGTAAAATTGAATAGAATTACAAATACCAAAACGCGGTTATGAGGAATGAGAAATTACTGGATTTTTGTCTCTTCTGTATAACCAAAGATACGTTTATTTAATAGAAGTTACAATTTTTCATTTGTTTTTTAATATTTAAGAATTTAAGAGACTTTTTCAAGCCATTTGTTTTTGGACTTTGTCACTTGAAAAAATTTGTAAATAAAGGTAATAACAAAATTACCGAACTTGGAAAATCAATCTCAAATGTCCATAAGACGAGACAAAACAAGGAATACATACCGGAAAAATTGAAGATCGCAATGATCCCAACTTAGTACAGGCATTTCAAAAGAAATGGTGGGTTAAACCAGGTTTTAAGGCACGCCAAACCTCTCTCTTCCATTGCAATCTTTGGGTCCGGTAGTTCCACAAAACACAACAGGTTTGTGATGACATATTAGGGATGCTGGGATTATCATCTCAGTACATCAACCAGCCAAACACTTATCAAAGCAAGAACTTATCATTTCGTTTAACATGATATTGAATTTTACAACCAGTGGCTGGTAACGAAGAAAGAATTTCTTTTATCGTATCAGATGTATTTTCTTATAACCTTGGTCTAAAAGTCGGTTACGGAGAAAGCGGTGTCGGATCAAAAAGTCTAAAAAAATGTATACAAGCCCTGCCATATCGAATTAGTTGTGAAATATAGACACCGTATGCAGGTGATGTTGGTATGTTACTTTTCAGGTTAGGAAAATCAATAATTTTAAAATTAAAATCGTCTCTTTTATCGTACATTTTTGTACTGAGATGACCACCCGGGTCAAATTCAAGATGTAAATCCAAGAATGATGTAAAGCAAGTGGATTCGGTGGTTTCTTTAATCTCTAGCTCTGGGGGATATATTGGAGGGATCCATCTGCCAAACGACGAGTTGTTGACAGAGAGGACGTCATCAATATATCTGAAAGTGACATTAAATGACCTTGCCTCTTTCATCTTCTTGTTATTTACTATTCTATGTAACTATATATATATATTATGGACTTGAAGATCGCAATGGAAGAGGGAGGTTTGGCGCCATAAAACCTGGTTTAACCCACCATTTCGTTTGAAATGCCTGTACCAAGTCAGGACCATTGCGATCCACCAGTTCTCCGGTATGACTGATTCGTTTTTGTCATTTTCTCTGGACTATTCATGAGATTGATCATTCAAGTTCGGTAATTTTGTAATTACCTTTATTTACGTAAATTAAGTCGACAAGGAGGAGAGCACAGTTTCTGTACGTTGGAATGCCGACTTGTTGTTGAAAAATCTCTCCTCCAAATGTGACAAATATGTTGTCAATAAGGAAATCAAGCATACTGCAAACTTGATCCAAAGTGTAACAAATCTTATCTTTATAAGATGTTTTTGAAAAAAAATGTAGAATGTAAGCTAAAGTATTAGGACATGAGAGAATGTGATTTATATATTTGATGTATAGTAAGTTTATTTTATTTTTTTAGTTTATTCTTCCAAGGTCTGCTCTGCAAGCACAGTTTTTTGTTTTACATTTAACACCTAAAATCTTTTTTAATAAATTTCATATCTAGATTTTCATCAACATTATGATCATCAGATGAGATGTCTACTCCCAATATTTCAGAACAATATAAAAGTATGTATGTTATTAAAGAATAAAATATTTTTTCTTAAAGTTTACATGGGTGGTCAAGTCCAATGGTAGCTTTTTCTGTCAGAATTGAAATTGCTACATTAAAGTTTCCATTACATTTTAGAGTTATACCAAGATAACAGTTTTTTTTCAACTGTTTCCACTATATATCTATTGTATGAAAATCTGTTATATGTTTTTTTTTTCATTTGAGTTAAAAACTAAAACTTTTGACTGTTCTGTATTAATTTCTAATTTCCATTGTGTGCAGTATTCAATAAATATGTTCAGACTAGACTAGCCCTTCTTCACTTTCCGATAATAAAACTATATTATCTGTAGTCTATATTTATACAGGGTTCAATATGTATGAACATTATTATAATGTTGTTATATTCAAATCATAATTATATATTACATGTAAGTAGTTATGTATTAAATTAGCAAAATACAGCCAATTAAAATATATTTTACCAGTATAACCTATATATTGTTTTTAGAATAAAATATAAAGGCAAATACTACATAAATACACAATTTGTGAATGATTTTGTTTGTTGTTATACCAGTGGCTATACCATTGTCCACTTTTCATTAAAAAAAATAATGTTATCAGAAAATCGTAAAAACAAATAGATAAACGAAGCTTGACATTTTGAATGTATACATTTAAACTATTTTAAATTATGTATGTTTAGAACTTTTACTTTTTAAAATTATACCCAAGTATACTTAAATTGACTGAATTTAGTCTTTGCATTTTGATTATTGATTTTTTAAGTTGTACAGTTTAGAGTCTGACCTTTATAGATGTTTGTTTGGATCACACATGTATGCATGACATGCGCATAAAGATGTTTTTAAAATACACGATATAAATAGTAATCACACAGTAATGGACGTCGGATGAAAAGATAAAAAAGTAAGTTGTCTTTGTACTTTCATATAGAATTAGGTAAATAAAGGTAATAACAAAAACTACCGAACTTGAATGGTCAATAACATTTTTATTAATTGTTTCATTTTCAAACATGTGCATATATATACATAATATTAACTATGGCATTATTTTACCATCTGTATTAACCTTAATTGACAACTTCCTTCTAGACAGCACCTGGTGGTTGTTGTTTCTAAAGAGTGATTACACAGTCATTTATGTGATAATACTATAAGGTACCCATGACCAATGTGGCATTCGATTGTCAAAATTCCGAAAGGGCAAAGGCAAAGCTATCAAACACGAACGAGAACAACACAATGGAACACAAAACATAAAAACACAGAAAAAAAACCAGAACATCAATCGTCAAAGCGAACTAAAGTTGTAACGAGAGTGATCTGTGGTGCTCCGGAAGGATACCTACAAGGAAATGGCTAATGAAATCTCAACCACAATGCTCTATTGAGCCTCAATTGAGGACTGGGTTGAGATGACTTGAGAAGTGGGTTAAGATTTTGCCATGCAAATGTGTTGAGGCTCAATGCATTTAAAGCTTAACTAAAAAATCAAGTATCTCAAGTCAAACCTTCACCAGTAAGTGCTCAAGTGCCTCAAGTGCCTTCTCAGTTGAGGCTCAACTAGATAATCTAGTTTCTAAACATACTAAAGCTTGAGGCTCAATGTAGTTAAATAGTGAACATCAAATCATCATCGAGTAAGCAGTTCCTGCCTGCTATATCACATCCGTCGTGTTGCTAAGAAACCTTTTAACACAATAAAAAGATAATTCTAACCCTTAATTATCTTTCTGACAAACATTTCTCCAATAGGTTGAATTTAAATCACAATATTTCTATCTTTCATATTTGTTCACAAATTGACTGCATGAAGATTCCCAAAATGGCTCGTTTGCAGAACAAAATTGTATTGTTTTATTTTTACCCACACAAGAAGTTCCCTCAATTTTTGCAAGCCAGAAAAAATCCCTTTGCTAAATTCCTCAACTCTGTCAACTTTACAAAAGTTTTAAGTTTAATTTCTCAACCTTCTCACCGTAGTTGCTCAACTTTCTCAACCTAAGTTGCCTTAGCTTGAGTTTCAAATCTCAAGAATGCAATGAGTTGAGCATTAACACTCAAGTCAAAATTTCGACTAGCATTACTAGTAGTTGAAACTCAATTGAGCCTCAAATATTTTTTTGTGTAGGTAAGCAGTTCTTTCTTACTATAACCACCCGTCACGCTACCGTCTGTTAAATCAGCTTGGCAAAACTGCTAAAGGAATAAAAAGCAAACATATTAACTATTAAAGTAAGTACGTTACCTACTCCTTGACTAAACTGACACCAATTTTCTTTCATTTTTATTAGTGGAGAGTGAGGAGCCGCCTCCTCATGAACATGGTAAAGGTTTGAGAACACCAAAAATGCCATCTAAGGACTGGGATTTGGCAGTTTTTCTCTGTAAACTACAAGATGATATAACCGTTGAAGATTTAAAGAGGATGAAATTTTTATTAAAAGGTAAATAAAGGTAATAACAAACTTATCGAACTTGGAGCATCAATCTCAATGTCCAAGAAAAAAATACAAAGCAAGGAAGACATACCAGAGAATTAAAGAACGCAATGGTCCTGACTTGGTACAGGCATTTCAAAAGGAATATTGTGTTAAACCAGGTTTTATTGAGCGCACAAAATTCCTCTTCCATTTCGATCTTAGGTTGAAACAAAAATCGAAATGTTATTAGTATTTAGAAATATTTTCTTCTCTTATTTTCATCCGATTTATCAACCTGTTTTGGAAAAATACCTCTCACCACTAGAAAAAAAATTCTCGGCGTAATTGCACGTGCAAATTGACGATCAACTTTTTTTATTTTTTTACCTGTAGACATTACAAAAAACCTTCTTCAACTAAATTCTCGATGATCATGGTACTTCTAACATTTTGGAAAATAAACTTGATATTTTAATGTCTCGGCAAGCCTCGCCATTAAAATAATCAAATTGTATCCCTTGATATTAGAAATTCCTTAATCAACTCGATCGCGTTGTAGGAGCTCTATGCATATTTCTTGACCGTTAATCATGTTGAGTAATTCATATCTAAATGTAGTCATTGTAAAACTTCAACCATTTTAGTAAATTCAAGAATCTGGAAGAAAAAAAATACCAAAAGCTTTGCCAAGCATTTCGCGCTTGTTTCGTGGGGAAGTTGAGTTTTTAGTGTGCTGTATTTATTTTTTAATCATTGAAACCTTCCATTTTACCATTAAATGATCAAAATAACCGATTTCAACAAATAAAAAAAATGCGATGGAACACGAGGACCAATAATTTCTACAGTCAATTGTTTGTAAACAAAAATATAGAACAAAGTGTTGAATTTGACCATTCCATTTCAAACAATTAAGTTATATTATATTTTCTTCGATTTGGAAACAGGATTTGTGCTTATGTGAATCCCTCCCCAGCTTGCATTCAGCAATTGCGGTCTTTGTAGTTTACCCATTGAGTCTAATTTCATCGCTGTATAAATTTTTTTTATTTGCATACGTTTTTGTTCTCAATTTACACGGGCACACCTTTATTTGTCCCTTTCAAAGGATTAGTGTCGTTCCTTTAGACCATCCTCGAAAATGGTGCCAAAAGAGAGTGTCAAACTCGTTCATCATTTTTTACCCCTGACGAGGTTCGAACTACGAACCTTGGTGTTAGTCACCCAACATGTTAACACCTACACCACCGACTATCTTAAAAACAACATACCATGATATAATACATCTTTAACAGATTGAAACATATGATTAAATTAAATGCATTGTTTATTATTTTCTGATTTTGTAGGATTGGATAAGACCGGTAACAGGGATTTGGAAGAAATAAAAGACCCTTTGGACTTTTTCGAACACCTCCGTCAAAGACTGCTAATTGCAAGAGATAATATCATACAATTACAAGCTTTCATGTGGCATATCAATCGAAAAGATCTTCACTTAAAAATTGTGGAGTTTTCGAAACAAAACGGCAATATTTTACATTTTGATCAAGTGGATAACAAAACATGTAAGGATGAAAAGTATTTCTTTACTGGTACTAAGTACAATGAACAAAAATCTTGATCTGAAAGTTAGATTTCATTGATTAATCTTGAAAGTTAGATTGCTTTCTTAATCATTCTACAAATTCAAGCAAATGATCCATTTCACTTTTGGCTTGAGAACCAGGGGAACGATTCTGCCTCTTTGGTGCCGATGTTTGATGTTTCTGCTCTCTAGAATGAAAACTATCTCAAAAAGAAAAAAAGCTGTTGCTTGCTTAAACCGTCAGCTCCTTGATCTCTACAAAACTCTCTATTGCGTCAGAGATGTCAGATGACCCCTTTTAGGGGATATAGCTCTTTAAAAGACAAAAATAGCGTTTTATCTAATTTTGCCCTCTAGAATAAAAACTATTGCAGAAAGAGAAAACCTATTGCTTGCTTTAACCGTCAGCATGTGGAGCTTAACCAAATTTGCCATTTGGGTCGAGGATGTTAGATAACTCCCTATAGGGTTATGGCTCTTCACAGGTAAAAAATCGTGTCTTTTCTTTTTTTTTGTCTGTGTATGCATGTTTTATGTCTTTAGCCTATAGAATAAGAAGTATTGCTGATAAAGAAAAGCTGCAATTTGCTTAAACCTTCAACACTTATCAATTAAAATGTCCGCTGTAAACAACATTGTGTCCGATAACAAGTTTTTTTATCACACGTATTCAGTGAAGAAAGGTAATAACAAAACTACCGAACTTAAATGATCAATCTCATAGTCCAGAGAAAATGACTAGAACGAATCAGTCATACCGGAGAATTGGTAGATCGCAATGGCCCTGACTTGGTACAGGCATTTCAAAAGTAATGGTGGGTTAAACCAGGTTTTATGGCGCCAAGCCTCCCTCTTCCATTGCGATCTTAGGATCCGGTAACGACCATAGAACACAACATAGTTGTGAGACACAATAGGGATATTAAGGTGATCATCTCAGTGCAGCAGACCAGTCAAACACTGATTAAAACAATTAACTATCATATCTTTTAACCCAATTTTGAACTTTTCTACTAGTGGCTGATAATGAAGAAAGGATTTTTAGTGATTGTATGAGATTTATTCTCTGTTTGGTACATTTTTGTATTTTGCCATGATTGCAAAGTACAAGTATAATTATTTAAAAGTTTAGTTTTAAACTACCCATAATCCCCTGCAAACTGCTTTTTATGAGTGAACAGTTAAAACGTTTTTTTTTAAGCCATTGCTGATAGACTGGAAATTCAGTCCTAAACGCAACCATTTGGAAATTTTATAAAGTATTGCAAAACTCATTAAAATTTTAAATGTACCTTTTCTAAGCCAAGATTCTTTATCTAAGTTATGTTTGTATTTCATCGAATTTATGTTATTGTTTTTTTTTTTGTCAAGAAGAGTGTCTTTCATTGCACTTTAGTATTGGGCTTGAATCAGACGTAGTTTATTTTCAATCCAGGGCCAATTGAAAAACAGCGAGCAGCGACTGCTGGTCACATTGAAGGCTGCCGACAGTTTTCCATTGTGGATTTTTTTTTAAATTGTCGTTGTTTATATTGTAGGTTGTGTCGCGTACACTTGTTGTTCATTATTTTATGATCTTCTATCATTAAAATTGCTTTATTTCGTTTAGTGAATGGACCTGAACCTTTCCTTTTCTACATCGCCGGAAATGCAATGATAGACGGAAATCAATTACAAGAGATTCGGGAAGTTGTAGCAAGACTCCTCTGTGTAGAATCCAGATTTGTCGGAGTCGCTATTTACAGTATATTGGTTACATTCGTGAGACCAGAGAGACGTCAAAATGATCAAAGTGAAAGTAAATTCCTGCCGATGGACGAAAATGTTACCGTTGTTATTGAGACATGTACAGGTGTGTTAAAACATTATTTTATCCAATTTTGTAATGTGCGTTTATGACTTATTTCCGATATTGAGCGTTGGTTATCAATAAGCATTTTGTTCTCCCTCTCTCTAACACTATCAGGATTGTATTTTTTCTAATTCATGCATAACTTCTAAAAATGTGAAATTATTTTTATCAACAAACAAATATTGATTTTGAATTAAAGAGGATACTGGAAAATTTCAAATATTTGGATCTTTTTGGTTATATATTTTAACACAATCGAATGTTATCTTTCAGAATATGATTTCTTATACGTTTTTGATAAGAAAGGCACAGGTATCCTAGACGTGTAATTAAACCTGAACCTCTATTTCCTTCAAGGAACAAGTTGTGAACGATTCACGTTTCATCACGATACAGCACAAAAAGTATTTGGCAAAGTGCTAACAGAGATGGAGGCAAGCCTAGATGAAGAACAACATAGCATCTTAAAGCAGAAATTTCTGATGTCAACCCAGAGGATAAACAAATACCAGGATTCTGGGGTTCATCTTCTAGGATATCTTTGGAATTGTGAAGTAGAGAAAAAGTGCCAGAATGATGTTGATTTTTGTAAGTAATACTGTATTATTAAAAGATATGAAAAATTATGTAACACATAAGGAAGAAACTGAAGAGGAAATATTTAAAGAATTGACTCCTCTTGAAAACCACTTCAAAAATCAAGGGAATTGTAGTACAACTAATTAATTATTCCAAAACTAGCTGGAAAAAGAAAAAGAAAATGGTGAAAAAAGCATAAAATGGAATGAAAGCACTGATAAACCTATAACTTGTAAAGAGGTTAAAATTATCCTTCAAAAATTAAAATCAGCAAATCTAGTGGACCTGATAAGATAATAAACGAAATACTGAAATACAGCAAAGATGTCACGCTTAAATCTCTGACCAAACGTTTTAACATGATTTAAAAACCAGAATATTATCCCCAAAAATGGGAAGAATCCTATATTATTGCTCTACATTAATCTGGAGATAAATTGAATCTAAATAACAATAGAGGTATCTCATTGATGAGATGCCTCTCAAAAGTTTTCAGTGCTATTCTTAATGCAAAGCTAACAAAATTTATGGAAAACAAATATAATGATTCCCAATTTGGATTCAGAAGTAATCATAGGATTTTTAATAGTCTTTTTCTTCTTAAATCTCTAATAAATAAATATCTTCATAAAAATTAAAAAAAAGTTTTATGTATGTTTTGTTGACTTACAAAATGCCTTTGACTCCCTTTGGAGAAATGGCCCTCTTTATAAGCTTTAAAACCTGGAAATTGGACAAAATATGTACAATACTATTAAAAAATCAGTTTAAAGGCATATTGTCTACGGCAAACTCATTTTTTTTACCCCCCCCCCCCAATTTTTTGGTGTCAATTGGACCGAAATGCAATAAAATGAATATTGAAAAACAAATTTGCCATAAATTTTGCCTCAAAAGTAGTTTATTTTGATCAAAATAGCTTGACAATATTGATTGATATTTTATTTACCTGCATTACGTCACATTGACACAGATTTAGACTGAGTAGTTTTAACGCGGATACTATTGGGAATCTCGGGTTTTGTCCCCGAATACATTGATATGTTGAAAAAATACCAATATTTTTCGTGTTTACCTTTTAAATCACATCCAAAACTTAATAAAGGCAATAACTGTCAGTTTTATTCATTAAGTAGCTCTAATATCCGGTTGCCGTTTTAATTTTCTTCCGAGCTTAAACTTCGAGAAACAGATTATGCACCACGTGCAAGAACTATGAAAGTTTTCAATCAAAGAAAGTATAGTGCGCATGCTTACAGCTCATCTACATCTCATGAATATGAATTTTTGTAAAGCTTTACAAATATTATATATTTTTCAATTTTTGAAAAAAGTAAGGTACCCTAGTGTTATTTTTAAGGTTTGTATCTTTCTAAAAAAAAAAAAACTGAATAGTCTGACGACAATTTTTTGGTTTTACAAAAAAATATTTTTTCGTAGACAATATGCCTTTAAGAATACCTTTGGCTCTATAAAACACCAAAACTTTATTTCAAGTCCATTCAAAATAGATAAAAGAGTGAGACAATGAGTGCCACTTTATTTAATTTTTATTAATGACTTAAGTGACATATTTTCTAATGCTACTTGTGAACCTTTAACACTATTAAATTCAAAACTTGGAAGCTTACTGATATGCAGATGACCTTATCATTCTACCAGAGAGCAAAGAAGGCCTGCAAAATAGTTTAACAAATATCTCAGAATATTGTGATAAATGGCAATTAACTGTAAATGCCAGTAAAACAAAAATTGATTTTTCTAAATAAGTCTGTAAATATACTAAAAGAAGCAGAGGTACCAATGGGGTATCCGAATATCAAAAGTCCGAAAGGGCAGAGACAAAACCAGCAAACACCAACAAGAACGGGACAAAAACAGACAACATGTAAAACATGGAAACACAAAACAACTGAATATCAATCAACAACGCGAACTCTAGTCGAAACCAGAGTTTGTCATTCACAGAGTATAAAAATATTCCTATTCAGAATGTTAATGAATTTAGATACCTGGAATGCTTAATAAATAGCAATGGTAGTCTAATAAACAGTACTGTGGATATGACAAATAAGGCCAGAAAAGTACTTTTTACTGTGAAGGGGTACACATCAGACTTAAGTCAAATTCCTGTAAAAGTTTCATGCAATATATTTGATACACTCATTCATCCTATTTTAACTTATAATGCTGAAATAAGCTTCATGGACCATTATTTGAAATATTATAGAGCCAAACTTAGAGGTCACAAGAACAATTTAGAGAGAGAGATCTCAATTTTTTTTACACTTGGAACTAAGAGAAGTTCCTCAAATTTAGCAACTAGAGCTGAACTTGATAGACTTCCTGTTGAATCGCTTGTAAAAATACAAGCCATATCATATCATGCTAGACTCTATAGGAATAATATTAATTCAAAACTAAAGAAAACTTTACAACTAACAGAAAAGCTTGATGTTGAGGGAACATATTCTTGGAACACTTTTGCAAAAAAATATTTTGGAAGAAAATAATATGAATATTGAAAAACAAATTTGCCACAAATTTTACCTCAAAAGTAGTTTATTTTGATCAAAATAGCTCGACAATATTGATTGATATTTTATTTACCTGTATTACGTCACATTGACACAGATTTAGACTGAGTAGTTTTAACGCGGACACTAATCGGAATCTCGCGAGGGTTTTGTCCCCGAATACATTGATATGTTGAAAAAATACTAAATTTTGTCGTGTTTACCTTTTAAATCATATTCAAAACTTAATACAGGCAATAATTGTCAGTTTTATTCATTAAGTAGCTGTAATATTTGATTGCCGTTTTAATTTTCGTTCGAGCTAAAACTTCGAGAAACAGATTGTGCACCACATGCAAGAACTATGGAAGTTTTCAATCAAAGAAAGTATTGTGCGCATGCTTACACCTCATCTACATCTCATGAATATGAATTTTTGTAAAGCTTTACAAATATTATATATTTTTCAATTTTTGAAGTAATAAGGTACCCTAGTGGCATTTTCAAAGTTTGTATCTTTCTAAATAAACAAAACGCATAGTCTGACGACAATATTTTGGTTTTACAAAAAAATAATTTTTCGTAGACAATATGCCTTTAAAAACCTTTTAAATTGGTATCCAAATTTTGATCTTCTTAACAATAATGAAAAACTGATAAAAATTCTAAACCCGTCAACACCTGAAGAAATTGGGATTGTTGTCTCTTTTATAGATCGGTCATTAGAACTAAGGAAGGGAGACCCCAGTTAGTTTCAATATTTGATATAAAATGTTTATATTACGTACTATATTGTTTGTTTCGTATTCTCCATGTCAATTTGTTATTATTCATGTATGTCAATGTCATTGTTTTATAACATGTATAATGTATGCCATGACTGTACTTGTCTCTAGTTGGATTAATAAAGTTAATTATTAATTAAAAATTAATTGAAAAAAAAACAAGATTAGGCTAAAATTTTCAGTTTCACGACAAACACTTAATTAATGGTTAAAGTAAATATTAAACAGTATTACAAATGTTAATCGAAATTTAAAAAAAAGTTGTATGCACGACAATAATTTAACACGAAGCTTAATGGTTTGATCATTATAGTGACATTCCATACATTTCTATACATGGCATTGGAAATTGTTTAAATGTTAAATTTCATGTGTTAAAGTATCAACGTAATACTTTCAGCATTCTATAACAGCTTTGCCTGTAGCTTTAGCAATTATAAATGCTCTAAAATGTAAAAATATGAGTAGATATAGGCATTTATATAATAATTTCTTCTTTTTGTCTTCGTAGACAACTGGATGGTTACAATTTTATCAACCATAAATAGAATGAGTCTGTTGGAAGATTGGAAGAAAATGGCGATAGAATTATTCCACCACGCTGTAGATAGGTATAACGAGAAAGAGGACGACACAGAAGAAGAAAGAAGCGATTCTGAATCAAAAGACAGCGACGACAGTGAAACATCGACGACAGAAAGTTTGATGGAGAAGAAAATAAGGAGTTCATTGAGCTGTGTTGGTGCCAATCCTACAGGAACTATTACTAAAAAAGATACAGACGGAAGTGATGAAGAATCAGAAATGCCCGATTCAATTGGTATAAGTTCCCGCCTTGAAGCTGTTATCTTCAGTCATGGTTCATCACGTGGAAGTAAAAGAGGCAAAAAATAAAGTGTAAAAATAATCTCAATACACGCTTAGAACAGTTTTCAAACATTTATATAAAGACACGTTTCATCTACAAACTTGTTCGTGTAGGAAGTACTGATCTGATCAAGAACTTTGTAATGTTTTACACATTTTGTATAGGTTTTGATATCGGTTATGCAGAATAATATGGCTCAAAAATAAGAAAAAATAAAGAATTGAATATTGTCATTGATTAAAAGCCCCCTTCTTTTATTTTAGTCTCAGATTTTAATCACCCGGGCAACCATGAGATTCAGATTTAAAAAAAAAATAGTTTATACCTTGGATCAATAATAATGCAAACTTAAAATAAATTTGTGCGAATATTTGTGGACAACACTAACCGGGGACGAGTTAACTTCTTTATGACGTCATTTCCCTGTCAGAGCGTGCTTCAGTAGACATCAAACAAAATGTCAACATTCATTCAGCCAGGTTTTGAAGATTTTTGGTGTCAGTATTTAATTATCCGTATTGACATCAGGAGATCGATTTAGAAACCTGGCTGAAATTGAAAATAACAGCATGAAGGTTTGAAAATATCCCACAGGATTGAAAATGTCCAAGGATTCTCGGCATGTGACTGTGAGGAAGGACCCTTTATTCCATTTTAAAATTTCGTTTTGTCATAGGCTGAGATTAGCTAAATCAAGGCTTATTTATGATCATGGTGCATTATTGTTCGTTTGTAAACATTCCCATATTGTTAACGTTGACATGGTGTCATGTTGTTATAGGTGACATCATTTAGTAATGTTTTAGTCTGTCGTCATGTAAACACGTCGCCATATTGGAATCCGTTCTTACGGTGTTTTTGTAGGTCACTGATCCACTTTTCGAATAGAGTTTCAATATGCGCACAAAAAACTTGAAAAAAAAATCGTTTGAAAATTTTAATGGTTTAGAAATTATATTTGGCTTTGCCAAAACATAATTTCTTTTAAGTTTCTTATGCGAAAACAACAGCTAAAGCTGGCCTTCGGGGGATTCTGGGATTGATTTACAAAATGCTACTTCTGTTTTGAAACATCAATACACTTGTCATGTGACCTATATTCTACACTTAGTCGGACTTCGTCCGATATAATATCCAGAAAAGATATACTGTAAAATTTTTGAGGAGTGACATTTGCTCGTCTATTTCAAACTTAATGTATACTTTCTCCTGATTATTTATTACATGTAATAATGAAGAATAAATCATTCGCGATGGGCGATATTTTCGCTGATATTTTATGATAGTGATGCCGAATAAGGCAAAAATAATCACTGCGCGCATATTTCCAAGGTAACAGTATCAAAGACGAAGTGAATTGATTTAAAATCAGTAACGTTCTTAGGATTACATGTATATGTGTATATAAAATATTATCAATAAGGAAAATATTTGATCCTGAAGACTAGTTTGACAACGAAACATTCTACATATATTACTTTCTTAAGTCATGTATTGTTTTTCAATGTTGATATTTGCACTAGTCTCCTAAATGTTTATTGTTCCAAGTCCAAAATGTTGCCATTAATTGATTTATGAAGGAAAATTTGTGAATCATAGGTCTTATATTTTTTTCTGGGACAAATAACTAGACTGCAGTTAGCGAACATTTCTAACAATGTATTATGGTTCCTAAATCAGGCCAGTTATAACAAGAAATTACTAACTTTTAAATGAATTATTTCAGCTATTTACTGACTGTAATTTTTTCCAGTTTCCAAAAACATACACTTAGAAATAGGTACTACTTATATTCCATTGTATTATTTTATAATGAATTCAGGAAAATAAGATCAAATATAAATAGAATATTTATTACATTTGTATTTGATAATTCAATGAAAAAAATATTACTAGTTAAAGTAGTTTTTTATTATTGTAAATCTTTTTGTAAGACTTTCAGATGTTTATTTTTATATTTTATTCATCTTTTCAATCATCGTATTTATTGGAATTCTACATTCGCTTTTGAAATTTTCTGGAAATTTACTCACATTACTTCGTAATTTATTTTTTTACGTTGGAGGGAATTATATCTATTAACTATTATTTATGCCTATCCCTGAAATCTTGTTCTTAATCATTTGTTTTTGCTGATTTATTCTATATGATTTTTTTAAAATTTATTATTTAATTTATAAAATTTTATCAGTGATGTTTATTTTCGAAATATTCTGTAGATAAAGGTAACACAAACACCATCTTTTTTTCAGCTCACCAGGAGCTTTAATCACTCACTTTGCATGGCTGTTAGCCATATTATATGATCTCTTCTACATGGGGTCATCTGACAACTTTGACTCAATGGTCTATCATACTTAATAACCGTACCAAATTTCTTGTTAGGATTTTTGAAAAAAAAGCATGACAGAATATCATAAAGATGACAGTATATGTCATCCTGAACCATCGTACCAATCTCAAATCATTCTTATGTAGTTTGTCTTAGAAAAGCTGAACGGAAATTTTCTAGTTAATGTTCATACTGGCCCAGTCCCAAAACAAGGAAGGGTCCGACAGGTCTGAAATTTGCTAATCATGCAGAGTTTGTAATATAAAACCGCCCTGGCAAATTTCATATCATATCCTTTATGATTTATGAAAAAAACTTGAAGAAAATTTGAACGTACTTACAAATGGTCAAATGGACACGAGAAAAACTTAAAACATTAATGGACCTACCCCAGACATAGGTTGATCTATCTCAGACATGATTTGAGTTACAGTCTGGCATATTTTGGTTATATTGTTCTACGCTATTCATATTCATATACTTGGCATTTTCAGTGTTTCGGTACAGCGCCTCTGATGAGTCTTGAATAGACGAAATGCTCGTCAGGCGTAGCAATCTTGATTTCCTAGAACTTTATTGTAATTTTGAATTAATGCCCCTATTATGTCCTCTCTGGGGCATAAATAAAGAAAAGAACACTTAACTACAATTACATGTAGTAGCATTAACTGCATTAACTATTATGAAGACTTTTAAACAAATAAAGTAGGTTTAAATGTGAACTTTTTTAAATCTTACTTTTTTTTATTAATAGTGTCAGGTCTATTTTCAGAGTTTGTTTATGAAATATTGGAAAGGATTGAAATATGGCTTTAATATATTGAAATAGTATTTATAAGTATAGCAATATGGTAAAAATTGTCTTCTTTATTTATGTAGTTTTCCATATTTAAATTGATAGTTTGTTAGCTTTCAGTAAATAGCTGTTTTAAAAAAAAGTTATTACCTGTAATTCATAAAACTTTAGCAAATACATGTGATTCCTGATTTGGCTAGTGATTAAAGGTATTTACTGATTTGCTTAGTAATCACACGTCATTCCTGATTTCACTTATTTACTGTAACATATGTAGATAAGAAAGCATATCAACAATACTAAAATACTTTGTTTTGTTCTGAGCCACACAAACGATGTCTGCTTGCCTTCTTTTACACCATTTGAAATCATTCTGTCTTTTTAATATATTCGAAGACATGTTTGCAGATTTTATTATTTACATCCTCAGAAAGCTGTTTACTTCCCGACGTTATTACTTTTATATCATATCAATGTTCAAGGACTTCAAGTGTTCGAAAATAATATTTCTAACGCCACGATAAAAGGGGCAACCAAAAAATAGTGTATCCTTTTCAAAACCACATCATCATTTAGGATTTGCGACCAAGTTTACTTTAAATAAATCATAATTGAGAGAGGAAGCAGAACATCTAAGCTAGGTCATAATTATGTTTAGCTCTCGTGGACCATTATAGTATTGTGTTGGTACTTTGTCCTTAGAAGATGGAGTTCGTTTCAACTCATAAATGAATTTAGATAGTGAATCTATATTTCTAACGGAGTGGTCTAAATGGTTCCGTTGCCGAAAAGTAGATAGAAAGAAAGATTCATACGAAGTTTGTAGTCTACAAAATTGTAAGAACAAGTTGTTCCCGTTTCGAAGCGGATACGTGCTTATGCTTTGAATAGTGCAAGGCTTCATATCCAATAAGTATTTTGGAGCAATATCGTTCATGATATTATGCATAAGACAAAGTTTTTTTCTTTTGCGACGACCTTGTAATTTTTCCCATCATCGTAATTCTTTATATATGGTATCCAATTTTGTATATATTGGAAGTCCGCTTACGATTCTAGCTGCTTTGAGCTGAAGACCTTGCAGACCTTTTTAGTAATTTGGTATTAACGTTAGATAAAGAGTTTCGATATTTCTTCTACTTAACTTTCTTAGAACGTTTATATGTTTAGAAATATCATATTATCAATGTGACTATTCCACTTATCATCATTAGAAAAGGTTACACCTAGATGCTTGTGAGTAGTGCTAATTGGAATATTATTTCCATTCAGTGAAAATTAACCGTTTCAAAATCTGTATTAATGATCATCATTATTTCTGTCTTTTGCGGGTAAAAGTTCATAAGCCATTTACTCGACCATTCATTTAGCTCTCTAAGATCATGATTAATAGTTCTTTCAAATGAATATTCATCAGAACTAGAAAAACCAATTGAAGTGTCATCGGCAAAAAGTCTATCAAGGGATTTCAATTCATCAGCAATATCGTATATATAAAATATAAAAAGCAATGGTCATAAAACTGGACCTAGTGGAACTCCGGCATATATTGGAAGAAGATTCGAAGAAGATTGTTTTAGAACATCTCGCTGTAGTCTCATAAATACTAGTAATTAGTTTTTTAGCCATTTAAGAATATTTTCCTGGATTCGAAACGTTGACATTTTATGTATTAAACCTTTATGCCAAACCCTGTTAAACTCCATAGAAAAAGCACAAAAGAGGATGCAACTTATTTCACGAATATCATGGCATATATGATAGAGTTGTACATTTCTATAAGTTGGTGGACCGTTGACAATTTTGGAAGAAAACCTGTCTGCATCTTCTATATCAGAATATTATCTTTTATTATTAAGTCGCCCAAAACAAAGTTTGGGAGACTTATTGTTTTTGCACCGTTTCTTATTATTATTATTAATATTATGCTTATTATTATTATTCTTCTGATTCTTTATCGAGAATTTGTCTTCCCTAATACAAGAAAACAGTCCAAGGAAATTGAATAACACTTGTGAGATTGGATAGTGGGTCACTCAAAGTTGTGTAATGCACTTTCAAAATTTTCAAAATGGCCGCCATTTCAAAATGGCGGCCATCGGAAAAAGTGGGCGGAAATTTTTTTTCATCAGATCGTCTTGAAAATTGGTCATCTGGGTAAAGTGGGTATGCTGAGCTCAAATCTGCGACCGGATTTAAATTCCGATTTACATTTTCAAAATGGCGGCCATTTTACTACACCCGCCCCCCCCCTAAAAACGTCAACTTTGTCCGATTTCAACGAAATTTGATTTCTAGACTTATTTTGATGCACTGATTTGAATGGAACTCTATCCAAGGCGATTTTGGGCGACTTGTGTGTTGGCATCCCAACACAATTATACCTAGTTAATGGTTGAATTTATACTTATAGACACTTGAACAACTTTCCATGGTTTTACCAACACAGCTTATCAGTGAGATGGGTCTATAATTCGAAGGTGAAGAGTGATCGGCCTTTTTGAACAGCTCGATTACGTTAGCAATTTTCCGTTCACTTTGAAATTTGCATTGATTCAAGGGTTGGTTAAAAAGAATTTGTAAGAGAACTGCTATCTGTTCTTAACATATTTTTTTTAGCATTCTGTGACTGATAGAATCTGGATCAGAGGCCTTTTGTGGATTTAAAGTTTTAAATATATCAATGATGTCAGTCTGACTAAATCGAATTAAGGTAATTTGCTAGTATATTCGAAAGCGGTACGCTTTCATCGATTAATAAAAAATGGCTGCCATGCATTGTCAATACAAAATTTTCAAGAAATACACAGATTGAGTAAATGATGTATTTTGTTCAAAACCTGTATTATTAGATTAAACTTACAAATACCCAGAGCAAGCTAGAATTTAAAATCCCACAATGAGTCTTCATTTAATTTTATTTACATAAACATGTAAGGTGTATACTATCCTACTATTCGAGCACACCATTACAAATATTTAATATTTTACCTTTAAAGACAGTTTTTGTCTTTCCTGCGACAAATAGTCGCGGAAGACGAGACATAGATATTACTTTCCGGCGGCAGCGGCATAAACTTTTATAAGACTTTTGTGGACATTGATTTGCTGGAAAAGTATAATAGCTAGGCATCTAGCCATCTAGGCATATTTGGTATACAGACAGTTCAGGTTATGGTCTACACAACTGTTACCATGCTGTTTGATCCTGACCCCTTTTTCATGCTCAAGTGACTCTGTGAACTTAGTTCTTTTTTTCAGATCGTAAATTTTTTTGTAAGACTTTTGTGGACGATAGATTGCTGGTAAAGTATAATAGCTAGGCATCTGATATTTGGTATACAGACAGTTCGATTATGGTCTACACAGCAATTACCATGTTGTGTGACCCTGACCCTATTTTCACGCTTCAGTGACTCTGTCAACTTAGGTCTTTTTTCAGGTCGTAAACTTTTTTGTAAGACTTTTGTGGACGATAAATTGCTAGAAAAGAATAAAAGCTACATGTAGGCATCTGATATTGGGTATACAGACACTTTTTGTGTTTATGTCAAGAAATGAAAGCTTAGGTAGTTGATTTTAGTGATGGTGCTGGCAGGCGAGACATACTATTAGTGGCCACACTTGTTATATGTTATTATTTCTAGCTTGCTTTAGATAAGGTGGTTAAACATTCATTTCATCCAACACCGCTTTCTCTTAACCGACTTTTAGACCAAGGTTATAAGAATTTATGTCTCATATGATCTTAAAAAAATCTATCTTCGTTATTAGCCACTGTTAGATCAATTCGATATCACGTTAACCGAAATGGTTAGTTCTTGCTTAATTAGTGTTTGGCTGGTTGATGTACTGAGATGACCACCTTAGCATCCCTAATATGTCATCACAAACCTGTTGTGTTTTGTGTATCTTACGGACCCAAAGATCGCAATGGAAGAGGGAGGTTTGGCGCGCCTTAAAACCTGGTTTAATCCACCATTTATTGTTAAATGTATGAACCAGGTCAGAACCATTCCGATCTTCAATTTGTCCGGTATGTTTTCCTTGTTTTGTCTCATCTTATGGACATTTGAGATTGATTCTCCAAGGTCGGTAATTCTGTTATTACCTTTATTCAATATAATCTTAGCAGAAAACATATTTCATCTAGGCTGTGTATTTTTGAAATTTTTGCATGGCAGCCATTTTTCATTTGGAAGAACCTTAAGTTCATTGTCAACAATGTGTACTTGCGGTTATTTAAAGACATAAAACCCATAATGGTATATTTTTAAAGGAATAAAATTCACATTATATTAAGAATACTAGTTTGTTTTACAAACAACCAAAGTTTACTTCAAGTAGATATCATTGCTCCAAATGCGTCCGGAATAAAGAGCATCAACCGTTTTTTTTCTTGACAATTTCATCCTTGTTAACAGAGAAAACATGTGTTGGTTGACTTATCTATTGGACGGTAGGAAAAACTCATTAGGTTTAACATTTATTTGATTAAGTAGTTCACCATTTATTCTTTGAACCAAATAAAGAACTGTTTTACCAACATGGGGCATTAATTGAAACCCTAACTGGTTTGTCGAATTAACATAAACCCACATTATGCAACGTGTTGTCAACCGATATGCAAACTGTAAATACGCAAAGCATGCTATAGAAGTGATAAGATAATGTGTTGTGAATAATGTTCAGCCGATGTACAACTATTTTTGAAGGCAATAAAGGTAACAAGAAAACTACCAAACTGGGATAATCAATCTCATATATCCAAGAACAACAGACAAAACAAAACAAATACATACTAGAGAAATTGAAGAATGCAATGGTCCTGACTTGGTACAGACATTTGAAAAGAAATGGTGCGATAAACTAGGTTTATAGCGCCAAACCTCCCTATCATAGGGTTCGGTATCACAATATAATATAATAGGGATAAAGTCAGTACAAAAAAACTGTGAAAAACTAATTGAAACAAAAACGAATCATTTCGACTGACATAACTTTGAATTTAGCTATCATTGGCTGATATTGAACAAAAAGCATTTTAAGAGACCGTATGAGGCACATTTTCCTACAATCTTGGTTTCAAAAAATTATAATGGAGACAACGGTGTCGGGCAAAAAAATGAAAAATTAGTACAAGCCCTGGTTTTGAAATATACACCCCATATGCTGGTGAGGTGGGTATGTTACTTTTCATACCAGTAAAATTGATAATTTGAAAATTAAATTATCTCTTTTGCTTAATATTTTTTTGTACTAAGATGACCACCTGTGTCGAATTCGAGATAAAAATCTAAGACAGACATGAAGCAAGTTAGATTATGTGTTTTTTTTTAATTTCTAACTCTGGAGGGTAAATTGAAGTAACCTACCTAGCAAACGAAGAGTTGTCGACGAAGAGGACATCATCAATATATCTGAAATTGAGAAAAAAATGATCTGGCATCTTTTATAATCTTGTTCTTAACGATTTGCTGAATAAATTCAGTCTCGTAAGAGAGTAAAAAAGGGAAATGTGTACCATTTGGGTAATTTGGGCACATAGACTACATTTGAAACGAGAGTAAACTTAGTTACACCAGAACAGAAAACGTCCTGCTTGCAGTAGCAAACTTGTCTTGTTGCCGTGATAAGGACGACAATACTAAATATTTGTGTCAAACCAACATCTGTGCTGATTTAATAGATGAAAATCCAAGGTGGCAACATAATCCAGTGTCAGCAATTTCAGACGTGGTGCTCAAAGAAATCACAATATTCCCCATAAGTTTTCGAATAACGAATCAGTTGTGATTTGTTAACTCCACCAGTTCTCCGGTATGACTGATTCGTTTTTGTCATTTTCTCTGGACTATGAGATTGATCATTCAAGTTCGGTAGTTTTGTTATTACCTTTATCCATAAGCTTGTGCGGAGATTTTTTTTTACAACGATGTTCCAACTTTCTGTTTGAGGCATACACTTAATAGGGTTTATTCTTATTATAATGTGTATTTAATTCTTTTCTAAATTGTAAAATTGATAGATTCAATACAGCGAATCTGTCATTAAGCATCATTCATTTGCTTAACATTATTTATATTTTACTTTCTAACTCCTTTATGAAAAAAACCTTAAGCAAACTGATTACTTTATCATGAAGAAAACTCAAAACAAACTAAAAATGCTAATTTGCTTCTCTATTCATTTGCATATAGACCATATAAATATCATGCATGTAAAAAATGCACTAATGTATGTCATTGTTAACTTTCCCTTTCTGTGTAGCAACATTCCGTCGGCTCCAGCATATGGAGTTTACGTATCACAATTGATTCGCTATTCCAGAGCATGTGGGGAGTACAACGACTTCCTTGATAGAGCCACACGGCTGACAAGCAAATTGTTAACACAGGGGTACGTTGCTTCCAGGTTGTTGTCATCACTGAAGAAATTTTACGGACGACATCATGTGCTTGTTTACAAATACTGGATTTCTATCTCTCAGATGAGCACAGATGTTGGTTTGACATAGAGCTTTGTAATGTCATCCTTTCCGGATTTGACCAACACTTCGATCTTTGGCAACGAGACGGGTGTGCTATAGCAAGCAGGAACTGCTTACTCTTCCGGAGCACCTGAGTTCACTCTCGTTTCGACTTGAGTTCGCATTGCTGAATGCGGTTTTGTTGTTATGTGTGTGTGTCTTTTATGTTGTTATGTGGTTTGTTTTGTTGTGATGATTTTTTGTCTGCCGTTTTTGTCTTTGTCTTTATGGTTTCATGATACTGATTACCCCTTTGGTACACCTTTGCTTCTTTCATAAATAATAGGGTTTATCATTTTTTTCTGATAAACCGATTTAATTATTGGGAATATATGGTTTGTGTGATAATTTCGTTTACCCCGTTCTAAGAGGTCAGATAAAGGCCCAAAGAAAGCCAGAACTTCAAACAGGACAAACACGAGGTCAGCAGATCATGTTTACGGAACTAACATTCATGCTGATGACATTTCTAATACACCAACAAGAGTGCCAGGTCAAAGGATGGACGTTTAAAGCTCCGAAAATGTTGTCGGACCAACGTAAAATCATCACCAAAGAGCAAATATTTCAATGCCACGTGGCCCTGTCATAAACATCGTGTCTGAAGCGGACCAGTGTCAAGTCCAATGTCCTAGAGTTGTACATTTTCCGATACCTTTATCATCTGTAAGTGCTTCACAAGACCAGCAGATGCATAATAGTCTCCAGCCAGTAAACGATTATCCCATGATAAGGAGGGATGAGCGGACAAATGTGGTCCCGGGTAGCTCTAACTGTCATACTTTTAAAAGTTCAAACCAGGGGCAAACTCAGGGTAGGTTTATACGTGAAAATGACACGAATAGTAGCTTAATTTCGCAAGGTGAAAAGTCTCCGGATTTTATGATTAGTGTTTTTGATCCCATTTCATCAAATGTTCCTATTAAGCTCCAAAAAATACGGAATGGGGAGTTTTTTGATTTAGACTTACTTTTCAAATCAAATCAAAGTATGTCTTATGGTTTAGATGTTGATGTAGAACTTGCCATTAAAGGGAGTGTCATTTCAGTTCCCCCTAAAAAACATAATTCAATCCCAAACATTGACACATGGACATCAGCCCCAATGACATATGCAAGTGTAATGTTAGAAAAATTGCCGAAAAAGGGATTGGAATTTTTTCAGTATATGCATACAGTCAGATTAGCTGCATCCAGGGGTTGTTCTGGGGATTGGATTCTGTATAATGAACAGTTTCGTATAGGTAAAGCCTGTTGTCCATCCTCTTCATGGGGAGGTATTGATATGGAATTGTGGATGGTGTGCATAACAACCCCTAATACAAATAACACCTGTTTCTGTCAAATTCAAGGTTAATCGAGTGAAAGCTTTCAAAATCAGGAAAATAATACCCAAAGGGTTGAACACATCTACAAACCTATAACAAAAATACTACTGTAGAATGTACAACAGCGGTCTACCTTGCACATATGACAATAGTTGTAAGTTTTTGTACAAATGTCAAATTTGCAACGAAACACACAGAGCATCAATTTGGATCTAGAGTATATTTGGATATACTAGTACATACAGGTAATGTTATACCATGTACGATCATGTTCTTGTATGATTGAGTTTAAGGCTATTTATTTATTTGAAACTTCAAATAGTTTTCGCTAGGAAGCAAACTCATTAAAGTTGACAATATGTTGATTGCTCTGTGTAATAATTTTTAGTTATTACATGGACTTGATTTTGCTTTCAAATGTGCAGTATTTCAGTTACAAGACACCTTCAAATCTAAGATATAAACAAATTGTATGGGGAGCTACTGCTTAATAACCTGTAATGTGCTTTAGAAACATTAATATATTTTTCCTAGTATATTCCGAATATTTTGACACGACTGGCATTTGCCGTTTTCAATATTTTTGGTAGAGCGCATCTGATGAGTCTTGAATAGAGGAAACGCGCGTCAGTCGAAGCAAAATTTATTGTCTGGAACTTTGTTGTCATTTGTATTTCGAACACCTGTGAAGGTTAGCACTGCTGGTGGAGTTTTGGATTCTCCGAGGTTAGCCCGCTCCGCCACCAACACTTTTGTGTTGGAGAACACATCAAAGCTAAAAATGTTCAGTTTAAATTTCAAAATTGTCTAAACCCAAAGGTTCTTTCTACCCCAGACATAGGTTGATTATCTTAGTAATTAATAATTTGGTTCCCCAGTTTGATATGTTTGGCTTTATTGTTCTTTGCTCTTCATCATCATATAGTGTTTGGCATTTTCAACATAATGGTAGACCACCTCTTATGAGTCTTGAATAGACGAAACGCGCGTCAGGCGTAGCAAAATTTATTGTCTGGAACTTTGTTGTCATTTGTATTCCTACCGCGGCAGGGTTTTAGAGAGTGAGTATTGACCCACTCTTATGGCGGGTTTTGGCAAGATAAAGTACCGCGATCGTTCCCGCTAGTCTACGTCGGATCTTATCATGGATTACTATTCGGCGATACCGCTGGAAGTTTGCAGCTTAAGACTATCTCATGTTGCCATGAGTAGTTAGTTCTAAACTGATACCAGTCTGAGCTTTCCTTGTTTGCTTGAATATTTGCTTAATTTTTGCCTTTTGCGCCTTAGATTTCGTTGTTCCTCGGGTTATAAAGTAACAGGGGGTTCTGGGATATGACCCATCGTATTGGGAGTCGGAACCCTTGTCCTCTCTTGGTGGTTGTTTTAACAAGAGGAATTTAGCATCCTTTGATTCCAAAGGTGTACATATTTGCCCGTAATATTTTGGTATTCTGTTTTTCTTGTCAGATGTCGACAGCCTTGTACATGTACAACTGTGGCCGTTTATCCAATTTAATATGTAGTTAGATTTTATGATGCCTAAAGAAGTATAACTCTATAATTGAAGAAAGCTATAAGGGAAAAGGCTACAACATTTTTCCCACTGTAGCCATGCTGTCATCATGGACCGAATATCTGACATGTATGTCTTTTTACCTGCAAGTTTTGCATTTGTTTTTTTTAACTATGTAATATTATTCGATTTTTTTTATTTTGAATAGGAAAATGACCCATTTTCCTTTTCATTATTCATTGTCTTTTTCGATTTTTTTTTATTTTGAATAGGAAAATGACTAGTTTGCCTCTTCGTTTTTCATTTTCCTTTTCGATTTCGAATAGGTAAAGGAAAAACGAAATGGAAAATGGGTCATTTTTCTATTCAAAATAATAAAATAAATTCGAAAAAAGGGGTCATTTTCATATTTGAAATTGAAAAGGAAAATGAAAAAAAAAGAACAGGAAAATGGGTCATTTTCCTTTATAAAAAACGAAAAGGAAAGGAAAATGGTTTCTATATGCATGTGTACATATATGTTTACTGTATTCATATAAATTTTGAAAAACCAAAACACAAAAACGAAAGTGAAAAATCACTTTTCCTAGGTGAACATACCTTGTGCATCTTGTATACACACACGTACTGTTCTACTTATTGTTGTACAAAAATTTGATTGCTCTAACTGTAGGACAAAAATTACATGTTTCTTAAAATAGAATTTGATAACAAGTTATTCAGTGATAAAAACAACATATTTGTAATGTAAGTAGGACAGTGTTTTATAAAAATGGATGTTGCTTTAGTGCTCATTGAGCCCTTCAAAGAATTGATTCTTTTCAAAATCAATGACCTCACAGCTTTAACCAACTCCTACAAAAGCGTCATTTTCTTTCTCCTGTTCTTTCTTGGTCCATTTCCTGGCATAGTCTTCAAATGAATCCATAATTGTATTAACATTATGGTTCCAGTTTATTCGTCTAGTCTCGCGATATTTTGGTCCTTTAGCCAAAACATCGCGAAATAAGTCATTTTCCACGATGTTCAGGAACCAGTGATAACGTGGCCAGAGGGACCAAAATTGAATGGGGACTTTTCGCCAGAGCAGTCTGGAGGTTTTACTTTGAAGTCATTGATTTGGAAATCCCGCAACACTTTTTTGTAATTGAAAATCTTGCGTGCAACAGTGGAAGTATAGGAGTATGGGTATAAGAGATGATTGGAATACTTTTGTGTTTGAAATAAGGAGGAATATGTGCCGTAACAGATTTATGATGTAGAATATTTCCTAAATTTATGGCATCCAAAACTTTGTTTAAAGGGGGAAGTTCATGTGGAACTCCGGCCGATTTTACGTGAAGACCTACAAAAGTCTTGAAAGTGGTTCTTCTTTTTGCAGGCATAACATGTCTTACCATAGGCTGGGCATTTTCGTTTCAGATGATCTGAACAAACAGTTTCTACATTTATTAGTAGCACTTTGATTTTTAGGTTTATTGTTGTTGATTTCAACGATTTTAACTGTTGACCACTAAACTCGTGTCCACTAACAATAAACATTTATTATTTTTGGCACCATCATCTGGAATATTTGATTTTTGGGGGCATTTTATTGTTTAATGTATCCATTTAGCTTGTGCAGTATAGTTTCGATCAACCAAATCAAAAAAGGGTTAACTTGATAACCTACTGAAGCAAGATTTGATAAAAGTAGATTATATAATACTATATACGAATTACAAAGTTGTTGTCCAGTAATACCAAATCGACTTTGTCGAACCTGGAATGCAACAACCCCGGTCTTTAATTGATTATACATAATAGGGTTTATTAATTTTTCTGATAAACGAATTTAATTATAGGGAATAATTGGTTTGTGCGATAATTTCGTTTATCCCGTTAAAAGAATATTCCAGTTCAATCTGGTTTTATTGATTTTTGTGACGTCTCAGTTCATTCATTCAAAAACCTGTATCGCAAGGTGACACTTGGTCAGAAAGCTGCTGAAACAAAAATTGAAAAATTCGTTTCATGATCTTGACCATCCGTATTCGTAACTACCATGAAACCTCAAAATAGAAAGAGACTGGCTCTAAAAAAAGATCCAGAAGATTAAGAACTCAGACAAAGGCCCAAAGAAAACCAGAACTTCAAACAGGAAATACACGAGGTCGGCTTATCATGTTGTCGGAACTAATACAACCACAAGAGTGCCAGGTCAAAGGATGGGCATTGAAAACTCAGAAAATGTCGTCGACCAAACGCAGTCATAACCGGACAGCAAATATTTCAATGGCACGTGGCCCTGTCATAAACATAGAGTCTGAAGCGGATTAGCATCAAGTCCAACGTCTTCAAGCAGTACATTTTTCGAGATCTTCATCTACTATAAATGCTTCACAAGACAAGCAGATGCCTAATATTTTATCTCCAGCTTGTCATCGATGATCCCGTGATAAGGAGGAATGAACAGACAAATGTGGTCCCGGGTTGCTCTAGCTGTCATACTTTGATACAGTTAAGGTGCTGCTGATGAGGAATGATTTTTTTTAAAATGGCCATGCAACTCATAACAATAAATTGAAGTTGGAGTTTACATATGTGGTGTGGTCTCATGTTCATGTATACACTCGTGTCTAAGATGCATGCTCTTTATTTGTTTTAGATATGAGATTACTTCTAATGTGTATACTTTGTTTTTCACCACTATCTAAATTTATGTAAATTCTAAAACCAAAGGTTAAACTCCCTCCATCGTAGTTTAGCCTATATATATTTGGATTTCGTTTTGGTTTTATGCATTTTGAACATCTTTTGAATTTTGAATTTCCTTTGTTTGGGTTCGAGTGCTGCTGATGAGGTATAATTTTTCGAAATGACCATAAAGCTTATAAAACATAATTGCATTTGGAGTTAACAGATATGTTGTGGTCCCATGTCATTTACTCCATATCAGTTCATAAAATATTTGAACAAATCAAACCAGGAGAAAACTCACGTTCGGTTTACACGTGAAAAGGACACGAATAGTAGCTCTATTTTGCAAGATGAAAAGTCCCCGGATTTAATAGTTTTTGATCCAATTTCATCAAATGTTCCTATTAAGCGCAAAGAAAAAATATGGAACGGGGGAGTTTGTTCATTTAGATTTACTTTTCAAATCAAATCAAATTATGTCTAATGATTTAGATATTTATTGTGATTAGAGTGGGTGTCATTTCAGTTCTTCCTAAAAAACATAATACAATCACAAAAATTGATATATGGACATCATCTTTCATGATATATGCAAGTGTTATGTTAGAAAAATGGGGTGTCCAGGAATTTTCAAATATATGCATACGGTAAAATTAGCTGCATCCAGGGGTTGTTCAGGGGATTGGATTCTGTATGATGAACAGTTTATTTGCGTAAATCCCGTTTTCCATCCTCTTCATGGGGAGGTATTGATATGGAATTGTGGATGGTGTGCGTAACAACCACAAATACTAATAACACCTGGTTCGTTCAAATTCAAGGTTAATCGAGTGAAAGCTTTCAAAATCAGGAAAATAATACCCAAAGGGTTGAACACATCTACAAACCCAAAACAAAAATACTACTGTAGAATGTACAACAGCGGTCTACCTTGCACATATGACAATAGTTGTAAGTTTTTGTACAAATGTCAAATTTGCAACGAAACACACAGAGCATCAATTTGGATCTAAAGTATATTTGGATATATTAGTACATACAGGTAATGCAATACCATGTACGATCATGTTCTTGTATGATTGAGTTTAAGGCTATTTATTTATTTGAAACTACAAATAGTTTTCGCTAGGAAGCAAAATCATTAAAGTTATGTAGATTACTCTGTGTAATCATCCAAATTATAAGACGGATTTTTAGTTATTGCAAGGTCTTGATTTTGCTTTCAAATGTGCAGTATTTCAGTTACAAGACACCTGCAAATCTATGCTATAAACAGATTGTAGGGGAGCTAGTGCTTAATAACCTGCAATGTGCTTTAGAAACATAAATATTTCCCCCCTAGTAAGTTGCGAATATGTTGACACGACTGTCATTTCCTACCGCGGCAGGGTTTAAGAGAGTGTATATAGACCCACTCCTATGGCGGGTTCTGGCAAGATAAAGTACCTCGATCGTTCCTGCTATTCTACGTCGGATCATATCATGGATTACTTTTCGGCGATACCGCTGGAAGTTTGCAGCTTGAGACTATCTCATGTTGCCATGAGAAGTCGGTTCTAAACTGATACAGTCTGAGCTCTCCTAGTTTGCTTGAATATTTGCTTAAATTTTACCATTTGCTTCCTTTAATTTCGTTGTTTCCCCTGGTTATAAAGTAACAGAGGGTTATGGGATATGACCCGTCGTATTGGGAGTCAGGACCCTTGTCCTCTCTTGGTGGTTGTTTTAACAAGAGGAATTTAGCATCTTTTGATTCCAAAGGTGTACAGATTTGCCCGTAATATTTTGATATTCTGTTTTTTCTTGCCAGTTGTCGTACAGCCTTGCTCAACTGTGGCCGTTTATCCAATTTAATATGTAGTTAGTTTTATGATGCCTAAAGAAGTATGACTTTATAATTGAAGAAAGCTATAAGGGATAAGCTACAACATTTTTCCCACTGTAGCCATGCTGTCATCATGAAACAAATATCTGACATGTATTTCTTTTTACCTGCAAGTTTTGCTTTTGTTTTTTTTTACTATGTAATATAATTCAAGTTTAAGATTCTACCGCAAAGTAAGGTATAGGACACCACAACTAAAAGTTTTTATGAACTCTTTATATATAATAAGTTTTAAATGGAAAAACATACTACCTAAGACAAGTGATTTTCCTTTTCGGTTTCGGTTTTTGTTTTTTTTTCAAAAGTTAACATATATGTATACCTACATATTTTTCTTTTTCGTCATTCAATTTCATTTTCGATTTTGAATAGGAAAATGACCAATTTTCCCTTTCATTATTCATTTTCTTTTTCGATTTTTTTTTATTTTGAATAGAAAAATGACCCATTTTCCTTTTCATTATTCATTTTCTTTTTCGATTTTTTTTTATTTTGAATAGGAAAATGACTCATTTTCCTTTTAGTTATTCGTTTTCCTTTTCGATTTCGAATAGGAAAATGAAAAACGAAATGGAAAATGGGTAATTTTCTTATTTAAAATCATAAAATAAATTCGAAAAAAATAGTCATTTTCCTTTAAAAAAACCGAAAAGGAAAGGACAATGGTTTTTAGACAGAGCCTAATAAAGTAATATAGCTATCTGATTTTCACGTGTTTTTTTTCGTCTAGACAGGGTAAATCGGTCAGTCAATATTGCTACCAGAGGATCTATTACAGAACTTTAATCGTTAATTGTATTTTAAATGTTATACGGATTGTCTAAAATAAGAGGTACATATTTATACCCCAACATAAATGCGATATAAATGTGCACTACATATCGTGTATCAATACTCGTTGACGTTCACTTAAGCATTGTTGACCTTTGACCTTTGATCAAGTAGGCGGACTTAATTACAGATTTCTTAACAAATGTTTAAGTGTGCGGTGGAAACAAACAAAACTGATGTGCTATGTTTCAAGTTTATGATAGACAGATTGTTCTTTATTTTTAATGCTAATATTTAGCTCTGCCTTTTAACGCTTTAGCGCTTTGATTATATGCATGTATACATATATGTTAACTGTATTCATATAAATTTTGAAAAACCAAAACACAAAAACGAAAGGGAAAATCAATTGTCTTAGGTGAACATACTTTTAGCAACTTGTATACACACACGTACTGTTCTACTTATTGTTGTACACAAATATGATTGCTCTTACTGTAGGACAAAAATTACATGTTTCTTAAAATAGAATTTGATAACAAGTTATTCAGTGATAAAAACAACATATTTGTCATGTAAATAGGGCAGTGTTTCATAAAAATTGATGTTTCTTTAGTGCTTATTGAGCCCTTCAAAGAATTGATTCTTTTCAAAGAAGCAGAGGTACCAATTTGGTATCCGAATGTCAAAATTCCGAAAGTACAGAGACAAAACCAGTAAACACCAACAAGAACGGGGCAAAAACAGACAACATGTAAAACATGGAAACACAAAATAACTGAATATCAAACAACAACGCGAACTCCAGTCAAAACAAGAGTGAACTCAGGTGCTCCGGAAGAGTTAGCAGTTCCTGCTTGCTATAGCACACCCGTCGCGTTGCCAATAGTCCAATCAGCGTGTCAAATCCGGTAAAGGAAGACAAAACAAAACTCTATGACAAACCAAATCAATGACCTCACAGCTTTAACCAACTCCGACAAAACGTCATTTTCTTTCTCCTGATCTTTCTTGGCCCATTTTCTGGCATAATCTTCAACTGAATCCATAATTGTTTTAACATTATGGTTCCAGTTGATTCGTCTAGGCTCACGATATTTTGGTCCTTTAGCCAAAACATCGCGAAATAAGTCATTATCCACGCTGTTCAGGTCACCAGTGATAACGTGGCCAGAGGGACCAAAATTGAATGGGGACTTTTCATCAGAGCAGTCTGGAGGTTTTACTTTGAGGTCATTGATTTGGAAATCCCGCAACACTTTTTTGTAATTGAAAACCTTGGGTGCAACAGTTAAAGTGTAGGTTTAGGTGATGATTGGAATACTTTTGTCTTTTAAATAAGGAGGAACAGATATATGATGCAGAATATTTCCTAAATTAATGGCATCCAAACCTTTGTTTAAGAGGGGAAGTGAGAGAAAAGAACGGTTGTCTTTACTATTTTTATGTGGAACTCCGGCAGGTTTTACGTGAAGATCCACAAAAGTATTGGAAGTGGTTTTTCTTTTTGCATGCATAACATGTCTTACTATAGGCTGGGCATTTTAGTTCCAGATAATCTGATCCACAGTTTCTACATTTGTTAGTAGTACTTTGATTTTTAGGTTTATTGTTGTTGATTTCAACAATTTTAACTGTTGACCACTAAATTCGTGTCCACGAACAATAAACATTTATTATTTTTGTCACCATCACTGGAATATTTGAAATTTTTAATTGCATTTTATTGTTTAATGTATCCATTAAGCTTGTGCTGTATAGTTTCGATCACCAAATCAAAAAAGGGTTAACTTGATAACCTACTGAAGCAAGATTTGAGTAGATTATATAATACTATATACGAATTACAAAGTTGTTGTCCAGTAATACCGATTCGACTTTGTCGAACCTGGAATGAAACAACCCAGGTCTTTAATTGATTAAACATAATAGGGTTTATCAAATTTACTGATAAACGAATTTAATTATAGGGAATAAATGGTTTGTTCGATAATTTTGTTTACCCCGTTAAAAGAATATTCCAGTTCAATCTGGTTTTATTGATTTTTTGTGACGTCTCAGTTAATTCATTCAAAAACCTGTATCGCAAAGTGACACATCGTCAGAAAGCTGTTCAAACAAAAATTGAAAAAAATCGTTACATGATCTTGACCATCCGTATTCGTAACTACCATGAAGCCTCAAAATAGAAAGAGACTCGCTCCAAAAAAGATCCAGAAGATTAAGAACTCAGACAAAGGCCCACAGAAAGCCAGAACTTCAAACAGGAAAAACACGGGGTCGGCAGATCATGTTGTCGGAACTAACTAATTCACCCACAAGAGTGCCAGGTCAAAGGATGGTCAATGAAAGCCCAGAAAATGTCGTCGGCCCAACGCAAAGTCATAACCAGACAGCAAATATTTCAATGGCACGTGGCCCTGTCATAAACATAGCGTCTTAAGCGGATTAGCATCAAGTCCAACGTCCTCGAGTAATACATCATGGACGCTGTGGAGGACTATGCTAGAGCCTGGATAAACAGGGAAAAGGACCAAGAACCAGAGCTTGAATCACTGTCGGACTGGGTAAGGACTATCCGATCTCTTGTACGAAGCCGAATAGACAAACTTCGCAAATGTGTAAACCCCCGGCCTTCTTCTGTATTTAGAGATCGTGAAGCTCTCAATTGTCTCTCTTCCTTACATGACAGGTATGTTGTCACGCCAGCAGACAAAGCTTCCAATAATATAGTTTTTGTATGTACAGCACATTATTACAATTGTCTAATAAAAGAACTAGGCATTGATGGTAATACTGCCGCTAGTGCTACATACAAACGGACTACATTTAACAAAGATGAAATCATAGCCAACCATAGCTCTTTTATGTCCTCTTTCAATATTCCAATGAAAGAGGAACATAAAGAGTTACCATATTTGTACTGGATACCTAAACTTCATAAAAAATCCGTACAAAGAAAAGTATATAGCTGGATCTTCATCATGTTCGACTACAGAGCTGTCCGTTCATTTAACTAAAATCTTGTCTGCTGTCAAAGAAGGTCAACAAGCATACTGCGACACTATTTATAATCGTAGTGGAATTAACCATATGTGGATTTTGAAGAACTCAAAAGATTGGTTAGATCATTTTAAATCTAGATCATTTTCTGAGGTTCACTCTTTGAAAACGTTCGATTTTTCAACTTTATACACTACCTTGCCACACGAAAAACTAAAATGTCGCCTGAAAAAACTTCACGAAAAAGCCTTTTCAAACTCTAGGAATTTTGTTGTTTTGGGTTTTAATTCTACATTCTTTTCCAAAACATCTTTCAAAGATAAAATTTGTTACACACTTGAACAAGTTTGCAGTATGCTTGATTTCCTCATTGACAACATATTTGTCACCTTCGGAGGAGAGATTTTTCAACAACAAATCGGCATTCTAATGGGCACAAACTTTGCTCCTCTCCTCGCCGATTTGTTTTTATACTCTTACGAGACTGAATTTCTTCAGGGACTCGTTAAGAACAAGAAGATGAAAGAGGCAAGGTCATTTAATCTTACATTCAGATATATTGATGATGTCCTTTCTGTCAATAACACTTCATTTGGTAGAGGGATTCCTTCAATATATCCTCCAGAATTGGAGATTAAAGAGACCACCGAATCAAATCAAATCTACAGAGCAATATACCTACTTCCCCTGCATACGGTGTTTATATTTCACAACTTATTTGATATGGTAGAGCTTGCACACATTTCACAGATTTTTTGATCAGACACCGATTTCTTCGTGACCGACTTTTGGAGCAGGGCTATAAGAAAATACGTCTCATACGATCCCTAAAAAAATTCTTTCTTCGTTATCAGCCACTAGTAGAAAAGTTCAAAATTGACTTAAAATATATGATAGTTAATTGTTTTAATTAGTGTTTGACAGGTCTGCTGTACTGAGATGATGACCTCAATATCCCTATTGTGTCTCACAACTATGTTGTGTTCTATGGTCATTGCCGGATCCTAAGATCGCAATGGAAGAGGGAGGTTTGGCGCCATAAAACCTGGTTTAACCCACCATTTCGTTTGAAATGCCTGTACCAAGTCAGGACCATTGCGATCCACCAATTCTCCGGTATGACTGATTCGTTCTTGTCATTTTCTCTGAACTATGAGATTGATCATTCAAGTTCGGTAGTTTTGTTATTACCTTTATTTCCGAGACCTTCATCTACTGTAACAAGCAGATGTCTGATATTTAATTTCCAGCATGTCATCGATGATCCCGTGATAAGGAGGAATGAACAGACAAATGTAATCCCGGGTTGCTCTAGCTGTCATACTTTGATACAGTTAAAGTGCTGCTGATGAGGAATGATTTTTTAAAATGGCCTTACTACTCATAAAAATTAATTGCAGTTGGAATTTACATATGTGGTGTGGTCTCATGTTCATTTACTCAATATCCTTTCATAAATTATTTATTACAGGAATTTGTCTTTTATGCCGTGTGAAATAAGTAGAACGATCCCTCGTGTTTAAGATGCATGGTCTTTATTTTTTTTGATATGGTGTACTTGTACATGAGATTACTTCTAATGTGTATACTTTGTTTTTCACCACTTTCTAAATTTATGTAAATTCTAAAACAAAAGGTTAATCTCCCTCCATCGTAGTTTTGCCCTTAGCTATATATGTTTGGATTTCGTTTTGGTTCTATGCATTTTGAACATCTTCTGAATTTCAGATTTCCTTTGTATGGGTTCTAGTGCTGCTGATGAGGTATAATTTTTCGAAATGACCATACAGCTTATAATAAATAATTGCATTTGGAGTTAACATATATGTTGTGGTCCCATGTCATTTACTCCATATCCTTTCATAAAATATTTGAACAGTTCAAACCAGGAGAAAACTTATGGTCGGTTTACACGTGAAAATGACACGAATAGCAGCTCTATTTTGCAAGATGTAGGTCCCCGGATTTAATAGTTTTTGATCCAATTTCATCAAATGTTCCTATTAAGCGCAAAAAAAAAATATGGAACGGGGGAGTTTGTTCATTTAGATTTACTTTTCAAATCAAATCAAATTCTGTCTAATGATTTAGATATTTATGGTGATTAGAGTGGGTGTCATTTCAGTTCTTCCTAAAAAACATAATACAATCACAAACATTGATATTTGGACATCAGCTTTCATGAAATATGCAAGTGTTATGTTAGAAAAATGGGGTTTCCAGGAATTTTCAAATATATGCATACGGTCAAATTTGCTGCATCCAGGGGTTGTTGCGTAAATCCCGTTGTCCATCATCTTCATGGGGAGGTATTGATATGGAATTGTGGATGGTGTGCGTAACGACCACAAATACTAATAACACCTGGTTCGGTCAAATTCAAGGTCAATCGAGTGAAAGCTTTCAAAATCAGGCAAATAATACCCAAAGGGTTGAACACATCTACAAACCCAAAACAAAAATACTACTGTAGAATGTACAACGGCGGTCTACCTTGCACATATGGCAATAGTTGTAAGTTTTTGCACAAATGTCAAATTTGCAACGAAACATACAGAGCATCAATTTGGATCTAAAGTATATTTGGATATATTAGTACATACAGGTAATGTAATACCATGTACGATCATGTTCTTGTATTATTGAGTTCAAAGCTTTTTATTTATTTGAAACTACAAATAGTTTTCGCTAGGAAGCAAAATCATTAAAGTTGACAATATGTAGATTGCTTTGTGTAATCAACCAAATTATAAGACGGATTTTTAGTTATTGCAAGGTCTTGATTTTGCTTTCAAAAGTCAGAAAATTTTACAGTGTCACACTATCATGACTATTTTACGTAACTATATATTATGGGTTAAGCAACTTTTACAGTGAAACACTATTCTATGTAACTATATATATTTATTATGGACTTGAAGATCGCAATGGAAGAGGGAGGTTTGGCGCCATAAAGCCTGGTTTAACCCACCATTTCGTTTGAAATGCCTGTACCAAGTCAGGACCATTGCGATCAACCAGTTCTCCGGTATGACTGATTCGTTTTTGTCATTTTCTCTGGACTATGAGATTGATCATTCAAGTTCGGTAGTTTTGTTATTACCTTTATCAGTTACAAGACACCTTCAAATCTATGCTATAAACAGATTGTAGGGGACCAAGTGCTTAATAATCTGCAATTTGCTTTAGAAACATAAATATTTCCTCCCTAGTAAGTTGCGAATATGTTGACACAACTGTCATTTCCTACCGCGGCAGGGTTTAAGAGAGTGTGTATAGACCCACTCCTATGGCGAGTTCTGGCAAGATAAAGTACCTCGATCGTTCCTGCTATTCTACGTCGGATCATATCATGGATTACTTTTCGGCGATACCGCTGGAAGTTTGCAGCTTGAGACTATCTCATGTTGCCATGAGAAGTCGGTTCTAAACTGATACAGTCTGAGCTCTCCTAGTTTGCTTAAATATTTGCTTAAAATTTTCCATTTGCTAGAACTGCCTTAAATTTCGTTGTTTTCCCCTGGTTATGAAGTAACAGGGGGTTCTGAAATATGACCCATCGTGTTGGGAGTCGGGACCCCTGTCCTCTCTTGGTGGTTGTTTTAACAAGAGGAATTTAGAATCCTTTGATACCAAAGGTGTAAAGATTTGCCCGTAATATTTTGGTATTCTGTATTTCTTGCCAGATGTCGACAGCCTAGCTCAACTGTGGCCGTTTATTCAATTTAATATGTAGTTAGTTTTTATGATGCCTAAAGAAGTATGAATCTATAATTTAAGAAAGCTATAAGGGAAAAGGCTACAACATTTTCCCACTGTAGCCATGCTGTCATCATGGACCAAATATCTGACATGTATGTCTTTTTACCTGCAAGTTTTGCTTCTGTTTTTAACTTATATATAATTCAAGTTTTAAGATTTTACCGCAAAGTAAGGTATAGGACACCACAACTAAAAGTTTTTATGAACTCTTTATATATGATTAGTTTTAAATGGAAGAACTTACTACCTAAGACAAGTGATTTTCCTTTTCGTTTTTTTGTTGTTTTTTTCAAAGTTAACACATATCTATACCTACATAAAGAAATCTTTTTCCTTTTCGTTATTCATTTTCCTTTTCCTCATTCATTTTCCTTTTCGATTTTTTTTCTATTTTGAAGAGGAAAATGACTCATTTTCCTTTTCGTTTTTCATTTTCCTTTTCGTTTTTCATTTTCCTTTTCGTTTTTCATTTTCCTTTTCGTTTTTCATTTTCCTTTTCGATTTCGAATAAGAAATTGAATGCCGAAAAGGAAAATTGGTCATTTTCCAATTCGAAATAGAAAAGGAAAATGAAAAACGAAGAAAATGGGTCATTTTCCTATTCAAAATAATAAAATAAATTCGAAAAAAATGGGTCATTTTCCTTTATCAAAAAAAAAAAAAAAAATCGAATAAAAATTTCGAAAAAAAAATTTCGTTATTTTTTTCAAAATCGAAAAGGAAAATGAGTGACGAAACGAAAGGCAAAGGAAAGTGGTATCTATATGTATGTTTACATATATGTTAACTGTTTTCATATAAATTTTGAAAAACCAGAAAAACAAAAACGAAAGGGAAAATCATTTGTCTTAGGTGAACATACTTTGCGCATCTTGTATACACGTACTGTACATGTTGTACAAAAATGTGATTGCTCTAACTGTAGGACAAAAATTACACGTTTCTTAAAATAGAATTTGATAACAAGCTATTCAGTGATAAAAACTTATTTTTTATCATTACAAAACAATCGTTCTACTTTATCATAGCATTCGTCGTGTCCAAAGATCAAGAGACATTTTTTCTGCCTTTTGGTGTTTGTTTGCCTTTTTTTTATCATGCAAGGTGCTGGTTTTTTGCACTTTTATGAAAAATCATTAAAAGACAACTGGATTGAAGAGTCACAAATTTCAAAGAGGAAAAAAATGACATATACACATCGGAGAATTTAAATTTCGCAATAAAAATAATTTGAAATTTGCGTTATACTAAAAAAAATAAATGCGAAATACATGATAACACCTACGTAAATCAGTGCCAATCTTCTGATCCAAATATGGAGAACAAAAACGAATAATCTTCAAAGCCTTCCTTTCGAAGTCGACCACGGATATGACGGAGTTGAAATTTATTACCGATCCTCTCTTTGCACAGAAAATAACCCTTATACTCATAGAATACAGAAAAGTAGAAACAAAGGCTTAAAAAAAGATACCTGTTTTAGGACGGATAAACCATAAAATGTGTGAATGAGATAAGATAAATTAGTGTTTTTGACCCCACCTTCCACTATTGCCCTGTGTTAACAAAGCACAGTGATAACAACAATAGAAATGAAACCAATAAACGTTCAACACAACAAGAAAAAAACATAAGCCATAATGACTTTACGACCATACAAGTTTTGAAGGAATTCTATTGAGAAACCTGCTTAACTTATTACTGATTGCCGATTATGTTTTTGCCAGAGTAAAATTTGGTAGTAAGTTTGGTTTGCTTTTGGGCACCATTTGATTGATGAAACCAGCAATTTGGGACATATCCAACATACTGGGGTTCTGGATTGGTTTGCTAGAACAATCTTATAGCATTTGTAGACGAATCATCGTAAATATTTACAATAGAATACAAAGTTTAATCATTAATAAAGGTAAATATTGGAAAGAAATATGTAAAAAAGACACCTTATAATCTGTCAGTCGACAAGTTTTTGTCAAAAGCATCCATACCAGAAGACTAGTTTTGCTTTAATTTGGTTGTGTATAGATTCAACCAGCGACCTGGTTTGGTTGTTTATTTAGGTTTGGTGTCTGGTTGAAATTATGTTGGTTTTTTTTTGCTTCCTATCCTAGTCTAATTAGAAAATGTAAACCAAGGTTTGCTCAAAGTTCACATTCAAACAGAATTAGAGAATCTCTCAAAACCACCAATTCATCAATCAACAAATATAAATTCAGTTCACTCCGAAACCATGAAAATTGATACCCACGAATTTAAATACTTTGAATGTATACGGCTTTTTCTGTAATAAAAAAAAACTAACATCAAAAGCAAAACGCCAAAGTCGATCCGAGCATATTACCTTTATAATATAAACTCTATAAGACGTTGCTATGAGTAATCTTCTTCGAAAAACATAAATTTACAATTATAGGAATAAAAATCACAACAATGTTCCAGACAATTAATTTAGCAACGCTCCACGCGCGTTTTGTCTATTAAAGACCCATGAGGTGCTCTACCCCAAGATTGGAAGTACCAAACAGTATATAAACATGAAGAGAATATAACAATATACAACAAATGCTGAACTGGAAACCGAATTTTGTCTAAGATCAATCTATGTCTTGGTAGGAAGTAATCTTAGGGTTTTGACAATTTTGAAATTTAAATGCTAGTTTATATCTGTGTTGTGCTCTCCAACAAAAAAGTGATGATAGGAAATGAATAGTAGTCAAGTTTTTCATATTTATTTTAGATTTCTATTTTGCACTTATAATGTTAAGAAAATAATATTCAAGAATAACATATATTAAGAAATAATAGAACCTAAATGTTTATTATGTAGGATGGGTACAAACTACTTAACATAGAATTGATCAATTATATACTGTCGTCTAGGAATCAGTGAGTTTATTATTACTTGTTATGGTTTTATTGAACTTTAGCAAAATATTATTTATTTTCATTGGAAGAAAAGGTCAGCTTCAAGTGGCACACTGTCATTCCCATAAAAAAAAAACCCAAAAGATAAAAGGTCAATGTACAGTAGTCAATATGTTCCAATGTGCGTTCTGATATGTAACATACATGTAATTCACATTGAAATTGAATGTATGTAATTCAGTAATGTTTTTTTTTAATTGAAAATCTAATAACACATTCTAATCCAGTAGCACATAGACTTAAATTATCTGAGCCTAAAGACGTTAATTTTGTCCGCTATGTCAGCGAAAGTCAGCCAACTGCAATAGGCCGTTTTGCCTGAGATCTACTTTTCAATTTTCAACGAAAAACTTGGTGTTCATATTTAGTAAAATAATTTATAATGTAGAATGTTTAATTCAGATACATTTCACTCGTTACAAAATTCTGATAAAATTATCATATTCAAGATTTTTTTGTAAAGATTATAACAAACGCAAAATTTGATATTTTGATTTTTAGGGTCCATTTTTTATACCAACAAAATCTATTGAAGCAAAAAAGATGAAGGCTAAAGAAGGGAATAGTTTGGCGAATTCAATAGTCAATGGCATCTCACGTTTTTAAAGTAAGCTATAATAGTTTCACAAAGATAATTCTTGTTGTTTTAGGGGACAAAAATATTCTAAATCTATGACCATGACTAATAGACATGACAAATCATTTTCATCGGTAAAAACCAAAATATAAATAACATATTTACTATTGGTGGAATTTAATCAAAGATAACGCCCCCTCAAACAAGTTATATATAAATATGTATAAATATCGCACTCTTCTATTGAAAACCATTTCTCAGTTGTGTTGGTTTGGATTGATTGTGTGCAAGACGTTCTAAAGTACAGGTAAATTCAAGCTTCAATTAAGAAAAATATCATACAAAGTTTTAGCCAATAATTAAAATTATTTCATCAAAATTTGATTGTCTATTATCCTACATGTGCACCAATGAAAGAGTTGATTTTCAGATTTACTCGATTAGGCGATTTCCTGCCATGGTTTTATCATTTAGGTATATGATTTACGTTTAATAGCAATTGGTATACAAATGCTACGGTACTCAATCTATTAATGTTAAATGATAAAATAGGAACTCATTTCTGCCAAATCTACGCTTATTTTGAAAAGATAGAAAATAATGTGATGTGGAATAAGTGTACGCGACATAACCTACCTTATCAAAGAAACTTTTAAAAATACACAACGAAAAACAGCCAACATATATATGATTAGTTTTAAATGGAAGAACTTACTTTCTAAGACAAGTGATATTTCTTTTCGTTTTTTTTGTTGTTGTTTTTTTTTTCAAAGTTAACATATATCTATACCTACATATAGAAACCTTTTTCCTTTTCGTTATTCATTTTCCTTTTCCTCATTCATTTTCCTTTTCGATTTTTTTTTCTATTTTGAAGAGGAAAATGACTCATTTTCCTTTTCGTTTTTCATTTTCCTTTTCGATTTCGAATAAGAAAATGAATGCCGAAAAGGAAAATTGGTCATTTTCCAATTCGAAATAGAAAAGGAAAATGAAAAACGAAGAAAATGGGTCATTTTCCTATTTAAAATAATAAAATAAATTCGAAAAAATGGGTCATTTTCCTATTCAAAATCGAATAGGAAAATGAAAATAGAAGAAGAAAATGAGTCATTTTCCTTTATCAAAAAAAAAAAAAAAAAAAAAAATCGAATAAAAATTTCGAAAAAAAAATTTCGTTATTTTTTTCAAAATCGAAAAGGAAAATGAGTGACGAAACGAAAGGCAAAGGAAAGTGGTATCTACATGTATGTATACATATATGTTAACAGTTTTCATATAAATTTTTAAAAACCAAAACACAAAAACGAAAGGGAAAATCAATTGTCTTAGGTGAACATACTTTGCGCATCTTGTATACACGTACTGTACATGTTGTACAAAAATGTGATTGCTCTAACTGTAGGACAAAAATTACACGTTTCTTAAAATAGAATTTGATAACAAGCTATTCAGTGATAAAAACTTATTTTTTATCATTACAAAACAATCGTTCTACTTTATCATAGCATTCGTCGTGTCCAAAGATCAAGAGACATTTTTTCTGCCTTTTGGTGTTTGTTTGCCTTTTTTTTATCATGCAAGGTGCTGGTTTTTTGCACTTTTATGAAAAATCATTAAAAGACAACTGGATTGAAGAGTCACAAATTTCAAAGAGGAAAAAAATGACATATACACATCGGAGAATTTAAATTTCGCAATAAAAATAATTTGAAATTTGCGTTATACTAAAAAAAATAAATGCGAAATACATGATAACACCTACGTAAATCAGTGCCAATCTTCTGATCCAAATATGGAGAACAAAAACGAATAATCTTCAAAGCCTTCCTTTCGAAGTCGACCACGGATATGACGGAGTTGAAATTTATTACCGATCCTCTCTTTGCACAGAAAATAACCCTTATACTCATAGAATACAGAAAAGTAGAAACAAAGGCTTAAAAAAAGATACCTGTTTTAGGACGGATAAACCATAAAATGTGTGAATGAGATAAGATAAATTAGTGTTTTTGACCCCACCTTCCACTATTGCCCTGTGTTAACAAAGCACAGTGATAACAACAATAGAAATGAAACCAATAAACGTTCAACACAACAAGAAAAAAACATAAGCCATAATGACTTTACGACCATACAAGTTTTGAAGGAATTCTATTGAGAAACCTGCTTAACTTATTACTGATTGCCGATTATGTTTTTGCCAGAGTAAAATTTGGTAGTAAGTTTGGTTTGCTTTTGGGCACCATTTGATTGATGAAACCAGCAATTTGGGACATATCCAACATACTGGGGTTCTGGATTGGTTTGCTAGAACAATCTTATAGCATTTGTAGACGAATCATCGTAAATATTTACAATAGAATACAAAGTTTAATCATTAATAAAGGTAAATATTGGAAAGAAATATGTAAAAAAGACACCTTATAATCTGTCAGTCGACAAGTTTTGGTCAAAAGCATCCATACCAGAAGACTAGTTTTGCTTTAATTTGGTTGTGTAAAGATTCAACCAGCGACCTGGTTTGGTTGTTTATTTAGGTTTGGTGTCTGGTTAAAATTATGTTGTTTTTTTGCTTCCTATCCTAGTCTAATTAGAAAATGTAAACCAAGGTTTGCTCAAAGTTCACATTCAAACAGAATTAGAGAATCTCTTAAAACCACCAATTCATCAATCAACAAATATAAATTCAGTTCACTCCGAAACCATGAAAATTGATAACCACGAATTTAAATACTTTGAATGTATAAGGCTTTTTCTGTAATAAAAAAAACTAACATCAAAAGCAAAACGCCAAAGTCGATCCGAGCATATTACCTTTATAATATAAACTCTATAAGACGTTGCTATGAGTAATCTTCTTCGAAAAACATAAATTTACAATTATAGGAATAAAAATCACAACAATGTTCCAGACAATTAATTTAGCAACGCTCCACGCGCGTTTTGTCTATTAAAGACCCATGAGGTGCTCTACCCCAAGATTGGAAGTACCAAACAGTATATAAACATGAAGAGAATATAACAATATACAACAAATGCTGAACTGGAAACCGAATTTTGTCTAAGATCAATCTATGTCTTGGTAGGAAGTAATCTTAGGGTTTTGACAATTTTGAAATTTAAATGCTAGTTTATATCTGTGTTGTGCTCTCCAACAAAAAAGTGATGATAGGAAATGAATAGTAGTCAAGTTTTTCATATTTATTTTAGATTTCTATTTTGCACTTATAATGTTAAGAAAATAATATTCAAGAATAACATATATTAAGAAATAATAGAACCTAAATGTTTATTATGTATGATGGGTACAAACTACTTAACATAGAATTGATCAATTATATACTGTCGTCTAGGAATCAGTGAGTTTATTATTACTTGTTATGGTTTTATTGAACTTTAGCAAAATATTATTTATTTTCATTGGAAGAAAAGGTCAGCTTCAAGTGGCACACTGTCATTCCCATAAAAAAAACCCAAAAGATAAAAGGTCAATGTACAGTAGTCAATATGTTCCAATGTGCGTTCTGATATGTAACATACATGTAATTCACATTGAAATTGAATGTATGTAATTCAGTAATGTTTTTTTTTTAATTGAAAATCTAATAACACATTCTAATCCAGTAGCACATATACTTAAATTGTCTGAGCCTAAAGACGTTAATTTTGTCCGCTATGTCAGCGAAAGTCAGCCAACTGCAATAGGCCGTTTTGCCTGAGATCTACTTTTCAATTTTCAACGAAAAACTTGGTGTTCAGATTTAGTAAAATAATTTATAATGTAGAATGTTTAATTCAGATACATTTCACTCGTTACAAAATTCTGATAAAATTATCATATTCAAGATTTTTTTGTAAAGATTATCACAAACGCAAAATTTGATATTTTGATTTTTATGGTCCATTTTTTATACCAACAAAATCTATTGAAGCAAAAAAATATGAAGGCTAAAGAAGGGAATAGTTTGGGGAATTCAATAGTCAATGGCATCTCACGTTTTTAAAGTAAGCTATAATAGTTTCACAAAGATAATTCTTGTTGTTTTAGGGGACAAAAATATTCTAAATCTATGACCATGACTAATAGACATGACAAATCATTTTCATCGGTAAAAACCAAAATATAAATAACATATTTACTATTGGTGGAATTCAATCAAAGATAACGCCCCCTCAAACAAGTTATATATAAATATGTATAAATATCGCACTCTTCTATTTAAAACCATTTCTCAGTTGTGTTGGTTTGGAGTGATTGTGTGCAAGACGTTCTAAAGTACAGGTAAATTCAAGCTTCAATTAAGAAAAATATCATACAAAGTTTTAGCCAATAATTAAAATTATTTCATCAAAATTTGATTGTCTATTATCCTACATGTGCACCAATGAAAGAGTTGATTTTCAGATTTACTCGATTAGGCGATTTCCTGCCATGGTTTTATCATTTAGGTGTATGATTTACGTTTAATAGCAATTGGTATACAAATGCTACGGTACTCAATCTATTAATGTTAAATGATAAAATAAGAACTCATTTCTGCCAAATCTACGCTTATTTTGAAAAGATAGAAAATAATGTGATGTGGAATAAGTGTACGCGACATAACCTACCTTATCAAAGAAACTTTTAAAAATACACAACGAAAAACAGCCAACAGCCTTCAATGTGACCATCTACTCTGCTTTCTGTTTTGCAATTGACCCTGGATTGAAAATAAATAGCATATGATTCAAGCTCAATCCTAAAGTGTCAATGAAAGACCTTCTTCTTATAAATTCGACGAATACAAACATCAACTTTAACACAGAGAACCTGAGACAAAAGGACGAAAAAATGGGACGTAGAGGTGCTCTCTTGAGAACACTCAAAGTTACTGACAGCTAGCTAAGGAGCATCTTTCGACTGAGTTTGTGTTGCTGATAGCAGTTTAATTGACCTTTCAGTGCAGGTTTGTATTCGACCGCACTAATTATTACTCGACATCCTGAAAATTACTCGTCCACAGTCTTAGTTAGACTATAAGTACCTGACTTTTTTTCTACCTCTAATAAGGCCTGAAAGTTACTAGATCAAGTCTGAAAAGTACTCGACCTTGTCTGAAAAGTTCTCGAACATGTCTGAAAAGGACTTGACCTTACTTAATATTGAGAAAAATATATAAAAAAAGTATAGCAAGGTCCTGAATGCATTGACATAACATTTTTACATTGGAATGAAATTCAATTAATAAAAACATCTCTTTTAGTTTTCTTTTTCTCAAACTAAGGTAAATGTATTGTGAAAACTTTGCTAATTTTATTCTTGTTGAATCATACACTTGTTTAAATAGTGGAAATTTAAAAGGAAACTACTGACAGTTTGATTTCAATTCATACGCAAGAAACAAAACATTGGACTTCTCAAGAATTGTGTGCCGGTTTCTGTGTGCATCTTCAACTCTTTATACAGGGCTCTAAAATGTACTGCTGATGCAACAACTATATATATGTAAAAATTAAGTCCCGTTAACAATTCACGCACTTACCTAAAAAAACTTGTAAGTATCCACGTATTATTGTTTATTTTCATGCCCCGCCAACTTAGTTAGGGGGCATATAGTTTTCCGCACATTTTTCGACATCTTTGCATATATTCAAAAGATTTTTGGTATGCGAGTCTACCATGATGAGTTACAGGTCAAGTTTGAGTTTCGTTCCGGTCCACTGATCTTTGCCAGCGGGGAATGAGTGTCATCTTGACAAATTTCCTTGTTGTCTATATTTTGATTGCTGGTGTTTGAATGTCACTCAGTTTTCTGTGATTTCATCTAGTTACAGTTCAATTAGCTGGTGCAACATGATTTAGAAAGTTAAATTTGACAAAAAGGAAAGTGAATTTTCACATATCTCATAACTTGAGTCATTGCCTATCGATTTTTTCAGTCTAAAGAAGCAGGGGTACCAATGGGGTATCCGAATGTCAAAAGTACGAAGGGACAGAGACAAAACCAGTAAACACCAACAAGAACGGGACAAAAACAGACAACATGTAAAACATGGAAACACAAAATAACTGAATATCAATCAACAACGCGAACTCCAGTCGAAACAAGAGTGAACTCAGGTGTTCCGGAAGAGTAAGCAGTTCCCGCTTGCTATAGCACACCCGCCGCGTTGCCAACAGTCAATTCAGCGTGTCAAATCCGGTAAAGGAAGACATGACAAAACATGATATCAAATCTTTGTTGTTGATTCTTTAAAATGAGGGTTGTAAAAAACCAATACAATGAAAAGAAACATAATACAAGTCGTGTAAACTAGAGGCATCACATTGAAACATTCCATTAAAATAATGTTTTTCCAATAAGACTTTTCCTAAATGTTTATGTTTTATTCCCCGCCTACGTAAGTACAGGGGTATATAGTGTTCGGGTCCGTTCGTCGTTCCGCCAGTCTAAATTCTCCACATTCCCAATTTCGGCTTACTAGTTATTGTCAAATCAATCATACTGGTATGGTAGGTGCACCTTGTGATGCTCAACACAATGTATGCTTCAGATGCTGACTGTGACTTATATTTTCCGCTTGAATAATCACTTACAGAAGAATGGTTAAAGTTCATACCCGCTAGCTGGCAAGTGAGTGCCACATCAACTATATTGGTATTGTAGGTTCACCTAGTGATGCTAAACACAATGCATGCTACAGATGCTGGCTTTGTCCTATATTTCCTTCATGAATGACCACTTACAGAGGAAGGTTCAAGTCCATTTTGTACCACATTGACCAAAGTGGTATGATGAGTGCACCTAGTGATGCTTAGCAAGATAAATTGTTCATAAAGTCTATTCCTGCTTACTGACTAATGCGTAAGTAAACTTTTAAGTTAATAACATAATTACCGAACTTGGAGAATCAATCTCAAATGTCAATAAGACAAGACAAAACAAGAATGACATACCGGAAAAATTGAAGATCGCAATGGTCCTGATTTTGTACAGGCGTTAAAAAAGAAATGATGGGTTAAACCAGGTTTTAAGGCGCACCAAACACCCCCTTCCATTGATAGATCACCTTGCTAGCACCGTGTCTGTTTGACACATTTTTTTGCTTTAATATTTTTTTTCAATTTCCTTTGAGTGTTCCTAAAATTATCACATGTACTTGTGTTGCTCCCAAGGAGAAGGTACAATAAGGGCCATTTTTGCCCCCCCTTACTTTAAGAAAAAAATTAATCCAATGTAAATAACAAAATTATCAGAAAAGTTTAAAGTAAGCAGGCTGACCTTTGTGGCTATAGCTAGAATTGTGTGTAATATACTCTGGTTTTTGTTTTATAGAGGCCTGAAATAGGGTAAGAGTACCCAAATATGAGAAAAATGTCATTTTTCATGATTATTTTATCATTTCCAATTGTCGGCGACAACGTAGACCATTGATTTTTCAACTGATTTATAATCATTTCAGAGTGAAATTTAAAATACATAAACAATAACTCTGGTCTAAGTTGTCGCTGGCATCTAAAAATTGAAAATATTACCCTTAATTTTGCTATTTTTGGCCAATTTGGCAAAAATCGTGAAAATTTGTCATGTTTGACATGATATTTAAAAAAAAATAACCTGTATGCTTTTTCATTCATTTGACTTGCTGAATAACACAAGAACTTTTCGCTTTATTGATGCTCAACTTTTTAGTCTTACAGGGGGCCAAATATGGGCCTTACTGTACCTTGTCCTTTCTCAGTAAATTTTCTTTCAATTCATATTTTCAACTAATAATAAGTATCTGTGCAATTTATATATTTTTTTGCTATTTGATAATACCCGAGCATGCCATCTCAACCAGGAGGTAATGGATCTAAGCTATTAGATGAATTACTTTCGTATATGGTGACGTGTAAAGTATGATCTGTGAAATAACTAACTTACAAGAGAAATAAACAAAACTGTAATATATAGTGAAGTTCTTTGACACTAATTTTAAGATTTTTCAGATAAAATGTACAAGCAAACAAGAAAATTGAATTAAAAATAATAAATATCCATTGCTTTCTAATAAAGTTCAGTTAAAACAAATGAGTAAGTGTAATTAAATATCAAGTAACAAGTAATCTGTGAGCTACTGCTCAATCAGTATTACCCCGCTACCCCTAAAATTTATATGTTGGTAAACAGGAAGTAGACATCAGACAGACCTTATTTCAATACTCATGATAAAGGACATCATACTGAAGCCATATACCAAATTTCAAGTCACTGTGATATGTAGTTGCTGAGAAAAATGTTAATAAAATTTTCTACAATTGACCAGTAATGTTTAAAATTGCCTTAGTCGGTAAACAGGAAGTAGATATCCGACAGACCTAGTTTCGATACTCGCAATAGAAGACATCATACTGAAGCCATATACCAAATTTCAAGTCACTGTGGTATGTAGTTGCTGAAAAAGATGTTACGAAAATTTTCAACAATTGACCAGTAATGTTGAAAATAGACTAAGTCGGTAAACAGGAAGTAGATACTCGCGATAAAGGACATCATACTGAAGCCATATACCAAATTTCAAGTCACTGTGATATGTAGTTGCTGAGAAAACTGTTACAAAAGTTATGTTGCGGACAGACGGACAGAGGTAAACCAGTATACCCCCACTTCTTCGAAGCAGGGGTATACAAATCCTTTTTCACTTTAAAGACAAACTATACAATTTAAGTTTCAACTGTGAGATAATTATTATATGCAGTCGAAAAGGACACGTTAAAATGATTAATAAAGTAAAATATTATTAGTTGCATTCAAAAGACTTAATATGGTTTACCTTATTTAATTTTCAAATTATTTCCTTTTTATTCCACATACTAAATTATCATAAAACTTGGACTCACCAAAACCCTGTTCATTAATGGGTTTGATAAACTTAAATTCTCATCAAAGTCACGGCCATGTATTAAAAAATTCCTATTTTCGTCATTTCTATAAGACATGTAATCATTGTTTAGCAGAGTCTCCTGCAAATTTTTATACCCCTATGATAATAATGCACCTAATTGCAATTAGATGACATATAAAACTGTTCTATCTGTCTGTCTGTTTACGTTATTCCAAGGAAGCACATCATCATACTAAAATTTAGACAGATTCATTGAAAAAAAAAAACAAGCCCCCTTTTTTCTAAGTTAAATGGTTTGTTCCCTATATGTTTGATTAATTGTGTTATTATAAGTTGTTTTGTGTTTCTATGTTTTCCTGTTGTCTGTTTTTGTCCCGTTCTTGTTGGTGTTTACTGGTTTTGTCTCTGCCCTTTCGGACTTTTGACCCCCTTGGTACCTCTGCTTCTTTTATTTTAGCATTTTTTAAACATCTAACATATTCAAACACATAGAAATGTTATCTTAACACGTTTGTCACAACGGCATATCGAATGGTCGAAAGTTACATGGAACAAGTTGATGATGGTCAAGAGTCTATAATAATCTTTTTTTCTACGTTTTTGTCATTTTTATTCGTTTTACCTTGTATTTTTGCTCTGTAACTTATCATACATTTATATATTTATGTGTCAACTTGTTGAGAATCAATGGCAGAAAAACTTATAAACAATATGTTGATTGTAAACAATTTAATACAAACTGTATTATCACTGTTTTTCATACTTATCTCTGTGCCTTAATATGTATTGGAGAATAACGATATATATATACAAGTCATTGTAAGTGTCCTAGGGTCAACAACAAGAGCGAATTAAATCAAAATATTGAAATGGAAATCAGTGACGTTTTCAAGTTATTTTAGGTATTAATTCAAATTTTTTAATAAAAAGGTATCATCACTATTAATTTCATGTAAAACATATTTATCACGATGAAGATTAAGTAAAGCTTAAAAATGATTTTTTTCAAGCGTGTCCACAATGTTTCATACATATGTATTTGAAACTTATGTTGTTTTTCTTCTTTTTAATAAGGACATTTTAAATTTAAAAGGTTATTATAACAGTATTTATCAACAATATCCCATATCTCTTTACAAGTGATATTAACCAATTGTTTATACCGGATAAAAAATAATTATAACAATTAACAAATAATCATGAATAATGTTTGAAATAATTGTAATATAAAATATATTTTTTTATTAATGCTTTTTCTACTTTTTTTCTGATGATTACCGGTCGAGAACTCTAAAATCTTGGTGGAGTATTGTCGAAAACTATAAAAGTCTTTGATCGATTACAATTCAGTATTTTATCCTGTTTAAGTACAGGTAAGGGAATAGGTCGAGATTAAGTTAAGACCTTGTTGGGTACACTTTCAGACTGGTGGTGTTCATTTTCAGAAAACAATTGACACGTGCAGTTTTATAATCATGTTCGAGTATTATTAAGGAAACCTAAGACTTTTTTCAGGATGGTCGAGTAACAACTCATACAGTCGAGTACAAACATGGGCCATTTCTGACTTTAAGTAGTTTCCATTATAAGTTAGAGATATATATTTAATAAACGTTCGAAATTTTTTTTTTGCATCAGTCGATAGATGCTTCCTTGCCAGCTCAATAGAGAACCTCGACGTACGTCTTTTTTTCTTGTTCTCCTTTTGTCTCAGTTTCTTACTAAATTATGAGACAAAAAATAATTTGGAACAAAGCCTAACTTTTACATTCATTTTAGAACATTTCCCGTACTCTTTTCAAGGGAGATAATTTGTTTGAAATGTGTAGGAAAAATTCTTTTTTTTTCAATCTATTTCTTTAACAAGAGGCTCCCAGGAGCCTGAATCGCTCACCTGGTCTTGATGTCAACCCTATGAAGAACTTTGTAGAGCAAGGAACAATTTTCACTATCTGCATTTGTTTTCATTCTGTAGGCCAAAAACACTATTTTTTGCCTTTAAGTGACTGTTACCCCTATAAGGGGTTATCTGACAACTTTGACCCAATGACGACTTTTGTAGATCTAAATGAGCTGAACATTTAAGCAGGCAACATTTTTTCTTTATCTGCAATAGTTTTCATTTTATAGGCCGAAAGCACTATTGTTTGCCTTTAAGGGGCTGTAACCCCTAAAAGAGGTCATTTGACAACTTTGACCCTATGAAGACTTTTGTAGAGCTAAATGAGCTGAACATTAAAGCAAGCAACAACTTTTCTCTATCTGCAATGGCTTTCATTTAATAGGCCAAAATACTATTTTTCGCCTTTAAGGGTCTGTAACCCCTATAAGGGGTCATCTGACAACTTCGAGCCAATGGAGACTTTTGTAGAGCTAAATGAGCTGAACATTTAAGCAAGCAACAGCTTTGCTTTATCTGCAATAGTTTTCATTCTATAGGGCAAGAGCATGAAAAAAAGGCTATGTTTGACCTTTAAAGGGCCATAACCCCTATATGGGTTCCTCTGACAACTTCGACCCAATGGAGACTTTTGTAGAGTTTTTGATTCTAAAGAGTCTAGGATCCTTCGGATTTTTTCTATCTGTTATGGTTGCTGAGTTATAAGCCATTTTAAGTGGTTTTACCCTATGTTCTATTTTTAGTAACAGCAGCCATGTTTTTTAACGAATCATTTCAAAATGAAGATCGTTTGTTACCAACATGTCATATACCATTCCTGCAAAGTTTCAGTTAAATTGGTTAAGTGGTTTCAGAGAAGAAGTTTTTTTTTAAATTGTTAACGGACGACGGACGACTGACGACGACAGACGACGGACGACGACGGACGCATAGTGATGGCATAAGCTCACATGGTCTTTGGCCAGGTGAGCTAAAAATGAACGGTGACCCCATAAATTGTATACCTTTATTTCAAAGAACTAACCTTAATCAATGTCTTGACAAAATATGACAAAAAACTATCCCTTGAAATTTGAAAAAAATAAACAATTTCCCCCTATATAAACTATATAAAAATAGCAAAATTTGAACTGTTTTGATCAATTTCCTACAAAAATTAAGCACGGTGACCTATTCTTTTTATCTTATTTTTCAAACATATGCACTTAGGGGACGCCCATTTGATTCTTAGGGGGGCCTGGCAGTTTTTGTAAATAAATATTCTTGCCTGGCCAAAGCTGAAAATAAATATTCTGGTCCTCACCCCTAAGAAAATAAAATAAATATCCTGGCCCCAGATCCCATAGAATATTATAGTATATAAAAAATAAATATTCTTGCCGCGAAGCGGCGAAAAATAAATTTTCTGACCCGGAAAATATTGAAAATAAGTATTCTGGCTCGACCGAAACTGCCAGCCCCCCCCCCCCTCAGAATCAAATGGTTGTCCCCTTAGATACTTCAAATGACAATTTTTTTTTTAAATTCTATCCTTCCAATTTTTTACCATTGTACTACCTTAAGTAAAGTAGTAGTAGCCCAAAACTTGTTCATATAATGGGTTAAACTTAAATTAGTTATATATATATTCAAGCCACAGCCTGGTGTATTAAAATATCTTATTTCTGTCATGTCTGTAAGACATAATGTATTAGCAGAGTGATTCTTGCAAAATTCTGTTCTGTATAAGAACTCTTCAGTTTGACTGTTTGAATTCCAAAGAGACAGTGTGTGATCATAATATGAGCATGCAAATCATTTGGTTTAACCCATCATTTCGTTTGAAATGCCTGTACCAATTCAGGACCATTGCGATCCACCAATTCTCCGGTATGACTGATTCGTTTTTGTCATTTTCTCTGGACTATCAGATTGATCAATCAAGTTCGGTAGTTTTGTTATTACCTTTATTGACAATTTAGCTGAAAAACATGCCCCCCTTTTCATGTTGAATGGCCTGTCCCTTAAACTGTTTATGATATTTGTGTGAATATATGTAATAATTTCAATGAATTAAATTCCATTGTAAATATCTACCAATTTAAAAAATTTAGTGATGATTCACACAAAGTTCTATCTTGAAAACTTTGTCACACGATATATCAAATGGACCGAAAGTAACATGGTACGAGAAGATTGGATTAGAGTCTAGATAATTCTAGTACTAGGGTCAAAATTGAGAGCAAACTTAAGCATAACATTGAAATAGAAAGCAAAGTGAAGTTTTCAAGTTATTTCAAGTTATTTATAAAAAGAAAATGCATCGTCACAATAACTCCTTTTTTTATCATGAAGTTATAGCAAAGCTCAATCAATAAGCATGTTTAGAATAATGTCACAAATGATTCCATGTTTTTTTTTAATATCAATAATAAATACATGGAATAAATACTTTGTTTTCAAATTAGTCTTTTAGTGCTTAGGTACACATTTGCATCATAAAAGCATGCATCAACAATCCCGTGTCATTATGTCTTAATGTTTTAAAATCTGTAAAAAAAAACTATCAAACTATCAGGTTTATGTAATTTTGATTTTCAAACTCAAGATCATGTTATCGGTTTCAAACATTATTGACTCATGTTCCCACAATTTTAAAATGTACACATATCATTTCATTCTATGGGTAAACAACTCATATTTTTTCTTCTTTTTTTTAACCTTCAGCATGATACTTATATAGGACATTCTTTCATAAAAAATTATTATAGCATAATATAGCCTAAAGTAGTACATGTATGTATTTTAAATTTCAAATATCTCTTTTCCGATGGAATTTGATTTGTCATTTTTACTGAAAGAAAAACTGATGAAAATTTACAAATAATGATAATGAATAACGTTTGATATAAATTTAAAAAAAAGAATAACTATTTCAGTTATGAATCCAAAAAAATGGAAGTATTATTTTATTATCTATTCCTTTTTCTTACATTTCATTTACTAAACTTTGATGAATAATGATTTGGAACTCTAAAATATAGGTCAAGTATTATCGAGAACTCTAATATCTTGGTCAAGTAATGTCGAGAACTAAGGCAGTCTTTGTTCGAGTAATATTCAGACATGTATCTTGGTCGAGAACTAGTCAAAACCTGGTCAAGTACACTTTCAGACTGGTTGAGTACACTTCCAGACTGGTCGAGTACAATTTAAGAATTTTTTTATACTGGTTGAGTACTATTACGTAAATTGAAGACTAATTCAGAATGGTCGAGTAACAACTAGTACAGTCGAGTACAAACATTGGCCATATCAGACTTTTAGTAGTTATAATGAAAACATCGTTAATAATGTAAGTTATGTCCGCGTACTGTTAATCAGCAAAAGACGGACAAATCAATATTAACAATACACCAGAACGTGAAGACAACACATATTACTTTTGAAACATTTTCTGAAAAATCAGTTTACAAAAATATGCTCCAAGTATATTTGATATCATCAGCTGCAGTTTCGATGTCGGTTACGATTTTGATTTCATTTGCTGCTTCTATTAAAAATGGCTTACAGTCAGGTACGGGGGCAGCGGTGTCTGATAAATAAATGAAAATAGTGCAAACCTGGCGTATCGAATAAGTTGTGAAATGAAAACATAGGTGAGGTAGGTATGTTACTCAATAGATTAATTTTATTTATAAATTCAAAGTCTCGATGACTTAAAGAGCAACTATTTAGGGAAAATGTATTTTCTAATATACGACATATTTTGGTAGATAAATGCAGAGTCAACAGAAAAATCCAAAATATTCTAGAAATAAATATTGCCTATCAAGTGAAGATGCAAGTAAGGTTAGCAGTGATGCAGAGCAGATTTTGACAGAAACTATTATCCATTTACAAGCCAAAGGCATTCTAAAAGATGGAACTATTTCTTCATCTGATATAAGATCTGCTATAAAAGACCCTAACTTGGGCAATGGTATAGACAGAGTGTTGCATTCTTTAGAAGAAGAAACAAAGAAGCTCAATGAGTTGTTTGAGATAGGGATATCCTGTCAACACTGTGTTACTTATGAAAAGGTGTCATCGTTTGCAGAATTTAAAGAGGGTGATCATATAAGATTCCTTCGATATCGAATCCCCGGAACAAACAGACGTGCATATGATCACCATGCTATAATAACAGTGGTAGGAAAAACTGATATTCCGCACTCAAAACATGGCAAAGTAACAGTTGTCCATTTTAGCAAGCATAGTAAACTTAAGAAATATATGGTTTTTGAGGAAGATATGGACATCGACATAGAAACGACCAGAATTGATTTAGTAATAAAAAAATCTAATTTGTTTTCCCGAGAAAAGATTGCTCAAAGGGCAAAGGATTTAGTAAAGAAATATGCAGATAAAAAGCGAACTGATACCTATAACATACTTTTTAATAATTGTGAAGATATTGCAACTGAAATTACTACCGGAAACGCTACATCTTTTCAAAGAGACAATGTGTTATCAAAAGCAAAGTGTATTTACGAAATTATTGAAAGTTGTATCATTGAAAACTTTCAGGATGTGCAAAAAGACCTTCATCAGCCAGTTATGTCGGTGCTCTTCAGTTTAAAATTATTATACATAGCTTTTAAGTACTATCATATACAGCAAAAAATACAACATGATTTGCTCTGCTTGAGTTGTGGCAAAAAAGAGAAAAGAAGGATTTTATTTGAAATAATATGTATTAGTTGTAGTTTAGGACTAACAGTATTTCGCCTTACAATAGCCTTGCCAATAAATTCAGTGGTATTCAGCTTCATTACCATTTCATTAATGTTTCTGGCAGAAAAAATTTATGGGCTTGTTCAAGCATGGATCTATCCAGCCGGAAACATTCCTAAACAACTCGTTAAAAGCGGAAGCATGATAAAAAAGGGTGACGTCATCACATTCCCATATTGTGGTTTATACCATGAAGGAATTGTTGCTAAAACTGACATTTTGTACGAAAAGCTTAATCACATGGCAGAAGTGACAATTATATATCTCAATCGTAAAGGATTAGAAAAATCAAGAATATCAAAAGAAACAATCGTTTTCAATTTGCAGAATACAAACGTATCAATTTGTGACATTAAGAAGGGGGATATTATCAATGCTGATGACGTAGTTGAAAGGGCAACTGAAGAGTTAGGATCAAATAATTGGGGTCTAAATTACACCTGTAGGACGTTTGCAATGGAATGCAAAGTAAGTCTGTATTTCAAGATGTTTTTACCGGTCATTACCGGACCCTAAGAAATATGGAAGAGGGAGGTTTGGCGCCATAAAACCTGGTTTAACCCACCATTTCGTTTGAAATGCCTGTACCAAGTCAGGACCATTGCGATCCACCAATTCTCCGGTATGACTGATTCGTTCTTGTCATTTTCTCTGGACTATGAGATTGATCATTCAAGTTCGGTAGTTTCGTTATTACCTTTATTTACGTCTGCTTTAAGTACCCGTCAACGCAAGAATCAGCTGCAAAGAGGCACCATTAGGTTATATCAAAAGAAGACAAAATCAGTCAACACTTACTTAGACAAAAGAAAACTGAACAACAAGAAAAAAAGCAAAATTAGTGGTACTGAAAAAAAGCTCAGGTGTTTAGTGAGTTATAGATTGTTGTAAAATACCGACCGAGCTGATAACGGTCAACTCAGCGTGTTAACAATGGTAATGAAAAATTGTATTCTACTAAGTTTATATAGAGATAATCTGCATAACAATTTTGAACCATTCATTTATTCGGAATAGTTATGTTTGATAAACTTAAACATAAAAATATTGTTTGCAGATCCAATTATATAGTTGAAATTAATTCCCCTATGAAATACTTTGACGTGATGCCCACTTCTTAATTATATTGAGGAATACCATTCGTTACCTAAATGATATAGCTATGCTTATCGGCAATTAATGCTGTAAAATCACTTAAAAGATTATTGTCTACGAAAAATATATATGTGTTTTTGGACTAACCAAAAAAAATGACAACAACCAACATGTTTGTCCGATTTTAAACAACAAATATATAGTTGAGGGACCCTATTAATCTAAACTCGAGAAACAATCATCACTAAATAATATTTGTAAAGCTTTACAAAACCTCTAGTCCCGCCTTTAGCATGCGCATTGTATATATGTAATTTTGTTTATAAACTTTTTCTGGTTCATACACGCTGCCAATAATTTGTATCTCGAGGTTTAAGCCCTTGTAGAAATCTTCATTGTGACGAAAACAACAAAGCTGACCAACAAAGAAAATGACAATAATGACTCGTTAGTAATGAAGGTGACTTAGATAGTTCGCATTGACTTTTTTTTTTAAATCTCTCCATATGTAAGTATTCGGGAACAAAACTGGCTGTTTTAAAGATAGTATTAAAAGATATATTTGTCGTCACAAAGGTAAACAAATAATCAATCAAAATAGTCAAATAATTTAGAGCAAAATAAACAAAGTTTATGCATATATATTCCAAGTTTTCTTTTAGTTTATTTGCGTAAAAAGACATAAAAAGATTGGGAACGAAAAAAAAAAGGTTTTGGTTGCAATGTGCCTTCATGAATCAAACATATTGATTGTTTATAAACGTGCTTTACTTTGTAACATTGCAGAAAAAAAAACATGCAAATCTTAAAAAATGTTCAAAAGTAAGTATTTCCAATCTGTAAAAGGTTTTATTGAACTGAAATTCCTTTGGTTTTTTTTTTGGCAAATTACGCGCTGAAATAACATTAGCATTGTGTTAAGTTAAGCTGATTTTGCATAAAAATGCATGTTTACTGGTTTAGATCCATAGGTCAGCAATCTTGAATTTCCCGAAAAATTTCTAAGGACGGGCACATTTCTCTTATCGATTTGAAATTTAATGGTAACGCCAACTTTAAAACAGTTACACTCCTAAACAATATGATAATGTTATGAGTATTTTTTACAAAGCATTTATGCATTGCAATTTTTTAGACAGGACGAACTGATGTCAAAAATGAAGAATTCTCAATCCGTGGTATAACAAGGCGAGATCAAATATCCCTTGGTGACGTCATTTTTATCAAGAATTGGTTATACTCTTATTATGCTGTGGTGGTCAACGTTAAATGCCCTGAAGAGGTGAAGTGTGACGTAATTCATTTCCAATGGCCTGGTTGGTTTGAGAAAAGAGTGATAGCTAGAGAAACATTTCATTTTAAACTAAAAGAAAGGACTTTATACGTACACAACTACTTTGGAGAACCTGTTTATGATGCTGAGGAAGTAATCAGAAGGGCTGAAAGTCGAATAAACGATACAGGTTTCAACACTTTTACAAATAGGTCAAGTCATGTAGCCAAGTGGTGCAAGGTGAAATCAGAAACAAAATCTTCATAAATAACTCGATAAATATAGGGGGAAAATCTTTTGTCTCTTATTGATTAATTCCAGATACATAAATAGATACATTAAGATCCACCACAGTTAACCCCATATACATTGCCAAGGTAAGTCCTGCAAATGAGAAGAGACGGACTAGATTGCTTAAATGACTTTAAAATTGTAATTTTTCATCTGTATACATGTAGATCATAACCGAATATAGAATGAAAACATTCAGTTTTAATTTCCAACATCATTCAATTCAACAAAAGGAAGAAGGTTGTCATATTTGTTTGGTCACGTAGGCGTTTGACTAAGAACTTGAATAAAATAATTTTATCAAAACTTTTATTACAACTTTAAGCATGTCGAAAATAGTTTAAAACATGTTTTATAAAAAGAATTTTTTTCACAATATTCGGACATTTTTACAAATTGATATAAAATAGTCAGTATTCAACTGTAGAAGTCATGTTACTTTTTCAATTTCACATGACTTCACTAACGAAAAAGGGACTTACGTTTTTTATTGCAATGCTTTGCATTTATCTTTAGAAATATGTTTCTTATCATTGTACAAAAACTAATATTTTGAATCAAAGTACATGTATGCTATGTTGTTTTTTAAACACATGATATGTATAGTGCAGGTATCTATGGCTTCTGAAAACAATGATGCTCCATGAGTCTGAATCTCTCACATGACTGAAATGCTTTTTGACATTGAAAAGGCTATATATTAGTATAATAAGGGGTCATCTATTTACTTATTGCATTAAAGTGTAGTGTTCAATTAGTTTAACATTTTAACAATTAAGAGCCTTTTCAATTTTCTTTGCAACAGTTTGCCAACAATTAGACATTTAAAGAACATTGATTTCTATAAGGGGTCATATCGAATTTTTTAGGGCTTCCTTAATGAAGCAGTATTGTAATTCAAAGTTTTTCTCTCCCTTTAACGGTTTTGCATACAATAAGGAAAGGTTGTGACAAGGGACATTTTCGACGCTCTAAGGGGAATAGACGATACAGAAAAGTGGGATAAATGTACACGACACAGCCAACCTAAAGAAACGGCAATTTAAAAAAATCACAATGGAAAACAGTTAGTAGTCTTCAACATGACCAAAGGTTGCTGCTGTCAATCCTGTATTGGCCCAAGACTAAAAATACAATACATAAGATTCAAAACCAATGCCTTAATTATCAACGAAAGACCCATTTCTGGACACAGAACAAAAACAGATAAATTACAGGGACAAAAAAAAAGCTTTGACAATGATTCCTAGCTTAGGACAGGCACATATACAATGTGACGGGTTTTAACTAGATTTTGGACCCAACCAGCCCCTTTTGTTAATCTTGTACAAAGTACAAAAATACACAATCTAAAAATCAAATTGTTAAAAAAATCAAGTCACCAAGAGAGAACCTGAGACAAGAGCACTATACGAGAACAACGAGACGTAGGAGAACTTTCTTGAGAAAACTTGCAGTTTCTGACAGCTAACTTATTATAATTTGTCGACTGGTGTTGAAAAATTATACATATCGATTCTAAATCCAACACAACAATTCAAAACACTAATGATTAAGTGTTATGTCATCATACAAAACCAACATATTTGATCGCAAAATGCAACAACAAAATTACCGAACTTGGATGATCAATTTCATATATCATAGAACAAAATAAAAAATAAGGCAAAGACATACCAGAGAAAATGAAGACCGCAATGGTCCTGACTTGGTACAGACATTTCAAAAGAATTGAATGGTTGAACCAGGTTTTATGGCGCCAAACCACCCTCTTCCATTGCGATCTAATGGTCTAGTAACTTCCAACTCGTAGTTATTAAGCCAAATTATCAGGTCAAGATAACTTTTCAATAAACTACCCATACCTAATTTTTTTAAAAAGATTTGACTATATTGTGGTATCGATAACCTTGTTTTAGTCATTTTTAGCTCACCTCACTAAGTGAGTGGGGCTTATGTGATACCCTTGGCGTCGGCGTCGGTTTCAGATTGGTTAAGGGCTATTTCCAGCTAGTAAAAAGTGCTTCATCAACCATATTGGTATGGTAGGTGCAGCTATTGCTACAAAGCATTTTGCTTGTTTCTGATGCTGACTATGACGTAAATGCCCCGCATGAATGATCATTTACAGCGTCTGCACCCACTTACAAAATAATGGTTAAGATCCGTACACGCTTACGGACAATCGCCACATCAATAATATTGGTATGGTAGGTGCATGCTTTGGATGCTGGCTATGGTCTTTACTTTCTTATTTACAGAAGAATGGTAGAAGTCCATTCCCGTTTACTGACAAGTGCCACTTTAATCATATTGGTAGGGTACGTGCACCTAGTGATGCTAAGCACAGTGCATGCTTCGGATGCTGGCTGTGACCTATCTTTTCCACATGAATGGCCACTTACAGAAAACGGTTATGATCCATACACGCTTACTGACAAGTGCCACATAAGTCATATTTGTATAGTAGGTGCATATAGTGATGCTAAACACAAAGCATGTTTCAGGTGATAGCTGTGATCTATATTTTCTACAAGAATAACTTTTACAGAAGAATGGAAAATGTAGGTTAAAATATCTGGTAGTCGATTACAGTAAGACTTACTTTGTCATCTATAAGTCTAAGAAAAAGGACAAATATAAAGAAGACCAAATAATCGACATGCTCAATAGTTTCTTATCGACAGCATATTTTTTTTAGTTTGGTGGACGTGTTTTTCAGCAAACAATAGGATTTACAATGGGCACTAAGTGTGCTCTTATGCTTGCTGATTTGTCTCTTTATTCATATTAAGCAAAATTCCTTTAATATCTTCTAGAAAAAAAGATTGAAAACAGATTCTCTGTTTTAACCTCACATTCCGTTATATTGATGATGTCCTTTCACTGAACAAATATCGATTTGGTGACTTTATCCATCTCATATATTCTCAGGAACTTGAGAAAAAGGACACAACGGGTTCTAGGAAGTCTGCTTCATATTTAGATCTGCATCTCGAAATTGACTCACAGGGGCTCGTGTACAGTAAACAAAATAAAATTCCCCCTATATACCCTTTCACAAGGGAGGATATACTTCAGATAGGCACTCGCTTCAAAGACAATTTTTACCGGTTCTAATGTTGAATGACGATCAACCGTCGTCGTCATATTGTAAAATAATCATGTTTCTTTCAGTAAACACTAACCTTTATGTTTCAATCCCGTCGGAAACCCCAATATTGAAACAATATTCCGAAAATCTCAACCGGTACGAGACCACAGTTAGCTCCCTTCAATTTTCGTTGTCCAATAATATAGTCCCTATTAAAACATAGTATTTCTTGTAAATGCTATTGTAATGTGAGTTTTTATGACTAAAGGATGAACTTGGAGTGAAATGAGAGATTAAAGATAGTATAAATTTATCAAGCTTTAATTTTTTGAAATTCATTGATAAAGTTGTGATTCGGCTTAGTGCAAAAAGGTGATTTTTTCATTTTTCAAGCACCTCTTTTCTGACCCTCTTAGGTGTAAATTTAAAAAAAAATCAAAATATTTTTAGACGGTAGGATTTTCTGAATTTTTAACTAATGTTCTGGAAGCTAATGAACTTTATGTGGGCAAAGTTTCAATTAAAAAGAAATGGTGCAATTTTTTAATTTCACATAAGGCTATATTGATAATGCATTAAAAATTTGGAAAAAATAACTATGGTCTCGGGCCTTATTAGAGGGGTAAGAATGGCCTATTTACACCTCTTAGAATTATTTTGCAATGCCATTTATGGTTTTAAGTTGTTTAGATTAATAAGTTCTTTCAATTTCAGCCTTTATTTCATGAGTTTATCTCAATATTTGCCATATTTAGCCATATTTGTATGTCTATGGAATCTTCAATGGTAATGACCTGTTTTGTATTATTTTAACATTTATAGGGCCAATGCTTGCAGATTATGACTTCCAGGGGGCAACAACAGCTATAAATCTTCTTATATGATGTAAGGAAACTGTTTAAACTAGACTTTATAAATTATTTCTGAAAAAAAATAATTTTACTCCTTGCAAAATGGGGCTGCGACAGCAGATAAGCTTTTGTGTTGGACCTATGAATGCAATATCAAAGTAATCTTTCTGTATAGGGTATATTATAGAAAAACAAGTAAGAATACACTGAAAAATAGCTAAACAACACAGAATAGCACATGAAAGGTCTCTGGATTTCACAGAAAAAGTCACAGGATTGAAAATATCCCCCATTTCTTGCTGTAGATTTGGCCGTTTTTCCTTATTTCGCACATGAGTCTTGAACCAATTTTCATCTAAAGTGCAATGACTAGTCTTTTTGCTGTTAAATTCTGTTCATCATCATCATCTCATACTAAATACACCTTTATTGTTGCAAGTTGTTGCATTTTTTACATTTTTTTACCCTCAAACATTTGTTTTTAGTGATGTGAAGGGAAAAAGCATTTTGAAATTACACCATTTATCCACTCCTAAACACTATTTATGACATATTTTTCATATGAATATGGTGTTTTTTTTATTTTATTTTGTAAGCTTATTATGTATTTAACATTTTAAACCCCTTTTGGTCTCAATATTTCATTTCCTTTCTTAAAAAATTCTCATGGCCATACATGTACCCCTCAATAAAGCTAAAATGGCTAATTTTCCTATCCGCAAATATGGGAAAGGGTCAAAATTTGAAACCATGCAGATATTTCACTGAAACTTGTGTTTTCCATGCTCAGAGGGGATAATGTTATTGATTTCAGCCATTAGTTTTGTGAACTTTTATGAAATAAAATAAATTTGGCCAAAAAGGCCTCATGGAATTTCTTGGTGTATTTTCAATCAAAATTCTTATATGCAACTAGTGTTTTGTAGTGCTAATAATTTCACTATTGTTGGTCTGATCACTTTGAAACTTGGCAGTTCAGTTGGAAAAAAACTATTCTATGTGAAAATAATTTTATTTGACTGTCCGAGGCTTTTCTGAGGACTATTAGGTACGAGACCACAGTTAGCTCCCTTCAATTTTCGTTGTCCAATAATATAGTCCCTATTAAAACATAGTATTTCTTGTAAATGCTATTGTAATGTGAGTTTTTATGACTAAAGGATGAACTTGGAGTGAAATGAGAGATTAAAGATAGTATAAATTTATCAAGCTTTAATTTTTTGAAATTCATTGATAAAGTTGTGATTCGGCTTAGTGCAAAAAGGTGATTTTTTCATTTTTCAAGCACCTCTTTTCTGACCCTCTTAGGTGTAAATTTAAAAAAAAATCAAAATATTTTTAGACGGTAGGATTTTCTGAATTTTTAACTAATGTTCTGGAAGCTAATGAACTTTATGTGGGCAAAGTTTCAATTAAAAAGAAATGGTGCAATTTTTTAATTTCACATAAGGCTATATTGATAATGCATTAAAAATATGGAAAAAATAACTATGGTCTCGGGCCAACTCCTTGGCTTCCATAATCACTCGACCTTTGTGCCGTCCGATTGCTCTCGGACTCTTACCAATCGCAAATAATGAAATTGTATGTTTTGTATAAAGTCTTCTTTCGTTATATCTAACTAAGCATTTCAATAGTCTTCACCAACCATCTATACAAAGTGAGACATGATAAATCATTCTTTTCGTGATACATGTACAATGTACTCCTCTCTTTTTACACGTATATAAGAACGCGTTAAAGTATAATCTGATTTCTTTTATCTAAATACGCTACGTTTTTTCATGGGCCGACAATTTCAATTGTGGAGGAAACCAGTGTACCCAAAGTAAACCACTGACCTTTGGCAGGTAACTGACAAACCTAATCTTATTCAGGAGGGGAAGTCCTGTCTTTACTAACGTGGACTCGATCCAGCTACCTGAAGTGGTTGTTTACTAGTGATCAATAGTGTGATATTTAAACCAGCACCTTGCACCACTCGGTCATCTAGGCCGCAAGCACACACCATTGGGAATGCTAGCATTCTTCTATTGTCTCTCAGAAAAAAAGAAACCCTCCAAGAATAACTTATTCAGAAAATAAATCAATTCTGTAATGTTTAAATAAAAAACGGTGACAGATCTCAAAATTCTGGCATGGGGCAAAAGTGATCAGCACATCAAGATCTACCTGCCCCGAAATTTTCAAGAAGATCTAACAACCGATGTAGGAGATTTGGCCCTTTTTCTTCATTTTTTTCAATATTTTGCACTTGTTGAGCTCCGTATCTTGAAAACTATGATAGATATTCGAAACTTATAAACTGTATAATGTCAAGTGTTCAAAGTTGTAGGACCATTCCTTTTAAGGGCTATATTCACGTCAAAAATGTTTTAAAACATTGGAGTTACACTTCGATGCTTTACATGAAAGTGTTGATAAAAACTTCGACACAAGCTTTACTAAGATGCAAAGCGTGTTAAACTCTATCTTTTAACGTTAAAATTGTTATATTGAAATCTTTGGCTTTATCGAAATTAATATATACCATTAGTTCAGAGTATGTCTCCAATGAAATTATTAAAAAGTTAATGTTTCAATTAAAGAATTCATATGGTCCAACGGCCCTTCGAAAGTTAAAATTCGCTCAAAATTTATTGTCTGGAACTTTGTTGTCATTTGTAATTCGAACACCAGTGAATGTTAGTGCTGATGGTGAAGTTTTAATTCCCCGAGGTTAGCCCGCACCGGCACCAACATTTTTGTGTTGGAGAACGCATCAAAGCTTTAGTTTATTTAAATTTTTAAATTGTCTAAACCCTAAGGTTCTTCCGATCCCAGACATAGGTTGATCATCTTAGTAATAATTTGGTTCCCCAGTTTGGTATTTTTGGTTATACTGTTCTATGCTCTTCATATTCATACAGTGTTTGGCATTTTCAATATTTGTGGTAGAGCGCCTCTGATGAGTCTTGAATAGACGAAACGCGTGTCAGGCGTAGCAAAATTTATTGTCTGGAACTTTGTTGTCATTTGTTAGTGAAACTTTACAACAATCTTTAAAAGACGGACGACTCAAGGCCACAAACTTTGAGCATCAAGTAATTGCGGCAAGAGTCATGGGGGTTAAGCGTTTTCTTTCAGATTCAGTTGCCTGCTGGAAACAGGCTGCTGAAGCATTCTTCAGTGGTCTAAAACTTAAGAGATATATTCTTTAGCCGATGTGACATTGAGCTATTGGTAGCAAAGTTCTATGTGCAAGTTTTAGACTCTTGGAAAAAGTTAAATTATGTTATGTTCCTGACAACATCTTTGATATAAGGAAAGAATTATTATGGTTCAATCCATATATCAAAATAAACAAAAAGTGCATTTTTTACAAATCGTGGTATAAGAGTGATTTTAAGTTCATCAATGAATTACAAATACCAAAATGCGGGTATAAACGGTTAATTTGGATATGCTATATATCGATATTTCAAGGAGTAACCTCTCATCAGTAGCATTTAAACCAAAACATTGGAAGATCAAATTCCAAAACAGTTGAAAACGAAAAGTACTCAAAACCAAAACGTTCGAACAAGGAAGCCAAATCCAGAACCGAGGATATCGACAATGTGCATTACACGATTTAGTTAATGAAAACGGCGAATGATGACATATATAGAAAGTATGGCGTTAAGGCATCCTTTCTAGACCTTGTCTCCTTGAGAGAAGCCATTCCAAAGCCATGGAAAACCAAACTCTTATCGCAGAAATCTTCTATATTAAGCAAGTCTTTACAAATTGTATTCAAAGTCAATTGGAAACTACTACCCATAACATTTATGACATCAAATGATGCTCGATCACTTCTATTATCAAATAACAAATCTAAACCGCCATTTCATGAGAAATGGGAAGAAAGATTCAACATTGAAATCAGTGAAAAAAAATGGGAGCATATTTATCTTTTGCCTCATAAATGCTCTAATTAAAGTTTTTCAACATAAAATCATTTCTAGAATCGTGTCACATCATTTGCAATTATTTGCTAGAAAAAAATTGGTATCAAAAACTCCAACAAATGTCCAAAATGTAACGGAGTTGAAACTATTGAACATAAATTTTTTGATTGTCTTTTTGGAAAGAATTTTCAATTTGGTGGCACTCTATTTTTAACCATAGATTAAATCTGGCTTTAGATGGCATCATTTTTGGTTTTCTTAATTCTAAAAATGAATTATTAAATTATTGTATACTTTTAGGCAAATACTTTATCTCCTATAAACATACAGAAGGAGTTATTCATAATATTAACATACATAATTACAAAAATGTATTTGTTATTTTTAAAGAAAAGATTAGTGGTACTCGAATATATTTATTTGCAGAAAGACAGATTAGATGAATATTGTAATGTTTGGGGTATAATTACTGATTTTTTCAGAAATATGTAGATTTTTTGTCTCTCAAAATCTACATGATTTACATTTTAAAATGTAGTTCATAATAATTTTGTTATTGTAAAACTGAATGATGAACTTTTACATGTTAAGGTTTAATGTATAACTGATACAAAAGATATATTAAGGAAGGTTGTATATGTAAGCTTGTAATTGAAGACACACAAAAAAATAAAAAAATAAAAATAAAAAAAAAATACAAACAAAGAAATAGAAAGGGCCTATCAAGTTACATGTATTTATTTTTTCAGTTTGTCCGTTACATCTAGGTTAACTATATGTCAGTTCGTTACCCGTTTTAACTTTTCTAATGTATAACAAAATAAATGTGAATAAAAATAGGAGTTCAAAAATAAACAATACACATGGAAAAATGCATCCATGATTTTGAGGATTATTTATAAGAGTTAGTTTGTTTTAAATTACAAATGTATTTAAAAAAGTTGTTTATCAAACTGAAGTATTTAGATAGACCTGTATATTAATTAGAATGAATTTATTTGATATACGTATATGGTATTTGACTGTTGAAATTAAGCACAATGATAACTCACAATTTTAACTTTTAGTCAAGAAAGGTTAAAACAGTAAAATAACACTATTGAATGAAGATTATCAATCTCAAAGTACGCCATTTTTGCATAAAAATAACAACTTATAATATTTATACAATAAATATGTCGGGTTATATGAGTTAAATTCTTCAAAATTTAGTTTCCAATTGGTTCCTCCCTCATAAAAACATATGTTTTTTATATATATGTTGTGTACAAGTTGTAATTTTGTACAAGTTATAACATGTACAAAAAATGTGTACATGTTATAACATGTACGACATAACAATACAATTTATAACCTGTAGAATATTTGCCTGTACATGCTATAACTTGTACAAAATAAGGCTTAAAAGTGCATTTAACCTGTACAAAAAGCCAATACAGCGAAATAAAAATTAAAATTTAAAAATATAATATTTATTAACTATAAATGAAGGAACAAACATGTACTGATTTGAGTTACTTCTTGTTATAAATGCTCAACAAATTACATTTTCAGTTGCAGAACGATTTCAATTTTGAACATTTGAATATTATCAACCTCGTTACGTCATTGTACGTAGTGCTACAAGTATGCACAACAATTTCAGGGATCACGTCAGTTCAAAATACAAGGTTGGTGCAAGTCAGACTATGTCACCAATCTTTGTTCCTATCTAATATAAACCAAGTTCATTAATCTCAAGAACAACACCTAATATATTTGTATGTCATTTAAACCCGTATTCACATTTGGAATAGGTAAATAAATATGACACTAGCACGATTAAGAACCACCAAACTTTTGGGTGTTTTTTGTGAATAAGTGTCAGCCTGAACTTGTCCAAATAATATCTTTTTCCTGGCTCTTTTATGTCCGGATTTGAAATTACTAAAAGTTCTATGCTATTACCACTAGCAGAAAGAGCTCTTTTACAAGGTTTTTCCTGAGTTTTTTAAGTGATTGGTGCCTATGTATCAGATGCCTTTACAACATTTGTTTGGGAAGTTCATTCTCAAATTCAGAATTTGTGCTGTCTGTATTTTTTTCTCGTGTCAGTGTCTTAACATTTCCAAAAAAAAAAAATATAACAACCTAGAGTTGATCATTAAATAACCCAACCAAACAAACCTCACCCTCCGGTAATTCTACTTTTAAAGTGATAACAAGTGTTCAAACTTCACCCTGAAGAAATTCTAGATTAAAAGTCATGACTATTTAGAAATATTCAACTTCAACAGTTTTTAAAGTCAAATATAATTTCTTTTATTTTATTCTTTTCTTGTCTATAATATTCATATCACATCAGTATTTCTGTTGCGTTAAGCATGAATAAATGTTTTTTTTTTAATTTTAATTATTTTCTTCTATTTATTTTGCTGTATTGAAATTTTGTACAAGTTAAACACAATATTTAGCCTTATGTGGTAGAAGTTATAACATGTACAGACAAAATTGTACAGGTTATTACATGTACAGACAAAACTGTACAGGTTATAACATGCACAGACAAAACTGTACAGGTTATAACATGTACAGACAAAATTGTACAAGTTATAACATGTACAGACAAAATTGTACAAGTTATAACATGTACAGACAAAACTGTTTAAGTTATAACATGTACAGACAAAATTGTACAGGTTATAACATGTACAGACAAAATTGTACAGGTTATGACTTGTACAGACAAAATTGTACAGGTTATAAGTTGTATTTTTGGGTCGCACAAGTTTTTACATGTACTCAATTTTTGTACATGTTATAACTTGAACAAATTTACAACTTGTACACAACATTTATATTACAATTTAAATGAAAATTATTTTAAAAAAAGCTTCTTAATTTTACTGAAAGCTATTTAATTTGACACAATAGTTGTTTTGACATTGTAGATTGAGCTGTTTTTACAACAGAGTCAACGCGTCAGATTATTAGCTATTATTTTACATTTGTATTGATCGTACTGTATGGCTTCACCATTTCACGAATAAAACCTTCAAAAAATATATTTATGTATAATTTTCTATAATTGTTGAAATATCTGCTAATCCTTGTTCACAGCGGATAATACTAATGCAGTGTGATTTATTTGTAATTCATGAATTACATGCATTTTTGCCAAAATCTGCATTGAATTACCATTACATGTTATGAAAAAAATGGTGTATTACACATTACATTGAATTACTCGAGAAAATGTAATGCATTGCAATGCATTACCATTACACATCTGAATCTCCCCATGCCTGCCTAAAAGCACTTTCTACAGACAGGATCTACAAAATATTGCTCCTATGATAGCCGCATTTAAACATTTAGGACCTTTTAAAATCTTACAAATTTTAGATGAACATGTTACAGAGATATTTTATTTATATTAGTTTATATCCCCACTTCCTCATAAAATCAAATGTTTGCTTCTTAATAACAAAAGTTTAAAAGCTGTGAGGACATTGGTTTTGAAAAGAATCAATTCTTTGAAAGGCTCAATGAGCACTAAGGCAACATCCATTTTCAGCAACGCTGATGTTGCCAAAACATTGTCCACCTTACATGACAAATATGTTGTTGTACCTGCAGACAAAGCACCAAATTACATCATTTTTGTGTGCAAAAAACACTATATAGACTGTTTGACAGCTGAATTGGGGGTTGGTTGTACTAGCAACAGCACCACATACACGGCTACAACACTGTCTAAGGAGGAAATCATTGACAATCACAAATCTGTCATTTCCTCCTTCGGCCTTTCTGTTGGTGGCAGTAATGATGACATTCCATCCCTGTATTGGATTCCCAAATTACATAAAAATCCATACAAACAGCGCTTCATTGCAGGGTCATCCAAATGTACAACTAAACCTCTTTCAGTTTTGTTGACTTCAATACTTACGGCAGTAAAATCCGGCCTCCAGAAATATCACGATTGTTGTTATTCTAGAAATGGTGTCAATCAAATGTGGATCCTGAAGAATTCGAAAGAACTGATGGAGATTCTTAACTTTAAATCAGTTTCATCTTGTAACAGCATCAAAACATTCGATTTCTCCACACTTTACACTTCTATTCCACATGAACAACTGAAATCGCGATTGGCACAGCTGATTAAACGCAGCTTTTTCAAAAAGAATAGAAAACGCAGGTACAAATTTCTTGTAGTTGATTATACCAAGACTTACTTCGTCATCAATGAGTCCAAGAAAAAGAACAAATTTACAGAAGACCAAATAATCGACATGCTCAACTTTCTTATTGATAACATATTTGTTCAGTTTGGTGAATGTGTTTTTCAGCAAACAATATGGATTCCAATGGGCACTAATTGTGCACCTTTGCTTGCTGATTTGTTTCTTCATTCATATGAAGCAGACTTCTTGCAATCTCTTCTAGACAAAAAAGACCGTAGACTAGCTCTCTCTTTCAACCTAACTTTCCGTTATATTGATGATGTCCTTTCACTAAACAATTCTCGATTTGGTGACTTTCTCCATCTCATATATCCACAGGAGCTTGAGATAAAGGACACAACGGATTCTAGGAAGTCTGCTTCATATTTAGATCTACATCTCGAAATTGACTCTCAAGGAAGACTTTCAACAAGGCTCTATGACAAACGTGATGACTTCAACTTTCCAATCGTCAACTTCCCCTTCTTGTGTAGCAATATTCCGTCAGCTCCAGCTTATGGAGTTTACGTATTTCAATTGATTCGTTACTCCAGAGCATGTGGGACTATATCGATTTCCTTAGCAGAGCGACACGTCTGACGCAAAAATTGCTCACACAGGGTTATGTTGCTCCTCGGTTGCTGTCTTCACTCAAGAAATTTTACGGAAGACATCATGCACTTATAGACAAATATGGGATTTCGATCTCTCAGATGAGTGCAGATGTTGGTTTGTCATAGGGTGTTGTTTTGTCTTCCTTTACTGGATTTGACGCACTGAATGGACTATTGGCAACGCGACGGGTGTGCTATAGCAAGCAGGAACTGCTTACTCTTCCGGAGCACCTGAGTTCACTCTTGTTTCGACTGGAGTTCGCGTTGTTGATTGATATTCAGTTGTTTCGTGTTTCCATGTTTTACGTGTTGTCTGTTTTTTGTCCCGTTCTTGTTTGTGTTTACTGGTTTAGTCTCTGCCCTTTCGGACTTTTGACATTCGGATACCCCATTGGTACCTCTGCTTCTTTACATTTTTTAGAACAAGGAATCTATGATATACTGCTCAATCAAAATATCCCTACATCCCGCAAAATTAACCAAGTCGGTAAACTGAAAGTGAAAGAACCTCACACTGAAGCCATATACCAAATTTCGAGTCACTGTGGTTTGTAGTTGTTAAGAAAACAGTTACGAATTATTTCAACAATTAACCAGTACTGTTCAAAAATGATCAAGTCGGTAAACTGGAAGTAGCCTATACTATAGATATCCAATAAACCTAGAAAAAGCCAAATTCGTGTTCATTGTTCTATGCTTTTCCCAAAATGCATTTCGGCGGTCTGCAGAAAAAATACTGTTGTGACTTAAAAAAAAATTAATCGTGTTGCACTATGTACCAGGTACATAACTTTCCCGGTCAACTTCATGGATGAAAGTTGTCCATGATATTTAAATAAACCATTTAAATATCAAATCACTTTATGTCATCGAAGTGTATAGAAATGTAAGTCATGTTAATATTATTCATTGTTTTCTACCCAGTAGAGCCTGTTTGGATATAAACCTTATAAGCAAAGCTTGTGTTAAATGTATAAAGATAATCGTGTGTATCCGACACTTTTGAAATAATTTGTCAAGTATGTGGATTTTAAAAAGAATGTAAAAACGTAAATCTGTTTAAATAATGTCAATATTTGACGAGCTTGAGCAGAAGTTCCCTCTGTTTTTGACCCACCTTTCATTAACCCATTTATTTGTCATATGACAATTTCGGCACAATTAAGACTTTTGCAAGTCTTGCAAATTCCGACCAGTACCTCCCCGTGGTGCAAGACGGGTACTGTTTCAGCGACAACAAAGTATACTCTTGAGCAGCTAACACTTGCGGCAGTGTGCCATGAGCTGGACGACCCATTGCACATAAAGAGTCTTTAACAGTTTTTAACAGTTAAATAATCGCTGCGGAGGGGCATTCACCTATAGTCATGACTATAAAAACACACCATCTTTAAGACATTTGCATCTTCTTTAACTAAATAAACTTAAAATGCTAGTAACGACTTTTCTCTATTTGCAATAGTTGTCATAACATCTGGTTTAACCCATCATTTCATTTTAAATGCCTGTACCTATTCCGGACAATTACGATCTGTAATTTTTCTAGTATGTCGTCGATGTTTCGTCTTTTCTGTTGGATATTGAGATATATCCTCCAAGTTCTGATTCAAGGACGAATATATTAATCACGACCTCGACGAATGGAGACTTTAAGAGAACTTTTTACTCTTAATGAGTTTAAGATTCATCAGAGTTCTTAAGTTTGACCAAGGTGAGTTAAAAAGCTATAAATCAGTTCAACTTTGTTGTAATTTTTATTTCTAATATCCAGCTTGAATTAATCGAGAAAAGGATTTTTTTTATTTTAAAAGAAAATATTTCATGTATGACAGACGAATGCCTTTATTGATTTAAAGTGTTCTAGGTCATACTTATTATCAGACAATGCACCTAACAAACGGATGAGATAAATCACGTGTCAACGAATAAAGAGAGATCGATAGCTTAAGGGGTTTGTTTTGAAAGAGTTATAAATTTATCGAAAATTTAAGGATCATACATATTTTTTTCCTTATTATATCAAGCGATTAGGGCTTTGGACAATAAAACTTGCTGAGGAAAAGAAGGAATCTTTCGTTTCAATAAAGGGAAAAAATTGTGTCACAAATGATACTATTTTCGAAGACCTTAGTGAGAGAAATATTATCATTTCCTTGATAGAGCACATTTTAAGTCTTTTGCAAAGTTTGGGCATATTTTTTTTTATTTTCAGGCATCATTCGCTCGTAAACTAAAAAAAAATATAACTATCTGTTAAATGAGCATCATTAAATTTTGCATTGTTTATGTCCAAATTTTATTGGTGTATGGCAATGCAATGGATTATAAAACAATCAGTGAGTGCCTATTCGTCAGGGAGCACCTGGGTTCGAATTGCTAATTGCAGTTAAATTTATCAAGTGAATCTTTTGTTTAGTCCTATTATTGATTTTTGTACACTGTAAGAAGCAGAGGTACCAATGGGGTATCCGAATGTCAAAGGTCCGAAAGGGGCAGAGACAAAACCAGTTAACACGAACAAGAACGGGACAAAAACAGACAACATGTGAATATCTTAGTAATAATTTGGTTCCCCAGTTTGGTATTTTTGGCTTTACTGTTCTATGCTCTTCATATTCATACAGTGTTTGGCATTTTCAATATTTTTGGTAGAGCGCCTCTGATGAGTCTTGAATAGACGAAATGCGCGTCAGGCGTAGCAATATTTATTGTCTGGAACTTTGTTGTCATTTGTATGTTAAACATGGAAATATAAAATAACTGAATATCAATCAACAACGCGAACTCCAGTCGAAACAAGAGTGACCTCAGGTGCTCCGGAAAAGTAAGCAGTTCCTGCTTGCTATAGCACACCCGTCGCGTTGCCAATAGTCCATTCAGCGTGTCAAATCCGGTAGAGGAAGACAAAACAACACCTTATGACAAACCATCATCTGCACTCATCTGAGAGATCGAAATCCCATATTTGTCTATAAGTGTATGATGTCTTCCGTAAAATTTCTTGAGTGAAGACAGCACCCGAGGAGCAACTTAACCCTGTGTGAGCAATTTTTGCGTCAGACGTGTCGCTCTGCTAAGAAAATCGATGTAAGTCCCGCACGCTCTGGAGTAACGAATCAGTTGAGATACGTAAACTCCATAAGCTGGAGCGGACGGAATGCTGCTACACAAGAAGGAAAAATTGACGATTGGAAAGTTGAAGTCATCACGTTTGTCATAGAGCCTTGTTGAAAGTCTTCCTTGAGAGTCAATTTCGAGATGTAGATCTAATTATGAAGCGACTTTCTAGAATCCGCTGTGTCCTTTATCTCAAGCTCCTTGGGATATATGAGAGGAAGAAAGTCACCAAATCGAGAATTGTTCAGGTAGTACTCCACAATTAATTTATTAAGCTAATTTTTGCATGTGCTCGACGTTGACTATTTTGTCCCGGGTTCTTTTAGTCGCTTAAACTGTTATTTGCACTTTAAACTAGGTGGTGTTCCAAACTCCGAGCATGTTTAGTCGTGTTTAGTGCCGTATTTGGTTTCTTTGTTGTACTCGTTGCCCCTAGCAACTCTTAACATTTGTCAAAAATTTGGGGACAAAAATACGCAAAAATCGGGGTTTTGTCCTTTTTTTTAACGTTGCCAGTAGTCGAGCTTTCGATTCAGGTGAAACGTAACATGTATGAAATGAAAGCCCGAAAACAGTCCTTTCTTTTAAGACCAAATAAGCGACGCTTTATGATCATTGGTATTGATTTTTTCGAAATTATTCTTTAAAACAATAACCGTGGATCGTATTTTTTATATAACGGGTCCAGATTTTTTATTTGTCTTGTTTTAAGACCAAAACGAATCAATATTTTCATTTAACAAAAAAGTTCACAGGGGCCACATACGAAAACAATACTGTGAAAAAATCCTAATTGTGGAGTACTACCATAATGCTTTTGCATTTTTTGAAAATTTAACATGAGTTGCATTTTTCTCTTCTTGAGTATGTAACCACTTGAGGAATACCGGATGTTATGATTTTTTTTTATGTTTTACCATAGTAACGCACGCTCAAAGACGGAAGCCCTTTTCTGATCAAGCTCTTTTTTTGACATTTTCCTGCAATAACACTAGATTCTTTCCCCGTTTGTTTTGAATCAAATTTTGTATTTTCGTAACAAAATTGGTATTCTGCTGTGCTTAAGTCATTTTCTAGCTTATTTCAAACATATTTGTGAAAATTTGGAAGATTTCCGTGAAAAAATCTACAATAATGGCGTCCATGAAAACACATCATAAAAATTTGCTTAACATTTGCATAGCAAGCTATAATGCCTTGCGTTTCTAATCAAGCCGACTAAAAATTACAATTTTATGATTTACATACGGGAAAATATACTATATTGTGTAATTTTATTTCTTCCGGGGAAATTATTAACGTTGTTAGCGTTACATACAGCATAACCAGCTGTGCAGAATATAACGTTATAATTGACGATATTTTCAAAAATAAGCATGTTTGGTTGCTATGGGCATTTATGCTGAATAACTGATATTTTTCCCAAAATTTTTGAAACAAGTAATTCTCAAATATATTAGCTTTATTTTCAATAATTAAACCAAGGAATAAAATCAAGATATACTCTTACATTTAAATGAGAATAATGCCATATGGTAGTACTCCACAATTAATTTATTAAGCTCATTTTTGCATGTGCTCGACGTTGACTATTTTGTCCCGGGTTCTTGTAATCGCTTAAACTGCTATTTGCACTTTAAACTAGGTGGTGTTCCGAACTCCGAGCATGTTTAGTCGTGTTTAGTGCCGTATTTGGTTTCTTTGTTGTACTCGTTGCCCCTAGCAACTCTTAACATTTGTCGAAAATTCGGGACAAAAATACGCATAAATCGGGGTTTTGTCCTTTTTTTGAACGTTGCCAGTTGTCGAGCTTTCGGTTCAGGTGAAACGTAACATGTATGAAATGAAAGCCCGAAAACAGTCCTTTCTTTTAAGACCAAATAAACCTATCCGACTTCGGCTCTTTTTTCCGCTAAAATTGTTCAAACTTAATAATCTAAAAATAGCACATTTAAATTTAAGCCCATCCGCTGGTCACCATCCACAGCCGGAAGCGACGCTTTATGATCATTGGTATTGATTTTTTCGAAATTATTCTTTAAAACAATAACCGTGGATCGTATTTTTTATATAACGGATCCATATTTTTTATTTGTCTTGTTTTAAGACCAAAACGAATCAATATTTTCATTTTACAAAAAATTCACAGGGGCCACATACGAAAACAATACTGTGAAAAAATCCTAATTGTGGAGTACTACCTTAGTGAAAGGACATCATCAATAAAACGGAACGTGAGGTTGAAAGAGAGAGCCAGTCTACAGTCTTTTTTGTCTAGAGGAGATTGTAAGAAGTCTGCTTCATATGAGTGAAGAAACAAATCAGCAAGCAAAGGTGCACAATTATGTACAAGAAACATTGATTCATAAAATTATTCATTGTGAAGGGGGCCCTAGTCTTTTCCTAAAAAAATATTTAAATTTTGAAAATGATTTTTGATGAATAATATATTTTGGCAGCAGAGGGTTAGAAAGACTTCTTTTTAAAAACATTTTTGGACAAAAACATTATCTTTAAATGAGCTTTACTTTCGTTTATATTAAATCGTATACACAACCCATTCGATAATACTACCAGGAAGATATTCTTCCCTGTCAACCTCATGGATAAAAATTGTCCATGATATCTAAAAAAACTTTCTTTAGATTATCGAAGAGCACAAAAATGTAAGTCATGTCAATATTCTTTGATGTTTTCTTTCCAGTATAATTGTGGGATACGTACCTCGATATCAATACTCGTGTTAAATGTTTTAAGTTAGTCGTGTCTGTTAACCTGGCACTAAGGAAATAATTTGCTTAATATTTGGATTTTTCAGAGGATGTATACAGGTAAAGCTGTATTTATATTGTCTATATTTAATTCCAAGTATTTGGTACTGAAGTTGATTTGAAAAAAAATAAATAAAGGTAATCGGATCAATGTCAATCTCCAAGAAAATTGACAAAACATAAAAGACATATCAAAAAATTTACAGATCGCAATGGTCCAAAATTGGTACAGGCATTTTAAATGAAATGGTGGGTTCAATCAGGTTTTATGAAACCGATTGCAGATAGAGAAAAGACGTTACTTGCATTTAAATTTAACCTCATTATGGTAGACATAAATGTCTCAATAATTCCAACGTTGTCATATAATTACATTATGGGTCAATGTCTCTTAAAAGATTTAAAATCGACAGAACCTCCGCTAATGTTGGTCAACAACATATATGTTAGAGTCCACCCATTCCGATTCAAATGAATAGTTTAAAGATAAAATTGATATTAATTATCAAATAGTAAAAAAATAGAAGAATTTATATCTTATAACTTCAACGAATTGATACTTTAAGAGAACTTTCGATTCTTTAAGAGTTTAAGATTCATCAGATTTTCTTATCTGTTAGTTTTTTAGTTTGACCCAAATGAGTTAAAAAACTGAAGCTGTAAAATAAGTTCAACTTTGTTGTATTTTTTATTTCTAATATCCAACTTTAATATATCAAAAAAGCTTTTTTCTGTCTATTTGTCATTTTAGAAGATGATATTTCGTAGATAACTGACTAAGGCATATATTTACCCTGAAGTGATCTAGGTCATATTATCAGAACACGCACTTTTCAAACGGATTAGATAAATGAAGTGTCAACAAATGAAGAGAGATCAATATATATAGCTTCACGTGTAAGTTTTTGAATAATTAGAAACTTATCGAAAATATCACGATCGTGTTCATACAAGGTAAAAAAAAAATATTTGCCAGGAAAAACAAATATTTGCCACAACTGATACGTTTTTCGAAGAGCATCAGTGACAATAATTTCGATCAGTATATCTTTGACAGAGTATGAGGCCTAGGTCTTTCGCAAAAGTTTGTACATGCAATTCAGGGTATATTTTTGTCCAGACATCATTTGCTTGAAAAAAAATAGCTTTTAATTAGAATAATATGGTTTTCTCATTTAATTTTGCAGTGTCTTCTTAAACCGCTTTTATCCAAACAAATTTGTCTTTGGCAGCGCAGCGGATTTTAAAAAAATCTCTGGGTGCTGTATCGTCCATGAGCACCAGAGTTCTAATTGTTGATTGCAGCTCAATTGTTCGTGCTGTCTTTGTTCGTGTTTACCGGTTTCGTCGTTGATCTTTTGGAATGTTGACACTTGAATGCCCCATTGATGCCTCTCTGCTTCTTTTATGTGTATCTTATGTCTGGTCCTACTATTTATCTGTTTGCGTTGTAATAATATCATTATATCAATAATATTATAACAACCAACTTATGCACTGATAAGCTGAAGTTATGAGTGGTGTTTTATATTTTATCTCTAAATAAGAATATTTGTAAACAAACAAAGGTCTTGAAATTTATATCTGTTTATAGAGTGTAAGGACCGACAATTTAACTTGAAAAAGCGGCTTGGTTTTTTCCTTTAAAATATATTGAAAATGAATTTTGATGGAAAAATATTTTGAAAGCAGAGGATACAAAATATTCTGAAGGATTTCTGCTACTGATGTTTCAAGTATCAATGTTCATGTTTTGTGAAAATTGATAGGTTCGTGGATTCGTGGATCTGAAGTCTGCAGCATAAAAATCAATGTTTTATTTCCTTTTCTTGGGGTATCAAATTTCACCCACAAAAACCACGACAATTGATACCCTACGAATTATTTTAAAACCACAGTATATGACATCATGTTAATAATGAGAGAAAATATATGCAGTGACGCCTTCAAAAACAAAACACATAACCCAATCTTTGAATTCAAATAGTCGGCCCTTGACTCTTATCAGATGTGTTTTCTTTTTTATATCAAGTTTAAGACTAAAACTTCTTTTTGACAAAAACTTTATCTTATAAAGTCTTTTCCTTCCGTTTAAAATCTTTAAATTGAATCTTATATGAATCCCGTATGCTCATATTACCAGGTAGATAAATAGTCTTCCCTACCAACTTAATAGATAATATTTGTTCATCATATTTAAATGGTTAGGGTAAGGGTTACAAACCTTTTAAATATTTAATCTATTTATATCATCGAAGTGCACGATCTGCAATAGTTTTCATTTTATATATCACATACATGTATTTTCAAACCATTCTAAATATCATATTGATTAAATGTATATTTGTGCACCAGATGTCCCCGAGGTTAATCACAAGCCTGATCGTCAGACTTGTCTGACACGATTTACCAAAAACTCTGAGTCTTGAATAGACGAAACGCGCGTCAGGCGTAGCAAAATTTATTGTCTGGAACTTTGTTGTCATTTGTATTTCTAATATTTTTGTCGCTGAAATTTCCGATTTTTAAATTCAAAATTGTTTAAAACACCAGGTTTATTTCCTTGTAATGCACATGGTCGATATCCTCGGTGCTGTATTTGGCTTCCTTGTTCGAACGTTTTGGTTTTGAGTACTTTTCGTTTTTAACAGTTTTGGTATTTGACCTTCCAATGTTTTGATTTAAATGCTAATGATGAGAGGTTACTCCTTGACATATCGATATATAGCATATCTAAATTAATCGAAAAAATATATTACTAACAACTTCGACCTAACGGAGACTAAACTTTAAGAATACTTCTGTTTCCTAAAGAAATTAAGATTCTTAGATTTGTCAGAGTTTTTTTATTTGCCAATATGTTTAGTTTGGTTCAGGTATGCCAAAAACCGCAAGAAGCTATAAAATTTAGATCAATTCAACTGTTTTATAAATTATATTTATTATATCCAGCCTTGTTCGGTTTCTGTGATCGTTTTCCTATTTTTGTTCTATCTTTCTGTCATTTTGAATATTAAAGAGACAAGGCCCTTCGATTGTGTTTGATTATCTACTTGGTTTTCTAGGTCAGATAAGAAGAAAACGCACTTAACTAACAGTAAGATAAATGACGTGTTAACGAATTCATTGAGATCGAAAGCTTAACCGGTAAGTTTTCGAATGATTATATACAAATCAAAAATTTAAGAACCATTTCATTTTAACTTTTCGATCAAGCTATCAAGGTGTTGAGCAACATTAATTGTTGAGAAAAAGAGAGATTTTTTTCGTGTTCACTTAAAACAATAAGATTATGTGTCACAACTGATTCGTTTTTCTGAGAGCCTCTGTGAGAAAAATATCATTATTCCCGTTACAAAGTATCAGGCCTAGGTCTTTCAGAAAACGTTTCAATATGTAACGCAGGGTTTTCGTTCTTCTTCTTTTCGTTAGTCTTTTTTTTTTGTATTATGCACAACGATAAACATGTAAGGTGTACTGTTATTCTTGTGTAATAAGCTTCGCTTAGAATTTACAGGCAGTTGCGTCCACAAAATATGATTACAGACAAACTGACCGACCTAAGGACAACTAAACCATTCAAAAATGTAATACGCGCTGTATAACTCCCAAAATGTAAAGCGTTACAAAAATATTCACAACAACCATCAACGTGAATGCTTTCCGTTACTTCAGAAGAGAAAGCATTTCTTGTCTGTTATAGCACACCGTCAAGTAATTAAGGATCTACTAAGGGTAAATCAAATCCGGTTAACTGCTCAACTGAGCCATATAAGCCCCTGTTTGTTTCTGACCACATGAGATTACAAAATAAGACATCATTTGCTCGTAGACAGGAATATCATTTCCATCTTAAACATGAGGATGAATGTGGGTTTCTCATAAAATTTGCATAGTCTTCCTGAACCAATTTTACCCAAACTAAATTCAACTTCGGCGAGTGCAACGGGTTTTTAAACAAACAATGAGTACTTCCACATCCGGGAGCACCTGAGCTCGAATTAAAGATTACAGTTCAATTGTTCCATTTGTATATTTTGTTTGGTTCTATAATATAATTATCTTTTTTAGGCAAGCGCTAGCTGCCTTACGCAGTCATGAGGTTACCGCTTGCTTTCACGTTTTTTCTTCTGTCTAGACGGGGTAATCTGCCTATTGTAATTCTTTATCTTCTATATTTCTTTTTAAAATCTGATCAAAGATGTTAGAATTTATTACATTTTTGCAATATCTCCATTTCCAAACGACACACGACAAGTTTTATTAATTCCTTTGCAATTTTCAAAACGAACCATTTACTGATCTGCTCCAGAACATATATTTCTTTAAATATTGCTGTTATGGTATTGGTTTGATAGTGTACACAATTAATAAACTAGCATATGCTGGACGAGTTTATTTTTATCATAGGGGTTTTTGAATTGATACCATCTGTGTACAATACAATGCATGTGCACCCGAAAGTTTATGATTTTAATTTAAAATCTTTAAAGGCATATTGTCTACGGCAAACTCATTTTTTTTACCCCTCAATTTTTTGGTGTCAATTGGACCGAAATGCAATAAAATGAATATTGAAAAAGAAATTTGCGACAAATTTTGCCTCAAAAGTAGTTTATTTCGATCAAAATAGCTCGACAATATTGATTGATATTTTATTTACCTGCACTACGTCACATTGACACAGATTTAGACTGAGAAGTTTTAACACGGACACTAATCGGAATCTCGAGTTTTGTCCCCGAATACATTGATATGTTGAAAAAATACCGATATTTTTTGTGTTTACCTTTTAAATAACATTCCAAACTTAATAGAGGCAATAATTGTCAGTTTTATTCATTAAGTAGCTCTAATATTCTGTTGCCGTTTTAATTTTCTTCCGAGCTAAAACTTCGAGAAACAGATTATGCACCACGTGCAAGAACTATTGAAGAAAGTATAGTGCGCATGCTTACAGCTCATCTACATCTCATGAATATGAATTTTTATAAAGCTTTACAAATATTATTTATTTTTCAATTTTTGAAGTAATAAAGTACCCTCGTGGTATTTTGAAAGTTTGTATCTTTCTAAATAAACAAAACGAATAGTCTGACGACAATTTTTTGGTTTTACAAAAAATATTTTTTCGTTGACAATATGCCTTTAAAGATTGGACAATCTTCTGTGCTAAAGGGGAGAGGCACTAGAGTGTTCATTATTTTTTCGAATATCTGCTATTTTAGCGCTTACATACATGTATTTCGCTTGCCTTTTAACACTTTAGCGCATTGATTTTACATTGTAAGTATTGTAGAACCAAAGGTTATATGTAAAATAAACAGTTGTTTTAGAGTATAAAACTAAGGATTTTTTCGGATATCTTGTTATTTTATTTTGTCTTGATTTTAATTGAAATTTTATTATTTTTGTCATATTTTATGAATGAAATAAATAAATCAAAAAACGTCTTAAAAATTCATTTTTCTGAAAAATATATTTTCAGGGGAGAAAATTGGCGGGAATCAAATAGAAATGTGAGGGAAAAATTAGTTTTTATTCTAAAATATCTAAAAAAGAAGGTCCTTGACTCCAAGTTTTTATAATAATTTTGAGAAGATAGTATATGTGGCTTGTCACTTGTGAAATATAACTAAAATCTTTCCATCTCTCAGTGATGCTTAATAACTGTTTCCTTTTAACTATCTATTGAAAAACAAAACTCTAGGCCACCATCTTCGCAAGGTCAGAAATGTGTAGAAAGGTCTTCATTTTTTAAAGTTCATTTATCAAAGTTTGCATTTCCCAAATTTAACAAAAATCTTATTGATTTTTCTTATATTAAACTCCGAATCACCTTAAGTATTAACAACCAAATAATGCACTGATAAGCTGAAATAAAGTATGATGTTTAATATTCTATCTCTGCATATAAGATTATTTGTAAAAAAAAGTGGTGAAATTTATATCAATGAAGTTTATAGAGTAAATATTTGTTTTAAATGTTTTGCATATCTTAACCGTTTTTTTATGATACTTCGTTGGTATTTTGAGATTAGCAGTACGTTTGAAATGCAGCGCAAGATATTAGGTTATTTAAATAACAATACATGTAGGATTAACATGATTAAATTAATCTTTTAAAACAGTATTTTTTCTTGTGTATCATCCCATGTTTGATTATTATGCTAACACTTTTTCTACATCATTTTTGAAAGAAGCAGGGGTACTAATGGGGCATTCGAATGTCAAAAGTTCGAAAAGGCAGATACAACATCAATAAACATCATCGAGAACGAGACAAAAACACAAAAAGACAAAAATCACAAAAAACTCCAATCGCATCGATAGTGAACAAAACCCTATGACAAACCAGCCAACTGTCCAATCGTGAACTTTCCCTTCTTGTTTAGCAACATTCCGTTCTCTCCAGCTTATAGAGTTTACGTATCTCAATTGATTCATTACTCCAGAGCGTGCGGGACTTCCTTAGCAGAGCGTCACGTCTAACGCAGCAATTGCTCACATAGGGTTATGTTGCTCCTCGGTTGCTGTCTTCACTCAAGAAATTTTACGAAAGACATCATGCACTTATAGACAAATATGGAATTTCGATTCTCAGATGAGTGCAGATGTTAGTTTGTCATAGAGGTTTGTTTTGTGTTCCTATACCAGATTTGACACACTTATTTGACTGTTGGCAACATGCGTACGACGGGTGTGCTATTGCAAGATGGAACTGCTTACTCTTCCGGAGCACCTGAGTTCACTCTCGGTTCGACTTGAGTTCATGTTGTTAATTGATATTTAGTTATTTTTGTGTTTCCATGTTTTACATGTTGACTGTTTTTGTCCCGTTCTTGTTGGAGTTAACTTGTTTTGTCTCTGCCCTTTGGACTTTTGACATTCGGATACCCCATTGGTACCTCTGCTTCTCTCAGCAACGTGAACGTAAGTTGAAACGAGAGTGATTTCATGTGCTCCGGAAGAGTGAGCAGTTCCTGCTTGCTATAGCACACCCGTCACGTTGCCAAATATCGATATCGAATCCGGGCAGGATGACATTTCCAAACTCTTTGTCAAACCAACATCTGTGCTAATCTGAAATATCAAACCGTTTGACAGAAAAACAAAACTCAAAAATAAAACACATTAGAACAAAACTAAAATAAGCAACGTGAACTGAAATCGACACGAAAGTGAACACAGGTGCTCTAGAAGAGTAAGCAATTTCTGCTTGCTCTCGCACACCCGTATCGGTGCCAACAACCGATAAAGTGTGAGTAAAATTCGTTAAGAACCCCAATAATATATCTCTATGTCAAACCAACATCTGCACTCATCTAAGAGATAAAAAATCTGTAATGTCTTTTGTAAAATTTCATGAGTGACAACAACAACTGGGGACTGTTTGTTTCCTTCTTTTTCTATAATTGGGGGTATTAACAAGAAATATGCAGGAAACAGCGCCATTGGGATACTTTTATTGGTCTATTTGTTTTTTGATTTTCGTTTTGTTTTTTTTTATTTGTATTTTGTTTTTATTTTTTAGTAAAATGGCTTCATTTCAACTTCCAAATCCAGAACATCTGCACTTAACATGTGACGATGACGATTATAAAGAATATGCCGATGAACGGGAATTGCTATTAGAGTTCAAAGACGAAGTCAATCAAATATGGTCAGAACAAACGCAGAATTTACAGTCAGACTGCGATCTTACAGAGGGAGAATTTAGTTCGACTGATATAACGGCTGCCATTAACAGTCCTGAACTATCTGACGTCATAGAAACAGCACTGACCTCGTTAGGTGTTGAAGACGAAGATGAAGAAAGTAAGAAGCTTAAAGAGTTAGTTGACCTAGATGTTGCCTGTGAGCACTGTGTCGTCTATGATAAGGTATCGTCATTCGATAAATTTAAGGCAGGCGATCATATAAGGGTACGGCGTTATCCAATACCTTTAGTAAATGTGTACGACCACCATGCTATTATTACAAAAGTTATCAAAGGGGACCCTGACAACAAAAAACGTGGTGAAGTAACTGTTGTTCATTTTAACAAGAACAAAGACAACAATAATAAAATAGAGGTATTTACAGAAGATATCAAAATCAATCTAGATGAACACCAAATAGATATAGTTTGTCATAAAACTAATTCAATTCCAGCAGACCAAAAGGTACAAAGGGCAATCGATTTAGCAAAGAAATATGCAGACAAAACGAGAACGGATACGTATCATTTTTTGTTTAACAACTGTGAAGATGTTGCAAATGAAATTGGAACAGGAAATAATGCGTCCTCCCAGCGAACCCTGGCGATTAGTAAAGCTGGTGTATTTCTGGAAAAGACTGTCAACGTGATAAGGTCACTACTTACAGTTGCAGTTAAATTCATTGAAAAATTAAAATTTTTGGAAAAAATTTCAAAAGCAGTTCCTGCAGCCGGAATTTTGTTTATCGCTCAAAAAATATTATTCTTGGCGGCCAATATCAAAATCGTCTGGTATAAGAAAAAGCAAGGCTTTTTATGCTTGGATTGTTTCCAGAAAGAAAAGACTAGGCTTGTCTTTGAACTTACGTGTGCAATAATTGGCTTGGGTCTGACAGTTGTAATATTAACACATGGGCTTTGGATACCGTGTGCCATTTTCAGTGCAATTTCAGTCGTTGTGGGGTTAATAACCTATAAATTTTATAGGCCAATAAACGCTTTGATTCATCCGGCTGCTAATATACCTAAAAAGCTTGTCACACAAGGTGTCCTTATCAAGGTCGGTGACGTCATTACATTTCAATACTATGGATTGGATCATGAAGGTATTGTTACAAAAACTGAGGTTGAACTAGAAGATCTTGATTTTATGGCTGAAGTTTCCGTAGTACATTTCACGTTTAAGGGTTTTTTCGAGAAAAGAACAATAACAAAGGAATCTTTTACTTTTAATCTAAAGGATGAGAATGTTTTCATTTGTGACATCATGAAAGGAAATATAAATGAACCCAATGAAGTAGTGGCCAAGGCGATTGAAAAACTTGGATCCAAAAACTGGAGTCCTTTCTATACTTCAACTGATTTTTCATTAGAATGCAAGGTATTAATGGATCTATTTGTTCCGATAATTATAATTTTTTAATAACCGATCTCAAGAACAACGGAAAAAAAGAAATAAAAGATCACAACGGTCCTAAGGGACCGACCATTTAACTTGAAGGGGGGCCTTGGTTTTTTCCAAATTTTTTTTTGTTTTTTTTTTATGAAAAAAATATTTTGAAAATGGTTTCTTGATGAAAAAAATATTTTGGCAGCAGAGGGTAAGAAAAAAAATATTCGGAAGAAGAATTTCTGTCATATAAAATAATGCTAATAATGAAAAAAATATTCTGTCGCAACGCTTTCAAAAAGTAAAAATTCTGTCATGACGCATTCGCAAAATAAATAAAAAAAAATTTCTGGCCAAAACAAAAAACCAAGCCCCCACCCTTCAAGTTAAATGGTCCGTCCCTAATTGGTTCATGCATTTTTAAAAAATTTGGTGTTTAAACAAGGTTTATAGCAACAAAACTCTCTGCCATTGCAATATTAGAATATAGTTACACAATATATATGGTGAGATGACCAACTTACTACAAAAACAGTCAAAAGGACACTAAAAATCACGAATCGTAATTTCCATTATGTTGATTGAAAGAAATTAAAATCAACAATAGTATGTTATTAACAATGGAGAAAAGAATTGCCGTACTGCCGTACTACATCTTCAAGCTTAAAATGTAATATGAACGTAGCCAATATTCGTACGTACTAAACAGGTTTTTCAACGCTTGCAAATATGTAAACACAAAGCACAAATTTTCATACAATCTATTGAAGACTATTTAGAATAAACAATTTTGTTCATATTTGTGCATTGCCGATCATTCACAAATTATAACTTGCTTTCAAATTAAGACAAAAAACACAAGATAACGGTGTATGTTTTTTTTTTTTACAGACCGGAAGAACAGATGTCAAAAAAGAAGACCGGACAATTCGCAGAGTAACCAAGCGAGATGAAATATCTCCTGGAGACGTTATTATTTTTAAGTATCTAACTCCAAAACACTACGCGGTTGTTGTTCAAGTAAAATGCACGGAAGAGGTCAAGTGTGATGTCATTCACTATCAATGGCCCGGGTTGTTCCAAGATAGAGTCGTCGCTAAAGAAACGTTTAACTTTAAACTTAAAGAAAAGAACTTGTACCTTCACAACTATTCTGATGAAAATGTGTATGAATCTGAAGAAGTTGTTCGGCGGGCTGAGAGCCGACTCGGGGAGAAAAAGTTCAACACGTTTACAAATCGGTCGAGTCATCTAGCCAAATGGTGCAAAATAAAAGAGACATAAACACTGAAAGGAATTGTGTTTCATTGCAAGACTAATACATTTTTACACCTTTTTTGATTTTTGTATCATTTATAATCAACACACTTGACATTAGGGCATCGACCATAAGATTTTCGGGGGGGCTAGGATTTTCACCCGAGCCGGGATTTTTTTTTCGACCGCTGCGCGGGCCAGCTTATTTTATTCCCATACACTCAATGCTAGAAAATTTTGGTCAGAAAATAATTTTTTTTTCTGGTGCGCAAAATGAGGGCCAGATTGTTTTTTTTCTCCCTATAAGCTGGACAGACTATTTTTTGGCCAAATATCAGAGCCAGAATATATTTTTGTTTTTAAATCCCAGCCCCCCCCCCCCGCCCCTCCACCGAAATTCAAATGGTCGTAGCCTAACTGATTATTTTCTAATACATCTTGTAACGTGTAACCCCGAGTGGTCTGGGTATCTGACCAATGTCACTTAAAGATTCCTCTACTAAAACACCTAAAACTTAATCAAAAGGATCTTAAGAGGCAAATTAACACTTTATAATTACATTGTAGCAAATAAATAACACTTTACAACTATTAATAATGGGACAAAAATATCATTTAACCATGAACTTGCACGAAAATGCGAAAGAAATACCATAAACAATAACACGAAATATATTCAATGGAATATCATCACTGAAACATCAGTCCCCTGCAAAAGTTATTATCACTTCCCCTGCCGCCAAGGGGTATAAAGGTCAAGTTGAAGTAATTCTCAAGAGTGTTTTCCACCAATCATAATTCTCTTTCGTCTTTCTCTTTTAGATTTACGAATGACCTTTTGAACTTCACATAAATAAATGCAAACGGAAGAGACAGGTTTTTTTTAAAACTTATACTTGTAATCAGACATATTCAAGTACTTGATATAATAGTATTTAAAATCATTCATTATTTTATTTTTATTTTTATGGTATAAAGAAAATACAAACGTTTTCTTCATTGGAAAAAATAACAATGCTGTAATATTTATTATGTAACAATGTATTTTGCAAACAAATGAAAATGTTTCAATATTTTTATTAGTACTGTAGACACTATTAATAATCGTAGTGGAATCAACCACATGTTGATTATAAAAAGGCTTTTTCTTATTCTAGGAACTTTGTTATTATAGGTTACAATTCTACATATTTTTCCAAAACATTTTATAAAGATAAAATCTGTTACACATTGGATCAGGTTTACAGTATGCTTAAGTTCCTTATTGACAACATATTAATCACATTCGGAGGAGAAATTTTTCAACAACAAATTGGTATTCAAATGGAAACAAATTGTGCTCCTCTCGTTGTCAATCTGTTTTTGTACTCTTACGAGACTGAACTTCTTCAATATCTCATAAAGAACAAGAAGATGAAAGAGGCATAAGGTCCTTTAATCTCACTTTCAGATACATCGACGTATCCTCTCTGTAAACAACGCTCCGTTTGGTAGATGGATTCCTTTGATATATCCTCCAGAGTTAGAGATAAAGGAAACCACTGAATCCAATCGCTTCACATCGTTCTTGGATTTGTATCTCGAATATGACAAGGATCGTCATCTCAGTACAAAGATTTACGATAAAAGAGACGACTTATATTTTCAAATTATTTATTTCCCTAACCTTGAAAGCATAATACCCACCCAACTTGCTTATGGTGTTTATATTTCACAACTTATTCGATCTGCCAGGGCTTGTACAAATTTTTCGGATTTTTATACGACACCACTGTCTGCGTGACCGACTCTTAGACCAAGGTTACAAGACAATTCGTCTCATACGGTCCCTAAAAATTTCTTCCTTCGTAATCAGCAACTGGTGGAAAAAATCAAAATTCAGTTGAACGTTTTGGTATGTGTTTGTTTTGATTAGTGTTATGCTGATTGTTGTACTGAGATGATCATCTCATTATCCCTATTATGTCTTCACAGCAGTGTTGCGTTGTGTGTTACTACCGGTCCCTATAATCGCAATGGAAGAGGGAGATTTTGCACGACATCAAACCTGGTTTAACCCACCATTTTATTTGAAATGCCTGTACCAAGTCAGGACCATTGCGATCTACAGCAATTCCGGTGTGTCTTTCGTTTTTTTTCTTTTCTCTTGGACATTGAGATTGATCCTCCGAGTTCGGTAATTTTTTATGGTAGTTGAATCATTAAGTTAATTATAGATCACTTATTGTTAAATTCAATATTATGTACATTGACTGAAGATGTAATTAATGATATAAAGGTTTTGTTTTGTTGTGTTTTTACAATTCTTAGAGCTTTGTTTATTTTGTTTATTATGACTTTATTGTAAGGAATTTATCATGTTTCTCTTTCATTTTGACCATTTTTTTTTTAAATTGTAAGTTTATTTCATTAATTTTGCTGGTTGATCAGTCAATCAAGGGAATATTTTAAACAAATCATGTTTACAAATGAAGAAATAGGGTTGTTTTTAATTACATATGCAAATTGTACCATCATTTTCATATGATTCAAAGCTTTAAGCACCAAATATTTAAGGCTGGTGAGGACACTATGAGACATGTGACCAAATAAAATGTAAAAATGCGAAAAGCAAGTGAAAATGTCGTTAAAATAACAAACTTTTGTTAAATAATTTCAATTACAAGGACTAAATAAATAATCAAATAAATGAATTTATTTTACTCTATTGAACTACAATTTAAGCAAGGGAGATAATTCATTTGCAAATTGACCCCAAAATAGCAAAGGATTGAAATGTAGACAGAAATGTGAGCTGATGCCCCCTGTTTTCATTCGTTTTTTTAGAGCCCGTTCATGAGAAAACCATGCAAAATTGTAAATTTTGTCCAGTAGCAAGGTCTTTAATTATGTAAAGGGTATATTGCAACTGAAAGACCATCCTATAAGACTTATTCAGGCAAATTTATTTTTTTCGAAAAATTCAAGATGGCCACCCTACAGGCCACAATAACTTTATATATCTTTCATCTGATTTATCGCTTATTTCAATCAAATTTTATTTCAAAATTTGACATTTTCATTGTGATTTTTTGTAGTTTACATAGATGGACTTGAAATTGTATCAATGTTTTTTGAAAGAATGGTGTTTTGTCTTTCAAATACAGTGCAATTTTCGTAATTCATAATTTTGGTTCCTCTCGTACCCTAGGGTAGGACTTGGGCAATATTCCAGACTGCTCAAAAATGCTGAAATTTGTTATTTTTAATTGTACTTTTTGTCCAAGGTAACACCTTTTTATCCTTATCTTTTAGAAATTCAAAAACAATAACAAATCAGGACAAACATATCAAAATGCCAAGCTGGGATTTTACATTTGGCTTAGCCACAGCCCCGTGAAACAATGACATGTTTTGATAATTTTACATAAAATGCAATTTTTAGGGAATCAGTTTAAAAATCTGAATGTGTTTGCTATGAAACAAAATACATTTAGAACATGTGATACAACAGATGATCACAATACAAGTACCATTTAAGGGTCGGGAAAGACATATTCTTGGGGATAAAGGTGAAAGATGGGAATATATGTGTATTTTGATAACATGTACAGAAATGACCAATTTTAGGGAACTATTTTCTATTAATGAAGGGTTGGACTATCAATGTGGAATATGTTTCCAAAAGACCGCTATATGGTCTATACAAATTATAAACATATTTGAACTTTGCTTTCCGTCATCCTTTACATATTACAGCATTACAAAAATGGATATTTGGCAATTTTAACACATGGCTAAAATGGGCTTCGGGGCATAATAGTGGCACCTTTTTTTTTAAACTGAAAGATGTACAGAACAGCAGACTTTATAGGCCAAGTGTATATAAATTGTTCTATATACACAAATAATATTGTAGAAATCATACAAAACATCCACAATTATGGATTACAAAAATTGCACTGTATTTGAAAGACAAAACACCACAATTTAAATAAAAATGATACAATTTTAATTCCATCTCTGTAAACTAAATCACAATAAAAATGTTAAATTTTCAAATAAGATTTGATTGAAATACCCGTTTTATCAGATGAAATCTATATATAGCTATTGAGGCCTGTAGGGGGGCATCTTTGATTTTTCGAAGGAAAAAAATGCCTGAATAAGTCTTATAGGATGGTCTTTCAGTTGCACTATTCCTTTTACAAAAATGAAAACATTGCTATTGGACGATTTGCATGGTTTTCTCATGAACAGGCTCTTAAATATATCAATTTTGGTGCAATTAAAAAAAAAATTCATAGATTTTTTATGAGACAAGATTTTATGCTAATAGTTTGTTTTTTATCTTTTTTGAGAAATTAACATGCATTTTTCGAAAATATGCCTGGAAAGATGAAATTTTTGTGCACTTTTTTTTAACAACGGCTTCCAATATGGCCGTGTTAACACATGACGATGGACTAAAAATAATGATTGATCTTTACGTCAAAGTTTTTGCTAAGACATATTTTATATGATTTTAATCATTTTCTGTTTGAAGTCTTTTCCCTTAATAAGATTCCAAATCTCTGGTATATAGTACATGCACATGTATTACCCTTTTGTGTAATATTACATCGAAATGTGTGTTCTAGGATACACCTTCCAAACCTATCTTGACGTTAACTGGTGTATGTATATCTACTTTGAAATTGAACTAATAAAAATATTTAGGATGGTGCTTTACTTATTGTGGACAGTATATACAAAATTAAGGTTGAATCCCAAATATTTCAAAAATGAAGCACAGTGACTTATTGTTTTTTGTTGCTGTTAATTTTCAATGCTTGTCTATCTACAATGAAAGTTTGAAAAAAAATCAAATTTTAGACCCCACACAACCTTATTGACTTTTTGCTTGAATTTGATCATTTCCGTTTTCATGTAAAATTAAGTTTGTTCTGCGTCCTGAACCCTTTTATCTTAAAGTATTTTTAATGCATCAAACGGTTTATGAATTTCCACTGAAAGAAGCAAATTAGAGGTACCAATGAGGCATTTTAATGTCTAAAGTGCGAAAGGTTAAAGACGAAACCAGTAAATACGAAGGAGATCAGCTGAATAGTTTTCAGCATACTTGCAATGGAATGGAGTATTGCATTCCTATAACAATACTTAGAAGCAGAGTAACAATGAGACATTCTAATGTTAAAATTCCGAAAAGGCAGAGACAAAACCAGTAAACACAGACAGGAGCAGGACGAAAATCCAACAATGCGAACTCTAGTCGTAACGACATTAAACTAAGGTGCTCCGGGAGAGTAAGCAGTTCCTGATTGCTATAGTACAACTGTTGCGCTGCCAATCGTCAATTCAGTGTGTCAAATCTGGTTGAGGTAGACAATAACTATGACAAACCAACATCTGCACTCATCTGAGAGACTGAAATGCCATATGTTATTATTGATTTGGAGCAGAAATGCATGACACAAAACCACTTTACAACAGTGAGTTACTTATCCAAAAAATGCATAAAACAACGCTTCAAAGTGTCTTGAGGCCATTAAACTGTGAATATTTTTGCACATGTTGGTATTTTGTATAAAATTAATTAACTATAAACTGGACTTGGCAGACAGACACCATTTATTTTAACATTTTCAATCAATTGGTAGCAAATGAATCAACTTTGTTTTCATTTTTATTTCGAACAACATGGAGGTTAGCACTGCTGGTGGAGTTTTAATTCCCCGAGGTTAGCCCGCTCCGGCACCAACACTTTTGTGTAGGAGAACACATCAAAGCTTTAAATTATCTGTTTAAATTTCCAAATTGTCTAAACCCTAAGGTTCTTCCTACCCCCAGACATAGAAAATAAAGAATAGGTTGATCATCTTAGTTATAATTTGGTTCCCCAGTCTGGTATTTTTGACTTTATTGTTCTATGCTCTTCATTATCATATAGTGTTTGGCATTTTCAATATTTTGATAGAGCGCCTCTGGTGAGTCTTCAATAGACAAATTTATTGTCTTGAACTTTGTTGTATTTTTTTTCAGAATTTGCCATATTAATTAAATGGAGCTAATTTATACAGAATGAGTAGGAACATTTTAAATTGTCATAAATATCTTGAAAAAATGAATGAAATTCGAAGAGCTTTAAAAAAAGGACTTTCCCTAAGATCGTAAGTTGATTTTGCCTCTAAAAAAACAATAGCAGATTCTAATTGCCTCGAAACACCTTTATCACATCAATTTTTCATCTTTTCATCTTTTTCACAAATTTAATCTCGGGGGTGAATACACAATTTACAGGAACTATTTTTTTCTGTTTTTCAAACTGATTCATTAATTCACGTTATGCACTTTTTGAGACCTTGAATTTCTGGTGAACGTACATGAAAGCATTGCTCTATTTCTCATTGGCTTGACGTCATACAGAATTAAAATTGTATTTTTAAATCCGGATTTCTTTTGATGTTTTTTAATCCCTTCATTTTTCTGCATTGTGAGTAGGATGCGTAATAATATTTAATCAGTTTAACAATGCATCTGATTACAATTATAAACAGAAACGTGCGCTGCAAACATGAAAATTGTAATTATCCTTATTTTTCTACTTCTTGATTTTACACGATGTAGATACGTTCAAAGACCGACAGCTACCATAACTAGTGATTCCAAAGCTGAGGTGAGTAAAAACATAATTATAAAAACCATAATGAGTAAAAATTGGGAACAAAAAATTTAATGGAAGGCGAAAAGATGAATAAGGGACTTTGTTGAATCATAATTCTTTTTCGCAAAGCGCGTATATACATGTCTACGGTACTCTGTTCTTATGCAAAGTTTCTCTTACATGTTGTCTTATGAATCGCTGTTTTGTTGCATTCTGTCATGATTGGAAGTTTTGCCGAAGAGTTAGAAAATTTTAGTTCCTTTGCATTTTTAACTTTAAAAAATCAACAACAAAAAATCACGTCAGTACATGTAAGTAATAAGTTAATAATGGTTATTGTAGGCTGCAGACTTTTTGTCTTCCCTCTACATATTCATTTAGAGATTACCTGCAAATTTTAAGAAAACTCACTTAAAGCATGTCATCTATGTAAAAGGAATAGTAGATGACAACATGTCAACCCCTGGTGGACAAAACCAGTGAAGAGTTCCATGGAATGGATCCTTTTTTATTGGATAATTTTATTATTTTTGCGCATACTAGTATCTAATTCAACAGGTACCTCGCTTATGTTCTCAGTAGAAAATACACGACACGGAGCCTTTCTTCAAATATTTCAAAATCCGCCCCTTCAAAACCAAGCATAAATTTATTTTTTGGTTTAATATTCTCTTACAAAAAGTGCACATAACAATATTTGTTCACACCGTAGGGGTGAATGTTTGAAGATTATATGTTGAGACGGATGCTGTTATCTGTTTTTAAAGACGATTACCACAGTATTTGTAAAGGGAACTGATTAGAGATTATCTTATTTATAAACCACTGACGTCATAACACGACATGAAGGGCGTTAATGTCGGTCACCCTCCTACCACTACTCCCTAATGGAAGGTATTACACATTATAGCTGAATCACCGCACCGCAGCATTTCCACACTGTTTAATGAGTTAACCGATAAAAACGGTCAATACTGATAATAATTGGAAAAGAAAAAAAAATGTTATTTAAGACTTCCGGTATTTAGAGTGAATCTACCTCGGATTTTATTTTGCGAAAGAAAAGATTCTTACATGTGCTTTTGGAAAAAAAAGCGACGATTTTTCATTTGTAATACATTTTAGAGGTCTTTAAACTCGTTCCGCTGCGCTCCACTCGCAATCAATTGTAAAAAATAAGCCTGTCAACTTATGCAAGAAACTATCATTCTTTTTATCTTTTAAGCTAGAACCAAGTTCCAAAATACAAAAAAAAAAACTTAATCTACAATTTACTGAAAAAACATGAAGTGTAAGACTTCACGAAAGAGTACAAAGTTTAAGAACTGGAAACTTGAAGTTTCGCTATAGCCTTAGTTGGAGGTTAGGGTGATTACATGTACATGCCAAGAAAATTAAGCAATTTATCTTTCTACCTCTATAAAAGAGCGTAGCTTTAAATTATTTGTATCTTCTTTAGGCATATTTAGAGAAATATGGCTACATACCGAAACATCGACCAATAAGTTACAGAACGGCACAGACAGAAAAGGTCGTCACAAACGAGGGAATCAAGTATGTATTTTAAAGCATTATGAGATCTTATTATAAAGGGTTAGGGTTAGATACCATAAAGGTGCAAAATTTGTCCTTATAGGGAGCAACCATTTGATGTTAAGGGAGGGGAATGTGCATGTTTTTTATCCTGCCCTTTTTTTTGGCTTTTTTTGAAAATCCAAGCTTGGATTTTAAATGTGGTTTTTTTGCGTGCTAAAGGGTTTCGTTTTTATATTAACTATATTTTTTCAAACAAAACTGTACCCCATTTTTCTAATTTCAAAGACCTGTCCAGCATTGCTATTTCCTGATAATTGGCATTTTGTCTTAAATTTTAAATTGCACCATATAAATCTATTTTAAATCAACTCTTTTTGAAAGGAGGAAAAGTTGTCGTGAGCAGCTTTTGCCTTTCCAATATTAAGTATCTCTGGTGTTTTTTTAAAAATAATTTTAGGACAATCAATATTTTGTAGATTTTTCCAAGAGTACAACCATTTAAATATTACCGGGACACTTAATGAAGAAACACTAGCATTGATGAACGCCCCGAGATGTGGAGTGGAGGACGAACCTACACATCCGGGCATGCCGAAAGCTTTCTCTATAGGTAAGGGTTTCCTCCTTTAATATCCCACCATTTACTGGAATCGATCTCTACTTTGGTATATGGCTCATGTATTTTTCTAAGGTGTTCTGCATTTATTTTAAACTGCCTGTTCCAATACAGAACCTTGCGGGTAAGGTTTCTTAGTTAGTTTCATTGTCACATATACTTTTATTGGTTAGTCATACTTTTGGTAATCAAGAAAACAAAGGTCATACAATTGAAAGTACACAGCGCCGAATAAATAATAAATGAGGTATGTGAACGCTTTACAAAGCCTGTATAACGCAACGGAAATTTCAAAAATTTTCTTTTCGAATGACATCATTGAACTTCTTTTGCTTCTTTGAAAACGCCAAACATCAATAGTCTTGAGCACAGAAACATCTTGTATAACGCAACGGAAATTTCATTTTTTTTTTCTTTTCGAATGACATCATTGAACTTCTTTTGCTTCTTTAAAAACGTCAAACATCACTAGTCTTGAGCACAGAAATCCAACTGGCATAAATGTTAAATAACAACAAAAAACAATCATAAATTTTGTTTTGGGGCTTAACATAGGTAGAGGTTGGAATAAGAACAGACTTACGTACAGAATATCCTTGCTGAGCCGAAAGATGTCGGAATCGGTCGTCAGGTGAGATTTTACGCACATACATAGTAAAACATTAATAAATTGTCTTGCCTAGTGTAATATGAATCATTGAGTATCTATACTTGAGATTTGAATCTCTGGCTTTTCTAATTCATTTCGTAAAATATCTAAAATTATCACCTAAAAGCCCAAAATACTGAACGGAATTGCTCAATGTAAAAAAGGAGAAAAAAACTATAACAATTAAAAATATATGTACAACAGTAACAAAAACCACAACGTCCTGACTTAAAACAGGCAGGTCAAATATAATGAACCAGACACACTAAAGAAGCAATGAACGAAAACAAACTTTTAAAAAAATTGACATCAAATTTGGAAAAACTTAGGTTTCACGGACAGGCAAAACGTTTCTCCCTGTTGCAAAGCATAGAGCGTTTTTAAGGAAAGCCTATTTAGACCAATTTCGTTGTAACGAGAAAATAGTCGTAATAACGAGAAATGAAAGTAGTTTTTAGGTTTTCCAAGTCAAATGAGTTAGAAACTTTATGACGTGAAACACTGACATCTAGAATAAACAAATATGAGCCTATACACATGTATACATAATAGAAAATAATGAGTTTGACGTACATCAGTGCAGTATATCTTAAGTGTAATTCTATCATTTAAGATCGGCCTTTGTCCAGGGTTTCGCAGCATGGTCAGCAGTTTGTAATATCAATGCAATAGAAGTCCAATCAGCACCGTCAGACATCGACATCCGGTTTGAGACACGTGACCATGGTGACGGTTATCCATTTGACGGACCAGGTATGCCGTAGGATTTTAAAATTTTAAAATCAAGTTGGAGTAAAAAAACTATGCAAAAAAATTATCTACAGGAGGGATTTAAGTCAACTTTTAAGCAAGAAGCCTTGGTTGAATTTCTTATGGCGATATAAATGTTATTAAATTGTATAATCAACAACAACCGATTGCTGAAACATATTATGGTGGTATATTACATGCAAAAAGGTAATGCCGTTCAAACTATTATTTTTTTCCCAGGTGGAGCAATGGCTCATGCCTTTTTCCCAAGCGATGGTAGAATGCACTTAGATGAAGAAGAAAGATGGGACGGGACAAGACCAATAGATCCGGACATTGAACGTATTGCCGTACATGAAGTGGGCCATATACTTGGGATAGGGCACTCTAACGTACGGGGAGCCACCATGAACCCTTTCTTTGCAGGATTTAACCCCTTTATACCTCTTATACGTGATGACATTTTGGCTTGTCAGGCTTTGTATGGTATGTAATGGAGTACACGTTCTTTTGCTAAATAGTTTTTAGTTCGTTTAATCAATAAATGCCACTATCATTTTACGCATGCACTTAAACAGAACTTATCATAGTATGGTCTATATATTCCAAGACTCCATCTAAAAGTCTTGGTGCTTTCAGATAGGACCTTTGTTACTGGCTATTTTATGATTAACATGAAATGATTTGTACTACAATATATTATAATATTTTTACCCGAAAATAGGATACTCTTTAAGTTATAAATATCACACGTAAGCATGAAAGATGAAAGGACTGAGTGGAACTGATATGTGTATGTCGCGTACTCTTAGTCCTCTGCTTTTCTCATTGGTGACTCTCGTTAAAATTCATATAACCTTTGACATTTTGACCTTTACCTTTAGGTCCACCAATAGCACCTACAACTACGACAGAGGCCGTGACACGGAGTATGATGAACCCCAACGGTCTGATGCTCAAACCACTTGGACTTTCTAGTAATGTGAAACCACTGGTCTGTAACATGGGGGTACAAGCCGCCGTCAAATGTAAATATTAAATAATTATTTAAGTTACAATGTCGTTTAAGAGGCAAATCACTTTTTTCTATACAAAAGGGAATGTATTTTGTTCTTCATTCACTATTTCTGTATTTTTTTATAAAAAGGTCTTTTTTATGTTTTTACGCTGGTGGATATAAACACGTCTCTATTTTTGTTTTATATAAGAAATGTTTTTTTTTTTACATTGTTATTTAAGAAGATTTAACAGGGTTTACGCTATACTTCAAACTCTGATGTCTTCAAGGAGTAAAACAATGTTGCTTGATTGCTTTTAAGGGGCGGATATAGAGTCATATTTCCTTCAAAAGTTTTAATCCTCTGGGGACAAAACTAGCCTGTCGGTTGGCGGTGGATGAAACCAACTAACCCATCTCCTCCCATACTTCAAAACTGTCTGAGTCCGTCTCGTACACTTGTGTTCCTATTTGTTGCTACAAATCAATTTGCTTTACATGGTCTTATTTTCTGTTTCAGCCCAATTTCTAGATAAAACGTTGATGTTTTTGGATGATACATACGTTGCTACCGTTGATGATGATAAAGGGTTAGAGGATCTGAAACTTACTGAGTCTGTTTTCAAAGGAGTGTATTACAATCCAAAGGCAGCATTCACTGTAGAAGAAACGGGACATTTGTTTTTAATGACAGGTAATTAAGATAAACAACCGAAATATCAAAGGGGTATTTGATTAGATAATAAAACACGATGACACGGAAGACAATGACGTCACGAAAAAACACACGACGTAACCGAACCCCAAAACATGAACTCAATTTTATTTAAAATGAAAGTGTACTCGGGTGCTTTTAAAGTATACACAGTTTAAGTTGAAAATGTCAAGCAATCAATTTTTAACTCGCAAACTTCTTACAATTTTCGGGATTTTATTTCTAAGCCTTATAGAAATGTAAAGCTCATAATATTATGTATTATTTTCTTATGAGTCATGATGAGTTTCATCGCCTTTTTGAAAAAAATGAAATCATTTAGTAAAATAGACTTTTACATTGGACTTCTATACTTTGAAAACATTGTACACGATTATGTTTTCAAATATATTTACTTATTTTTCCTTCTTTTAGAAACGACATTATATGAATTTGACGATACTTTGAAATTTGTTGAAAGATTTTCTCTGAAAGAAACCTTTCCCGAAACTCCTAATGCTGCTTTGTCTTTGAGTGACGGTACCATCTTCATCTTTGGAGTAAGTTTACACAACTTACATAACATCTAAAATCGGGATGCGAATCTATCGGATTCTATTTGTTTATGTTCAACCTGCCGAATTGAACCTGGCAACATTGGCTTTCCTTAAAACGCACAATCAGATTCCTACATGTACATGTATATAAAAGAACCTAGTGGTATAGTTTACAGGTCAGACAGCTTAAGAAGAAACAAAAAAGTATCGAAAAGACATTCGAATGTCTTATGTGTCTTATGACCGATAGTACAAAATCGGCAAACAAGAAAAATCAGCAGTAACTGTAACTGTAGATCACCAAATGTGGAAAATATCTACTTCAATGATTTTTTTTTTATTTGCTTTCAGGCGACCAAAGTTTGGAAATTCGATTCGTCAAAGAAGACTTCGATCCCTGGTTCAAACAGGCCTATTGACAGGGAATTTCCCGGCGTACCTGACCGAGTTGATGCCGCATTACACTATGATTCACAAAAAGTTTACTTTTTCAAGGACTTAAAGTAAGTTATATAATGACATTATATAATTAAGAAATAATAATATGTAATGCAATATTCGATCAGTGTGATAATAAATCTAATGCTCGATGTATTTACGACCTTAATTGAATATTTGGAAGCCATGACCCAATTTAAATCCTTTTGCATGTTTTATGTTATTTCAATAGTGAATCATGCAAGTACAAGTAGGAGCAAACATGCAATTTCAGGGTTATTTTTCTTATTAAATCAACCGTTCAGAAATATTACAAAGATAAACTATTTCGATATTCTGTTTTCATACCCCGACTTGAAATTGAGGGTAAGTATATAAACAAAAGGATTATTGTCCGTTTTTTTCCTCAAGCTTCTCTCTGACCTGTTACTCGTTCTAAAACATGTCAAGATTTTTTTATAACTTAAATTTCACACAATCATTCTTTAATCTAATCTTATTTATTGATTAAAGAAGTGGAATTATTTATGTTTGAGCTGCAGCCCATAGTATCTTTTAATTTACAAGTACTAATAGCGTTTGAGCTGCAGCTCATAGTATCTTCTAATTTACATGTTTTTATTTATGTTTGCATGAGCTGCAGCTCATATCTTTTAATTTACAAGTACTTAATATTCTTTATTCGTTTTCTTTTTCAGTTACTACTTGTACGACCTGGAAACCAAGACAGTGACAGAAGGGGGACTAACAACAGACGTTGGAGAGAGGTTCTTCAAGGGAGATTGTATAGATGAAAAATAATCGAAATGGTTGAAACATACCAAATAAAACATGATTTACATGTAGTTTTACGTATTTGTTCTGCCTAGAACCCGTTCGTTTTCAATCGACTGTGGACAGGAACTTTCTTTTCCAAAACGTTCTACGCCCGATTAAACCCCCATTTTCCCTCAATGGACAGTTAATGGAACATCTCTTCCGAAATTTTCTCGATCCAACCCTATTTTAATTTCATTGGTGAATATTTATGAGAAACATAATGTGATTGTAGACTAATAAGGGGTTTCGATCTGTCGTTATATCTCAGGTTCTCTCTTGTTGTGGTGAACTTTTTTTCAAATTGAGTTTTACAGTGTGTTGTTTTGAGTTTTATTAGAGATAATATGGGAAAGTCGAAACGAAAACTAATTTAACCCTGCCAAATTTTTTATGTGTTTTTCTAAGCCAGGAATCTCCTCTAAAGCTTATGTTTGTTCTTGTCGTATTTTATGCACGTTAAGCATTCTATGTTAAAAAAAGATTATGTCTCCGAAATTTTAGGTTGGCTTTGAATTTTATGCGTTTCATTTTTTGTCTTTGGCCAATGCAAACCGGCAAGCAGCGACTACTGGTCACGTTGAAAGCTGCTGGCTGTTTTCATTTGTGGACTTTCAAATTATTGCTTGATATGTTTGAAAAAACTGACTATCTATAAAATAAGAAAATTGTACGATGTTTGGTTTGAATAAAAAAAAATGTTGTACACCATGTATATATATTGAAGAAAATATTTGGCAATTTTCAGGATATTGTTCTTTGAAATGTTGACGCTGTGATACATGTAAGGTGAGTACAGCTGTTGCTTAACGTATGGCGATACGCAAGTGATCTCAACAAGCTTGTTGCAACACTCATCCATAGGCCTCCAATGATAAATCTAGTAATTACAAATCCAGCAAAGAAGCAATGAGGTACCCATGGGGCATTCGAGTTTCAAAAATAGAAGATAATGAGATGTGAAATAAGTGTACACGACACAAAAAATCGACGAAATACAAACATCACTTAAATAAACATTTCTGTGTTAGGACAGGCACATTTAAAATGTGGCGGGGTTAAACTTGTTTTTTTTGTCTGAAAGAGCAACCGTTACGACTAAACCAGTAAATACAAATGAGAACAGCACGAATACACACAACAAATGAAACACGAAAACAACTGAAACAACTGAAAAAATCAACAGCTTGAGCTCAAGTCGTAACGAGAGTCACTTCAGGTGCTCCGGAGAAGTAAGCAGTTCCTGTTTGTTGAAGCATACCAGTCGCGCTGCAAATTGTCACTTAATAGTGTTAAATCCTGTAAAGAAAGACAGACCAAAACCCTGACAAACCATCTGTTCTCAGCTGAGAGAAAAAAATCCTATATTTTTCTTTGAGCACATGATTTCTTCCGTTAAATTTCTTGAGTATAGACAACAGCTGAGGAGCAACATAACCTTGTGTTAGCAATTTCAGTGTCAGACGTGACACTCTTTCAAGGAAATCGATGTAAGTGCCAAAAAGTAGGAAAAAAACTCTAGGACAACCCTATCCTTGTACTTTAATGCCGCATTTGAGAACTGGTATATGCAGTTTGTTGGGTTGTTAGTGACATTCATTGTTTATCTTTTCACTTTATTTGGCTTGCAATCAAAAAATTAAGTTCATAAATCAATAAATAACATCGCTGTACGTTAAATCGTGTTCATAAGTTTAGGTTCACTGTGACATTCCACTTCTTTATCAAACTTCATCTTCGAGTTCCTATACCAGCATGGTGGGACAAGATGTACGTAAAAATCTACTGGTGACCGGAAGTGGTCCTTCAACCACTCTGTTTGTTCCCATGTTAAATGTATAAAAACTGCAATTAAGAAATAAAATAATTTTCAAATACAAAATTTTGTTCATTTCTAGTTCTTAAATTACTACTGGATTTTAATTATAAGCATTTTATTAAGACATCGGGCCGATTGCAGAACGGCGAGCAGCGCCTACTGGCCTCGGTGAAGGCTGCTGGCTGTTTTCAATTGTGATTTTTCTCGATTACCGTTTGCTATATGAGCTGTGTCGCATATACTTATTTCACATCTTATTATTTTTCTATTCAATTGCCGATAAATGCTTACAACTAAGCTAGCTGTCAGTTGCAGCGAGTTGTTGTCTTGATGGTTTTTCTTCGTCTCTTAATTCTTGTTTTCAGTTTAAACATATTTTATTTGCTAATACCATGTACATGAATACATAAAATTAACAAAAAGGATAAGACACAAGTTATACCAACTTACGTGGTCTTCTCCAAATTAATGAGTATAACACAAATTACATAGACATGCGACATAAATAATTATAATTAATTTTTAACTAACAGTCAAAATAATTAGTGAATAAATAAATTTTAAAATGGGAATGTTTTGTTCCCTTCTTGACATAAGTTCTCTCTGCTCTGGTTGAATTGAATCTTATCGATATTTTATTTTGTCAGTTATCTTGGAGCTGTGTTCATCAACAGTGGGCAGGTTGGGCCCAAAAAAACTAATTTAACCCGCCATATACGGGTCTGTTCGAGTCAAGGACTCTTCACATACTAATTATCGTCTATGCATTGGAGGGACATTTTCAGAAATTGTGTTGCATTGTGGGATTGTCATTGTCCTCAACGATGTTGATTGGGCAGAACTTTATTAACGAGCAAAGTTAGCGACGTTTACGGTGACGGAAATTGAATTTAATTCTGAATAGGTCCATAGCATCTGATTTATGATTATGGAAAGAAGAGAAAAACGAAAAACACAAAATGAAAATATTGGCGAGGTATGTAGGGAGCTACATACTTGCAAAAAAGCAAACAGACTAAAAATCATTCAAATAAATTAAAAAAAAAAATACAACTCAGAAACTTACTTTGAATCTTTGAATATATGAATAACATTTCCATCATTCGTCAGTGCTGACGTCACATCGTTTGGTATCCCAGGAAACCTTGTGTTTATATTCATGTGTGAGCCACTTACAACTGTTCTGGTGTTGAGGTTCATTTTCCATACCCTTGTGCTCTACAATAATATACAACTAATAGGAAGAGGGAGGTTTGGCGCGCCTTCAAACCTGGTAAAACCAACATTATTTTTAAACGCCTGAACCAAATCAGGACCATTGCGATCTTCAATTTTCCGGTATGTCTTCCTTGTTTTGTCTCATCTTATGGACATTTGAGATTGATTCTCCAAGTTCGGTCATTAATTTTGTTATTACCTTTTTTTATCAGAATGTACATGTATATATGGTATTTGTTTCCTCGCTCGTTTTGTCGGACCTCAAGTTTACTAACGAACTTTATAGATTAGAGTTAGTCAAATTTGATAAAATTTCATATTATTTTTTCTATAAACTTATCAGATTATTTTCCAGTTGTGGTAATGCACACGTATGGTCTAATGCTCGATACTCAGCAGTATGAATGTTGGGAAGGTCAACTGAAGGTCAATTGAAAAACAGCGAGCAGCGACCGCTTGTCACATTGAAGGCTGCTGGCTGTTTTCGAGTGTGGATGTTTTAAATTTACGTTTAGATTGTAGGTTGTCAGGTGTACACTTATTCACATCTCATTTTCTTCTTTCTTGAAAAAAGTAGTGAAAAATTGGTTTGGCTAAATTGGTACCATTTAGTTTTTTACACAAAACAAAGTGGACTTCCTTAAAGTTCATGAATGTTTTTCAGCTGTGCCTCTTTTCTAACCTCTATCTCTGGCCTTTTTTATTGGCTTCTAAGATTAAAATATGTCATTAGCAACAATGCGAAGCGCAAAGATACACCAGGAAATAATGCATTTAAAAGACATCACAAGACGTACCCACAACACAGTGAAACAGCAAGTAATTTTGAAACAAAAAAAAATCAAATTACACGAAAACAAGAGTGAACCATGGTTTGAAAAAAAAAATTAAATTACATGAAAACAAGAGTGAACCATGGTACGGAAAGGCAAATGTTTGATAATTATCATATTTTAGTAAATCCGGTACAAAAGCTTACCCCAAACACATAAGCTTCGTTTGCATCGATAACAAATGCTGCTCTTGCTTGCTCTGGCATAGCTGTTGATCCACCCGGGATCCAGGTTCTACTGGTAAGTGCCCCACTGCTACTGTACTCGTAAAACAACCTTCCTGTGGGGAAAAGAAAATAGACTGATCAGTGTAAAACTGATACTGAATTTGTAAAACAACCAAGATGAAAGAATATTTTTTTAATCAAGACGGTTGATTCTTATGTGATATGAAAAAAAACAAAACTAGAATTTGCAATTAGAGCGCGACCATTTGATTTAGGGGCTATGGTAAAAGAAAAAAGAGAGACAGAGTGTCAAATTTCAGTTTCCAAAAATAATAAAGGGCATGGCAGTGCTTTGACAAAAAAAGGCTGGTGTTTTTGGCTGAAAATGTTTTATGTAAATCTCAACAATCTTAAAAAAACTGCTTGAGATTGTGCTGCTAAAAAATTGCATGTTCTGTTTTGCAAAAAAAAAAGCAAACCAAAGAAAAATATTCAAAGCAAAAACATAAAAATCAAATGGACTTTCCCCTAATATGATAATATGCGAGTCCTTAAATGAAACTTTGAGTAGTTTAAGTCTAAATTTGCAAAGAAAATTGCGTACGGCAGATGAGACGAACAAAATGAAAACTTTCATTAGGGAGCGACCATTTGATTTTTAGGGGCGGTGTCAAATGGGGGGCTTTGCAATGGTTAAATTTGAATTAAAAGACAAGACGGCAAAAATCCAAAAAAAGGCAGGTGAGCGGCGCTAAAAAATCCAGGCCCCCATATTCTGAAACTAAACAGGCAGGACGAAGAAAAATATCCATAGCCCAACCATAACAATTAAATGGTCACTCCCTGAACTTTAATAATATGTGAAATGAAAATTTTAGTAGGTTTGGTCTAAATTTACAACAACAAAAAAATTGTACCGAAGACCTGACAAATAAAGTAAAATTTTGTTTAATTAAAACTATCAGGTTGGTCATTAAATAAAATGGAAGGGTAAAACATATCAATAGAAAATTATGGGACGTGGAATAAGAGCTCACATAACAAGCGGTAATTTAAAAAAAAAACAAAATGGAAAACCGTCAGCAGCCTTCATCGCTGCTGCTCACCGTTTTGCAATTGGCCAAAGGTCTAAATATAAAGCATATAATTCGAATCCAGTCCTAAAATAGTCAAAGATAGACCCTCGTCTTAATCAAGGAACAAAAAACATCAAAAAGACAAGTACAAACAAAAGCTGTGTCAAAGATTCCTAGCTCAGGACAGGCACATTTAAAATGTGGTGGGGTTAGAATAGTTTTTTTTTTAAATCAACATTTGTGGATTAACATGACCACTATATTTGTAAATCAAGAAGTATATGGACTTCTTTACCTCTTATAAAGAAAGTTTTTCCCGATACCCTCTCTACAAAGGCGCCATCTGGCCTGTAAGGGACATCCGGGTACCTTGCTGCTGCCTTCTGCACGCTCAGAACACCGCTTGTTTCATTTATACTGTACACGTCTCGTTTATTGACAAAGGCAAGAATCTCACCAGTTGGCACTGAAAAAAATATCAGATAATCATTTACAATTATCACCCTGGTTGGTGTGACCCGGTGGTTTCTTTCCTCGAGAAAGTAAGGTCACCCGAGGGCTTGCCCCGAGGGTGACCTTACTTATCGAGGGGAAAGAAATGCCGGATCACATATAATCTAGGGTGATAACTGTTATATTATATCGAATATTAATTGAACCAATTTGATATTAAATTTTACACATATTTCGGACATTTTAACCTTTTTTATGGGAAAAGAACAGCCCATACAATGTTGAAGAAAAAATCGTGGGGTCACTTGTAAATTCTCACGAGAGGTTGACCTTACCATGCGACCCAACGATTACCGGTTGACCAAACGAAATATCACATGTCACGTGACAACGTGTAAGCGAATCACAATAAAGATTTTTATATGAGTATATATTATTTTTAAATATTCTCTTCCTTAAGGTGTTAACAAAATAAACAAAATTTCTGAATGGAGTCATTTTAAATGAGTTCTGTTTGGTCCGGTCAAAGTTTTCTTATTTTTCACTTAAAAATGTTAATTGTATTGAAAAAAATCTTTATCCAAACCGTTTCATATAGGTTAGGAAATCCACCTTAGTAAGTGGTATATTTATAAATTTTTAAAACAAAAACAAAAATGAGATGTGGAATAAGTGTGCGCTACACAGCCCTCATACCAAGCGGTAATTTAGATACGTAAGCATTAAGTAAGGTTCTTTGAATAAGAAGATAACCTCGGGTGTGATTCGCAATTTTAGTGCTACTTCATAACCAATAAAAAATTTTACATAAATTGACAAGAATACTAAAGTCAATTTCACAAGTCTTAATTTTTGCAGATACACCAAACCGATAAAATTCTAAGTGAAAATTAGCTAATCCTTATTATTTATATTTCCTCAAATTTCATTTTTTAGTATTAAATTCTAGACCTTTATTTATGTATCAAAAGGAAAAATCTATTAAGAATTGCTTATATGTGTCCTCTTACATTGTAATGATGCAGTAAACGTATTATTACAAGCTTCAGCCGGCATGTTTGTTGTGGCGCCAGGTTCTGGACCGGAAGTTGGTGCGGGCGCCACCGTCGGAGCCCCTGTTACAACTGGAGCAGCCCCTGGAACAAAGAACAGAACTTAAAGTGTAAATACAAATTATTTTTAGCTTCAACAAAAAGACTTTTTAAATTTACTTGATCGAAGGCATAACTTTTCCTGATTTTCAATTAAAAGTGATAACTTCATGCTAACAAAAATATAACAAAATAGTGGGTTTGTTATCGTGACTGAAATATAACATGGCATTTGTTCTTCATTTAGGTTTACAAAGAGCTCCGAGAAGAGAAGCCACAATAGTGGCATGATATTGATATTTATGCTTTATTTGAAACATAAGTCGAATTCACCTAGTTAGCTCTTTAGACTAGTATAGACGTTACATGTAACATCATAATCAAAGTGGTTTTTTTTTTTTTTTTTTTCTAAACAGCAAATCTTGCAGCTTGGAGTAAAACTATCGCGTTGTTGATTGAGATATATTCAGTTATTTTTGTGTTTCCATGTTTTGCACGTTGTCTGTTTTTGTCCTGTTCTTGTTGGTGTTTACTGGTTTTGTCTCTGCCCTTTCGGACTTTTGACACTCGGATACCCCATTGGTACCTTCGGTTCTTTCTGAAACCCTATCATTTGTTGCAACCATCATTCATATTTATTTACCTACCATAATGTGCTATAATAGCGGCCCTGTCGTCGGCATCAATGCTATAGTTCGGAACGTAACCGGAATAGAACGGATACATCAAGGCGGATCTTACGTTGGAATGATCTAACCCTAATATATGGCCAAACTCGTGCGCTGCGACAATGAAAAGATCAATTCCTGTTTGGTTTGCAACCCATTGCTCTCCTTCATCAAAGTGACAGGCGCCACCTTCGGGGAAAAATGCATGAGCAAGAACGCCACCTACAAAATTAAAGAAGTCAAGAGATAATCTGGGTAAAAAGTGAGCAGAAAAAAAAAACAAATTTAGGTCTATAATACGCACATTACCTTTCAAAAAAAAATCTGTAATAAATAGCAGTAAAATGGGTTAAAATTACAAAAGAGTGAATGTGACTAAACATGCAAAATTTCCTGAAACAATGTAATTTAAGTACTTCCTCAAGATCTATCACACCGAACGATTATAATAGAATGTAAAAGCCAGAATACAGCATTGGTATATGACAAATATGAAAAACAAGTACGCTTTAAAATATTTTAAAATGCGATACATCAGATCACAGATTTTTGTTTGAAAAAGGGAAGGTATTTTTTTTTCGGGTCTATCAAAAGGCAAAGGCACATTATTTTTTTTTCCATTTCGTTCAAGCATGTTTTCAGACAATGTTGATAGTGTACTATATATTTTATATGAGGTTTCAGGTTACAATGTATAAATGAAAGATGATGATGGGTATCTATAGTCGTGACTATGGGGGAATGCCCCTCTGCATCGACTATTAAAGACTCGCCATGTGCCATGGGTCGTCCAGCACATGACACACCATCGCTAGTGTTAGCTGCTCCATAGTATCCTTTGTTATCGATGGATGCAGGGCCCGTCATCCACCTCGAGAAGGTACATGTACTGATCGGAATTCTGGAAGACTGATAAATGAATGCCTGAATGATGCAATTTTATACCTGAACCATCAAACGCATCTCCGTCGCCATGGTCACCATTGAAAAAATCAATAACAATGTCACTAGAACTTGAAGTTTCTGTAAACTGTAAATCGGCGACATCAGACCAGAACTTCAATGCCCTCTTTAGTTCACTCCTGTAGAAAACAATGAAAAATATCATGTTATACTTTGCGAAGAGGAATTGGACCTCAGCAGAGAGAAGCTCAAGACAGCAGTATATGTTGTTGTTGCCCTTGGTGTTGTTGTTGTTGATGTTCTTGTTGAAATTAATGATGTTGTGCAAAAAGAATCTCCGTGTGAAAGACTGTCATTTGTCTCCCCTGAAATATATACTAATAAACTTGATTTTATTACTGTCTATACCAAGTAAGGACCATTATGATCTTCAATTTCTTCGATATGTTTCCCCTGTTTTTTTTTCTTTTCTCTTGAATATATAAGATTGACTCTTTGAAGTTTGGTAGTTTAGTTGTCATCTTTATTTATTTGTTTATTAAATAAGTTTTAATCAATCAATGTCGTGGTCGTGTTTACTGGTTTTGTCGTTACCATTTCGGGCCTTTCTCAATCAAATGCCCCCCATTGGTGCCTCGTTGCTTCTTGTTTACCTGACGACAGCTGCAGACAGGTCAGGGGTCGTCTTGACAATTCTGTAAGTCAAACTCTTCCTACTCCATTTGGGACCTACAGAGAAATGGGAAATAATGAAATTCATTTTAGGTTGCTTTTCTTTGAATGTGTGTGTGTGTGTGTGTGTGTGTGTGTGTGTGGATGGGTGAATTTTTTTTCACGTTTTTTTCTTCTCTCGTGTCTCTCTTTCAATGCCCTTTTTCCTAAATGTTCTTTTGTTGAATAAAAAATTCGAAGATTAATCAACGACTTACAGCCGATATGACAACTCACGACGCTCCTATTTTACGATCCAAATCTTGTTTTTAGATTATTTTTCAATGATAAGATAATTCAATTTATTTGGATAGAATCGTATATATGAATATATCCAATAACATTTTCAGCAGGCAAACGATTAGGCAACACTTTACTGAAAGTCGAAGCCGCCTTTATATTCATTTTATTCCCTGGAACGCGAATTGTTAGAACCCATATCACCAACAACCAACACATCAAAGAGATGTCGTGTCATCTTAATTCTCTCTTTACAATTTCGGCGTAAACTTCTCTAGCGAGTTTTTGAATGACGCAGTTTTAAATTATTTCCGTAGAACTTGGTTGTAATTTTGCTCTACATCTATGCGTCTTACCAAGTACAAACGATCTGCTCATCCCGGCCGGAATCTCCGGATCTTTTACACCACATCGGGGAGTATTCATCAATTTAACCGTTTCTTCATCTAGCTCGCCGGTAACAGGAAGTTTGTTCCATGACTGGAATTTTCTGAAATTGGATAGTATCCGTTGGCAAATTTACAATTGTGATTACAATTCAAATAACGAGAGTTGTTCCGTATTTACTATCATGCGTCGAATGTAATCTAAATTACATTTTTAGGTATCGGTTAACTTACCATTTCGACCGACTCAAGCCCATTGTGATCTTCAATTTTGAATTTAATACTCAAAATTTGGTAGCTGTTTTTTTTTTATTCACATGTAACTATGTCTTCAAAATAAGCATATCCAGAAACCCTAAATAACCTGTTTTTTTTTAGTTGACACAGTCCTCGTTTGTACACATACGCTAAAGTACTAGTATTACATGTACTTACTTAAGCCCGTTTTCTTGGGTGATTGGTGTATTCAGGATTCCGCTGCCAGCATCAGATTTTGGCATGTAGCCAAACTTTTCTAGATATGCCTATAAAGCAAAAAGAATTGAGAAAGGCTATCACCATTTATAGGAACAAGAATCGTAAAATGATACTTTTTTTACCTAATTAGATTTAGAATTATTTCATTTGCTGTATAAATGCAAACGAGGATCAGACACAGTTATGACAATATATAATTATTCTTATTTTGCCAAAATACTTTTTTTCCATACGGTGTCCGAACACGAATTTCGCCGTTTTGCAAATTTGCAAGTTTTGCATGTTACGACTTGAGTTCGCGTTGTTGATTTCCGTTCGGTTGATTTTGTGTTTTGTGTTTCTTCATGCTGTTCGTGTTTACCGGTTTTGTCATTGACCTTTCGGACTTTTACGCTGGAATGTCCCATTAGTGCCTCTTTGCCTCTTAACAAGTCCCTGTAAAAATCCTGACGCGTGGTACAAGTTTAAAGTAAGCGATTGTAAAAGAGTAAATAATAACACATCTGTTGCACAAACAAGTACTTAAGCGCACATAATTAATTTTAAAGTCCATTGCTTAAAAATATGCAAAATATCGTTTTCCTTTCGGCTGTAAATGTTTAAAATCTCTCATTTGTATGAAAATGTATAATCTCTTTGCAAATTTGATTAAGTAAGGTTAATCATAATATGTAAAACGCCAAATGTAGCAATTTGCATGATATTTGAAACATATTTTATTGGCAAGAAAAAAATTAATTGAACATTTTCGCCATGTGCAACTGCAACCAAAATAAGTACTGTTTGAAACATTACGGTTTTGTTTTTCTTCTTTATTCGTGCATTTAGCGTGTGAATTTATATTATTGTATAAACGATGATGACAAGTGAACTTACATTAACGTTTAGTCCGTTTACATTCCGTGCTTGTCTCAAAGATCTTCCATTAAGATTTACAACATTTAAACATATAAAAAATAAAATTAGCAACATATTGGTCTATTTCAAAATATTATGATATTACTTAAAATTACATTGCTAAAAGAACTTTATTGTAAATCATAAACACCCGGAAAGTTGTCTTTTTTAATCCAAGATCCTGGTTGATGTTGTGTCTTATTTAAAACAAACATGAGTATTGGATTAAATAGTGATAGAATGTATATAGATTTACGTGCAAGTACTTGACGTTCAAGTGAATTTAGGGAGCGACCATTTGATTTTTAGGGGGTGGGGGAGTTATGGTGAAATTTGAAATAAAAAGGCAGGACAAAGAAAATATCCATAGCCCCCTAGCCCCCAGAAGATATCCATAGCCCCCTAGCCCCACCCCCATAAAAATCAAATGGTTGCTCCCTTTAATAAGGTAGAGATGTTAACTAAATCTGAACATCTTTTTATATTGACCATTTCTTCAAAAAAATCTAAGATGAAAATGTGAATTCCTTCACTGATTTATCAACTGACGACTGAAAAAAATACCCGAAAACATGGATTTTTTAAACACAAATGCTTATTCCTGTGAAAATGACACCTAATAATATAATAGGAATTAAATATCTTTCTACAAAGTATACTCTGAGGACAGTTTCTTGCCAGATTTAAAGAAAAAAATGTAAAAATATGTCAGCATTTTTTTTCTAAAATTTTCTTTTTATTTGTGAGACGACTATAAATAGAAAAGAAAATGATAAAAAAATGTTATAATGTATTTTTTCTTTAATTCTGACCAGAGATGAAGACTAAAATCTCAAGTTCCGAAAATAGCGGCTGATAGTCCGTAAATCTAAATATACAAGTCATTTCCATTTTCAAGAAGAGCAGATTTGTTGGGGTTTTTTTTTGGTACATCTTATGCCAATTGTGGATATTTTTGCAAATAGCTGTGTATTCATTTGAGATCAAAATATAATTTAATTAGTCAAACACTCATATTTGCAGGTATTGATTATATCGGATGCATTCGATTTTGTGCTTAGTGTGTACTAACTTATATACCCCCGATGGTTTATTGTAATTTTTGTTTGTTCGATTTACCGTCTTAGTTTTTATTATGTAAAACAGTGAGTATCGACTAACAGGCAATTTTTGTTCACACATTTTGTAGGCAAGGAAACGAATGTGTTGCAACAATTAGGGACCATGCTAACGAAGGTGTCTTAGGATTAAGATATGTCTAAGAATGGTCTTTGGACATGTCTCGGTCCTAAGTCGTCTTATTGAAGAATCATAAATAAGGACATGTCATAATTTTGGTTCTATATTTAAGATGTGAAAATTTTTGTCCTAGGACCATCCTTAAGCCTTTAATTTTAACTGAAATTTGTGTTATTCACTGAATTAGGGTTGTTTGTGACCCAGCTCTTATTTTTGGATATTTTATTTTCTAATTTTTACAAATAAATATTTTTTTCAATTAATGAAATACCCATTCGTTAACCCTATATTGGATATTGTTTGTCTGTCTTAATTAAAGCAAATATTCTAAGGTATGTAGACTTTTCACAATTAAATCAATGGTGCATGCCCGTGGATATTTGCTTCCTAAACTAAGGGATTTGCTTTGTTTATTAGTCTTCGTTATCCCGACTTAAGAATAACATGCATTTTTGAAGTGAAAGTGTTGCTAAAGTAATTGCAATATATTTATGTATGATCCCGTTGTGGGGAGGGGGTTACTTTCTATATAATAAATAGCACAGGTGTGCCGCAAACTTGAGTCTGTTTTTTTCAGGCTTCTAGGATAAGAACAGAGTTGTTAATTCAGCCCAGGAGTTACCAACAGGGTTACGAGTAAACAAGTTTCATCAGTTGAATAAAAGGGACATTAAATTATGACTTCTAAAAGTGGAAGTTCCTAGAAATCTATTTGAACTCAACGTGTTCCTTCCTCTGAACGGCCTCTATACACTAAAATATATCAATTAAAGCATACACATGTATATAACATGGTCATAACAGGGAATGATATACAATGTCCGCTGGTACAATAGGGTACTTTTTGGGCATTTTTCCCGATGCTAACAGGGTCCGGTTCAGATCAGGCCCATGGCACACGTATACCCTAAATCATATAGGTAGTATCCCCCGGGTGTATGTCTTGTTTTGGACGAATCCTTGCACTGTTGTTGTGTTAGTGCAGGATCTTCTGGTTTTTTCTTGTCCTTCGTTCTTTGATACATGCATATAACGTATCCATGCATAAGCCAAACATGTTCACGTACCTTTGGTTTCAAAACAATGATAGATGGACTGGAAAAACTTTAAAATCAATAATCTATTTACTTCCAAGAAAATTGAAAAAAAATCTATCTCAAGATTCTGTAGTAAAGTGTATAGAAAATAAATATTTTCGCCACGTAGTGGCAGAAATAATTAATCTGACCCGCAAAATTAAGAAAATAAACAGTTGGACTCGACACAAACTGCAAGGCTCTTAATCAAATGGTCGCCCCCTAATGTTAGGAGCTTGGGGGGAAAGTATGGGTATTATTTGGAAATTCATTTATGCAAATAAGGCTAAAAAAGTAAACAAAAGAATAAAAATCCAAATCATTCTGATACATGTAATAATTATAACAAGTAAACAGTTTCTTTCGTCATGTTTGGTGTTTCATATCCCAACTTTACGTATTTTTTATATTATCTACATATTTTTTTACAACTTTTTTAAATCTTTTTACAATTTTTCTCATATAAGGATATTTAAAGCCGGATAATTTACAGTCAGTCTTACATCTGACATTCAGTCGTCACAAATATAACGGATGCAATAAGCTTATACAACTTTAATATAAATAATCTGACAATTTTAATTTTAATTCATTTTGAAAACAAACATGAGAGCTTTTATTTTGTTTATTGGGTTGATAATTTGTTGTCATGGACATGAATTATACAGACACAGAGAAATACGATCGGTAACCAATGGCGACTTCAGTGCAGTGGACGTAAGTATCATTTATATCAACAGATTCACACTCTTATAGTGCGGTGACCACAAGTAGAAAAGTTTGATTTTAATGTCCCTACCTGACACACGGCTATATTTGATATCAATCGAAAGGGGAATGTGTGTTCTTTCAGAAAATTCCTGTCGTAAAAATGGGAAGTGGTCACGATTTTTCAAAAATGGGATAAAAGTTGATTTCAGAAATTCGTGAAAATTCTTAAAAATATAGATTTTACCCTCTTATTTTATCTTTTGTGTGCAAAATGATACCAATAGAAATATGTTTGTAATATCTAGTTATTAAGTAATCACTATCAACAAAATTTTGAAATTTTTCATAGAAGGGAGGTAAGCAGAGACGCAAAATTCGAAGGAACCATTAAAAACCGACTTGTTGACTCAAATTCTACCTTGGCTATTTGTGTTTTAAGTCAGCCTTTAAGTTTTTAATGTTTTATAACATTCGACTATTATTTAAGTTTTTTGTGTACTCTAATGTGTCATATCTATAAAACAATAAGTGCAAAATGATATCCCAAAAAGTGAAGAAACGTACGTATTGGAACCTAACCTTGTTGAACACCGTTTTGTGTTTGTTTTTGATGTAAAACTATTTATGTTGTAATCTAGTAGTTTTAAATTACAGCCAAATGTGGAATAAAGGATTATATCCACAACAACATCTTCAATTAATATTTGTAAACTGTGGTGGATTTTTATTTATTTCATGCCATAAGCATCAGACATGCAATTTTTGAACCACATTTAGCCCAATATTGTCCGCGATCAGGCTTTTATTTCATTTTATGACCTGACTACCCCCAGTAGTTTCCTTTCAAAGGATATTACCCTATCCGCAACCTGGGAACGCGACGGGTAGGTCTATGGACAGACCTTCTGAAAAAAATGTTCAGAAGTCCCGGTTATATATACAAACATAACAAAATACACACTATTACCTTAACAACCTAATCTCAAATGAACTGAATAACAAAGAAATTAACTGCTAAGGCTGCATGGTCCCCATCTTCCTTTTCAATAAGATGTATGTTGACGTATTTGTAAACAAGGACAGAGGTCGGTACAAGAGGTTTTGTTCAAAACACACGCAGCCTTTGAGCAAACTAGTTTGCCTTTACATGTGCAAACTAGATCTTGTAAAAAATCAGTCATATGACCTTCAAACCGTACAAGCTGGAAAACATTTTGGTTACACCATCCATGCATAAGAATTAACTTTGGAAGAGGCTTAGCAATGGGTGATGTTAACCAAGTACGAGTTTGAAAGCATGCTCGTAATGCGTGTTGCCGAAATGTAGACTCGCACAGTGGTAGCTTTGCAAGGCTTGTGGCTTTACCAGTTGCTAAGTTTCCAGTGAATCATCAAAATCTGACAAACCGAAAGAACACAGAGTACTTAATTCATCTGCATTGTCTTTGAAAGTTTTATATGCTGCTTTTTACCAATACCAAACATTGATGACGTTGAATCAAATCCGGTAATTGAATGTACAACAAGAAGACATTATTCAGTAATGAACAGATTTCGTGAACTGGAATATATCGACGTCCATCTGGGTCCAGACACAGTTCCTGTTTCAAACAAAAGTTCTTTTGTATTTCAAGGCGACAAAAAGTAATAAGTGCAGAGTAACAAAAGATCATTATCATGAGACTTTACAATTACCCTTCCTTGCAACTGTTTCGATTCGTATTTCAAATCAGCATCAAGAACATGTAGAGTGATTTGTGTATCAGCTTCTTCTTGGATGCTGAACAGACTTGCACAATCAACAACACCACTGACTGAAATCTGTTTTACAATTTGGGGATCTTCAAATAAACCAGCCATAGTAAGAACATTGCCTTATTCAATGACGTTTTCTTTGTTTTGATAAAATAAATTTTCCTAGAAAACCCAGCAAATATTGTTTATTCTGGTTAACAGCAAGACATTTCTCCCATTCAGGAATCGATCGCTCCTCAATTACCTGAAATAATTTCTCTCTCTCTCTCTTGTGATTTGATTGAAAGTTGGAAGTCATACCTGTCATACACGTTTACGATTGAAAATGTGTTTTTTAAAGCAACCAACTAGAGACTGAACAAAGTCATGACCAAGATTCCAAAATGTTTTAAAACGCTTAGACTTATCTGCTTAAACATGGGCAACACCATTTCTTACAAGTGTTGTTTATAATTTGTCAAATGGTGGAAGGAATGCGACAGTGTGGGCTTCAGCTCCAAGTTGGTGACAGAGATCTGCTTTACATGTCTTTCTCATTGTTTCATCATCATGAAAAATAGACGTTTGGATAGGACCACTGGGAAGAGACAAAACACAATCTACTCTAACATCTTTGCGTGTATTTGCCAACACTAAGGCAGAACGGAATAATAATTCAGGGTTAATAATATGAACATTAAGGATGTCACAAGACCTACATTTTAACCTGATTTCTTCATTAGATCACCAAATGTAGACAACTTTGAACGGGGGATGGTGTCATAAAAGCTACTGTTGGACTCCATTTCAAGTTTGAAAAGAAAAAGTGTTCTTTTCCTCGCCATCAAGTCGTTGTTTATAGCAGAAATAAGCTTTTGAAAGGCGGTTTCGTGGTGCTGATCTTCATGATATGTGGGATTTGGGATTGGATTATTTTCATTTTCAACATATACTTGGTGATGCAGGCTGAATGATACACTCGAAAATTCTGATAATTTTCATTGGAAAGAATTTGAGGGAAATAGTTACATTATCTGAGTTGGTTTCTGCTACAAACATTAAACTCCCAACTCCGTAACCGCTCATCTGATTGAAGCTTGTGCAGTTTTGTGTCTTTTGGAAAGATTTTTTGTGACCAAACATGCAAGTATTTGAATCAAACGACTGCAAAACTGAACGCGTCAACACACCTTGTTATGACGAAGAAGGGTTGACTTGAGCTTGAAGTAACCCTGAAAGTAAAACATCACAGTTTGGCTTGCTCGTATAGCTCTTTGTTACAGAAAAGATGATATGAAATGTGTAATTCATCAAACTCAGGACTGTCAAGTGAGATGGGGATAACCTGGTCTAGGATTCTATGATAAACCATATCCTTTCTGTTTTTCATAGCAGATTCCTCTGTTAATTAACTGACTTAATGATTCTGTGTTAGATAAGTCAAATGACACAGTTTTCAGACTTAAATCGTTTTGGGCTCGGTGGGGCTTTGTTGTTGGGTTGGGCAGGTTAGACATGGTCAAGTTACAATAGAACAAATAAACAAAGTAAAATTAATGCTACTTTCTCATACAGTTCAACATGTAATAAAAGAGCAATATTGGCCCAAGCAACAAAAGTGGTCTTCGCCAAGTTGTCCTAAGAAATTGCCGATATGGTAAAGTCAATATAACAATATATAGTAAAACACTTCAGTAAACAAAGTAATATATCATAAAACTTTGATCCTGAACTTGCATATTAACCTCGCACACAAAAAAAAATCCGCCATAATGATTAAATCTTGAAATATCCTATTTACCTCTATGTCAACACACACTATATCAATCCTTATATTTTTAATAGATTTAATGCATATATAATCATACTCAGGTTATTTTGTCCTAATACTTTAAGGTATTATTTTTTATGAAGAAAATTTATTTTAAAAGCAATGTTCAAGTTTAAAAAATAATTAATTTTGATTTTCTACAAAAAAATGCATTTTTGGAATTTGCCATTTTTAGCCTAAAAGAAAGTTTTATCTATGACTTATTATTATTTTTCTTGACTCTCCTAATCGTGATCAAGTGTGTCCAAAAAGAATTGTTCCATTTTAGAATGACCATTTGAAATTATACACGAAAAGAAAATGCGTGTTAAGATAACGAAAATTAGGGTTTTCCCCGAAAAACGCAATTTTCATAGGGTTCTGACCATACGAATTTCTTACGACAGGGCTAAAAATGAAGCAGAGATACAGATTAGTCGTCGCAAACAAAAGTTAGCCGTGTGTCACATGGGGACATTAAACTCGAAATTTAGAGGCCTTTTCTTTACTTGGTCACCGCACTATTAGGAACACGCAAATCGAGTACAATAAAATTTGTATTAACACTTTATATAGGCACATTGAAAAGAATATTTTCTTAACTAGCCCGTTAAGAATTTTTAAAATCCAATTTTCTAACCTACGGAAGCCTATATCAGCCACCCATTTTTTTTATTATTTTGAATATTATCCAATGTTCACCTTGATACGTTTATTAAAGAACTATACGATACTTGTGAGTGGTATTTGTCCAAAAATACTACTTAAGAGGCTGATTCAAAATTTCACGAGCCGTATAGCGAGTGAAATTATCAGCCTCGAAAGTAGTATTTTTGGCAAATATCACTCACAAGTGTCGTATCTATACTACTAAAATAACGAAGCGTTTTTGTTAGCCGGGTTGCAGCCTTAACAACAAATGCTACGACTTAACTTCATACAACAAAAATAGGGACTGGTTGAGCCCTTTCAAAATTTCATTAGCACATATACAATTATGTCTGCAGTTTGCTAATTAACCTAATTAATTGATCCGGAAACACTATAGCCGTCATCGTTCCGGAATTACCCCCCGCTTTTTTTAGAATGTTTGAAATAATTTCCCCTGTTTTCAGACAATTACAAAAAAGTCCCATAAAACTTTTCCATTTATTATGTTATATATTCAAATGATTATATATAACATTTTATATTGGTAAGTTTACTATAAAAATGTATGCAAAAAATGTTTTACCGTAAAAAAATTGTAACTTGATAGACAAATGAAAACTATATTGAAGTTTTTTCCCCACGGATAAAGTTGCGTAGCAATTTGAAAAAAAATAGACCAGCACCTCCATGTGGTGAAAGAGGGGCAACGCCTTGCCGTCCCTAATGTCTGTACTGGCCAACGCTGGCGGTTGCATGCCGAAAGTATGCAAATGCAACGCTTTTATTGTGTGGTCTATTTTTGTTAAAGCGACGCACCGATTAATTTTCCCGCGAATTCGTGGGGTTTTCCTAGTACATGTAGTTCTTTAATTCCACCGCATATCCTTTGTATCAAATCAAAAACATTACAATAAATGTTTGTTTCTAAATCAATACCGATATTAGACATATATAAAGATCATACTAGGCTAAATTTTTTTTTTTGGCTAATGATGTTGGTAAATTAATTTCAGGAATATTTGGAACGGTTTGGATACATGTCAAAAGCGAAAGCCTTTTCAACACATACAACATCAGAGAGAGTCCAATCACTAAAGTAAGCAACCTTGGTTTTTTTTACATTAACCAATTTGAGAAATCTTCCACCCACTAGAGTTTGGTTTTATAACTTGCCTAACAAAACACTAAGAGATTATAAGATGTGGAATAAGTGTACAAGACATGGCCTGCATATGCAAGCGACTTTTAATACAAAACAGTAAGAAAAACAGCTAGCAGTCTTTAACGGGACCAGTAGGCGATGTTTTCGGCCTTAGGTCGAAATAAAATTGATACAGATCAAATCCAGTCCTGGAATAGTAAAAAAGCACCCTTTTTAAACAAGGATTAAAGTACATAAAAAGACAAGTGCAAAAAAAATGTTTCGAAATTTGATTCGGTCAGAAAGAATATTTGGAAAAATTTATGTTTAACACAATGAGAGAAAACCTAACAAAAAAATGGCATACCGTCAGACACACCCTTAATCGATTTCGCCAAGGTCTGGAGCCTTTGTCAAAAATTTCTGGCCAAGCACAAAAAATAAAATCGAAAATCAACTTGTTGGTCACCATTTGAATATTGGTTTTTAGATGACTATCAATGTAAAATTTATTGGAATATCTATTTTGCAATTTTGTTAAATTTGAACAAAAGTATATAAAAGCAAAATGAACTTAATCTTCATGAGTAGACTAGTAGTAAGTTTCCTGGTATTTTCTAAGTGTATATCTCAAAGTTGCATTAACTCTAATGAATTACATTTTATCCTTAAATGGCAGAGAATAGCTCACGAAAAAAGAAAGTTACATAAATGTCAGCGATGTAAAACAACGTTCCCGACTTAAAACAGGCATTTTAATACAATGTTGGATTGGACATGAATGTTGGGATTGATGCTATAGTGTCAAAACTCTCTGTTTTATTGTTATCTAATTCAAACTTAAATTCTCATTACCAGGACTTACCAAAAGTTCTTTGGATTGTCACAAACTGGGGAATTAGATGATGAAACTATCAAAATGATGAACAAGCCTCGGTGTGGTGTACCGGACATTAAAGCGCCGTCTAGTGACAAAACTGGACCATCCAACTTTGCAACCTGTAAGTGTTTGCTACAACCTCATTGGCAATATAATTTTAACCGACGAACAATGCTTTAATAAGACCATTAAGGTAATAACAAAACTGATTAATTTAATAAACAAAACAAGTCAAAGACATACCAGAGAAACTGAAGATTTGCTAGTACAGGTATGTGCGAACAGCTAGGTCGATCAACAAAGCGAAGGTATCCTCTTACTAAATTTAAATGCCCAAAATACACGGAAAAGTTGCTTAAATATGATAATGAAAATTGACAATTCTAAAAGACCTTCAATACACAGGCAATTTTGTAAACGTTAATTAAACGTTAGACTTTAACGTTAAATTAGTGTTAATCGAGTTTTGATTGTCAATTTGACGTTAGAAGTCACATATTTCAGCAAGATTATAACATTAAATTAACGTTGAAAATTCTAACGTTAAACTAACGTTATTTGAATGTTAAATTATTGTTGCAATAACGTTGAATTAGTGTATAATCGAGTTTAACATTAATTTAACGTTAAGACAAAACGCCTGTGTATACCTGCAAGGAAAACAATGTTACAGTTAATAAAAGCATTGTAAATGGTCCATAAATACTTAAAAAGAACAATCTATAAAAAGATGTCTTAGAACAGTTGGCAAGTTAAATCATTTTCTGCATAAAAAATCTCTAAATATGCAATGATAAAAAACATGTAGGGTAACTTTACTTTGACTGTCTTCTGTTTGTACATTTTTACAGTTGGTCCCCGATTTGTTTGGCAGAAGAAAGCTTTAACGTGGAAGATCAGTCGTCGTACATCGGACCTTTCTGCGTCTCTCCAAAGGCATGCATAATTTATATTGTTAATTATTGTAAACAATTAGGATTACTAGTTATACTGACAGTTGTGTTAAAATGTGTTTAAGCTTGTTTAATTCCAAACAAACAGGCTCAACAGTTTTTGTTTTTGTCTGTTTGAATTTTTTTGCGTCTTGTAGATAGAAACATTCTTTCATTATTCATTTGTATCTGTAAATTTAGGTGAAATCGGCAACATTGTATATTTTTACGTACCACGGTGCGGTGTTGATAGCTCGACGAGTTAGCCAATACAACACCAGCTTTCTTTTCCCTTAAAAGATTATAAAATGTTAAACCAATTATTTCATTTTTTTCAAAGTATTGATTTTATCCTTGCTAGGTCGGAACTTGCCAGAAGCTTTCAACAATGGTCAGAAAACTCGGGACTTTCATTTTCTGAAGTCAGTACAAACCCCGATATAGACATCATTTTTGTTAGCGGGGACCACAGGAGTATAACTGGAATATCTACAGACCGTGCTTTTGATGGCCAAGGTAAATAAATACATGATTATGTGGGCTGAAATGCATTTTTTTCGAAATTGTATAATTTTTTTATTTACATTTTCTGTAAGATGAGAAACAACATTTTACAAAGATAAGACATTCCATTTTTACGCAAAAGTAACCCTGGTTGGTTTGAGCATGACAAACTGAATGCTCCGCTGTTGATGGGCCATCAAAGACAAAATATAAAGGCATGACACAAAAATAACGATCAAAATTCTCAAAGTCTTATAGGCATGTATTCAAATGAGAGGTACATGTACAAATCGGTTATTTGATTATCCGAAAGGACAAAAACAAAATCAGTCAACAAAAGGAAGAACAGCACGTAGAAATTAAAGGAACTCAAAGACAATTGAATAGAAATCAACAACGCGAACTCAAGTCGTACCTACGTTCAAATTCTTTTAAAACTCTAGACTAAATAGTGGCTTTGCCATGCACTCGTTAGTACTTCTGTCATTTCCCAGGCTGTACATTGCTCTTACATATATATATTAGATTGAACATCTCTGCTTATTCAAATTTTCTACGTACTCTAATACGTTTACTTTAAGGCGGAGTCCTTGCACATGCCTATGCGCCATCTGTCGGCGATGCACATTTTGACGAAGCGGAAAGATGGGTCGTCAATCAGACCGGAATAGACTTGTACACAGTAGGCGTCCACGAATTCGGTCACTCCCTTGGACTAGATCACACTAATGTTAGAAGTGCCATAATGTTCCCTACATACGAAGGATTCCAAGCCAATAGAAAGTTGGATTCGGATGATATTGCCGGCATTCAGTCATTGTATGGTAAGATCAGCGTAAATGTAAAATATTTGCATCATGACTTTTACAGAATCTAGAATAAATTTGATTCAGCATATTCTTAAAATATTCTTGTTATTTAGACATTTTTAACGACTATGTCAAGATTCAAGATAAAACTCTCTTCACATCCGATCTGAAAAAAATGCGAGAGCGTTTACTGTTAATTAAAATATGAATTGTGTGATAAGATTTAGCCTTAAAATGAACCTAAGCAAGATGCTTAAAGTCATAACATTTTTTTTACAGGTCCTAACCCAGTAACTGTTGCCCCAACGACAGCTCCAACGGCTGCTCCTACCGACGCCCCGACTACCACTACTACGGCTGTACAAACCGACACTCCGACAGCCGCACCAACCGCGGCCCCCACCGCAGCTCCAACAGCTGCACCAACCAACCCTCCGACAGCCGCACCAACTGCCGCACCCACCGCAGCTCCAACGGCTGCACCAACCAACGCTCCGACAGCCGCTCCAACTGCAGCTCCCACCGCAGCTCCAACCGATGCACCAACTGCCGCGCCGACAGCATTACCAACTGCAGCTCCAACCGATGCTCCAACGGCCGCACCCACTGTGATAGTCCCGACGGATGCTCCGACAATGGCTACCGTTGCTCCCACTGCGGCACCAACTGCAGCACCAACAGAGCCACCAGTTGACAATAGACCAGCTCTTTGTAGAATAGGTTATGATGCTACAATTAGAGGTTAGTTTGTCTTACCTTTACTCATCTGCAGGCAGTCGATTTCGCAGTCTGGGTTAACGTAAAAAAACATCACTACAACTATTATGATTCAATTTCATGCAAATCAAATCGCTTAAGTTTATATATTATAAGGTTTAGAATAATCTCTGCTGAAACTATTACTTGCTAGTGCAAAACCTACATGAATTTGAGGGTTTTTTTTTGTTTTTTTTAATGTGTTTTTCTTTTTTGTTGATATGTTTTCTTTTTAGGTTTTGTTATATTGATGTCGGCATTTTGCAAACTTTTAGTAAAGTTGTTGTCAAATAACCCGTACATCATTTGCATTACCATTTTTTCGTTCATCATCAGGATTGATAAAGGAAAATGTGTGTTGGTTTTCGTTGCAGACTTTGAAATAGGTAACGGATTATGACGGCTTTTGTATTATATACATGTACACCTATTCGACGTCTCATTATTATCTATGCATTGTTTTGTCTTTTGAATTTCAGATATGGATGGTAACTATTTGTTCTTCGTGGCCAGACGCTTCCTGCTTTACATGAATGAGAACGGACTGTACCGTGTAACCTTTACTAGATGGGCTTTCCGAAGGGCACCTAATAACCCCAATGCTGTGTTTACCATCCCACAGACCGGAGATGTATTCTTTATAAAAGGTTCGTAATTATAGGAGGTTACTAAATGTAATTATCATTTGGTTTATTGAACTATAAACTAAATTTATATATCATGAACATGAAGCGGATTTAAACTTTTTTTCGACAGTGCTCTTTCTATTGAGGTTTTAGTTATTTGTCTTTGTTCTCAGGTCGAAGACTTTATCAATTCAGCGCTAATGGAAGAAGGAGGGGGAGATTCTGGCTACGAGGGGATAGATCGGTGTTTTCTGAAAGACCTCGGGCAGCTTTTGCCGTGAGTGAAACAGAAATCTACGTGTTTGGGGTAAGTTAAAGCATCTTTTTGATTTATTATCAAGTTCTGAGCCAATTTAATGGACTATTTGAAACAGTGAACCCTTTAAAGGAAGTCGTCATCTACTATTCGTTTTCCTTACATGTACAAAAACATGTACGTTAAGCTTAACAAAAATTACTTTATTCACAATCATTTATCTGTTCTATAATGTATCATCAATATACACATTTTAACAATTCCGGTATCTAAGTTGTGATTCAGATAAATATCGTAGTATAGAACTACACGACTGACAGCAAGTTGTTAACACAGGGGTACATGTACGTTGCTCCCAAGTTGTGGTCATCACTCAAGAAATTATACGGAAGACATCATGTGCTTGTATACAAATACGGGATTCTTATCTCTCAGATGAGCACAAATGTTGGTTATGCATAAATTTTGGTAATGTCATCCTTTCCGGATTTGACCAACACTAAATCGATCTTTGGCAACGTGACGGGTGTGCTATAGCAAGCAGGAACTGTTTACTCTTCTGTAGCACCTGAGTTCACTCTCGTTTTGACTTGAGTTCACGTTGCTGAAGGCGACTTTGTTGTTATGCGTGTGTGTGTGCGTTTTATGTTGTTGTATGGTTTGTTTCGTTATGATGATTTTTTGTCTACCGGTTTTGTCTTTGTCTTTACGGTTTTATGATGTTGATTACCCCTTTAGTGCACCTTTGCTTATTTCAAATCGAATATATTGTGTCTCGGATCGTAATATAAAAAAGGATAATTATAACTATTTCAAATCATTTTCATATATTTGGATAAATACCAACTATAAAAATGTCTAATAATTCTACTTCTAGTCAACCACTGTATGGAGATTAGACCTGTCTGGTTGGCGGAAGACTCTGACCGATGCCAGGCCAATCAGTGAAGCCTTCCCGGGCCTACCGACAGAAATGGATGCCGCCATGTATGCTGGAGACAACACCCTTTATTGTTTCAATTCAAACAAGTAGGTTCCTTTAATTAATTTAATAAAACAATTACAAAAGATATTGAGATGTTATAATAAGTGTTCGCGACACAACCTGTCATATCTTAAGGCAATTACAAAAATCCGAAATAAATAAAACACCTAGTGGTCAAAGCTAGCTGCATTGCAATTGGGCCTTAGATTGAACTTACATTGTAATGCCTTTGATTTAAAACAAAGCCTTAAAATGTCAAAGAAACACACACACGTTTGGACATACATAAAACAGCTGTAATAAAATGTCAAAGAAACACACACACGTTTGAACATACATAAAACAGCTATGATAAAGACGACAAAAACACGCACGAGCTTTGATAAAATTGATGGCTTAGGGCATGCACATTTAAAATAATAAGTAACCAAAAGGACTGTTTAGGGTGTTCCGTTGTGGATGTGTTAAATACATGTAGCGTTAAAGAGCAAGTTATGTCGCGTACACTAATTCCACATCTCATTATCTTCTATTATTCCCGTTTTGACCATATATTAGATAGTCGTTATTTTTACGGTTCCGTTGCAAAATAGGCCGTCACCTGTGGTGTTTTTTTTTTCGATTCATCTTTTTGATGTGTCTTAGCGAAAAACACAAACTCACTATACCACTAGTTCTTCTCGTGGAATATTTGTGAAACTCCCTCGCAATCTTGTTAAAAAGGGGCGGTATTCATATAATATGTTTTTTAGAATTATGACATAAAATCTATGGCTTTTCGCATAGAATCGCCAGAATTTATTTAAAAGATACTATTAGTACACTTTTCTCATACAGTGACGATCTGTGTGATTATAATAACCACCATCTTACCAAGCTCTATGTTTTCTACTTTACCGTAGATACCACCTTTATGATATGGGAACAAACACACTGCTGGGAGGACCTTTAGATGCCGCTTCCGACTTCATCCAGAGAGATTGTAGATTGTCCACATCAGCAGCTATGGGCTCATTGAAAAGTATGATGGCAAATAGAAGGTGGAATAAGCTTACTAGAGAGAACTAGGCAAGAGCAAATCTTTTTTGGAGTTCATGACGGAAAAGAAAATTTATAGAGAAAAAATGACAGAACGAAATCCATACTGAATAAATAAATTATTCAATTTTGAAAAGTTTAAAAGTTGTAAAAAAAAAAATGTGAAATTGTGTGTACTAAACATATCGTTACATTAAATTTTGTTCAAGAATGGATTGTGTTATTATATTTGTGTATTGCTTCTAATAAACGTTATAAACGTTATAAAATAATGACTAAACTATAGGACGACCCATCTCAAATCTCCAAGAGAAAAACGACTTGATACAGGCGTTTTAAAAGAAATGGTTTGTTAAACCTGATTAAATGGCACCAAACTTCCCTCTTCCCTCTACGATCCTAGGGTCAGCTAACAACACAAAACTAAACATTGTTGAGATACACAATAGGGATAGTGATGTGACCATCTCGGTACAGCAGAAAACCAAAAAGCATATTAAAAACAAAACAACGAATCATTTTGCCAGGGGAATTTTACCATTTTTAATAGAAATATTCTCTCATACTAAATACTTAAACCATTTTCTTTCATTTCTAAACCCTAAGGTTCTTCCTACCCCAGACATAGGTTGAATATCTTAGTAATAATTTGGTTCCCCAGTTTGGTATTTTTGGTAATACTATTCTATGCTCTTCATATTCATATAGTGTTTGGCATTTTCAATATTTTTGGTAGAGCGCCTCTGATGAGTCTTGAATAGACGAAACGCGCGTCAGGCGTAGTAAAATTTATTGTCTGGAACTTTGTTGTCCTTTGTATTACTCAGAAAATTTTGTTTTGTTTTGATCCATATAATCATTCCTTTGCAAGAACTCATGAATTCTCGCTGCGTTTACGTTCATGTTGATGAGGTTTTGTGAAATTTTAGATATAGAATAAAGCTTTAACAGAGCCTAAATGTATGTAAACGTCTACGTGCCATCATTTTAATTGTTTGACTGTTCATAACACGTAAAAACGTTACGAGCATCTGAGTTCACTTTCTTTACTTATTGCAATTTTAATTAAAAGGTTTTCAATTGTGTGGGCTTTGCGATGTGTGTTTTCCGTGTTGTTATCGCATTTTGTGCCTGTCCAAGCCAGGAATCCTTGTCAAAGCTTTTGTTTGTCATTGTCAACAACCTGTTTTTTGTTTTATGTCCAGGATTGGGTCTTTCGTTGATAATCTAGGGATTTATTTGAATCTTATGTATTGTAATTTTAGTCTTGAGCCAATGCAAGACAGCGAGCAGTGACCTCTGGTCATGTTGAAGACTGATGGCTGTTTTCCATTGTGTTTTTTTAACTTGCCGTTTCTTTAATGTTGGTTGTGTCGTATACACTTATTCCACATCTCTTTATCGTCTCCTAATGACAAACTAATAGAACAATTTTTATTCTAAGACTTCTTTATTGTAAAGAGTTATGAAATCAAAAGATATAAAATATACAAAATAAAGATTAATCTTCGTTAACAAACTTAAAGTTTATACATACTTTAGATAATTGTTTCCAATTTCAATAAGATCAAATCATTATAAGGAGATAAAAGGTACATTTTTAACTGTTCTTTAAATCAAAGAGTAGAGCAGTTGAAGCATCATTAAAGTTGACATTCTCCTTTACTGAATTCTGATCCAATATCGTAAGGTCCACCTTCTAACGTGCTGCTGGTCACGTTAAACACGTAAAATCTACAATTAAACCATTCATTGGTTAAAACACCATTATATGTACAGTCTTAGTAACTTTAGCCGGTTACATGTGAAGGGAGAGGCAGGGCAGTCTCCCTTATGGAATCCAATGAAATTATAATTTTTAGTCGAATATATAAGAAATCGCAAAACCTTAACGAAGAAATTGACCTTATTTTCCTAATCAGTGGTGCCATCCCTTCAACAAGGATTCTGAATAATCCATGTATTTTGTGTAAAACTCTGAGCATTGTCATGGCATAATTATCAGACTTTAAAAGATTGTGCATTATTTCAAAATTATCCTCGTCAATTGGGTAAAGAAAGAAGCAGAGTCAAAAATGAGGCGGGGCATTCTAGAGTCAAAAATCAGAAGGACAACGACAAGACCAGTAAACAAGAACAAGAACAGCTCGAGAAAACTAAAAAAAACACAAAAGCAACCAAACAGAAAACAACAACACAAGCTCAAGTCGTATCGAGAGTGAACAAAAGTGCCCTGGAGTAAATGTACAAAATGTCATATATTAATGATATGCGCGAACCAATAATTTTCCACTTAATTTTTATGGCTTTCCAACTGCAATTAAAACTGTGTAAAACACAATGGATGTACATGAATATTGCAGGTTGATACATGCATCATACTTTTTGATCGTCTTTCGGTTTGCTGGACTCTATTTTAATACTTATGTTATCTATCTTTTATTCTTTTTTTGTAACTATCGAAATAGGTTATTCCTAACATATACATATCAATCTAAACAAAATTCATCTTTTTATAGGCATGTTGTCAGTACATGTATATGTGCAACTGTGGGGCATGATACACACCACAGTGTTTACCAGATAATCGAACCATGAACATGCGCACCCAAGTGACAAGCTAGTCCGTCATCAAATAAATAATGATTCAAGACAAATATATAAACTACCCAAAAAAAAATTGTGAAATGCATGTGAGGTGTAGTTTCAAAATAAATGTTAGTTTCTTATTTTTTTAATCTAAATAACAAAAAGAAAAATTAGTGTTCGGGAGAAATACTATTCAAGTATAAAAGATAAATCGCGAGGATTTCGTAAATATAAAAAAGTACTTAAAAATTTGAGGAGCAAACCTCCTTAAATAGACAAAAACCATACCCATTGCCTTTAAAAAGATACAACATGTCGTCATTCATTATTGTCGCAGCATCGACCTTATTCGGAACTCCCGGAAATTCGTCAGCAAAATTCTTGATAGAACTGCAGACGGTAGATTCAGTGTCAAGGTCAACTTGCCAGACGAAAGATTTCTACAAATTGAAGTAGTTTCTTATCTTAAAAGTTTATTTGAAAACAAAAGAGAGAAGAAAGATGCCTTTAGGAAAAGCTTTTTGGAAAAAAAAACAAAGGTGGTATGTTAAGCACTAAACATCACCATCGGAAGAATGTTTATTGCTTATCAAGAACCCATGAAGGGCATTAATTTACAAAACATTAAAATGATTGGACATGTGACATACAATATTACAATTATCACGTACATCACTATCGGATGTGGCAGATGCAGCACGTGATTTTAGAGCTAACCCTTATCAAGTTAACATCTCGGTCGGAGTTGGTATATGCAGCATTTTGTTTAAAATTATGCCATATCATGCATATATACTCATTAGAGGTTGTATATACAGCACGTGGTTTAAAACTCACTCATTATATTCTAACATCACAATATGAGGTGGTATATAGCACGTGTTTTTTTTTTTTTTTAATCTTGTCCCTATCATGTACACATCTTAGTAGGAGGTGGAAAATGTAGCACGAGGTCTTAAAACTTACAAACCTTCGGAGACGGTATATATACACTACGTTGTTTTAAGGAAGCAAAGATACGCCAAAGCGGTAATCAAATATCATTATACCGCAAAGACAACGACAAAATCGATAGACAACAAAAAAAAATCATCACAATGAAACAAACCACACAACAACAACAAAACAAGCACACACATAACAACAAAACGCATTCATCAAATCGAAGCGAGAGTGAACTAAGGTGCTCGGAAGAGTAAGCAGTTCCTACTTGCTATAGCACACTCGTCACGTTGCCAAAGATTGATTTGCAGAAAGGATGACATTACAAAACTCTATGTCAAATAAGCATCTGAATTGTGCTCATCTCTTAGAGAAAGAAATCCCGTATTTGTCTACAAGCACACGATGTCTTTCGTTAAATTTCTTGAGTGATTACAACAACCTGGGAGCAACGTATCATTGTGTTAACAATTCGCTTGTCAGCCGTGAAGCTCTACCAAGGAAGTCGTTTTACTCCCCTCATGCTCATGTATACGTCACAAACTTACCCCCAATAATGTATACGTCACTTACTTACCCCTATTACGTTTACGTCATTAACTTACCCCTATCATGTAAACGTCGCCATTAGAGGTAGAATATACAGCACGTGGTTTCTCAGGCAGTGGTGATTGTACCTTGTTTAGAAAGAACACGTCGAGAAATGCCCCGAATAAATCATACTCATAGATTTTTGGCCCTGAAAATTGTTAAAAATACATTCAAACATACATAGATATTATTCACCACTATTAAGGTCTACTTATGTTCAGATTTCAAATACCCTTTTAAAATCATTAAAATTAATTACTTTATAAGCTGTGATGTTACAAGAGAGTTTTTTCTCTTTCTTATACGTCGTTTTTTTCTTCCAATTACCTCAGTCTCTGAAAAATGTCTTTCAATCGTGTTAAGTTGTGAGCAGTTTAATTGCTGTTCTTCGGGGCGAAGCAAACCATTATAGTTCACTGCTAGGTTGGAAACGACATTTGGTCGTGCCAGTTCGATAATTGTGTTACTACCTTCATAGAGAATCGTCCCACATTGACACAAAATATGCTTACATAGTGTAACCACAAACAGTGTCGTATTCACATAACATACATTTTTGTAGATTTTGATACTGTAGTGTCCTTGAGAACCCCTACAAAGACCATTGCATTCGCGGAATTTAATTTTAGCGGGGCTTTTTTCGCGAGTTGCAAACTATCACGAAAAAGCGAAAATTTAGATACCCGCGAAAAAAAAATGATACAGTACTTTATTTAAGAAATTGAGGATCGCTATGGTTTCTTCTTGGTACATGTATTAAAAAAAGATTGTATGCTTGAACCAAATTGTTTGGTGTCTAAATTGTATGTAGCTTGCTAATATCACGCAAACTACAATACTACAAGTGTAGCGAAATTAATGTTAGACAACAGATTCCGTTTAAACCGTCTAAAGGTAGTCCTAACCCAGAGTCATAAAACCACGATATCTGATAAAACCGTTATCTACCTTTAAAACATGTTATCCTGAACACAAAAACATATTCCATGTACACTGAACATAAAATCATGATACATGGAACATAAAATCATGATACATTGTACACTGACCACAAAATATGATACTCTGAACAAAAACAAATGAAAGTCTGACCCAGTTTCATAAAACAAATCAAATTTGAGATTTCCTCAAATCCTTCCTCAGCTGAGATTTCTTTCAATTCCAATGGTCAATATTTCAGTTGAGGACAGATTCGAGGAAAGCTCAAATTTGAGATGTTTTATGAAACTGAGGCCTGTACATAAAATAATGATATCGATCCCAATCATGGAAAATAATGAGATGTTGAATAAGTGTACACGGCACGGCCCACAATCAAGCGACAATTCAGAAAAACCACCATGGACAACCGCCAGCAGCCTTCAACGAGGCCAGTAGGCGCTGCTCGTGTTTCTGGTATTGGCCCATGGTTTAAATAAATGCATATATTTCAAATCCAGACCCGAAATTGGCCCATGGTCTAAATAAAATGCATATAGTTCAAATCCAGTCCTGAAATAGTCACATATAGAACCCTTTCTTAAACAAGGAACAGGAAACATCAAAAAGACAAATACAAACGAAAGCTTTGTCAAAGATTACTGGCTTAGGACAGGCACATATAATAAGTGGCGGGATTAAACTAGTTTTTAGGCCCAACTTATAGATAATGTTTTGGCCTATAATGCATATTAAAAAGACTATATTTATACTTAAATATATGATATATAATGATAACCAGAACATTTAAACAAGTAACGCTGACCTAAAAAAATATTATGCCATGACCAGAAAAAATATGGTACTCTAAACATAAATTAACGCTATCCTGATCATGAAATCATGCAACTTGAACATAAATAATCATGATATTCTGAACATTAAATCATGATACAATGGACATAAAAATAATGATACCGTGAGCAAAAAAACATTAATGTACCCTGAACATAAAAACACGGTACTGTTAACATAAAGATAATGAAATATTGAACATTAAAACATGAAACATTGGACATAAATCACAGTGGCCTGACCATTAAAACGTGATACCTAAAGATATAATTATGAAACCATAAAACATAATATCACAATACCCTGAAAATGAAATAATGATATTCTGAACAACTAAAACATGACGCACATGATACCCCAATCATGAAAAGCTCTGAACATAAAACATGATACTATGAAATAAAAACATGATACACTAAACTTAAAAATATGCTACTCTGACATAAAACAATATGATTGCCTGAACATACAAACATAACATAATGTTCTAAACATAAAACATAATATACTGAACATAAAACCATACTGAACATGAAACTTTTATATGATTAACATAAAACGATGACATATTGAACATAAAGACATGATATACTGAACATAAAACCATGACATACTGAACACAAAACCATGATATACTGAACATAAACTAGAGGCTCCCAGGAGCCTGAATCGCTCACCTTGTATTCAATGATACTTATATGCTGGATATAACAAAGGACTGCTACTCTGTGGAATTATCAATTTTAATGTTCTAAGGGAAACAACTTCTATCAAGAAAGGTCTTACAACTTTGACCCCATTACATAATTTTTAGATCAAATATCTTGTATTGTTTTCAAGATATAAGTCTTAAAAGAGCAAAATTTGAAAAAAAAAGAAAAAGGGCAATAACTCCTACAACTATTGTCAGATCTTCTTCAAAACTTCAGGGCAGGTAGATCTTTATGTGCTGATCATTATTACTCAAATACAATTTTAATATCTGTTACCATTTTTGAGTAGTTTGAAAAAAAACTGCAATTTACCCTTATGTTCTATTATTAGCCATGGCAGCCATGTTTTTTGTCGAATCGAAATTTCGAACGATAATTTTGTAGACCACATACTACTAAACAACCCTACTAAGTATCATTTCATTTGACTAAGCAGTTTCAGAGAAGAAGATTTTTGAAATGTTGAACAAAAAACTGTGAAAATGGTCAATTTTTACAATCCAAGGGATATAACTCCTAAACGAACAATCCTACAACTTTGACTCTGTTACAACTTTTGTAGATCTTGATGTGCTTATTCATATGAAATCTAATTTTTTGAAATATCTTGTATAGTTTTCAAGATATAGGGCTAAATAAGTAATTTTTTTTGAAAAAATCCAGAAAAAGGGCAATAACTCCTACATCGGTTGTTGGATCTTCTTGAAAATTTCTGGGCAGGTAGATCTTGAGGTGCTGATCACTTTTACCCTATGCCAGAATTTTGATATCTGTTACGGTTTTTGAGTTATTTGCAAAAAACTGCAATTTACCCCTATGTTCTATTTTTAGCCATGGCGGCCATGTTTTTTGTCGAATCAAAATTTCGAACGATAAATTTGTAGAGGATATACTACAGAACAACCCTACTAAGTTTCAATACATTTAACCAAGCGGTTTCAGAGAAGAAGATTTTTGAAAAGTTGAACGACGGACGACAGACGACGGACGACGGACGACGGACGCCAAGTGATTGCAAAAGCTCACATTGCCTTCGGCAAGGTGAGCTAAAAAAGGATATACTGAACATAAAACAATGATATACTGAACATAAAACAATGATATACTGAACACAAAACCATGATATACTGAACAGAAAACCTTGATATACTGAACAATAAACCATGATATACTGAACACAAAACCATGATATACTGAACATAAAACCATGATATACTGAACATAAAACATTGATATACTGAACATGAAGCCATGATGTACTGAACATGAAACCTTGATATACTGAACATAAAACCATGACATACTGAACATAAAACCTTGATATACTGAACCTAAAACCATGATATACTGAACATAAAACCATGATATACTGAACATGAAGCCATGATGAACTGAACATAAAACGATATACTGAACATAAAACCATGATATACTGAGCATAAAACAATGATATACTGAACATAAAACCATGATAAACTTAACACAAAACCATGATATACTGAACAGAAAACCTTGATATACTGAACAGAAAACCTTGATATACTGAATAGAAAACCTTGATATACTGAACATAAAACCATGATATACTGAACATAAAACCATGATATACTGAACATGAAACCATGATATACTGAACATAAACCATGATATACTGAACATAAAACCATGATATATTGAACATTAAACCATGAAATACTGAACATTAAACCATGATATACTGAACATAAAACAGTGATATACTGAAAACAAAAGTATTATACCCTGAACAAAGTAGACTTTGTTGTCTTTTGTAAAGCCATCGCTGATGGTACGTGGTGCAAGGCGAAAGAAGTCTTTGACTATCCCATTGGCATATAACCCTAGCTCGTCCGTTACCAATATCTGTCTCCCTCTTATCAGATTGACATAACCATCATAATCTATGAAAATGAAACAGTGTCGCAAAAATGAACTTAGCTATATATATTTGGATTTCGTTTGGCTTAAGCATTTTGAACATCTTTTGAATTGTTGATTGGGGTCATGTTCATTTACTCCATATCCTTTCTTAAATTATTAGAGGATTAAAGAACACTTCAAATAAAATAAATTTGTTTATTTTTCATGTTTTTATTTACTTGTAAGACAGTTTACTTATAAGAGGCGAATTTAAAGATAACCAAAACTGCCACGACTTTCTTCATTGCATATTTTATTTTTTTCTTATTTTGATTTTGATTTTGAAATTCTCTAAGGGATTGAGGCGGGCCTTGATTTTTTTCAACAAAAAGATTAGATCAGATTTTGGAAGAAAAAATATTCTTGCAGCAAAAGTAAAAAACAAAATATTTGGATGAAAGATTGCTGGCTTATAAAATGTAAATAATCGAAAAAAATATTTGGTTACGACATCTTTAAAAGTATATATTTTTTCGCAAAAAAAATCCGGCCGAATCAAAAAACCAAGCCCCTCTCTTCAAGTTAAATGGTCGGTCACAAACTGAATAGGGCTATTTAGAAGTTCAAATGACTAAAACCTTTATGTCCCTTTAATGTAACGTAACACTTAGGTCTAATATTCTATTTTGTTTTCTGGAGGAAAATGCTTTGCTATATTGTAATAGGAGCAACAAACGTACATGTTTTTGCATTTTGTCAATCCAAAATGTTATGAAATACATCTATTAATATAATAAACTATTTTTTTTTTCAATTTAATTACCCTGAATAGTTTCCTCACTAACAATCGCATTTAGTTGATGTTAAATAAAAGTCTTAAATCGTAAAAAAAAATATTAAAAAAGCAATTTTAAAATGCTTATATTTTACCTTGGAAAACTGCATCAAAGGACTTTTTGCAATAGCCGGGCCTTCTATCACGTGATGTAGGTGGCGCTGGTCTTACCGGCGTTCCGGTTGACGTGTCACTTGTTGGCAATGGCGCTGGGCTTGCATTAGTTTTTGGTCCTGTAAAACATTTTTTTTTCACAAACGATAATGAGATGTGGAAAAAGTGTACGCGACAAAACGTATAATATCAACAATAACGGCGGCCGCTACTTGCTGTTTTCCAATTGGCCCTAGATTAAAAAATAAACTACATATGATTCAAGCCAAATTATAAAGTGTCAAAAGACCCCTTTCTCGACAAAGAATACATAACATAGATTCAACGAATAAAAACATCAGCCTTGATAGAGATTCCTGGCTAAGGACAAGCACATTTAAATGTGGCGGGGTCAAACTAGTTTTTGTTGTTGCCAAAACTACACCCTATTGGTAATCAATAACAAAGCACAAACTACACAAAATTAATGTAAAACACAATAAAATCAAATCGATAGAATAGACGTAAAAGAAATGTGAATAAGTTTACGCAACACAACCACCATAAAGAAATTAACGGTAATTTAAGATATCACAATGGAAAACAGCCAGCAGTCTTCAACATGACCAGAGGTCGGTGCTCGCCGTCTTGCATTGACTCAAGACTAAAAATACAATACATAAGATTCAAGCATGACATGGAGACAATCACAAACACCCTAATCTAATGCATCAATATCCAAAATATCAGATGTCTATAGCTATAAAAATTATTAAACTTTTCAAGAAATTCATTTTCCAAAATATTCCTACAATCAAAGTTTACAGCATCAAAAATGACCTCAGGTCTCGAAGTCATTGAATCATGAAATACGAGTCAAGATCATACATCATTGTGACAGTTGCGTAGACATTTACCCAAACTGTCTGTATATCAAATATCAGATACCTAGCTATAGACGATAGAGAGATGTGGAATATGTGTACGCGACACAACCAACATTAAAGAAACGGCAAATTAAAAAATCACAATGGAAAACAGCCAGCAGTTTTCTACATGACCAGAGGTCACTGCTCGCGTTTTTGCATTGGCCAAAGACTAGAAAATACAAAACATAAGATTCAAACAAATCCCTAAATTATTAACGAAAGATCCATTTTTGGACATAAAACAAAAAAAAACAACAGATAGGTGACAGGTACAAACAAAAGCTTTGAAAAAAAATCCTGGATTAGAACAGGCACAAATAAAATGTGTCTGGGTTAACTAAATTTTGGGCCAACCTCCCCCTACTTTTAATATTCCATATAAATTTTGTTCTGTAGTAGGCGTATTTTTGGAACTTTGTTGGGATCAAAATGAAATGTGTATTTTATCTTACCATAATGTTGTTGTACGCCTGTTATATCGTCACTTGTGAGTGTAAACTCATTGTTTGCGTCATATCCGGGATAAGATGGCGCCATTACAGCATTGTTATCCTTAGAATGGTCCAATCCGAGCGAATGACCTATTTCGTGTAATGCTACTATGAAAAAATCTACTCCACTTGCATCTGTTGTGTTCACCTGCCATTGTTCGTCGTCATCATAGTGGATGTCGCCATTTAAAGGATAAAATGCGTGCGCAAGTGTACCACCTAAATTAGAGCAAAAGTCAATTATTTTCTTTAAAAAAGTATAGACATCATGATTGGATCTAGACAGAAAGTTGACACTACTTTCACTTACAACTGGTATATGCCACACGAGACAAATATTAATCTACAGACCTTTTATATTCAGTTAAACGTTTTTTTTTTGTTCTAAAGCTCGTGCCATCGTTCCGACATAATTATACCACTATTTCGAAAGAGAAGAAGGGTACATTGGTTTATCTCTGTCAGTCCATTCTTCCATCCGTCCGTCCGTAGCCAACGTAACAATTTTTTTCGGTAATAACTCATCACAGGTACTTGATATTTGGGATATAACTTCAGTAGGAGGTTATCTATCTCGAGTAACGAAATAAGGTCTGTCGGATACTGTTTCTGTTTCTGGTTCAGTAATTTATTTTTTTCTAGGGGGTAGCAGGGGTATACCGAGTGAGCAGAGAATTACAGATTTCTTGTTTTAGCAACCCTTGTGTTAGGAGTTAAATTATTTTTTTGCAATTTGCTAAAAGAAGTTAATTTTCCACTAATAATTTTCTTCGTCTAAGATTAGTCTTAATGGGGGTTGCTGCAACGAATACACCCGCAAACTGATACCGTGAGCAAGATTCACTTTAAGCGTTAGGCTTGTATTCCATTCCACGATAAGAAAACATGTTTGAATAATTATTCGGAAGAAGAACAATAATTTTTTTTTTTATGTTTTTTTTAATTTCTTAATGCATGTATTCTTCTTTGGTTGTTCAATGTTCTTTGCAGATGTTTTATAATCAATGTTTTGGAAAAAAGACAATGCTTTAAAAGCGCTTGTGACCTTTTTCGAAATTCGAAATACATGTATACCTCGGCCATCAAATGGGCCTCGGTCACCATGGTTTCTCTTAGCAAACAAAAGTTTAATGTCCGCCGCATTGCTAGTATCTTCTGTGAAGTATATGTCAGTGACGTCAGACCAAGCGTTGAATGCTCTCTCCATTTCAGACCTTCAAAATATAACATGAGAAAACTTTTCAAACACGCGAAAAACAATTTCCATAATACTATGAAAGTATAAATATTCGTTGGGTATCAATATTCGTGGTTGTCGTTGTTCAGCCAAACCACGAAATCAAATTCCCCACAAACAGAGAATTGAACTGCTTTTAAAAAAATATTTTTATAGCATGAATTTTCTAATCTGCGAATATGCAGTTTACTACAAATCCACTAAATTTGATACCAGTATGAAACGAATTATATTGTATAGTTGGGACCAAAAGGAATAGATTACGAGGGACGATACTAAAGACAGGCTTATAATTTTCTCAAACTGGTCTGGTCGAGTCAGGGGTTAATGATAGATCTTTAAACTACACATGTAGCTTGCAAAGGCCATAGTCATGCATGATAGTTGTCTTCTTGTGTGGCACATTTAATATTTTGTGTAGCCTAAACTTTACAGATAATGGAATCATACATGTGCATATAGAAAGACAATTTACATGGATAATGATTTACGAAAGTCAGTAATTCGATAAAGGAATAGGGACTACGCGTGATGCGTCTCCATTTGCAATAATATGATATGGGCTGTTTTAGCCCTTTTTTCAAAACTGAAAATTTATTAGAAATTTTTATGTAAGAACTCCTAAGTGGTGAATGGGAAATATCTTGTATGCTTCAAATCTATGGTTTTTCAGTGTGTTTACGAGTAAAAAGCGACTTTTTCTTAAAAAAAAGCTCCAAATATGACAAATTATAATTTTTAATTAAAAAAATGTAGGAGCATACTTGTGACCCACAAAATTTTTTTATCTGCGGGCAGGCGAGACATACTTGAGTGTTACTGGCCAATTGGAAAAATGGCGAACAGCGGCCACTGGTCACGTCGAAGGCTGTGTGTTGTTATCCATTGTGGGTTTTGAAATTGCCGTATGTATATATGTAGGTTGCGTAGAGTTGTGTCGAGTATACCTATCCTTACCTTCCAATCTATATGTTTATTTTAAAGCTGAACGAACATATGCATATTTCTGGCTTTTAGAGTCTGATAAGCAACATTACTGCTAACATTATAATGTGTACATGTACATATGTATAACCTTTTGCTTTATATTAGTAATGTACCTCTGAATTTCCTGTGATAATTGATCTGTAAATCTTGTCCATTTGTAAGTTAGTGATGTTTTGTCCCACTTTGGTCCTGTTTAAAAAGAAACAAAATAGAAATTGTTACGAATACTCAGTTTGTTAACGTATTATTTCATTACGACACGACAGGTGCTCGGACACGGGGTAGACTACACATTACCGTACATAAACATGTTAATGAAAACACTGTTTGCAGGTAGTTTGTTATGTTTATGAATATATATAGATATAGATAGATAAACTAAGTTCATACGACCTTTTTATTGTTTGTCCCTGGCCCCCGTGCGACAAAAAAACTAAGTCTGCGAATATTCTCAAATCCCATATTACACACAATTAGTTAAGAGTATTCTCAGACTAAAGATTTTTAAAGTTTTGTGGCGCCTGGTCCAGAACAAATAGGAAACCAAGTTTTGTCTGCTTTATTGAGAGAAAAAAACGCCATTGACACGAAAATGACTTGGAAGAATGGAATCGAAGTATGGGACATTGATTTCTGAATAACATTCCCATCTTTTTTTCTTTATCTCCTTTTTGTCACCTTCAACTATAAGATTATTTTGACTGACTAGGGAGTTTAACGTCGTGACTATACCTAGATATAGGTCTGCAGCGACGTTTAAGAATATTTTAATGCATTTACCCAATTTATACTCGCTTGGACGGCCATCTTGTTTCGAGACAGGATCAGGAACACCACAACGAGGCTTGTTCATTAGTGTGATAGTAGCATCATCTAATTCTCCCGTAACCGGAAGTCCAAAAAAATCTTGAAAACTCCTGAAATAAATATACATAATTTATGAAAGGATATGGAGTAAATTAACATGAGACTATACTCAAGCTGCAATAAATTTTTACGAGCTGTATGGCCATTTCGGAAAATTATTCCTCATTAGCAGCACTAGAACTCAAACATAGGAAATCCACAATTTAAAAGATGTTTGTACTTTAGCCAATCGACTCAATGAAATTTTACGCTATTGTTTACTACTACTTTTGCTTTTGAATGAAAAAAAAGATACATTTTCCAATGCGACAAAAATGCATGCATGTTTAATGCATGAAAATGGTGTTGAATGGTAGTTCACGATATAACACATCTATTCCATGTTGGATTTTCTGTAAAAAATTTTTACAAAAAATAGAGATTTGTAGGTAGAAAATCAGACAAGTTTAACTAACATTACAATATTTTTACGAAAAAAAAATTCAAGCCAAAAATTTAAAAAAAAGTATTTTTAATAAGGGGCCGACCATTTAACTTGTAGGGGGGGGCTTGGGTTTTTCCTAAAAAATATTCTGAAAATAAATTTTTCATGAACAAAATATTTTGGCAGCTTAAGGTAAGAAAACAAATATTCTGAAGAAGGAATTTTACCATATGAAATAATGCTAATAGCGAAAAAAATATTATGTTGCGATGCCTTCGAAAAATAAATATTTTTTCCGCGCTCTGCTCAGAAAAATTCATTCTGACCAAAACAAAAAAAACAAGCCCCCCCCCTTTCAAGTTAAATGGTCCGTCCCCCCTAAGTTTTTTCTTTATTAATACAAATCATATATTTTAGCTGCACTTATTGTACATGTATTTACTAATTTTATTGTACATGTATTAACCAATTTTAGGGGATTGTACGTTGCGGTTGATAAGTACAACTTCACCCATTTCTTATTACACGAAAGATTTAGACAAAATAATATGTTAATTAATTAAAACCGCAACTGCCTCATGATGTTTTTAATATATTATTTTTATCATTTCTTTTCATGTCTATATTCTCAGTGGACGGGAGGATCAAGATATACTATTTAATTCTGATATGACCTTTCGACATTCTTAAAATACGCTTTTAAATAAACATGATTTCATTCAATACTTTTGGTTTTCGTTCTTACACTGTTTTGATTCAAATAGAAAATAATGAGATGTGGAATAAGTGTACGCGATACAGCCTACAATAAAACGGCAATTTAGAAAAACCACAATGGACAAGCGCCAGCAGCCTTTAACGAGGCCATTTGGCACTGCTCGCGGTTCTGCAATTGGTCAATAGTCTAAATAAAATGCATATAATTCCATTACAGCCCTGAAATAGTCACAGATATACCCCCTTCTTAAACAAGGAAAAGCTGGCTCTGAAAGGTTACTCCTTGAAATATCGATATACAGCATAACCAAGTTGACCGTTTTATACCCGTTTTGGTACTTGTATTTAGATGCAATGTATATACATGTAAATAATAATCACACTTAACCGAGTGAGTCTTTAGATACGTAAACTATGTCTTTTTTTTATGTTAACCTAAAGCATGGAAGTTTGAAACCTTTGAACATGCTTAAACTTATTACTAAGGTTTTGAAGAAGGAAACTAGCTAATTTTTTATTAACTTCTGACGAAATTCGGTTAACGCATTTGCAATTAATACCGTGAAAGAGCCTTTAGAAATCATTGTTAATATTGAATGTCAAGCACCAAGTGATAAAAAACTGCATGTTGAATAGTGTAAACCAGCTCTCCGATGTTTTTCTTAAGAATCTCTATTTTTAAATAATCGACAGAAAAATCCAACATAAAATAGATTTGTCATCACGCGGGAGAAACTGATAGAATTATTTTGTTGGTAAATGGCTTGTTAAGCTTTGAATTTTTGGAAAACATATCAATTCGGCTCTTAAAAAATGCATTTTACACATGAAAATTGTTCCGTATGAAAATAAAAATATATGGAAGCTTCAGGTAATAAGTTCTTAAAAGTAACTGATTAAACAGGGAAAATCTGGGTCAATTAGTTAAACATTGAAACAAGGACAAAGGTTTCCGAGACACACACCTAAAAGTAAATTTATAGATATTATTCATTTTTGAAGTCGCCTAAGGTAAATTTTATATATACAATGATTTTTGTGATGATTGCTGATTGCTTTCAAGCAAATTATATAGATATTATGATATCTATCGAACAATAAAACAACATAAGCATAATTAATTTGGGAAACGCCATATTAAGCCCATAGGATATGGAAAATGGATATTCATGTGCTATTCCACCACCATGAGATTTATTTGATTCATATTAATAAACGGTCTATCGCCGCACCACAACGGAGGGACTTAGTATATGTCATCTGCTTTGAATCCGTTCAACAGATTTTGCTGAATCATATGTGGTAATTAAATCTGCTTTTTTCTGCCTTTCAATTGCCTTGTCGTTTCAAAGATTATGCAATGTTGATTAATGCGCATGCCCTTCTTATAATAAAAATCGAAAATTATAGGCTAAGGGGTCTTTTAATACATGTGGATGATTTATTCTTGTTTAAACAAAAGAATAAATTGGAGACAGCAATATTGATAATATTAAAAAAAATCAATTGTTTAAAACTATTTACAGGTGAGTCTGACGGTTCATTGGTTGATTGTTGTTTGTTTAATGCCCGTCAGCGATATTGCAGCCATAATCGGGACATTAAACATGTTGTCCGGTTCTACAATGTCTGGTGGCAGTGCATTCCTAGCATGAACTGTTATGGGAAAGAAATTAAATTTCCTGGTATCGATTCTGCTGTTTGAAATGCTCTGTTGTTCCTTGTTTTTAATGTTCTCAAGTGTCATGTTAGCCTGTTGAGTTTAAGTATGGGTACAAGCCCTCGATCAATTTCATACATTATTAGGAGTTTCGAGTCCCTTCCATGGTCTTATAGGGGTTGTCACTTTACAGTGAGTATAATATTGCGTGAACTGGATCTTTATTTGTAACTGTTGGTGTCCAGACTTAATTTGATTTTTATTGCACTGTTTATATAGGTCAAAACAGTACTGGCTGATTGAACTAGGAGTCAAGTGAAATATATGCCTTTTTTCTTCCAATCAGATTTCTGCATATGAAGCTGATGGTTTTGTTAAATTTGTTACAGGTGTTGTTTATGTGCTCTTGCCAAAGTAGTTTGTTGGTGAAGGTGAGTCCAAGATATTTTGCTAATTCTACTGCTTCTAGTTTTAAAGTACGACCATGAAGTTGATTGTTTGGCTCTATAATTTAAGTTTGCTTTTATTAATGATAATTCGGGCTGTGTATTTATCAGGGTGTAACTTCATGCACCAGTCTTCTTCCCACTGGTCTAGTTGATTAAGGTCCTCTTGTTTTGCTTCCACATCTTGAGCATTTGATATTGGCAGGTATAAATGCAATCGTATCATCAGCGAATAAGCGTATTGTGGAGCTAAGACGAGACTGCAGGTCGTTGATATAATAGATGAAGAGCTGAACCTGGGGGACACCAGTGTCTACACTGACTGCATTGATCGGATGTTACTCGATCTACTAGTATGACTGCGGGCTGTTTACTTTCTGATAGTCAGCTTTTGGTCCATTTTTACGGGTTTGTTATGCTGGCGTCACACTATCCCGATTTTGACCCCGATGGAAACACGATTATGGATATTTTCGGGGTTGATCGTATTTAGATCGCGCTATTCGTGTTGCCATCTTTTACCATCGTAGCACCATCGGCTGAAATATTCCAACTTCGGGAGCAACTTCGTAATGCCTTCCTAATTTTTTAGCATGTTAAAAAACTCCCGAAGGTTCGTGCGAAGGTCCTTGTTCGTGTTGTGTTCGTTAATCCATCCTTTCTATCGTAATGCCTTCTTGAAAGCATCTTCTGATTTCGTGTTGCCTTCTTAGTGTCGTCGGCTTAATTTATCTTACGATGGCGGCACGAATAAAACAAGAAGCTCTCCGAAGGTGGTGCGAAGGAAACACGGCGTCGCAAAGACCTCGCTTTGTATTCGTATATCCGTTGTAACTAATGTAATGGCATAGAGTAATTGCATGGAGATGGCAACACGGCACTGGTTAAAGCAGTACGATTTCTGAATTAAAAAAAAAATATCAAACGTGTCAAAAGTGCCTTATAGGGACATTTATTAATCCATTTCAGTAAGGGGCGTGTTACAATAAATCGTTTAGAAAAAGAAAAGTTAGTACATGTATATAGCTCCCCCTCATAATTAAAATGCAGCAGGAGGAAGACTTACAAGGCAGCAGCTTATGATACAAGAATCTTCATTAATTCTTTATTCATCTTTTTTTTTAGTTTCGAAAAATTGATAAAGGAAATTAAAAAAATGAAACTAGAATGATCAGTCTCAAAAGTACAAGAAGAAAAGACAAAACAAAGCGAAGACAGTCTGGATCTAGAATTTTCTGACGCTTTTCTTTTCGTCCTGTTCTTTCCTGCCAGGCGCTTCCCTCTTTTGCGTCCTCGTCCAGGCTTTTGTGGCACCTTTTAATACTTGAATTTCAATATCAGAAATAAAGGTTTAAACATTTTAAACTTACTTGAGCTTTCATTAGTCCCCTACCGACAAAAGCCGAAAGGGACTTTAGGTTTGCACTCCGTCTGCCCGTTTGTGTGTTTGTCCGGCCCGGCCGTCTTGCTGTCACAATAACTTTTTCGCACTTTTTTAAACCTTATATGTAGATATTAAACTTTAAACTGCTTTTGGGTATGTGAGTCTTACCATGATGAGTTAAAGATCAAGTTAACGCGTTGTTCCGGTCCGCAATTTTTTACATGTAGAGTTAGGACCCTTTGAACTTTGGAATTTCACTGAAATATCATATTCCCACACTTTTTTCTTAACCCTTAATTATAGTTATTAAACTGCTTTTTGGTATGTACTGTATGCCAGTCCACCATTACGGGTTACTGAGAATTTTACATTCCGTTTCGGTCCGCAAATATTTACAGGACCTTTGGACTTAGATACCGGTATAGGACCGGTAACGAAGTTATGTATTATAAGGTGGACACGCTTTGTTCAAGAATCGTTCGCAACAGCTAAATTTGTTGAACTTTCTACATAGTTACAACATATTATTCTTGTTTTCAGATTATGTGTGCTTCGGTCAACTCACACGAACAAAACAAGATAAAGTAACATCATCTTTTTGTTCTATCTTAACAGTCTCTACATATTAGCTTTAGATCAAATGTCTTATCTACTCTTACTGATCGACATCAGGGACAGCAGGGCTTTGCTTGGAGAGCCATCGTTTTAACTACTATTAGAGGCTGCAAAGGACAATTTATATAGACTAAATTATATAATCTTATTGCAAATCGCGTTTTTATATTTCATACTTCGTATACCCATCGTGATGCTTCGTAGACCAATCGTATGCTAAACACGACGTCGTACAGCCGTCGTATAAATTCGTGTCTCCTTCGGATCTAATTCTCGACTAATCTTGATAACATCGTAACAATTTCGTAATCGGTTCGCAGCTATTCGTATGTGCTACTTTTCCGATCGCTTAGCCATCGGTTCTAATCGTATACCCTTCGGTTTTGATTTTGATTTTTAGCAAGTTCGGGACTAACTTCGCACGAAGTTGAAATTTTCACATTCGTGTGTCCATCGTATGTCAAAATCGGGACAGTGTGACGCCAGCATTAACAATGTCATAAATTAATGCTTAAATTAATGTATGGGAAAGAAAGTGTTAGTTTTATCGAATGCCTTTGTGAGGTCTACATAATGAGTATGTTTGGTTGTTTCTCTTCTTGTAGATTTTAAAATATGTCGTCAATCAATTATATCAGTTTGGTTTCTATCAGGGGCTTATGTGTCTAAAATCGTAATGGTCAGGAGAAGTTAAGATAAGTTTTTGGATTTTCCATGATTTGTGATAATGCTGGCTATGCTGTGTTACAGCATATCGGGGTGAGGGATATGGGTGTATAATTTTCTGCTTTGGTTTAAGATCCTTTCATGTAGGCTGGTGATACGTTAGCTGTGCGATTAACAGACTTAAGAAAAAAGGTCAACATTGGCCGAATCAGCAAAAAGTTTCGGGGCCAGTAGACCGTGACTGCAGTAGCATAAAAATAGATTGCTTATCTGTACTTATGCTATTGTAACTGCATACCAGATATTGTATATCAATATTAATGGTTTATCATTGCTTGATCGCATAAAACAGACTTAATTCTTCAAAAACATTAACTATTATCATCGCCGACGCCGCCGGAGTGAATCACGATACCTTGGCTTAGTCTCATCTTTCACAGACATCTGTCAAAAACATAACTACATGTATTTTGATACATAACTTTCCCCAATTCTTAGCGGCTTATTCCAAGAATTTCTCAGAAGATTTCTGCTTATACCGTCATAATTAATGAACTTTCAACAATGTAAATAAACAAACAGCCTGAGTGTAAGTATTTGTTACTTTTCGTGTTATAAATACATAAATTTGCCACTTTGGGGCTTGGAATGTATTTGTTTTTTTAATACTTTGACACATAGTTCAGAATTTTATCGTAAAACTCCACGTTTGTCCGCTTTTCACGAAAATTACAAAAACAATTTGAAAAAGTGCCTGCACTGGTCAAATCTTATAACCGTTCTTCTTAGAATAGGCATACTTTGCATTGAATTATTTGAGCAGCTAGTAGTAAAAAATAAAGAAATGTCCTACCTCGTCATGACTGAAGCGGTTGTTTTGTACGGTTTCCAACAGCGAGAGGGCTTAGTTCCGGAGTTACCGGATAAATTATTCTATCAGTTTAGGACCCGTGGTCATATCGAGAACTAGTCTACCATTCAACACCATTTTCATGCATTAAACATGCATGCATTTTTGTCGCAAGAGCATTGGAAAATGTATCTTTTTCATTCACAAAGCAAAAGTAGTTACTGTAGTAAACAATAGCGTAAAATTTCATTGAGTCGATTAGTTAAAGTACAAAAATGTACAGGTACACGAATTATCACGTGGCTTCTAAATGTGGTACAAAAATGTAGTTTCTTCGACATGTTCAAGTGTTTCCCACGGAGAGGCCTTTTTGTCATTAAACATGCATTAATTGTACACACTTTTTTTACCTTAAAGCATTAGTCCTCTCTAAGGTGGTGTGTGTTTTCAATTCATGAGCTTCAGATTTTTCCATGTATCCATATCTTTCTAGGAAATTCTGCAAATGAAGCAACTTTGATTAACGGGAAAATAACATTCCTTGTCCTTTTCTACTAGAAAATTAAAATAATACCTCGTATGTTTGCATTTTATTTTATTCATTGAAAAACAAGAAACCAGTCTTGGAAATAACTTAGATGGCGTCGATCCTCACAATGCGTCTCATTTTCGGTCTACTCTCACTGATATTAAGCAAGTTAATATCACTAAGTAAATTCAGAGTCGCGAGTTTTAAGGTTAACAATAAACATAAGCTCTCGTGAGCTTTAATATCGACTAGCATAATACGGACAAATAAAGACAACTAAACATAGATATAGACATCTGAATATCTTCCTAACAATTTCAGAGCTTCAAATTTTCGCTTGCAAAGGTTTGGTCGTTCCCTCTGTGGGAGTCGAACCCCTACTGGAAGATCTAGTTCAATGGCAACACCGCCTGCACTATGTACATTGTACAGTGTCCTAGCCACTCGACCAGCTAGCTAGTTAGGCTATATGAAAAATGTAGCTTTGCTAACCGAGTGAAACCTCCTTATAGGTTTTATCTAGTAAAAGTAGTTGTCACATTGTAAAGATGTTTAAATTAAATACTAGTAATTGCTTTGTGTGATTGTATTCCTTGTCGAAATGACCTCGTATAATCTGAACGACGCTACTTTACTGAGCTTCTCCCACCTTACATCATGTACTATGTTACACATCCTAGATAAAACCTACGAGGAGGTATCATTCGGTTACCTTAAGCTATATTTATATATAGCCTAGCTGGCCGAGTGGTCTAGGACGCTGTACATAGTGCAGGCGGTGTTGCCATAGATGTTCCAGTATGGGTTTATATTTATTCAATTATTGGTCGTTTTTCTAATTTTTTTTTATGTTAGATTTAGAGAATACAGTCATGGCAGTCACTGTATTTTTTATATAATGCAATACTTTGAATTAAGAACCACTTTTTATAAGAATCATGCAAAGAGCGATTCATGGGTGGATAGCCTACACCAATTTATTTTTGATGTATTACTCCTACTAGCACCCTGCTTTGATCTTTTGTGCTTTTTTTCCAAACTAGCCCTGGTCCTGAGATGAAAAAATATATAGAATGAAGTGCTAAATACAAATATATTTTGTAATAATGATATTCAATTTGCTAATAGACCATTATTTTTTCGGTCCTTTCTTAGAAGCAATATATTTAAAATTAGGGATATTTGGAGCAGTATGGAAAATGATTTTAGGAATTGTAATACGATCTATAACGCCTTAAACGATAAACGTAACTGCATAGCCGAGTTTTCTAAAATCAAAGCCGCTATACCCAAAGAATATATTCAAATACTTCGAGGCACAAATATAAATGTCCTTCGCTATAAGCCATTACCAATCAATCTGAAGGAATTAGAATTTTATGATAAATTAGAAAAAATGATAACGTTTGACAAATTGAAATCAAAAGAAATTCAAATCTTATTTAATGAGAAAGCAAAACCAAATTGTGAAACTAAATGGGAAAGAAAATATGGAAATGGGATACCATGGCCTAACATCTGGGCAGTCATAAACAAAATAAAAAATAAAAAATAAAATAAAAGAATTTCATTTTAAATCAGTACACAATATCGTTTTTACTGAATTCAGACTCAATGAATTCGGAATGTCCCAAACGAATGGACTATGTCACTTTTGTAAACACCACCTTGAAACTCAGATCCATTTATTTTACAATTGTAAGAAGGTATATCCCGTTATACAATATCTACAAAGTCTTTTTACAGAAATTCTAGATTTGGCAGATATTACTCTTGTGGAACAAAATATTATTTTAGGACTCAACGGAAATTCCGAAATACAAGCCTATTTAGGTAATGCAATTATTATGATATCAAAGTGGATTATTTGGAAAACGAGAAACAAAATAAAATTCGAAAATAAAACTTTTTCAGCCATCTCAGTTATAAACCTTATTAAAATAGAATTAAAGGATAATTTTGATCTTTTGATAAATTGTCGTATTAAAATAACCAGAGAAATAGAAATAGCTATACGCCGATTACTATCATCAAATTCAGCGCAATAATTTTTTTGTTACATGATTATTATCACACATGAACAAGTTGTAGTTTAATATATCTATATAACCATAGATATCTATGATATAACTATATCTATTATATAATATACTTACATTTCTATGATAATATATCCTTACATTAAAAATGAACATGAGTTAAGCACGTGCGCACACATGTATGATAAGGTTGAATGATTTTCAGATGTATTACATTATTTATTTTGAGGTTTATTATTGGACCATTTCTCTCCCGCTTATCCATGGGCGTGGCTGAGTTAGTGTAACACATGGCCCCTCAGTGCGCTTTCCCTGGGTCACTGAGGGAAATGTAACAGGATGAAATAAAATAAATAATTGTATATTTAAAAAAAAAAAAAAAAAAAAAAAAAAAAAAAAAATATATAGAATGCATTGGAAAAATGTAAGAAAGGGAGATTACTCTTAAAATTGTCAATAATTTCAATAGAAACCATTGTAACAAAATGGCAAGATTTCTCCCAGGACCAGGCAGTTATGAGCAAATTGTTATTTATTTCTCATTTTATATACTTTGAACTATCTTTCGATAAAAATAAACCACTGTAGCCTTTTTATCGATGAATCACTGCTTCAATTTTGCATGCTTCTTAGGTGGACTACTACTTAACATTAAAACTGGTTTTTAACCATACAGTATGAAAAAAAAATTCCTTGAATCTAGCTTTGAAACAACTTACATCAACTGCCATAAAGTCCCCATTAGTGACCGACCGTATCTTGGTTCGATGACCGAAACCTCCTGTTATCGCGACAATCAATCCGAGAAGAGCAAAACGGCGAACCATCCTGCTTTGAGTTAAGTTAAAAACTGGTCATACTTAATCTATAAAACTTATTTAAGACGACAACAAATTCAGAGTATTATCATAGCGAATGACAAAGAGGATTAATACTTATATAAAATTGATACCCCTCAGTTGAAGTATATTTTAACCTAGGTTATACCAAGTAAAACTCTAAACGGATCAAAAGAAGTCCGTCGGCTTAACAAATTATATTATGCAATTGTGACTTTATGCAATATGTAATATCCTTGTTTTTACATTAGGTATAATAACACAGAATTACTTTGAAACAAGCAAAGAGGCACCAATGGGGCATTCGAGTGTTAAAAGTCCGAAAGAGAAACGACAAGACCGGTAAACACATACAAGAACAGCACGACATTTTTCGAGCTTCTCCCGCCATACATCATTTCATGCAACATGACATTTTATCAATGAAAATCAATTGTGTTGTTAATAGTGGATCTGAATCAACACTTTCACTTTAGGGAGCTACCATTTAATCTAAGGGGATAGTAATAAAAAAAACAGAATATCATAAATTAGGAAATAAGAAGCCGGGACAATGCTTAAAATTATAAACAAGATACTCCCAAGACCCTGTATCGCTCATCTGACTTAAATGTCTGAATTTTAGGCTATTAGGTCAGAATACCATGTTCTCTTTTTAGAAACAGGAACAATGTTTTTCAACAAATCAAAAATCCGAATGAGTGTTTTCTATAACACATGCTAATGAATCAAGTTTGTAAAACTGGTTAATTATGTCGTTCTATTGGGAATAAAAGAAGCAGACGTACCAATGGGGCATCCGAATGTCAAAAGTCCGATAGGGCAGAGCCAATCCAGTAAACACCAACAAGAACGGGACAAAAAAAGACAACTTGTAAATCATGGAAACAAAAAGATAAAAAAATAAGCTCTGAAAGGGTCGGTCTTACAAAATAAAAATGACAAGAAAGTTCCAGACAACTTTTACCCATTACGGTTTCTATAGATCTTGATGTGCTCCATAATATGCAATTTTAATTTCTTTATCTCTTTAAATTAATAGTTTTCAAGATAAAGAGCTTAAAGAGTGCAAAATTTGGAAAAATATCAGGGAAAAGGGCAAAAATCCTACATGGGTACAATAAGCTGGATCGTCTTCAAAATTTTAGCGCAGGAAGACGTTGATGTGCTGATCGGCTTGAAACCTATGCCAGAATATTGATTTCTGTTTCTAAGTGATCTGCAATTTATCCCAATGATTTATTTTTTAGCTATGGCGGCGATGTCTTTTCACTGGCAAATTAAAAATCTAAAAACAGTTTTGTAGTTTCTATGCCAATTAACAACGGTAGCGAAGTTTGTTATGGTGTCAAAGGATTTAACGTCTTGAAACGTGGGCTCCTCATGGGGGGGGGGGGATACCAGTTATCAAGTAATCATCATTTGTTTTGCCAAAGTAATCAAATAATCATATATTTTTTAGAAATGTAATCAAAAACTTTTTCCCAATGGTAATCAAATAATCAATAATTCAAACCTTGGTTATCTAATAATCATTAAATATTTTAAAAGTGGCCTCGGAATCATGTAATCAAAAACCCCATGAGAAGGCAAAAACGTTTATGGACGAAACAACGGGTGCCAAGTGGTGGCAAGAGCTCACATGGTCCTTTTTGTAAGTTGAGCTAATAAAGGAGGAAGCAGTTTTTTGCCTGAAAATATATAATTAGTTAAGAAATGAAAAATTTCGCGCGCTAGCTCGCAAAAAAGGCCCTTTCTGTTGTTTTTTTTCGAACAAAATTATCCATACTCCTCACCCTTTCCTGATATTGTCAATATCTCATATATGGGTTTCAAAAGTTGTTTTTATATACACATTTCTGTATAGGGTCGATGGTTTATTGGTTAACGCGTCGGGCTGTTCGTGGTTCGATTCTTGTCTGGGATGAAAATTTTATGAAAAAAAATCTGATTCTCTCTTAATTGACACCATTTGAAAACTTAAAGATGGTCTCAGGAAAAGATGGTGGTCCTTTGAATGGGACGAAATAAGGCTGTCACGTGTACAGGATCGCTCACCTGACATATGTGCCTGAAGTAAAGGTTATTAGGCAAAGAAGCAGAGGTACCAATGGGGTATCCGAATGTCAAAAGTCCGAAAGGGCAGAGACAAAACCAGTAAACACGAACAAGAACGGGACAAAAACAGACAACATTTAAAACATGGAAACACAAAACAACTGAATATCAATCAACAACGCGAACTCCAGTCCAAACAAGAGTGAACTCAGGTGCTTAAAATCTAGTTGACATTGAAAGGGGCATAAGTTTAATAAGGGGGTCATCTGACAATATGGTTTAACTTTATGTAGTAATGATTGTACAATTGTTCAATTTTCTAAAATGAACAGTATAACAATCTTGACCTCATTTTATTGTAGATCATGGTGTGCATAACAATATGCAATTGGCATTTTTTTTAATATCTCATATAGATTTTATGATATTGAGCTTAAAAAAGATTTGTAAGTGCAAAATACATACAAAATAGAATAAAAGGGCAATTTCTCTTTCATTGGTTGTTTAGTCTTCTCCAAATTAAGGGCAGGTTGATCATACGGTGTTGATAACTTTTCTTCTCAATCAGAATTTAAAAATCTCACTAGTAAGCCGAAAATTATCTGAAACGGCCAATCAAGACATTTTTCTACTGAACAAATCTTTTCCGATTCTCGTTCAAATAATTCCAGATATTCAGTTTATATTCAGATCAATCATCATCACAGTCGATTCAGATCTGTTCAGACAAATTCAGTTTGTCAAGACTATCGTGTGTTAATTGGTGTTAAGACCCGTCAAGACTACTTCAGTAATTATCGGATCGATACCATTTAATTGAATTTAGATTTGTTTGGACCGTGTTAAGACGTGTTAAGATACTATGAGCTACATCCCTTTGTACTATCGATACAACCTTAAGATACTAATTCTAAATCATTCGTCGCCGATAGCATTTATAAAGATAAGATTCAATAAAAAAAATCCACATTCATATATCATTTTTCTGTTCTTTTCGTTTGATTTCATCATGCACATGTAAATCGGAAATGTGACTGTCATACTTTTAGTAGTCAAAATATGAATACACATTAAATCGCTGGGCTATATTTTTTTATTCAAAATTTTGGTCAAGATTACTTGTACGATTACACAATATGTTTTCGTGAAGTTGGATGAAAACGCGTCCGATGTCAACTTAGGTTTAAAATTGAAATCTTCCCGATCCGATCTTTTTAACAAAGATTGGATTATGTTTTATTTATTTTATTATATATATCACTCAAGAGTGCTTTTCTAAATTTGTACGCTAATTATCACGTCTTTTATTTGTACATTAGTAGAATTATATTTTTAGATCTTTTTTCATTGCAAGTGTACCGGTATATTATATCTTACATGTACATGCGTGCGTCTTCAGTCGACTGAAATGTTAACAAAATTCCGATAAGTTTATTCCCTAATATTTGAACTCAGTTCTTTTAATTTGGATCTTGTTTCATGCCAATTCATGTGCGCTTATGAAGCAATTTGACTCAAAAATTTCAGAAATCCGTACTCTACGATTTCTCTGACCGAAGTTATATTTATTTGTACGACCCACTGCTTTAGTCAATCATTAATTCCTTCCCCTGTATATATTTCTGATTATTGGCATGGTTTTCATAAACACAGAAAGCATTTTAGAAGAGCACGTATTTTTTTTCTATTTCTTTGAAAATCAAGGAAATGTGTCAAGATGACACTCATGTCCCACTGGCAAATACCAGTAGACCAGAACAAATCTCAAACTTGACCTGTAACTCATCATGGTAGACTCACATACCAAAAGAAAAAAAAAGTGCGGAAAACTGTTATTTTTACAAAATTTGCTAAGTTCAGGGAACATAATTTCGTTCAAATCAGTGGACCAGAACGAACTAACACTTGACCTGTAACTCAACATGGTAGACTCATATACCAAAAAATCTGTTGAATATATGCAAGGATGTGAAAAAAGCGCGGAAAACTAAAGACGGACGGACGGATGGACTGAAAGACGAACGGACAGAAAAAAACTATATGCCCCCCAACAAAGTTGGTGGGGCATAAAAATTAGCTGACATGGTATATTTGCGTGCCTGTGTGTTTGTATTTCCTGTAACATAAGTAAGAGAGCCTTTATGTTTCATTATCCATAAAGTGTTTTAACAGATTATTCAACTTTTTTATCTTCTCTTCTTTATCTTATACCAGATGTCTTATACCATAAACATGATAAATCTAGAATTATACTATATTAAATTGATGTTATTTTCAAGTTGGTCGTTTTCTTTTCCTGGCCTTATTCTGTTTAAACTCGGCATGTATATTTGTATATATATGTACAATACATGCTATAGATATTGTTTATTATACCATAATTTGACAGTAAACAGTGCAAATAGAAGTATCCAACATAAACGCGATAGGTGGTGGTGGTCGCGTGTTACTCTTTAATCAATTTATATCTAACTGTTAACAGGCAAACCAAAATCTTTTGGATACAAAAACATTTGAAAAAATAGCGATTCTGATATATTATATATAGTTCAGTGTCAAAAAACTTTGTTGCGGGTTCAAAATAAAGATATTTCAGTCACTGCTCTGGACTTTTTTTCGAAAAAATCAAGCCTTATCTTTCTTCATATACTTCGGCAGAAAAGTATATTACGCCCCTTCCCTATTGGATAAAGTTCGTACTACATTCTTACTAAGTGCTTTAAAGTCCTAAAACGTGGTAATAACTTGTTAAACGTAGTAAGGACTTGCTAGAAACTTGTATGGTCATAGTGTGAACTTTTATGGACGTGGTACGAACTTCAAGAACGTGAAGGACGTGGAATAATTTTAAACATGTTCAAAGCAAATGTAGTGAGGACGTGGAGGAGTCAAAACGTAGTATAGACCTACTAAGAACGTATTGAGAACTTGATGATCAAAAACTCCATGGACGTGGCCTAGACGGTATGATATTTTGTGCCGTTTATGCTACGTCCATAAAGTTTGCGCTACGTTCTTCGTACGTTTTCACTACGATTTCATATAACGGTATATTTTATTCAAGTTTGTAGCACGACCATAATGAAGTTTCTGAAGCATTCTTAAGACGTCTGTAACGTTTTTACTACGTTCGTCCTAGCGGTTTAAGCGCCGATTGTAGTAAGTTTTCAATGAATTTGTACATAGGGATATGACATGCATTTAGATAAATCAGTTGTATCTTGCCCGCTGGAACAAGATTCTTTGATTCTGCATTTAAAAAGTTCCCAAAGGACAAGACTCTTCTTAAAATTAATAGTGGACTTATTATATTTATATACCGATTATATTTAACTAACACTGCCAAAAATGTCAGGCCCCACGCCATATCTATCATAGATTCTGTATTTCTACATGATGAGAACTAAATCTGCATACCCACAAATGTTTGATAATGAAAACTGACAATTGGACATTTATTTGATCACTTATATTATATAAATGTTCTAAGGATACTCTACGGAACCATCCACACCGGGTCGGGTTGGCCGGGTATGGATATATATTTGTCCGGACTGATTTTCCATATGTATCGGGCTTTTTGTTTTCTTTTTTGTTTCTTTTTGTCCTTACTTTATATTTTAATGTAGCTCTGTCCTGAATACAGTACAGGGGTATCCCGAATTATTTATTTTCTTACGAATGATACGATTACGCCATTCAAGATGTTAAATGTACCCCTAGCCAACCGTTACAAATATAATGGCTATTCTGTTTATTTTGGTAAATGGGAAATAGATAAACGACAGACCTGAAATAAAATTATTGGAACCCATGCCGATGATGCATACCAAATATCAAGCAGCTATGATGAGTAGTTCCTGAGAAAACTTGTACGAACATTTTCTACTATTGGATATTAAAATAAAAAATTAACTCATGAGCGACAGACCTGTAATAAATTCCCTTAATACGTTATTGGAGCCAATTAAGATGCTGTTTAAATATCGAGAGGCTGTGATAGTAGCCTAGGCGCTTGGGTCCAGGATTTTATTTTTGTTGCTGTGTGTTATAAAGACAAATATATGACCCTCGCTATATTACTACTTCCAGTATATAGACGAAATAAAAATATTTATATACACATTATTTATGATCAAAAGATAATCCTGGACCCAAACGCCTGTGATTAGTAGTTGCTGAAAAGCTGTTACGAAAATATTTTCTCTGCCCGCACGCCGACCGCCAGCCCGCCCGACATTCACCCTTTTATAACCCGGATGTTTCACTCTATTAAATCCGGCAAATTATATCTTGCCAGTACAATTTCGTAAATATACATGAGTGTTTATTATGCATACATATTTTACAGGAGGCATGAATTACGGGCCAAAGATTTGAATTGAATGCGTAGTACATACTCGATTTGTCTATCACAGACCAATGAAAGACGCTAAAGTTGTACGACAACAACCCCATACACCCCCAACCCCGGTTAAAAAAACCCTTATCAATTAATAATATCTTCTGTTTTAAATAAAAGTAGATTTCTTGAAACCAACAAAAACCTTCAATATCTTTGTCGTAAATTCTACTATTTACAAGACCAGAATTCCTGGGTTCCCACCGAGTTCAAGATAACTCATTAAACAGGAAGTTGAAAAGTAACAGAGCTATAAATACGTCCCATTTCAAATGGTTATGATATATATAAGTTTTAATTTTGTTTTAGAGAAAACTGTCTTTCGCACGTTTCGTTTATTTTATTAAACACCAAACAGCCACAATTAAACAAAAACAAAACCAAACACCAATAAAAGGATCACTGAACGCAACCATATTGTATTAAACAGGGTACATCCCCTTCAAAACTAAGGCAAACATATGCATAAATGTAGAATTAACTTCGGGTTTAATTTTATATAATAGTATAATATTTACCGGTATTACAAACTTTCTATTGACGTGTTGTAAACTGGATAGTCGCAGTGCAGTCGTAGCTAAAACGAAGTGGGAACGCGAGGAACGTAGAAGACACTTATTAAGGACTTGATAAAACTAGAAGAAACTTTGTTGAACGCTTTAATGACGTTGTGTGATCTTTGTAAAGACGTAGAGAAATCGTAGTAAAAAGGTAGAAGCAATCATTTTTATCCCGTTTTAACTACGTTCTAAGAACGAACTGAGAACTTGTTGGTCTTTGTCCCAGTGTGGCGGGGGTATAATGAAGCGACTTCAAGGAGCTAAATGTAACGGCTATATTATTCGGGTTACTCTGGATCCTGCGCAATTCACTTTACAATTCATCTTGAACTTTTTTTCCGCAGAAAAGCCACAGAATCAATTGTTACTATCACAAAAAACCAAGAAAACTCATAAACCATTAAGATATCAAAAATAATTTAATGATGAAATAAATTTCCGAATATATAGACTCGTCGTACATTAATTGGATAATTGCACAATTATTTTGCAGCTGCATTGCATTCGGTTTCAATAAGCAAGTTTAATATTTTTAAAGATTTGGTTTTCGACGAATGAGCGGTTAAGCAATTAAGGAAAGCCGGGACGAACAGGTTTTCGGACCGATAAAATGTGTTACACAACACATTGGTAACTGCATAAAAAAATGCGTTTTCAAGTCAATATCTTGCTTCTATTTTTTAGATTTTTTTTAAGCTGAACATTCTCATTTCTTTCTTGAGTTGTCGTGTTCTAAACTCAGCAGTTATATGATAGGTAATTAGTGTAGGTCTATTTTTACAATTTTTAAATGCGACAGTGACTTCCAGTTTGATCAAAATTATTAGAAAATGACAATTGAATAAGAATTTACAAAACCTATGAATTTAGGACTTAGACCCCATTTAATTTACTCACCGTTGTGGAATACAGTGCAAAACCAAAGGGGCCCGATGTATTGTGGTTGGAAAATTTGTTTTCCGGAAAATTTTGTTATTAACAGGCAGATTTACGGCAAAAGTGGCCTGGAAACTCCTTCCCTTTTTCGTACCCAGTACATTTTGTACGTAACCCCGACAAAACCCCACTTTCAAAACTTTCTGGATCCGCCCTGTATTTTTTATTAACCAAACACAGTGTGTCAGGTACATGGTACATGTATATGCTTTATGATAGTATTTCATAAATCAACATAAAACAATGACTAGCATTCGTTCCTGTTATTCGATTTGAAGGAAGCACACTAAACATTTGGGGGGGGGGGGCAGGGCTTTTGAAAATGGGGGACTAGACAGGTTTTGCAGAGTATCTGTATGTAAATGAACATTGAAGAATGGCGGATCCAGCACCCGCCCCTTCCCACCTATACTTGTATCTGCCACTGCATTTCTAAAAGTTAAATTGTATTGATCATGACCCTCAAAATTAATGATTTGAAAACGCAATACGTACACATTGCAATCATTGATTGAGTTAGTAAAAGCAGGATTTTTATCCAAGGAGAGTATAACCGGCTAAATATAATTTACAAAATGTACCGCTAGCAAACTTAAAACAGTAAAAAAACTAACGTTTTTGTGATTTTGACAAGGAGAAAAATAGAAAAAAAAACAAAGACAACAGACGACATGTAGGATTGGACTCTTGTCTACCATTTCCATCCGTTATCCTAAATTCTTTGTTACATGTATTTGTCATGCACATGTAATTCTTTGACTGTCTTAAGTTTGCCAGTTCTAACGGTAGCCGGTTATGACCTATGAAGAGTGCATGAGTTCGGCCAGTAGTCTCTCATTTATTGATATACAATTTTTAAACAGATTATTAACTATCTGTTTAAATTTGCAATGTTGGTCGGTAAATTTCGAATAATAATAAAGGGGTTTCTCGAATGACATTTAGCTGTTTCAAATCTTCTAAATATTAAAGATTTAACATAAAATAAATCAGCTGAAAATGGAGTTTTTGGAATTTTTTGGGGGAATCTAATGCTTAAGATGCGTGACCTATCAAAACTTAAAACCACTCTTACAAACACATTTTATCCCATATCTGAGTTTAAAATCTGTATACAGTATAATGAACTCTGCACCTTTGTTTCTGGTATTATACTTTAACAAGAGTTAACACTAAAGTATGTCTCGCCTGCCGGCACCATCAGAAACAAAAATCATCCGTAAATGACTCTTTTCAGTGTGATATGACCAGGTTGTTATGCGAGCACGTGCAGCGATCTTACACTGGTCAATTAACCAATAACCGGCAATTTTGGGGGGTCTTTTGGCTCATTCCGCTGCGCTCCACTCGCAAAAAGCCGACTAAAAACTTCTATCACTTCTGAAAGATCTACCGGTCTTTTTTTCCAAGAACTTATGTTAGAACCTATAATTCTTGCTTACTTCCACTATATTTTAAATTCATAAAGATTTCAAGTTCCTGAGTTCAAAAGATGTTTATAGAACTTAGACATTGCTCATATATCCTATAAAAATAATCAAAATCACTCAACTTGAAAATCAAGGTCAATGTCAAAAGATAGGGATGCAACTGTGCTAAGCTATTACTAGGGCATATGCATACCAAGTTTCATCAACCTAGGACCTATAGTTCTTGGGATATGGAGGTGCTCATACAACTTTTCCAAAAACGGTTATCGCCGCCGCCGGCGTCGCTGGTAAATTAACACCTAATAACCATGACACCTGGGGTTAATTAGAAGTATGATACTTCGATTTTCATGTAATAAAAAAAAAGGATTGATAGATCGGGTCACCTAGGCTGGTTCCCCGCCGTTATCTGAAGATAAAGGCAGGTATTTGTCTATATAGACTGGTTTCCGACTATTATACACCCTTCGGCTTAAATTGAACTTTAGTTGCATTGTATATTGCATGTTATCCTGTCCCCGCAGTCTTTTGATTAATGCTAATTAATTATCGAGCATTTTTCATACAATACTTTTGGTTATCGACATTCAAATGCTGCTCCTTGAAATATTGATATACAGCATAACCAAATTAACAGTTTTTATATCCGTTTTTTGTATTTTTACTTATAAATTAAGTGTATCTTTAAGATGTTTGTAACACAATTAGTATGTAGGTGTTCAATTATGTGATAATGAATTTTATCTTAAGAAATCTCAAACATGATTGTCAAACGAGTGATAAGAACAGCATGGTACTAGTCTTAGGCGAAAGATTAATACTCTCCCGAGAGATAAAATTGGGCCTAAACTCATACCCGATATTTTTTCCACCGCTTTCCTGTTGTATGTAGCGCTGATAAGCGATCGACAACAGATGGTCCAGTTTACCTTCGGCTATAATTCTTTCGGATCAAAACAAGTCACACACACACAAAACAAACAATCATACAAATAAAAAAAATCACATAAACAAAGAAAAGATTAAATGTTTAATATATCTGTACACTAGAACAGAAATAACGTTTAAAATGCAGAAAAAAAATGTACTTGGGTCCGGGATATAATTGAGTGAGTGGGTGAGCGAGTTGGTGTTTTTCGCCCTCCCACCACTATATATAGGTTATTTGAGGGCGATGAACATGAAAAGGATGATAGAATGAACATGAAATGATGATGATAAATGAAAAATGGGAATGGGGTGAGAAACAATGCAAACATTAAATTTTGAAGAACCACAAGGAAAAGGGGGAGAGATGGTTAGGGCGGAAAAGTTAACCTATGTGGTCAATTGCTTGACGGTCCACACAGGGATCCTTTTCGTGCAGGAAGTGTGATCCTCTCCACACACGTTTACGGTCATGCTTTCCGCATTATAGCCTGTTAACCCCGGCATTCATTAATATGACAGGCTGCTCCATTCAACCACCTGTTCGTTTTATGGGCTAAGCAGCCTGATCCAATGTCAGGTTTCTGAGCCCTCTTAACCATCAAGCTTACTGCTGCTCTGGGTTTATTTCTGGAGATGATTTTTAGCTAGTACTCTGGAGTCCATTGAATTGAAGATATTTTTGTCGGAAAATTGATTTATTAGAATACATAAAGTGATACCCGGTTGGGGGTAATATAAACTGTATATAAAATTCAAGAATGTTTAATTGCCGAAACGATATTTTGTTAAATCATCATATTGAAATCTAAATAAATGTTAGATTTGCGAAATATTTGCAATTAACTTTGAATTCATATATTATAACTAGTCAGATCTTTCCTATTTTAATTAAAGATTAGGTCAAATAGTCAAAAAATATATAAAACTGAACACCATGCACATGTCGCCAATAAACTTGAGGTTTGCCCTACACAGCCCACCAAACAGTTTCCTTTAATATATCAAATGCACGACGCTGTGTAGCGAGGTCTTTAATGCAGATGATATTGGCCGACAAATTGAGGATAATCGAGGGTACATGCTAATTAATCTTCGATTATGAATGACTGACCTTATCAATCAATGCTTAAATAATAAGGCAATAATCTGTAACCTTTTACAAATTAGTCACAGCATGAGCGGATCTGTCTACTCGAGTTTACTTCGTAAAATAAATCGCCACAGCAAAAACGGACAAAATCATAAAAATTCCCAATAAGAAAATCTGATTTTTTGCCCAAAAATGTGTTTTGTCTTTAAACTAAAATTACCTTAGTTCTTTTAGGTTCCGGTAAATGAGACAACGTTGACATAAAAGAAGCTAAGGCCGTAACTAGGCTTAAATTTTTTGGGCAGGGGTCTTGGGTAAATGATGCGAAATCCTACATTCTGGGCGTCTCCTGAGAGCTAATTGTGCCTGAATCAAGGTTTATTAGTTGCTGCCTTTTAAAACAATTTAGACAATGAATGAGTATAATAAACACGGCCAACTTTCTTTAGACAATAATAATAACAACTTCCGAATCTTAAACAAATAATTATTCAAAATGAAAGAATTTGCATTATACTTCGTATTCTTCTCTGCATTTTTTGGGGTAAAATCTAGCATAATCATACCCTGAATATAATGATAAACAGATAGGAAAAACCAGAAAACTCTTACAAAGCCGTCGAGAAGCAGACTGAATCTAAAAGGATGCACATAGGCTGGTACCCCGCTGTTATCTAAAGATAAAGGCGGGTATGACCCGATTTTGCAAGTAAAATATTTTACTTGTGAGATTATACGAGACTTTAACAAATATGGTATTATCATGTGATTGAAATCATCCCTCTGTCCTTATCCACACTGTTCGTTAATTAACTGTTAATTTGCTATCCAAACATTTCTTGTAGTAAAGTTAAAGAATAAAGAAATTCCTTACCCTTTGACGTTTAGGTGTGAATTGATTCATATCATTTTTAATCGTATATCTTTAGATATATCTTTAGATAAGTAAACATCGTTAATTAACGCTAATTTATCAGTTCTGATTGACAACTTTTTACTAATTTGATGATACCCAATCATATCAATTTTATCATTGGGTCATACCGGCTCCTTATCTGAACAGTAGGGAGCCGGTTGCCAGCTTAAATGCACAGTAGAATAGCATACAACAAAGTGTAAAACTAACAAAACAGTCGGTCAATTATATGTTAATGCTGAAAAATCTTTCAAAAAAGATCATGTACAGGTCTCAGTTGGCGCAACCAAAAGTGTATCTTTCAAGTTCCTTAGGATTAAATCGTTTGAAACCAACAGAAATATGTAAAAATTCATTGTAACAATCCAAATGTCACTGAAGTCCTGAATTCAACTGTATTTTTTATTCTCTCAAATGATACAGAAAAAAAACCCGCTCAAATGAAAATATGGATAATTTTCAATTTCGCTCAAACGAAATGTGGCTATTACTATCGCTTTTAAATAGACGGAATTGGCTTATCTGCCCCGTAAATTGGAAATACATACATGATTACATGTACATTTAAAATATAACTTAGGACTACCATGGAAGTATTAAATTGACAATCTAATACTTCCATGGGACTACTTAGAAAAATATCTAGGAAGGTACACTATATACATGCATCCATGTTTCTAGAACGACACCCCTTAACTTTTTGATGCTTGATCAAGTACATGTATGCATGTATGCATGGAGTTATGATATTGCAGGAGTTCCTACAAGAGGGACATCTATAACGTTCAGACTGCGATACCGCTTTAATATTGATTAGTCGATAATTTTAACACCTCGGCAGGATTTCTGTCTTTTATATCCAGCGTTATACAGAAAAAAACTATATTTTGAAGGTAAAAATATTTCTTAAACACTTACCGTATTAACAGAAACGTTTTATGATCCTTCATGAATATCATTTCCTATTAATCATATTGATTGCTATTTGATTGCTTCTAAACTAGACATAAATAAATCAAAGTTAAATATGAAATTAAGAATTAGGTTTCCATGAGAAAATACAAACAAAAAACGTTTCTTCTTAGTTCGTCTTAAAAAAAAACCTTTTGAAAAAAAACACACACACACAAAAAAAGCCCGATCTTTAATGTTTTTTTATTCATAATTCTTTTCAATTATAACATTGCGCCAAATGCATGCTTTTCAAGATGTAAAACAGATATTATAATATTGTCTTTATTTTCTGAAAGGTTACGATAAGAAGGGGCAATTTTGTTCTTAAAGTTCTTGTATCCTGCACCGTCCCGCACAATACACATAGATATGGCAAGCAAGCTCTAAGTTTCTTCTTACATAGCATTAATTTTCATGGCCAGGACATATCAGGAACCTCCTTAATAAACAGGTAAAACAGAACTATATCATAACTCCATGATACAAATAAACACACTCTTGAAAGATGGTTTATTTCTTTGTTTAATGCGTTTTCTAATCTTAGATATAGTACAAAATAGTAGATCTTCGAAATTAAATAAAAGGACTAGAACGGACACACATGACATATTTAGAAAAACCTTTTTTAGTTTCGATGTAACATTGATATAATATACATAAATAAAGCTCTGGACCTAAACAATACAAATGACAACAAAGTTCCAGACAATAAATTTTGCTACGCCTGACGCGCGTTTCGTCTATTCAAGACTCATTAGAGGCGCTCTACAAAAAATATTGAAAATGCCAAACACTTTGTGAATATGAAGAGCAAAGAACAATAAAACAAAAAATACCAAACTGGGGAACCAAATTATTACTAAGATAATCAACCTATATCTCGGGTAGGAAGAACCTAAGGGTTTAGACAATTTTGAAATTTAGACGGATAATTTAAAGCTTTGCCATGATGTTTCCTCCAACTCAAAAAAGTGTTGGTGCCGGAGCGGGCTAACCTCGGGGAATAAAAAATCCACCAGCATCGCTAACCTTCACGTGTGTTCGAAATACAAATGACAACAAAGTTCCAGACAATAAATTTTACTACGCCTGACGCGCGTTTCGTCTATTCAAGACTCATCAGAAGCGCTCTACCAAAAATATTGAAAACGCCAAACACTTTATGAATATGAAGAGCATAGAACAATAAAACAAAAATACCAAACTGGGGAACCAAAGTAAGAGACAGATGATATTCATCCACTTGATATTAGGACATCCAACCAGGCGTTAATTTTCCGATAACACCGAGAAAAACAGGGAAAATCTAATCTTAATGATAAAGAAAAGAAGTAGAAGTTATTCTTTTTTCTATTGCCTTATAAATAATAATAATTTTTGGCCGGATTTCATGGAGTGAAAAATCCGGGTTATAAAATGGTGAATGTCAGGCGGGCGGGCGGGCGGCGGGCGGCGTGCGGGCGGGGAAAATTTTTCGTTACAGTTTTCTCAGCAACTACTGATCACAGCCACTTGATATTTGGTATACAGCATCGGGGTGGGGTCCCATAACGTGGGATATGATTTCAGGTCTGTCGCTCATCTACTTCCTGTTTAACGAAATCCGGCCATTTTTGACCTTGACAGATTTTTTATTTTTTTTGGGACATTATTCAAACGGTTAAAAATGTCAACAAAGAGAAGGAGGTGTTTAATTTTTTTTCCAAATCAAAACTTTTTTAAAAATTTCAATACATTTTTTTTTCGGTAATTTGTCGATCTTTCATGTAAATCTCGTTTGTATTGATAATATACCATTAGATATTTTACAGCAAACGGCTAATCCTTTCGTCTGATGCCGGATTGGGTATCTAGTAATATACATGTCATTCAAAAAACATCCTGGCTCTTGCGTCTCACACAAAGTTTAATCATGGAAGTATGGTTTAATCGAATAAATTCACAGCATGAAGGCGAAATTTTCGATACAGTATAGAAGTACACTTTAAATTTACTTGAACAAGGCAGCACTTAACCATCTTAACCCATCGAAAATAAAATAATTCAGAAATATATACAATGAAAAAGATATAGCAAAATCTGTTTTTTGTCTGCCTTATGTTTGCAACAATAACTGGTGTTAAAGTATGGAAGCCAAAAGGGTCAACATTTTTCTTTCTTACTTCCTTATTTTGAATTTAATATTTCATTATTCTTATTCCATATTTCTTATTCAATATCCTAGTATCGTTATCATTCATCTTTCATTTTTTATTCTTTTTTTCTTTCCTCCAAACGTAGAACTCGAAGAATATTTTTTTTTAGTTTTAGTTTCACAATTATAAATACCCGATTTTATGCTCCCTTTTTCTTAGCTTACCATTCCTTTTTTCTAACCCTTGAATGAAACAGAGAACAAGTAATTATTTAAATATTTATAATTTATTTATTTATTTATATAATCATTTCTAATGAAATACATTCATCAATATCCATGCGTTAATTCATTTTTTTATATTTATAATTAATTCTAACCTATTTATATTCAAAATAATTCAGAACCTTATGAAATTTTTACATTTATTATAAATTATAACATTTTTGCCGCTTGCTTTGTCTACTAGTTAATTAACTAAGGGAAACAACCCCTGTTGAATTGCTTACTTTTTTTACTATGCTTATGGAGAATTTTGCTCTACTTAACAGACTTGACAACATCTGAACACGTCTTAACAGTTAAATCAACTAATCATCTGAACATGTCCAACATGGTCTTAACGCATATGAACAACCCGTGACACAGTACAATCTTAAATTCCTTGATCGATCTTAACGAGTCTGAAACGATGTTGAAAGTAGGAGATCTAATTATCCTACTGATAGTCCTAATAAGTCTTAACAGATTTCTGTTCAGTATTTTTCAACAAAATTAGGTCTGAAATGGCCGTGTCAGATAATTTCTGGGTTACTAGTGTCTGACACCCTTTTTGAGTTATTAGCAGAAAATGCAGTTAACCCCAATGTTCTATTTTTAGCCATAGCGGCCATGTTTTACAACCAATCAAAAATCCCCACATTCGTTATATACATATAATTCTAATGAATAACCGCAATAAGTTTAGTTTCAATAGGACTTATGGTGTCAGAGGAGTTAACGTTTTCAATGTAATGAAGAAATGCTGTGAACATGCTCAATTTTGACGTTCTAAAGACAAGAACTCCTAAAAGAAAAGGTCCTACAACGTTGACTCTATTACATATTTTGTAGATTTTAATGTGTTTAACAATATGCAATTCGAAATTCTTAAATATCTTGTTTAGTTTTCAAGACATTGAGATAAACACGTGCAAAACTTGCAAAATATCCACAAAAATGGCAATAACTCCTACATTGGTTGTTGGATTTTCTTTAAAAAATCTGGGAAGGTAGATCTTGAGGTGCTTATCACTTTGGTGTTGCCAGAATTTTGATATCTGTATCCGTTTTTTAGTTATGTGCAAACAAAAACTGCATTTTACCCGTATGTTCTATTTTTAGCCATGCGGCCATATTTTTCGTCGAATCGAAACTCCCTACTCCAGTTCTAAGCACCAAATGCTTATGAACAACCAAACCAAGTTTGTTACATTTGCACTTATGGTGTCAGAGGAGTTTTATAAAGTTTACATACGACGAGCGACGGACACACGACCGACGGATGCCAAGAGATGACTATAGCTCACATGACCCTTCGGGTTAAGTGAGCTAAAAATCTCATTTCAATGGAAATAATTTTATAACATGTATTACGTTCATTAAAAGTATATCCCATTTTTCATATTTTACACAAATTTGTTCAATGTCAGGTTTTGAAAATATATGCATTTTGAGGATTTTTTCCCAGACAATTTATACAAATTTTCTTAAAAAGTGAAACCCAATTATTTCAAAAATAAGCACCATGACCTATTGTCAAATATTCAGAATCCCTAACTACCTACCAAAATTAAGCCTAATATGCATTATTTTCAAAAAGTAATGTTAAAATCAAGGGGGTACATGCCACATGCACCAATCTTTTTTTTCATCATTGAATTTTCTTTTAAATTTGTCAATAGATGTACCATGAAATAAAACTTTGAAATTTTAAATTTAAAAAGGCATACTTCCCACTTCGTTTTTAAAATAAATGACTCCAAAGTTTTGCTTGTTTTAATTGGAATGTTTAACAAAACTTGTATTCTAAAATTTTAATTATTTTTATATCATTCTGGACAAATATATATATATTTCATTAAAATAAAAAAAAAATAAAAATAGGGTGCTTCCCAGTTTTTTTTTCTGTTTTTGAGAAAAAATATACCAAAAATGACTAAAATTGGCATATTTACATATATTATCTTCTTAAAAAGTTTTGCAGAAATGCAAAAACAAACTTCTTGCCTTGGTTTTGTAATATTCCTTCTAAAAGTTAAACAATACTTTGTATTTTCATGTTTAAAGGTTTTCAGGTGCAAAATAGGTGCCCGGGTGGTAAAGTGATCTAAGGTGCCTCTGAGATGATGTGTTCGAATCCCGCTTGTATTAAAGAAACAAGAGGCTCCCAGGTCGACTCACATAACTTATGTGCCTGAAGTAAAGGCTATGAGGCAATATTTATTTGACATTGAAAAGGTCATAAAAGCTAATAAGGGCGTCATCTGACAATATGGTTTAACCTAATGTAGTAATGACTGTGCATAGTAATATTTTAACAATTGAACTTATCTAATTATGAACTGCTATTAAAATTCTAAGAGGAATAATCCCTAAAATGAACAGCATTACAATGTTGACCTTTTTACATTATTCGTAGATCATGATGTGCTTAACAATGTGCAATTTACATTTTTTAAATATCTCATATAGATTTTAAGATATTAAGCTTAATACATATTTGTAAGTGCAAAATTCATAAAAATCAAGATTAACGGGCAAGTACTCTTTATGATGTTATAAGGGTTGTTGGATTTTCTTTTAAATTTCAGTGCAGGTAGATCTTGAGGTGGTGATCACTTTTGTGACACCCTGGCTGAGTTGTTAACAAAATTACAATTTAACACCAATGTGCTATTTTAGCCACTGCAGTCATGTTTTACAACTAATAAAAAATCTTATCAGTAATAGTTATACCATGAGGTAAAGGTGTTTCTGGATAAGAAACCCCGAGGACCGGAGGTCCTAGTGGGTTTCTTATCCAGAAACACCGTATACCGAATAGTATAACTAACTTACACCCCAGTAAACTTAGAAAAAACTAGATTACAAATTGTTGATAGAAAGCAATAAAATGTGTCTTTAATTATTAAACTGAGTTAGTAAACATATTTCTGATTTTTTTCTTCCCCACACAGGGACCTCTTTAATTCAAGATATTAAGCAAGTGAGATGATTTTAGGATTAAAACAGATTAATCAGCTTGTTTAACAGATTAATTACTTTACAAATAACTGATGGTTTTGTATCATGCTAATTAAAATTGTGAACACTTCTAAACTGAATATCTTTAAGATTCATTCAGTTTTTATATGACCATCAGGGAAGACGGATGTGCTTTGGCTGCTGCCCCTTTGAATATCATTAATTTCTGAGAGCAGGTAATTTTAGTTGAGGAAATTGCTTATTTGAAGAAAATTTATTTCGTTTTAATTTAATATTTCTTATTTTGAAACATATGCTGTACGATGTCCCTTAGCATGGGGTTCGATTAAGAGCCCTTCTCTCATATATACTTCCTGTTTGTCGACTTACTTAATTTTTTGCATAAATGGTCAATTATGGACAATTTTCTTAACAGTTTTCTCAGCAACCTCTTATTACATCCTTTTGATATTTGGTAATCAGCATGGGTCCCATACCGTTGATTTAATTTCAGGTCTATTGTCTACCTACTTCCTGTTAACAACGAAATCCGGCCATTTCTATCTTTGACCCATTTTGATGCCCCATCTACGAAAGTTATTGGGACATACAGTCGTCGGATATGTTTGTTTGTTCGTCCGTTTGTGTGTTCGCCCGTCTCTTATGTTGCGAAATATCGGCATTATGTCTATTGGACATATTCTTACTTTGTTTTGTTTGTTTATTTTCATTTTTTTATTGTTTTGTTTTATTTGTCTGTTTTTTTTTTATTTTGCTACTTTTAAATAAGAATTGATTTTAAACCTTATAAAGTGTACTGTTTTCATTTCCTTCTAAGATTCCCTGGGCTGGCTATTACAGAAGTTTCTTTGTGTGAAAAGCTCTTATGTTCTATGAACATGAGGTGTGTTCACAAGCGCAAAAGCAGGGGTATCTGGAAACCCCTGTTTTTGCCATTGTGAATTAAGCCTATTGTTCTTAGAACAAAAGAGCTATTCACACAAAGAAAGTTTCTGAAAATGAAAGTTCGACTTTAAACAATAGAACTGTGGTGTAATTAGTTTTATTCACCTAATGCTAATAAATAACAATACTACGTTTGGTTTCAATTGGACTTGTGGTGTCAGGGGAGTTAAAGTTTTGAATGTAATCAGGAAATGCTGTGCAAATTGTCGATTTTGACGTTCTAAGGGGAAAACCCCATAAAAGAAAAGGTCTGAAAACGTTGATCCTGATACATATTTTGTAGATCTTGATGTCCTTAAAAATATGATATTTAAATTTGAAATATTGCTGTGCTCAACAATATGCATTTTAAATTTCTCATATATCTTTTATTGTGTTAAAGATATTGAGCTTAATAGGTGCAAAATTTTGCACCAAAAAAAAAAAATCCACAAAAAGGGCAATTAGGGATCGACCATTTAACTTGAAGGAGAGGGGGCCTTGGGTTTTTCCTAAAAAAATATTCTGAAAATTATTTTTGATGAAAAAAATATCGTGGCAGCTGAGGGCAAGAAAAAAAATATTCCGAAGAAGGATTTCTGCTGTAAAAAATGATGCAGATAATGAAAAAAAATTCTGTTGCGACACCTTCAAAAAATAAATATTTTGTCTGCGCTCTGCGCAAAACAAAAAACCAAGGCCCGTCTTCAAGTTAAATGGTCCGTCCCTTACTCCTACAAGGGTTGATGGATCTTCTTCAAAATTTCAGGGTTCAGCCTGGTAGATCTAGAAGTGCATGCTGATTACTTTTGTTGTCTATCAAAATTTAAACATCTGTCACCATTTTGAGTTATTTGCAAAAAACTGGAATTTTCCATTATGTTCTATTTTCAGCCACAGCCGCCATGTTTTACAAAAATCATAAATCCCCACATCAGTTCTTTACACCTTATGTTAATAAACATCCATACTAAGAACTTAAAATGTCAGAGGAGTTAACGTTTTTCATGTTACAAGGAAATGCTGTGAAAATGTTCAACTTTGACGTTCTAAGGGCAATGACAAAAGAAAAGTTCCTACAACATGGATCTTAAAACATATTTTGTAGATCTTGATGTGCTGAACAATATGCAGTTTAAATTTCTTAAATATCTTGTAAAGATTTTTAGATATTGAGCTAAACGGGTGCAAAAAAGGCCAATAACTCCTGCATGGGTTGTTGGATTATCTTTAAAATATCAGGGTAGATAGATCTTGAGGTGCTGATCACTTTTACCTTGTTGCAGAATTTTGTGATATCTGTATCCTTTTTTGAGTTATTGAAAAAAATACAATCTACCACATGTTATATTTTTAGCCACGGCGGCCATGTTATATGATCAATCAAAAACCCCCACATTAGTTCTGTGGGGGATACCCTAAAGTACCACCAAATCAAATATGGTTTGAATTGGTGTAGCCATTTCAGAGGAGAAGAAGTTTTAAGAAAAGTTAACGACGACGGACGGGTCCAGCTGAGCTAAAAATTAGACAGTTACTTGCTCAAGGTCGTTATTCTGATTTTCTCCACCATTAAAACTGACCACCTTATATGGCAAGGTGCGTCGAAAAAGGCGTTAAACCCAAACACAATATGACAAAAGTTTAATGTATGACATTTATTGACACATGTATAAAGCAAAACCACTGTCAAAAGATGAAAAAATACCAACATATTTCTGTTATTTCTTCCTTTAAGAGTACTTTAATGTCAAACAGGAACTGCTTACTCTTCCGGAGCATCTTAGTTCACTCTCGTTACAACTTGTTTCGCGTCGTTGTTTTCTGCTCGATTGATTTTGTGATTTTATTTTTGGTGTTTCTCTGTATATTCATGATATTGTTCGTGTTAAAGGTTTTGTCGTTGCCCTTTCGGACTTTTGACACTCGATTGTCCCATTGGTGCCTCTGTGTATTTCTCCAAATAACTTATTTCTAATAAGACGATGAAAAAAACCCAGTTAAACTGGACAGATGAAATAAATATACTGAGAAAGATTTTTTATTCTTTACCATACTTTATACATCTGTATTAAATTAGTTTCAAATTCTAAACAGATCGAATCATCAAAATGAGGTAAAAGTACAATTTATATAAAAATTGTTCTTTGAAAGTAAGAGTGTGGTATTTTTATCATTTGATTTAGAGAATCATTACTACAGTTGGCATTCTCCTTTACTGAATTCAGATCCAATATCAAAAGGTCCACCTTGTAAAGCATTGCTGGTCATGTTAAACATGTAAAATCTAAAATTAAAACCAAACAGTAAAGACGTAAAATGTGTAAAATCTAAAATTAAAAACACAAAATGGTATAGACACGCACGTAAAATGTGTAAAATCTAAAACAAAAAATACACAACGGTATAGACACGTTTAGCACTTAGAAAATCTAAAATGAAACAATGCTAAAAACACACATCGGTGAGGGCATGTTTAACATGTAACCTTTAAAATTAAAAACACATAACGGCAAAAGCTGGTTAAACATGTAAAATCTAAAATTCAAAAACACACAACGGTAAAGGCACTTTTTTTGGCTCAATATACAGTAAATCATAAAAGTATAACAGCGGTTCGCACCGGTCTGTTATACAAAAGTTCTGGGAAAACTAGCTCATTTTTTTAAATGAAACAAAACACGAAATAAAGTTCCAAATGTTAACTATTAATGAAATACATATGGAATAATCCACATAAAACAATACAATAAAGACGGCTTTCCGTAATAAAGTATAATTACAATTCGAATTCACTTGAAAGACGTACGACGTCCGTACAGTTACAATGTCGGATTCCAACTGCCATAACAAACTTCAGTTTACAGCATAAAAACATAGATTGTATAAGAATTTTTGACAACAGCTTAATTAAACATAGAAATAGAACTAAATTGACAAAAGAGGATTAAAGTCTTAGCTATGTTTGAACAAGACCGGATATAAAATAAGAATTACTTAAATATGTCTCAAACAATATAAAAGCAACTAACAGATTAAATAATTTAAGATAAAGTGACACCTTCGATAAATCAGAATATTTAAGGATAATCATTTAAAAGGCTTTTCGCACTATTTCACGGGGAACAACATTTCAAATTCAATAATTCACTTTTCTATTCCAAATAAACACATAATATTAATCATGAAAAATAATACATTAATTTAGATAGGCCAAATATTGAACTGAGTTTTATAAGTCTAAAGATTTCACAGTCCCAAAAAGTCATATACATGTGAAAATAAGTTTTCGTCTTTTTCCGCTGTCACATTTCTCTCCCGGCACAGATGAGACTCTGTCCCCAGAGTCGCAATAAAAATACATCAATATTCTCGTTGTTTCCTTCGATATCCATTGTAGCGACCCGAATAATTACACGTGTGTTGTTGTTGACTCCACTGTTGCCCTGGTTGATGTTGGTACCACTGTTGTGTTTGTAAATGCTGATTCCATAATTGTGCTTGTTGTTCTGGGTAAAGATGATTCCACTGCTGTGTTTGTTGCTCTGAATGAAGTTGGTTCCACTGCTGTGTTTGTTTCTCCTGTTGATGTAGATTCTGTTGATGTGCGTTTGGGTTTTGTTGATGTTGGTTCTGTTGTTGCTCTCGTTGAGATTTGTTACGTTGTTGTTCTTTTACTAATTTTTCTTTTAAGTCCTCTATCTCCTTGATGAATTCACAGGGAGATGTTATCTTTAATGTCTCTAATTCTTTACATCTTGATTTATATATCTCCAAATCATCCTTGTACTCTGCTTCAATTTTCCGTAACCCTCCTATTGTTCGTTTTTGATTATTAATGATCTCCATATTTTTGGTATACTCTCTATGACAAACATCAACTTCTTGTTTTGCTGCCTTATGTTTTCCGACGGTCTTTTGAAGTTTTGTTTTTAAATGTTTATTTTCACTCTTCAATTTGAAAATTTGCTGGTTTAATAGTCCTCGTTTTTCTTTAAATTCCTCTTTGATTTCATCAATAACATTTTCCAGTTTTACATTTTCTTTAGAAATTTTGTCGTTTGTCTCAGATAGTATGTTAATTTGACACTTTAAATGTTGTACCGTCTCAATCTTGAACTTTGAATTTGATGTTGACTTGCATGTCTTTCGAAATTCTGAGTCACTAAGAGACGAAAACGCTAACTCTTCACACACTTTCTTTGAAATAAATGTTGCCATTCTCTGACTGTCCCTCATGATCTTTTTCTGTGATTTTGGTCTGGCGGTAACAGATGTGCATTGCCTAATTAAGTGTCCAAATTGTCCACATCGGAAACATCTAGCTAAATTAACTGTCGGTGAAAAATTCTGAACTTGGGGAAATGTTTGTTTTCTTAATTCAGGTGGACACCACCAGTTGAATCTGACGAAACGGTTATCCATTAATTAACGTACACGGCGATCTTGCACCAATTCGGCTTACACTTGGCGAATTGTCACGGGTTCTAGCACCAAAATATAACAGCGGTTCGCATCGGTCTGTTATACAAAAGTTCTGGGAAAACTAGCTCATTTTTTAAATGAAACAAAACACGAAATAAAGTTCCAAATGTTAACTATTAATGAAATACATATGGAATAATCCACATAAAACAATACAATAAAGACGGCTTTCCGTAATAAAGTATAAATTACAATTCGAATTCACTTGAAAGACGTACGACGTCCGTACAGTTACAATGTCGGATTCCAACTGCCATAACAAACTTCAGTTTACAGCATAAAAACATAGATCATGTAGATTGTATAAGAATTTTTGACAATAGCTTAATTAAACATAGAAATAGAACTAAATTGACAAAAGAGGATTAAAGTCTTAGCTATGTTTGAACAAGACCGGATATAAAATAAGAATTACTTAAATATGTCTCAAACAATATAAAAGCAACTAACAGATAAAATAATTTAAGATAAAGTGACACCTTCGATAAATCAGAATATTTAAGGATAATCATTTAAAAGGCTTTTCGCACTATTTCATGGGGAACAACATTTCGAATTCAATAATTCACTTTTCTATTCCAAATAAACACATAATATTAATCAAGAAAAATAATACATTAATTTAGATAGGCCAAATATTGAACTGAGTTTTATAAGTCTAAAGATTTCACAGTCCCAAAAAGTCATATACATGTGAAAATAAGTTTTCGTCTTTTTCCGCTGTCACAAAAGACTGACGAGGAAATTGCCCCTCTTTGGCTAATCAGTTCGCCATTTCCTTAAACAATGTTTCTGGTCCCATCGCTGAAATCTCTCATAACTAATATATGTATGACAGTAAAGTATCTTAAAATATAATACTTCACATGAAGGATTGCTACGGACTTTTTTGTCCGTAAACCATATGTACGGACGAAATAGATAAAAAAATGAGCACACGGACGTTTTTATTCCTTGTATATCGATCCGTATTACAGATGTTATTGATGACTAATATAAAATAACATGCCTTTTTGTTTAAATATGATTGGAGGTCATCAGCATTAAAGGTTTTTTCGGTATATTTTCTTTGGAAATGGTATTTTCATTATCCGAATGAAAAACGGATGTGGGAAGCGGACATTTTATGGATAGTTTGAACTACGGATGATAAACGAACAGAAGGAAATACACCCGTAAATATTCATTCGTTTTACGGGTGGTTCTTTCAGAAAGAAATTCAGACGTTCACATAATACCAGTTAAAGGGATGGAAATATGATATTTACGGATGGATTGGGACCATCCGTTATACATTCGATTTCGTTTCTATTTTTCCAGTGTAGTAGTTTTTATTAATATTGGCGTGATAAAATCTAAGAGAAAAAAATATGATTTTAAAAAATGGAGATAGTTAAATATTTATGTTTTGTTTCGAAATTCCGAGCCTGGTGGTGACTTAACAGCCTTAATTTTCGTTTTCATTTGTAGAAATTGGAATTACAAAGTTCTAGGCAGTAAATTTCTCTACGCCTGACGCACGTATATATTTAAAACTGTGACATATTTTGTAACATATATAAATATCTTTTGTGTGTGTGAGTCTGTGAATGTGTTGTTACATTGTACTTTTATCAGATAAAGGTTCCACTCAAGTCAAAATCTGGGATTGCATTTCTTATGTGAATTTGAAATTAAATACACAGGTAAAATAAAGGCAATATTTAACTCAAATTTATAAAAATTAACTTTAAGTAAAAATATCAAGGCCAAGCTATTGATATATTGTTTAAACATTCACTTCAATGCAGAAAAAATGAATTATTGTTGATAACATTTTACTTAAGTCAAACACACCCAAACATTAATTAATTTTTGTCTTATTTAAATACATTTTTTTTCAACAAAATATCAGAAGTTTACACTAGTTATAACAAAAAGGGATCGATTTATCCAACTTTTGAATTGAACATTGTTTTTGATTTTGCTTTGTAATTCTTGTCAAATTTACGTACTAAATGCATGTTCCAGATTTTGACTTTAGTAGAACAAATCATACCCATTTCCTTTAAAAAGATACAACATGTCGTCATTCATCATCAGGGCAGCTTCAACTTTATTCGGAACTCCCGGAAATTGGTCGGCAAAATTCTTGATTGAACCGCAGACGGTGGACTTAGAGTCAAGGTCAACTTGCCAGACGAAAGATTTCTACAAATCAAAAGAAGTTTCTTATCCAAAAAGTTAAATACAAAAAAGGTAGAGAAGATAGTAAAGAAGGACTCTAAGCAAAACAATTTGAAAAATGGGTCTTTTTCGGAGGTGTTTCATGCAGCACTTGGTTTTAAAACGTATCATATAATAATCACCATTGAAGCTGGTATTTTGATCATGAATTACGCGGTTTAAATTCTCGCCCTTATCGTGTAAATGTCACCTTCGGAGATGGCTTATGCAGCATGTTGTATAAAAACAACCCCCTATTATGTAAACATCACAATCGGAAGTGGTATATACAGCACGTGGTTTTGAAACTTATTCCTATCATGTGAACATTACCATCGGAAGTGGTATATAAAGCACGTGGTTTTGCAACTTACACCTATCATGTGAATATTATCATCGGATGTGGTATAAAAGCACATGGTTTTGCAACTTACACCTATCATGTGAACATTATCATCGGAAGAGGTAGTGGTTTCTAAACTTACACCTATCATATGAACATTACCATCGGAGGTGGTATAAAAGCACGTGGTTTTGAAACTTACACCTATCATGTGAACATTTTCATCGGAAGTGGTATATACAGCATTTAATTTTGAAACTTACACCTATCATGTGAACATTATCATCGGAAGTGGTATATAAGCACGTGGTCTTGAAACGTACACCTATCATGTGAACATTATCATCAGAAGTGGTATATAAGCACGTGGTCTTGAAACGTACACCTATCATGTGAACATTATCATCGGAAGTGGAATATACAGCACGTGGTTTTGAAACTTACACCTATCATGTGAACATTATCATCGGAAGTGGTATATAAGCACGTGGTCATGAAACGTACACCTATCATGTGACCATTATCATCGGAAGTGGTATATATACAGCACGTGGTTTTGCAACTTACACCTGTCATGTGAACATTATCATCGGAGGCGGAATATACATCACGTGGTTTTTAAACTTTCCCCTAGCATGAAAACATCACCATCGGAGTTGGTATATATATGCATCATATGGATTTAAAACGAACCACAGGATTTTTTAGCTTACCCCTATCATGTTAACATCACCATTGGAAGTGGTATATGCAGCACGTGGTTTTTCAGGCAACGGAGTTTGTCCCTTGTTTACAAAGAACATGTCGAGTTTTTCTCCTGTTGTATAATCATACTCATAGATTTTTGGCCCTAAAATCATTTAAAATTAAAAGTATAACATACTTATATCAATTCACCGTTATTAAGGTCTTTATTATGCACAGATTTCAAATATACTTTCTGATTTTTTTCTGACAGTGAAATGTATTACTTTGTAGGTTATAATGAGAAAGATAGATTTTCTTTTTCTATTACTCTTTTTCAGTCGCCTCACTTTCCAGAAAAAACGTGTTAAGTTTTGAAAAGTTTTAGTGCTGTTCTTCATTCTTCACAGCGGAGTAAACCCTTGCATTTCACTGCTGGCTTGGGACGGGCTCTAGGAGGTTTAAACGGATTTCGTAGCTTTACATTGATCACGCTACACCCGAAGTTTGCGGGGTATCAGCAAGCTACATACAAATCTGACACCATAAAACTTGTTTCAATCTACCATTACGTTCGTTATGCCGGCCTGTACCAAGTAAGGACATAGTCATCTTTTATTTCACCGGTAGGGTGCTCATACTTTATTTCTCTTTCTGGACATAAAAGATTCGCCGTGCCGGTTCGATAATTATGTTATATTTCCTTAAATTTTGTAAACACAAGACGAACATTTCATTACTGAAACGGACAAAACCTTCTTGACACATACTAAACTTAAAAGACTTTCAAAGTGATCCGTATTTTAAGATTTTCAGTACAAATTAGTATAATCTTCTTGTAGTAGATCAAGTAAAAACAATATTATGTCCAGTTAAATCAAAAGTAAATAGATTGGACACTCCTGAATTGGCCTTGACGATCAAATACTGATCTTGAACAATTAACACTTCTGAACAATTTACAAGTTCAGTATTATGGAAGGTAATCTCCGCTACCTTCAAAAATTTTATATTTTAAATTCTTATTTTCTGTTTCATTTATTTTATATTCTTTATTTCTTATTTCACATTTTCTCTATTCTATTTTGACAATTCTATATTTTAGATTTCATATTTTATATCTTAAATTACATTTCATTAACTTTGTATTCCTCAACTCTTATTCTTTAATTTGTATAATGCCAATGCGGGTATTCTATATTTGACATTTCAATTCTGAAGAATCATTCAAACAAAATGCATTTATCTTTGTTCCTCTTTCCTTTCTTCATTATTCTTTCGTCTTATTTCTAATATTTTAATAAAAAAAATAATCCAAATTTGGTTTGTCACGTTATGATTTAATGTTCCTTCTCAACATTTGTTTGTACGGATGTTTAATTATTATCGTAAAGTTTCACTTTAGGGTTGTTAGTACATGTAAGTAAGTTATTATTTCTGGCCAAATTCTGGATAATTCCAAATATACAAGAATCATTTCTTGAGACCAGCCTAGCAAATGGTGTCAGAAGAGAGAGGGAGTCGAACTATTGGTCCATGAGTTTTTTCGCCCCTGAGATGGATCGAACCAACGGATTATGGTATTGCCAGACTCGCTAATAACTTCTGTATCGAAATTTCCTTAATTGCATAACATATCAGACTTATTTTTTACATTCATTTTGCATCGTCCTAAAATAATGAAACTTCGATCTCTTTATATTTCAAAAGATGTGATAAATACTAATAATCTATTAGAAAAATGCGAATCGCAGCTTACAAAGAAAGCTTGCAAAAAAAATGTCCGGTCCCACAACAATGATTTAAATCAAATTATGAAATAGAAGATACATATGTATGTACATCGATATAAGAATGATTTAGAAATATTTGGAAAATCCACCAAGGCGTTGGAGACAGAGAGTTTGACGGACGGGAGGAAGAGCGGATCGAGTCAACGAACAGAACTTACGGTAACACTGCTTGTAAACTGAGCTTTAAAATTAGGTTTGACAAACTATTTATCTGAGGCTTGTCAGTAAAAGTTACCTTAAGAGGTAACTCTGATTTTCCATTAGATCAACTGGGGTGTGTGACACATGCAAGAAGTTCAATATCATCAGAACATAATACGGAAAGGAAAGCCTGACTGGCCAGAAATAATAACTTACTTACATGTACTAACAACCCTAAAGTGAAACTTTACGATAATAATTAAACATCCGTACAAACAAATGTTGAGAGGGAACATTAAATCATAACGTGACAAACCAAATTTGGTATAATATGGCATTTTAAATGCTAACTCAAGTTGATTGCTTAAGACCTGTCGGACTCCTACTTCCTGTTAGGATCTGGGCCGATATGAAACATTTCGGCAAGCAACATGATAATCAATTGAAATTTGACCGGTAGATTTGACAAACGGTATGCTCTTATAGCGATTTTCAGACACCTCAGACTCCTATTCCCTTATGTGGGATTGGGTGCCATGCATGGACATCCGATCCTATAAACATATAGCACTCAATAAATAAGTCCCTTATATCATCCCAAATTGTGCCTCATCGATTAAATTTTCGTTTCAATTTTGTTTCACAACGCAGTTACTCGATCCGTGTCAGCATTATTATTGTCACAGCGCCATCTGTCGTCATAATTTAACAAATTTAACAAATGCGTAAAATCCGCCACCTGTTACAATGCATCAATATAAAGAAACAAAATGTAGAAAAGCGAGAAATAGTAATGTTTGTAGGTTGCATGAACAAATAGAATGTAGAATGGATTATTTTTTTTATTAAAATATTAGAAATAAGACGAAAGAATAATGAAGAAAGGAAAGAGGAACAAAGATAAATGCATTTTGTTTGAATGACTCTTCAGAATTGAAATGTCAAAGATAGAATACCCGCATTGGCATTATACAAATTAAAGAATAAGAGTTGAGGAATACAAAATAAATGAAATGTAATTTAAGATATAAAATATGAAATATAAAATATAGAATTGTCAAAATAGAATAGAGAAGATGTAAAATAAGAAATAAAGAATATAAAATAAATGAAACAGAAAATACGAATTTAAAATATAAAATTTTTGAAGGTGGCGGAGATTACCTTCCATACAGTATAAGCAAGATTTGTCCGCCTAAGAGATATATGGCTTTACTGGTGAAAGAAACGTCCCATCATGTTACAAAATCTCATTACACGATGACATGATACATTTTACATAAAACCTGATACCCTGAACATAAATATTAATTTATTGATTATAGAAACATGATGCCCTGAACATGAAAGCATGATACCCTGAACATAAAACATGATATCCTGAACATTAAACATGATACATTGAACATATAAACATGATACATTGAATTTAAAACATGATACATTGAACATAAAAAAACATGATACCCGATAGATGAAAACATGGTACCCTTAAAAACCAGATACCTTGAACTAAGTAGACTTTGTCGTCTTTTGTAAAACCATCGCTGATGGAACGTGGTGCCTGGCGATAAAAGTCTTTGACTTTTCCGTTCACATATAACCCTATATCGTCCGTTACCAACATCTGTGCTCCTTTTATCAGATTGACGTACCCATCGTTATCTATGAAAATAAAATAAATTCGAAAAATGAATTTTAAGGGAGTACAAGTCTGAGATTTTTAGTTATTAAAAGTTTTTCAGAATAGAAAATTTGGAAAGAATAGCTCAAAATAGCTAGACTTTATGAAAAAAGTTTTCAAAAACATGGAGCCTTTTTCAAGATATAAGCACCTAAAAATATGGCGGGAAAAAAACTTCTCTAGATTTTTCATAAGAAATACATTGAAAGTTCGTCTTCTGTTTTAACATTGAAATTGTAATTAGAATTGAATGAAATTGTTATAGGGTGTTTATTATGACCTTCTCTTAATAGTTCTGAATATGTTGAATTTTATTTTAATGCATTTGAATGGATAAAAGCCGAGGATCTCGAAAATGTTCAATTTCTGAAGCTCGTACTCCCTTAAGCCCCAGTCACACTGTCACGTTTCGGCACCCCGTTTTACTACGTTTCTGAAACGTAGTGAAACGGCTATAAACGTAACGAAACGTACCGACACGTAGTTGAAACCGAGTACATACGTAGAGATACCTGGACGCAAACGTGGGGTGCCCCGTTTGTATCGTTTGCACGACACAAACGTGGCGAAACGCAGCTAAAAAAATAAACGTAGCAGATACGTAGTAGAACGTAGTAAAACGTAGTTAAAACGTGTTAAACCCTAGTGAAAGCGTAACGAAAACCTAGTAAAACGTAGCAAAATGCCCACCACCAGGTTTTACTACGTTTTCCTAGGTAGTTACTTCGTTTCACGAGGTTTTATTAGGTTTTTGTACGTTTTATACGTTAAATGTTACGTTTCGCTAGGTTTTTTCACGTTTTATCACGTTTGAGTAGGTATAATCACGTTTTATTACGCTGGACTCTTTCATTTCGCCTATTTTTGCTCCCTTGTTTTGTGAAAAATCTTCATTTAAATCACATTAAGCATACGCATATTCTGCAAGATAGGGCTGTTGTTGTTTCAATACAACCAGAGGATAAGAAAAACGCGTTTAATTTTGGTGAGACATTAATTTGGAAAAGTAGGAGATCCTAGTTCGGCATGTACGAACAAGTTGGCCTATCTCTTGCACTTGTACTCATCGCAGCGATTTTTCAAGTTTTCTGTAACCAAATATTTTTGGAATTAAATGACTGGGATAAAATTACAAGATGATTCTTTTCTCTTACTAGTATTTAAAGGGAAAGAGGAAAAGACTGAAATAGTACTTTGCGTGAAGTCTTAAAGCTGTGTTATATAAACAATTTGTAACAAGTATTTTGTAAGCTAATGCGCACTAGTGATATCCCGCTTCTGTTCAAAACTTTAGAGTTCTGTTAACAGAAAGTAGATGACCTAGGAGTATAAAATAGATATACGCCCTATTATACCATATGATAAGATTGAAGGCGAAATATAAAACCTCTACGACCTATAGTTAGACAACTGTGATAGGATTTTTGCACCCTAGTTCAACATGTGTAAAACCAGTTTAGGTAGGAACCTAAAATTATTATACACCATTTTTACTACAGTAAATGCAAAATATCATATCTATTATATTTTGAAAGCAGTTGGAAAACTGAGACAAAATTGTATTTCACAGACAGACGAACGGACTGACAATGGTAATATACTATACCATTAGTGATCATATTAGTCTTTCAAATGGAGCAAGGATATAATATAAATGTACTAAAAATATGAATAAAATCACAACCTACTTTCTCCTCAACCAATCACTACCTCTTCCTGGTGAATAAATATATAAATTTTTTTCGACCTATTTTTTTATTTTGAGAAAATTATGCGGTTTTCGCGGATAATTCTTCAATGCGTAGTGGCACGTGGTAAAACGTAGTAAAACGTAGTACATACCTAGCAAAACCGCATCAATACGTACTAAAACGTAAGATATACCTTGCAAAACGTGACAAATCCTAGTAATACCTGACGAAACGTACCACACACGTAGCAAAACGTGGTAAAACCTAATGAAACGGCTGATGTTAAACCTTTCCATACCTAGTAAAACGTAGTAAAACGTGAGGAAACCTTGTAAAACGTAGCATATACCTAGTTAAACGTGAAAACCGAAAACTTTGACAATAAATTACATTAAAACGTGACGTTTTAAAACGTAGTGAAACGGGGAAGCCGATACGTGACAGTGTGACTGGGGCTTTAAGGATAAATGAACACTTGGAAACAAAACAGTTTTTTTTCTTATTCATTTGCAACTTCCCAGAAATTGCCATTACTTTTTTTCATTGGTTTTTCCAATTTTCTTATTTTGATCACATATGTGCTTGGCTGCTCTTAGTGATCGACCATTTAACTTGGAGGGGGGCCTTTTTTAAAACATATTCTTGATCAGAAAAAAATTGCTACAAAGGTGAAAGAAAAAATATTGTGAAGAAGAATTCTGCCATATAAAATTATGTTAATTTTGTAAAACAATATTGTTTTCGCTACACTTTAAAAATGAGGTAACGGAAAAATTATTTTGACCGTAACAAAAATAAGCCAAGCCCTGCTCTTCCAATTAAATGGTCGGTCACTAACTCAAATTATTATCTTCCATGTAAATATTTTGTATGTTTGATTGAATTTAAATGTACATCATTTCTAAGTGCGTACTGAGCTGAAATGCGAACTTTATCTTTTGATTAACAAAATGTAGGTTATGTTTATTTTCATGTTCGGGTACAAGTGAATGAACAAAATATTTTTTTTTAACTGGGATGTTTAACTAAAAAAATCAAAATTGTAAGAAAAAAAGGATTTTTTTTGTCTTAAAGGAATAACCAGAATGAAAAAAAACGTGACAACCATGTTGTTATAACAAAATAATGGTAGGTCCGACGAATAATATACTTTAACAGATGACGATAAATCCTGTGCTTTTCGTGTTGTCGAAAGGACAAGGTACAGTAAGGGCCATATTTGGCCCCCTTATTTAAAGAAAAACAAATCCTAAGTGAATGATTTAAATATAATTAATTTCAAGTTAGATGATCAAACTTTTTGACAATGGTAAACATTTTCCATCATCTACTGTAATTTGAATTTTATAGAGTCCTAAAGTAGTGCAAAAGTAACAATATCGTCTAAAAATGTCATTTTTCATGCTTATTTTGTTATTTTTAATGATAAGCGACAACATAGACCATGGATTTTTCGACTGATTTATAAATCATTTTATAGTGCAAATTAAAGTTTACAAACAATAACTGTGGTCTAAGTAGTCGCTGGCATCTAAGATTGAAAATATTTCCCAAATATTGTCCATTTTCCGCGAATTTGAAAGAAATCATACACATTCACCATGTTTTGACAAGCAATTTCAAATAAATAGCATAAAAATTCTTCTAAATTTAATTGTTTTATCTTCTTCATTCATTTGACTTAATAAATAACAAAAAGACTATTTTCTATTTTTCAGTCAAAGAGGGGCCAAATACGGGCCTTACCGTACCTTGTCCTTTAAAGAAGTCGGAGAATAATGTTTTTGTCACAAGAAAGTCTAAAACGTTGCCAGGCTAGTAAAGGGAGACGATTGAAATCGAATTAAGCAAATCGAACAAACCTCGCTTGATAACCCCCTCCTAAAACTTTTTTTTTACATTCGTTTATTATCATTCCATTTAAAAACATGCATTATTTCAAAAAAGGTAATGTTTTACAGCTTGGCCTGTTTATGCAATTATGTATTGCAGAAGAAAAGTATTTTAGCAAGTCGAATGGACCATTGCTATTTTTAGCCAGGGATGAGATACTTGTAATGTTTATTTATATTTTGAATGGAATTTCTTTATTTTGAAAGGAGATTTTACAAATAGCATGAAATTAGCACAACTTTGAATATATCTATAGCAACGGGTTCAGGACTTTGAGATCAGAAAGATTGGAGTCGTATCTGTTGGATATATTTTTTTTTTCAGATTTTAAGCAAGATGTTATTTTTTGTCACAAAGGAAATCAGACCCCATAATATCGCTTAACATAAGAAGTGTTCTTTTAATAAAACAATGCATGGTGTTATTACAATTAATTTTTCATATTTTATATCATAGTTTATTTTAAAAAGTGACTTTAGTATACTTTTTGATGCCCATAGTTATTACCGTGAATTCAATTATTTTAGTGGGTACCAATTTCCGTTGTTTGGCGAAAAAGTATCAGTTCGTGGATTCTTAAATTCATGGTTCTTTGGTCTGCAGCATACAAATGTTTAATTTCCTTTTCGTGAGATATCAAATTTCGTGGCTCAAGGCTATCCACGAAAACCACGAAATTTGATACCACACGAATAATAATGAAACGGCAGTATGTAAACATCCCGAATCAAATTATATCTCATTTAATGAAGAGCGCATATTCGTTTGTTTTGTTCTGACCACCTCTTTGGCTGAACTGAATTGGGCTATTTAGAAATGACTTATTTAATGTATCGTAATACTGAGTTCTTATATTCTTTTTTGTTTTCTCGAGGGAAAATACTTTGTTTATATTGTTATAGGTGTCACAATGTTTATGTTTTTTGAATTTTGTCAATCCAAAAGATTTTGAAAATAAATCAACTATAATAACCTATTCTTTCAGATTGACTAACCTGAATATTAAACTCACTAACATTCTCATTCAGTTAATGTTAATTACAAGTCTTTCATCGTGAAAAAAATACAATTTTTAAATGCTTATAAATACCTTGGAAAACTGCATCAAAGGACTTTTTGCAATAACCGGGCCTTCTATCACGTGATGTAGGTGGCGCTGGTCTTACTGGCGTCCCGGTTGACGTGTCACTTGTAGGCAATGGCGCTGGGCTTGCATTAGTTTTTGGTCCTGTAAAACGTATTTTTTTTACGTAGACGATAATGACATTTTGAATACGTGTGCATGACATAACCTACAATATTAACAATAATTTATAAGATCTGCAACAGAAAGTAGCAAGCGGCCTTTAATAAGTCCAGTGGCCGATGCTCACTGTGTTGCAATTGACCCTTAGGCTACATTGATAATAAACTACCAATCATAAAGTGTCAATGAAAAACCTCCTTCTTGACAAAGAACAAATAACATAAATTCAACGAATACAAACATCAGCTTTGATAGAGATTCTTGGCTAAGGACAGACACATTTAAAATGTGGCGGTGTGAAACTAGTTTTTTTTTTTGTCCAAACTTTCCACTATAAGTGATCAATAACAAAGCACAAACTAAAACACAATCAAAATCAAATAGATAGAATAGGCGATAAAAAATGTGGATAGGTGTACGCAACACAACCAGCACAAAGAAACGGCAATTTCAAACATCACAATGGAAAACAGCCAGCAGTCATCAGCATGACCAGAGGTCGCTGCTCGTCGTTTAGCATTAGCCAAAGAATAAAACTGCAAGAAATGAGGTTTAAAACCAATCCCTAAATTATCAACGAAAGACCCATTTCTCGACATAGAACAAAAGAAAACAGATAGGTGGAAGCTTTGACAAGGACTCCTAGCTTAGGACAGAGACATATATAAAATGTGGCTGAGTTAAGTAAAGTTTGGGTCCACCTCCCACTATTGTTAATAATCCATATCGATTGTGTTCTGTCGTATGCGTATTTTTTTTTATCAAAATGAAATGTGTATTTTATCTTACCATAATGTTGTTGTACGCCTGCGATATCATCACTTGTTAGTTTGTACTCTTTATTTGCGTCATATCCGGGATAAAATGGCGCCATTACAGCATTGTTATCCTTAGAATGGTCCAATCCGAGCGAATGACCTATCTCGTGTAATGCTACCATGAAAAAATCTACTCCAATTGCATCTGTTGTGTTCACCTGCCATTTTTCGTCGTCATCATAATGAATGTCTCCATCTTGGGGAAATCCTGCGTGCGCAAGTGTACCATCTAAAAAAAAAGGTTAATTATTTTCTAAAAAGAGTATAGACATCATGATGGGGCTAAGGTCTGTCGAATATCAACTTCCTATTTACTGATTTAGTCAACTTGGCAGGTAACGGGGGTATACTGAGTGAGCAGTGGTTGAAGATTCCTTGTTTTAGCAACCCCTTAGTTCGGACTCACATTAAAATTGTTGCTATTTGATAAAAGATAATTAATATTTCACTAACGATTGTGTTCTGATAAGATTGGTCCCAATGTGGGTTGCTGCAAAGAATACACCCGCAAACCGAAACCTTTGAGAAGGATTCACATAAGCGTTAAACTTCCGTTCCAGGATAAGAAGATATGTTTGATTAATCATTCGGAAGGATACCTTCATAAATCCAAAAAAAAAGATATTGTTTCATAACTTTTGATTTTGTTTGTTTTGTTGAATGTTTTTTGTTGTTTTTTTTTGTTGTTTTTTTTTTTTTTTGGGGGGGGGGTTCTTTTGCCAGGTGGGTGGGATGGGGAAGAAAGGAGTATGTTCACAAAGACCTATAATTGGCCGTGTAATTTGGCTGATTTTTCATGTTCAAGAAATCTAAATGAATGCTTTAGAAAGAACTCACAGAAAACCTATATTTAACAAATATTATAGTTTTCTTGTGACAAAATTGTGCTATTTCCTTCGATGACAACCTAAATATGAGAAAGATTAGGAAAATCTCCATTTTTGTCGATTTTTTACCCCTTTTCACCACTTTTGCGCCAAAATCAAAAGTGGCCGCATGCTCTGACCAACATTAATTTTTGTTTATTAATCTATTACTTTAAAAGTAAATATTTCAACCCAAATATTATTTTGGTCAGAATATGCGGCAAACATTATATTCATCATTTGTTTTTTACAGAAAAAGTGGCTAAATATGTAAAAAAATAGCGATTTTTAAAGAAATTCACTACCTTTAAAGACATAGAACCTATCATTTTGGCAATTTAAAAAAAAATAATGAAATTCACACTATTTGAAGAGTACATTGTAAAACCTTTGAAGAAACTGTTAAATTTTCAAAAAACCTTCCAGAAAGTATTCTTTTCGACGGAAAACTGAATAAAAAACCGCAGTGTCAAAAAAGAGGACAAACTAATTATAGAATGTAAACACTTGCGGGTACCGGTAAACTAAGAAACGAAAAGTAACCAAAACGAAACGGAGCGGAACAAAAACGATATCGGTAAAGAAGGAAAAGTAAACAGTAAAATAAGCAACCGAAATCTGTAAAGAAAGGAAACGAAATCGAGCGAAACTGGTAAAAAAAGAAAACTGAATCTATTTTAGCCGACACCAGTCGTTTTTCTTAATTTACCGATTTCGTTTTCTCTTCGCCTCGTTTGGTTACATTTTGTTTCTCAGTTTAACAGTACCCAGTTCACAAAAAGTAAATATTTATGCTGGACAATACTTAATCAACACGAATAATTAAAATAAGATTATTTTATAGAAAACTGCAAAACATTGAGTTTTTATGTTGGTAAAGGTAAGTTTTAGATAGTATATTTTTGATATATGTACTTTTTATTCAATGTCAAAAATTACGAAATTGATAGGTTCTATGTCTTTAAAGGTCTCTGTTGTTCACAAAAGTAATCACTTCATGCACAATTTATGTCATTTTATGAAGTATAGAGTCTTATGACCATTCTAGCAGCATAATTTTGTAGCTCTCTCGAATTTGAAATTTAGGGCCGGTTTTTTTTTTTTGCCCTTTCCGAACATACTCCTTTCTTAATATGTTTTGTTAGTTATGTTTTTAGTTTCTGTATATCCTTTTTTTTTGGTATTTGTTTATTTCAGTTGGGTTGTTCAATATTCTTTGCTCGTGTATTCAATGCTTTTTATTTAATGTTTAAGAAGATGAACAATGCATTCAAAGTGCATGGGACCTTATTTGAAATTCTAAATATACCTCGGCCATCAAATGGGTCTCCATCACCATGGTTTCTCTTAGCAAAGAAAAGTATAATGTCCGCCGCATTTCTAGTATCTTCTGTGAAGTATATGTCAGTGACGTCAGACCAAGCGTTGAATGCTCTCTCCATTTCAGACCTTCAAAATATAAAATGAGAAAACCTTTTCAAAGGAGAGGTGTTTCCAGACCAATTTTTCCGAAATTCTACAGGCAAATTACAAAATTTTCGGAGGGAAGGCTCCAACCCTTGATCATCAGATCCACTGCGTGGTTAGGCAATTTTTTTTTGTGTCCTTCTTGTTTTCATTCTACCCTAGTTTCTTCATGCCGACCCTAAAATTTTTGCTTAAGCACTGTTAAACTTGAAATCTAGTACTCCCCAGTCTCTATTTACTTAAGGATAAAATAATATAAAAAAAATGACTATCAACAGACCTTATTTTTTTAGGCATGAAACCAGACACACACACACATACTTTTTGCCAAAAGGAAAACGACAAGGATCTGTAGAAATATAAGTTATGTATAGGTTCTTAAGATATGTGGTCAAGTGTGCCGTACAATTATTTGTTTGACAGTCGAGATTGTAGATTATTATTTGTGGGGAACTTTTGGAATTAAAAGTAAAACTTTTCCATGTTTAGTAAATAATACATTTATATCAGGGCGACTTTCAGTCTTTGCAATTTTGCCACGTGCCTGTCTAAAAGAATCTCTGTCAAGGCTTACGTTTGTACTCTCCGTCTAAATGCTTGGTGTTCTTTGTCAAGAAGGGGGTCTTTCTTTCAAATTTTTAAGATTGGCTTTAAATGCCATGGTACATGCAAGCATTACATTTTTTTGATCATGTACCAATTGCAAAAACGGCGAGAAACGCCTATTGGTCACGTTGAAGACTGTGTGCTGTTATGGGTTTTGAGTTTATGTAGGTTGTGTCGCATACACATCTGAATACCTTCATATGTTTGTCGGACATATGCATGTTTCTAGCTTTTTATAGTCTGATAAGCTACTGCAAACATTGCAATGTGAACAATTTAATTTACATATGCGCATGTATAAGCTCATAATTTTGGAAATTATAATAATATAATGTACCTCTGAACGTCCTGTGATAATTGATCTGTAAATCTTGTCCATTTATAAGTTAATGATGTTTTATCCCACTTTGGTCCTGTTTAAAAAGAGGTAGATCAATTAAATTCCGGACAAACTGAAAAAAAGAGCAATATACAATGAACAAACAAAACGAGTAGTCACACATAGGGTACGTCGAAACGTACATGTCCCGTCTTTATCGTCTACCTTATTGTTTAAAAATGAACAACAACAAAATTGATATTAAAATTTGATTACTGACGTCATCTTAGGTTACGTACCGCTAGAAGGCCAGGTACTCGAACTATGTTTCTGAGCGTATTGAAATAGCATTAAAGATAAACTAGTTTAAATTGATACGGCCTTTGTATGTCCCTTGACAACTAGAAATCAAGTTCTGTCTGTTTTACTGAAAAAAAAAATCCATAGTAATAACGTCGTTGACTCGAAATTGACTTCGGGAAAAGGTAATCGAGGTACGGGACCTCGATTCCTGCACACCATTCACAGCGTTGTTTTTTTTATCCTTTTCTTTATCTTTCTATCTTAAACTTCAAATGTAAAAATGATTATGTTTTTTATGTATTTACCCAATTTATACTCGCTTGGACGGCCATCTTGTTTCGAGACGGGATCAGGAACACCACAACGAGGCTTGTTCATTAGTGTGATAGTAGCATCATCTAATTCTCCCGTAACCGGAAGTCCAAAAAAATCTTGAAAATTCCTGAAAGAAACATACAAAAAGTCATGTATTTATAAGATTTATCCATATCATTTTGCCTTCATATTCAGTCTTAAACTTTTGCTGAGGGTACCACTACTTGATAATTACGGGAGGGCTTTGGATATTTTTTCATCCTGCCTTTTTTATTTTCGGAAAAATCAGATCGTGGATTTTTATTTGCGAGCTTTCGCATACATATTTTTAAAACTTACTAAAAATGATTAAGCCTAAAACACCTTCCTGCCTTTTTTATTCTATTCCAAAGCTCTGTCATGATTGTCCTTTTTTCCTGTTTTTTTTTCATCCTGCCTTTTTAATTTCAAATTTTATGGTCGTCCCCTTAACATCATAGAGCTACATACATGCAAGTATATTATCAGCAGAAAACTTTTGTCCTTAGATTGAACATAGCTGCTCCGATAAAGTCAATGAATAAATAGCATATATATACACATACATGAATACAACTGCAATCATCTCAAATTAACAAGATTTTAAATAATCAGAATCAGGCAATGTGATCAATTAGTGAGTGGGTGAGTTGATGATTTATATGGAAGCCCATTAGTGCCAAATGAGACTGAAACATTTTTATTTATCAGGAGACCGCCACCGCCAGATAATTATTTGGCGGCCGCGACTTACTATCTAGCGGCCGCCACTTATCATATGGCGACCGCCAGTTAATAACTTGCGGCCGCCACATAATTTATCTGGCGGCAGCCATATAATTTATATGGCGGTCGCCAGTTAATTTATCTGGCGACCGCCACATAATTATCTGGCGGCCGCCACTTATTATATAGCAGCCGTCACTTATTATTTGGCGGCCGCTACATAATTTATCTGGCGGCCGCCACCTAATTTATCTCGCGGCCGCCATTTAATAAAGTGGCGGTCGCCAAATAATAAGTGGCGGCCGCCAGATAATTAAGTGGCGGCCGCCATATAATTAAGTGGCGGCCGCCAGATAAATTTAGTGGCGGCCGCCAGATAAATGATATAGCAGCCGCTAAATAATAAGTGGCGGCCGCCAAATAATTATGTGGCGGTCGCCAGATTAATTAAGTGGCGGCCGCCAGATAATTTTATGTGGCGGCCGCCAGTTAATAAGTGGCGGTCGCCATATAATTAGTGGCGGCCGCTGGATAGTAAGTCGCGGCCGCCAGATAATTATCTGGCGGCCGCCATTTATTAAGTGGCGGTCTACTGATAAATAAAAAAAATGTTTCAGTCTTATTTGGCACTAATGGGCTTCTATAGTGTTACGCCCTTGCAACGAGTGACAATGAAGACGACGATAAAATGGACACGAAATGATGATGATAAATGAAATATGGGAGTTTGTGGGAAACAAAGGAATAGTCAATTTTGAAGAACCACAGGTAAATGCGAGAGGTGGGGGACTAGGGGCGGAAAATTTAGCCTATGTGGTGCACTACTTGGTGGTCCACAAAGGGATCTTTTACGATCAATGAAAATAAACACATTAACTTTTTCTCATATCAAAACCATTATGAATAAATAGAGCAGACTCAATGACTGGTAGTCTTAGGATGTCGATGTGAATTAACACAATATTTTCTGAAAACTAATGTCTGAAATTCAATACGGTTTGGATTAACTTTAAGACATCATTCATTTGGCTTACTGTATTTTCTGCATAAACACAAGATTAAATACGACACTAGCCAAGAAGAATAAGCTGGTGATTTTTGCATACAATGCAGATTCACAGAGTAAGTCGATTAATTGATATTGTCTTAAGACCTCTGTCCTATCTCGTTGATTATGCCTAATGTACGACGTCTTAATTCTGACCAATATATTGATAAAGTCAGTCTATAGATGTCCGATAACCACCCTTCTCAAGCACATGCGTATATTTTTTGTTTGTTAAATGTTAAACTATTGATATGTATTTTAAGTGTCTCACATGAAAAAAGCGTTTTACACTAAACATGCAAAAGTATATTACCTTAACGCGTTAGTCCTCTCTAGTGTGGTGTGTGTTTTCAATTCATGAGCTTCAGATTTTTCCATATATCCATATCTTTCAAAGAAATTCTACAAAAGAAGCAACTTTGATAAACGGAAGAAAAGCATTTCTTGCCCTTTCCATTAGAAAAATAAAATAATACCTGGTATGTGTTATATTTTATTTTATTCATTTAAGACCAACAAACATTTTTAAACTCACGACGTTAGCCCAGTTGCTCCGAGCAAACAGTTGATTCACGAAACATATGTTACCATAAACTGTTTCTTTGAATGTAAAAAGCTAAGGAGATTAGCAAAGAGCAGGGAAGAGTATAGAGGCATCGGCAACATGGGGGGTCAGGGATATATAACTGAAATTCTGGGAAAAGAAAAAGAATAACAGCCTATTTTAGCGCATTTTTGATGTGCTCTTCTACCATTTAACTTTTATTATTCATGTAGATTTTTATCTATTTTTGTGTGTCCGTCTGTCTGTTTGCATGTATATTCTTTGTCTCGTGTACTGTGTGGTATGTTCATTATCATCATTGTAATGACGCTGCCTTTTGAGGGACCTTAATTGGAAAATAGATATTGTCTAATGTCTTGTGTTCTTTATATGTATTATGTACTTTAATATAAAAAAAAGGAATCGAACTTCCGAAGGAAACCGATTTAATGAATTAAAATAATGTGGAAGAGAAATGATGATTTCGACATCAACAATACTTTGCAATTCTTTTTATTCTTTTTTCAATCATACATCGATTTTCTAATCTGTTATTTTTTCGTATTAAAGTTTACAGAATACAGTATAATTTTAATAATGCAATACTTTGAATTAACATTAAAAATTGGTTTTTAACCAAATAATATGATCACACATCTAAAAAATAAATTCCTTGAATCTAACTTTGAAACAACTTACATCAACTGCCGCAAAGTCCCCATTAGTGACCGAACGTATTATTGCCCGATGACCAAAAACTCCTGTTATAGTGAAAATGACCCCGAGAAAAGGAAAACGGTGAACCATCCTACTTTGCGCTAAGTTAATAAATGCTCAAATTTAATCTTGCTGATTTATTCAAAATGACGAAAAGTTCAGAGAGTAGAAAGATCCGTATTTTAATCGTTAATACTTAAAAAAAATCCTTAAATACAATTTGTATCCGTTGAACTATATTTTACCCTTTTTCATAAACGACCAAAAAGGCTAAGCGGATTAGACAATTATGAAAAAAGATGCAATTTTGACTTTATACAACATGTAACATCCTTGTACAAAAATCAGGTCTAGACAACTAGATTCTAAATCACTGATAGATGAAAGTATCATGAGCAACTACATGTACCTAAAAAAAATTAAAATACTTAAACTTAAGTTATATTTTTTATTTTCTCGCAAAATGTTTGACACCATTGTTGTGTGTTTTTTGTGTGCGGTTTTTTTTATTCATACAGCAAAGAAGTTGTAACGTTTTCTATGTTTCTTTGATTCTTCTTTAGGAAGTAAGTAAAGTAAGGGAGCGCCCATTTGATAGTTATTGCCATGGGGAGCTAGGGGCTTATAATATTTTCCTCGTCCTGCCTTTTTATTTTCGGTAAAATTGGAGCCTAGATTTTTTTTTGGGGGGGGGTGGAGGGGCTGCTTGAGCGCGCAAGTTTTGTTTTTTTATTTCTAACTTACTGTAAGTTTTTCAGCCTCAAATACCATTCTGCTTTTATTAATTAAAGCTCCGTCTTGCCTTATTCCTAGTTATTGCCATCTTGTTTTTTTTATTTCAAATTTACCATAGCCCCCATGAAAATCAAATCGTTGCTCCCTTATAACACATAAACGGAAATTTTAATATAATATGTACTTGTCAGGAGTTTCAGCTTTGTATTGTAAGCACCCGCTTTTTTTGTTCAATACGTACGTTTTTTATAAGAGTTTTTTTTTAGAAAGTAACAAAGCTGAGCAATTTTTTGTAAGATGCATGGTTAAGGTGATTTCATCGTCCTTCTTAGACAAAGATTCTGTCTCATTCAAATCAGACCTTCAATTTCGCTCCCCCCTTTTTTGCTATATCCGCTCGTTGGGGGGGGGGGGTATTTAAGGTATGAGTTTAATGAGACTGACAAAGATTTGGATGGTGACAAATTTTCCTGTAAGTTTCGAATGTGGGGGGGGGGGGGAAATCCCTTTAATAACCAGTAATTATGATTAAACTATGCCACAGAGGATTATAATATTTTGAATTTTTAAATTAGATTAAATTTGGCAAATTTAAATATTGTATTTAATTTGATCTGTAAAAGTGTCTTTTAAAACTACACAGATTTATCATATTGATTAAACTTTAGATTTAAAGACTCTCAAGTGACGTCAAAATATTGTGTATATTTAATTTTGGATTTCTAAATACAAGTTTTTCAATTAGTAAGGGGGTTTTGGCTATTTATTCCAACACGTTGGCGATTTAATTTTGTGACCTCGAACATATAGTATATAATATAGATCGATTGTCTTAGCCGTTAGATTTGACGAAAACGAACTGAGGCTAAGGTTAAAATTCAGAACACCGTAATATTCAAGCAAAAGTAAGTGGATTTCTTTTGATATGATTAAGGGGGACTTGCAACAGAATAAGACTTCATATATTTTTTGCTTCTTATTTGAGTCGAGACAAGCGATTTTGATTTTCATGCGTCTTCTTGATTATAAGTCCTGTACATAAATCATTTGGTTTATGCCGGGGGTTTATGTTTTATTTACGCATTGGAACTAACTGTCTTATACCTTCAAATGCACTCCACATGACTGTATAGAATTGTTTTGTTGATAACGTGCATGTGGTTACTGATACTTATTTTTATAAATTAAACAACAAAACTCCAAAATGATATTTTTTTATAAGAACCTTCATGACCTTGTAGTAAATCTTATTATTTTATAAGATCTATTGCGTTTTTATCAGATCAGTTTAGAATATTGATTCGTCTTCCTCGGATGAGTGAGTTCAGTGGTGATTAAATAGGTTATATCGAGGGGGGTGAAATAGAATTAAATGAAAGAAAAATATGGTGATAAACCCGAATAATACAGTCGTTTATATGTTTCACTCCCTGCAGTCGCTACATTAAAGTTCCACCGAAGTAGGGCTTGAATTATTCGAGTTATATGGAGATGGGTTTAAAAACACAAACAGTAAATTTTGGAGACCACTGGAAATTCAAAAGGGGGACCCAAAAGACGCAATCTTAAATTGTTCGCGCGACACGGTAATTTTGTTATTTTTAGATTCTTGAAAAACGAGGCAAAAGAATCTTGGATAAGATTCTTGATATATGAAACGAAAAAAAAAAACTATATTTTTTATGTTTTTGTTTTTTCTTGAAATTGTTAAAATCAAATTCAATGACCGTTGATTTTTGTCCACTTAGTCATGCCACCAAAGAAACCAGTAGGTACCAAGCCAGCGGCTTCCAAGCCTGCCGCAAAGTCAACAGCAACCAAGGGTAAACCAGCTGCCACCAAGACACCAGCCGCTGCAAGTAAAGCACCGGAAAAGAAAGCAGAGGAACCACCCAAACCTGTTATAGAAGGTAAGAAGTTTTGCATGTTAAAACAAATGTTGTTAACTTTCTAAAGAGCCGATAGTTAAGTGGTTACTGCGTCAGATGACTAGCACCGAGAATCGTGGTTCGATCCTCGTCAAGGGGGTAAAATTTCATGAATCAATTTTCCAAATCTGTTGACACCATTTGCGAGAATGGTCTCTAGGAACGGTGCTAATTCTTTGGAATGGACGAAAAAGTATTGTCTCGTGTAATACTCAATGCACGAGAAAAAAAAAACTCTTTGTAAAGTTCGATAAGAGAAGGCTGAATGGGAGCCGCTACAAAGGCCACACTCGCAAACTGTAAACTGGAGAGGGATTCACATAAGCATTAAGCTTGTTTCCCAATCCAGGATTATTAAATATGTTTAAACTAACGAACTTAATTTTGAAATACATTAACCACAAAATCCATCTTAGTTGGTAAGTTGTCAAGGCCTATGCTTTCAGATGCGGAAATTTTACAGTTTAAAAGTTGTCCGTCTTTCAAAGCTTTTCTGTAAAGGGGTAATAAACTTAGCACCCATACAGGAGGTACTGATCTAAAATCACTAAGCGATAATGTACATGTACCATTCGAGAATTTGCATATAAAACTTTCATATTTATTCAGGTTTTTGTCGACGGGGCTTTTCCAGAATTTGCCATTGCCCTAGTTTACAAAACATACTTCTGAGTAAGACAAGCTGTTGGAAAAACAGGTTTCTCCAAAAAGTCAAACCAATTAAGCATATGGTAGATGAAACAGTAAAAAATGATAAGAGAGTGTTTGTATGTGTGTGTGTGTGTGTGTGTATTTGTTAGTGATCAAGGCCCTTTTGACTCTACTGGGCCATATAAGGCGGTCAGTTTTATTGGTGGAGGAATCTGGAGTACCCGGAGAAAACTACCAACCTTTGTCAGGTAACTTACGAACCTAATCACATACAGGCGGGTAAGTCCCGTTTTGGAAATTACAACTGGGACTCGAACACCACCTGAGAGGTGATCACTTAGTGATCAATAGTGTAATCTTTTGACCAATTAACGCCTTTGACCACTCGGCCACTAAGGCCCCAAAAATAAGAAGCAATGCTACTAAAATATATATATCACGAGAAACTTAGTTTATATAATTGTACCGTGTACAGTGTACAATATCATTGTACAGACTATTATGTTGGTGATTAACCTCTTATTTTATCGATTTATTTTTTTATTTGCAGTGGAAGAAGTACCATTAAAAACTTTAGGACAAATCATACAAAACAGTCCAGATAATAAATGGCATAAAAGTGGAAAGTAAGTAAAAAGAATTATAGGTTCTTACATAAGTTCTTGGAAAAGACCGGCTGATCTTTCACGAGTGATAGAATTTTTCAGTCAGTGGAGCGCAGCGGAACGAGTCAAAAGACCAAAGAAATTATATATCACGAGTGAAAGATCATTGCCGGTTTTCCAAGGACGCGTGTAAGTACCTATTTCTTCCGTAAAAATCATTTTTTTATATTCTGAAGCCTTAGGTTACTTCATTCTAAAAACCGAAAGTTTAAAGTAACATTGCATTTTATTGGTCGACATCATCGATCAATATCAGTACCGACGGTTATAATTGGTTAATTGACCAGTGTGAGATAGCTGCACGTGCTCGCATTTCAACCTGGTCATCTTACACTGCAAAGAGTCATTTACGGAAGAATGTTACTTACCGATAAAATATTGTTAAGACGATAATTAGATGTGGAATAAGTGGTACGCAACACAACATGCATAAAGAAGTGGTAATTTTAAAAATCCACATTTGGCAGATAGTCAACACAAAGGCGGATCTAGGACTGGTGTGCCGGGCGCGTGTCCTCCCGATTGACAGGAAATTTGATTAAGGACTTATATGAAACAAGAGGTCAAAGAAGATTTGTTTTAATTGCGCGTCACCCCGTTTGAAAATTTCTTGATACGCCACAGTAACAGTCTTTAAAGTGACCAACGGTCGCTGTTTGCCGTCTTGCATCGACCAAAAGTTAAAAATACAATACATCAGATTCAATACCAATCCAACAATTATCAGAGAAAGACCAATTTCTGGACATAAAACTATAAACGTATAGACAACACGTTTTGACAAAGATTCCTGGCTTACGATAGGCACATATAAAATGAAGCGAACATAAATGTGTGTTTTTTTTTATGTCCAACTTTCCTCCTGTTGATAACTTTGAGCAAAAAATAACATACACTTAAAGCCATGCAGTCTTTACTCTTTCCACCTTTATTTATTATACGGCTCGTCATTGTGAAGCAAAAAAAAAGGAAAAGATAAACAACAATCAGCAACGCGCTTATGTCAAAGCAGGATAAGCTTACGTAACTTTTTTGTCCGATTTCAAGAGCCAAATCTTAATGAAACATACGCAGTATAAAAACAACTTTGGATAGTATTTGAATTATGTCGATTGCTTTGGTGTTATGTCATTAAAAGTTGACAGACGTTTTTACTGCATTATATTAAAATTGAAAATTGATAGAACGAAACAAACATCACTTTTAACCAAGTCTTATGACAATAATTACGTAATAATTAGCATTTGCTGAAATTGTCATTTTACACATGAACGAAGGTTCGTTCTGAAATGTTCAAATGTATCCATTTTAAGATTGAAGTAGAGCAATTCCATATTCAGTATTCGATTAATATAAAAGTATAGCTATATAATGTTTTAACTCTTTTCTGCAGATGGCCATTGCTGCTGGATCCTTCTACTGCTGCCAGTACTTTCCTCCGTTATAGGGACACCAACTTCTTACAAGCGGTATCTCCACCAGATATGGAAGCAGAACGAATCAGACTTGCCTTGCTAGGAGGTCTTAGGTACATATAACTAGGGCTCACCCGTTAGCATCAACGGCTCTGCTGTCCTTATACGTGTTATATATAAAAGGGTTAACATATTACTGTGGTTTCATTATTATTCGTGGGGTACCAATATTCTTGGTTATCGAGGGTGGTTTTTACCCACGGAAATTGCTGCACCACGAAAAGGAAATTTAACATTGATCTGTATGCTGCAGTTTTCAATACCAAAAATTTAATAATCCACGAACTCATCCTTTTTCATATATCCACGAAAATCGGTTTCCACGAAAATAAATGAATCCACAGTGTGGTATGATAAACTTAGAAAATTTTACATGTTTGATAAAATAATCAAATAATACATTTAACTATGAAGAAAGAATGTTCTTGCTCCGAGTATTTCTATTGATGCTCTTTTGTTTAGTTCGTGTCCCACGCCCCAATAAAGCCTAATTTGTACTTCTTGGGGACAAAGAAATTAATAATTTGACTACTAAGAAATTGCTACATGTCTAAATTGAGGCTTTTGTGATTTTCAGATTTCATATGGTGGTTAGTAGTTAGATTGCTTGTTTTCTTAGAAGCTTTGAGAATGATTATTTTTTGGTCACTTGTAACTTTTATAGAACTGACAAAACATTAAAAATTCTCATTTTGTAGATACGGGAAACCAATGGTGATTGATATGGGCGAAATCGATCGATTTGATTTGGTGATGACACAGGTCAATAAAGTTCAGGATGGACTGATCGATAAGATTTTGGATAAAAGTATTCTCCAGGAAGATGTGTAAGTTGTGTATTATTATATTCTTACAAAAGAAAAGGTTAGGTTAGAATAGGTTGTCTTTCTTGGACTGTTAATGTTTATAGGTCTAAAAACAGAAAACCAGTTTTCCTTTAGCATTGGTATTAACACATAATTTTATCTTACAATGTAAAAAGGCGTGTAACGATTGGGTCGAAATCAAAACACGTGAATTATTATGTTGATTGGGGTTGGGGAGGTATACGGTAAATTGGCGAATTCGAAGTGATATGGTCATGATTATAGATAAACGGTAAATTGGCGAATTCGAAGTGATATGGTCATGGTTTTAGCATTTTGATAGAAATGGGAACAAACAAGTCCTTAAAGTGTTTTTAATTTGCATAGTAGATAATATCAGAATATAAATGAAAATGATTCATATATTTTCTTTTTGTATTTTTTCCTTAGTCCTCCTTAATTAAGGAGCAGGGTGGCCGAGTGGTCGAAGGCGCTAGATTAAATACCACGCAATTCATCACTACTCGATTACCTCTCAGGTGGTGTTCGAGTCCTGATTGTGATTTACGAAAAACGGGACCCCCCTCTGTATGTGATTAGGTGTGTCATCTACTCCTCTGGGTCGTTGGTTTGCTCCATGTACTCTGGTTTACTCCACCATTCAAACTGAACGGCTTTTATTGCCCAAGTGCATCGGAAAGTGCGTTAAACCCTAACACACACACAATCTGGCCTATGTTTACGCACACATGCACACTCGCACCTGAGGCTGGCACGCACACACACTTAATTGTATCTTTGTCGATCTTTTTTTTTTCAGATATAATACTTTGGTAAAAGATGATGACGATGTACAATACAAGCCACAGAACTTTACGGGTCACATGACTGAACATTTTGTATTCATTGTTATAATGTCCGGAGAAACAGCTACCGTACCGCCTCCCGATGCCGGAAACAGGATGCACTTTATTCTGATAAACAAATAAAAGCTGGAGATTATCTCCCTTTAAACTCCGTCCTCTGCAATAGTATTTTTTTTTTCTCAGAAATGGAATATTGTAGTCATAAATTGTTTTTGCTTTTATCGTTTTACTTTTTCTTATTGAACGTCATATGTTTACTTTACTTATGTTGTTTTTATATAATATAATTTTATATATTTAGAATTTTATATTATAATTTGAATTTTTCTTTCAATAAAAATATTTTTTCTTTTAGTTGTTGTCTTAAGATTCGGCATATTTACTATATTTTCACTAATAATTTGGAGATGTTCTAGTTGGTAAATAAAGCTTCCCCGTCGAAACTTAGTCTTCGCACAGAATTACGCTGAAACCTTAGCTGTTCATAACTTACAGCCAGTTGCAGTGTGTTTCATTTCAAATCTGGGTGCCGTTTCATAAAACGATCGTTAGCTAACGTTCAATCGTTAACTAATCGCATCGCTAATAATCCGTTTCATAAAACACTCGCTATTAACGACGATCGCAATTAGCGTGCAAATAGCAATCGCTATTAACGCGTACATGACCCTCTCGCTAATTAAGCGTTAGTTTCATAGATGGCTACACTTGTTCAAATCTTAAACGCAAACAACCGGAGATCGCTGAGACGACAAAGAGTATTTAGAGATCGCACCAATGTGATGGATATTCTTGACGATGTGGAGATAATTCAAAGGTATCGTCTAACAAGAGGCTCTATTTTTGAACTGGTAAACATGGTAGGTCCAAGACTGGAGAGACCCTCATTGAGGGAATCACGCCATTTCCCCTCTTCTGCAGATTCTCACCACACTGAAGTTTAACGCAAAAGGAGGATTTTTTATCGGAGATCGGTGACATTCATGGCATCAGTAGATCTTCTGTTTCAAGGGTTATTGAGAGCGTCACTGATCAATGAATTGGTATCAACTTTGGTGGGAAAGATCCAGTTTAGCTTCAACCAGAGAAGTTTAAGGGAGGTCAAAGAAGATTTCCATCAAATTGCAGGGATGCCCAACGTAGTAGGAGCAAAAGATGGAACCCTTATACCCATCATCAGAACAGTGGAAGATGAGCAGTCTTTTGTTTGCCGAAAGGGGTACCATGCCCTGAATGTTCAGGCCATCTGCAATGCAAACTTGATGGGAGTTTCTTTTTCTGGACTCGACTTACTTATACTAAAATTGTTTTTTTTCTCAATTTTGTCAATAAAATCACGATTAAATTGTTAAATGATTTCAAATAATACTTCAACTTTACAAAACCAACTGTCAAATATTGAAACGCCGTTTGTTGGGTGCCTTCTATCAGGTCCGCGTACATTAATTTTCCAGGAAGTAAAATTAGTATTCTATTTTTATTCATGTCATATACTATTTTCAACTTTTCATTTTAAAAAAAAATGAGGGCGGTAATTAATGCTGAAATGCAATCACCGAAATTTATACAAATTAAATTTACCAAGGGGGGGGTTATATTTTCTAAAGCATGACAAATGTAGTTGAAACGGGTACCTGCCCTTATTAAATGTTGTAGATCGATTGATTGTTGTTTGCTTATTAATGTCCCGTCGGTGATATTTCACCCATAAAAAAGTTGTTCACAACCCGCATCCTGGATTTTTAAAAAATAATATCTGTATACAGGTACAATGCTTGAAAACTAAGGCCCGAAATTATACAAAAAAAAAAGACCTTTCCTTAATCCTCAATCTCCAGTCTAATGACAGTAATTTTCTCAGCTTGCTTTACTAATCAACACAATAATAACTATCGGCACTTTGATTAGTAAATAAAAAAAAATAATCGGCTTAAATGTGTTGAGGTCTTTTGTAAGCAACATTTTAATATGATACAAGAACAAGAAATCAAGAAATATGACTATTGCTTCCCAAAATTTGCCACAAGACCCATACCTTTATGCATAAAGAGTTAACTAATTAAAATCGATATTTTTATTACCCATATCAGTTTATTCTGTAAATTGCAAATTTATATATTAGTTTCATCTGAGACAATAATAAAAAAAATAGCTATAACTTTCTCAGGTTTCATTAAGTAAACACGTATTATAGCTTTTAATTATTGCCAAATATAATTAGGGATGAGGATTCATCTATATAAAACCGGACAAAGCATAACCAAGTTATGGAATCAATGATAATGGGCAATATATATCCAAATAAATAAAAGTTTATTGGAAGAATCAAGCTGGTTAAAATCGGGGTATTTAGTACATATCATGTTAAAGAATTTATTTCGTATGTTATTATTTATTTGGCAATCCAAAAAGAAATGTTTCTCGTCATCTAAGACCTTGCATATTTTGCATTTCAGTCTTTGTTCACGAGGTGTATTTTTGTATCTCCCAATTTCAATTTCCAACTTGATTATGGTCACTGATGCGGAATTTTGTAAGGATTTTTCTACTATTTATATTTGGGGTTTTTAAATAATCTTCAGGTTTTTAATTTATGTTCGATTTTAACTTGCTATAAAGAAATAATTTAGAAGAGTTATCAAAATTTAGGATTTTATCCATGAAAACTTCATTGAATTTTTTAGTAATAACTTTTTTACAAGTGTTTTTGACTCTTTATACACTTTATGTGGACACTCAAAATCTTCTTTATTTAGCTGGCTGAAACTCGAAAATATCTGAAAGCCACAGAATTTGGAATAGACACACACATGTGCTCCTTCCTCAAAGCTTCATTTCATGCGAGAGACCTCAAATAAGATCAGTATCATTACTGGCCTGTCACATTTTTGACTAATAGGATTTTAAAAGAATAAGCTTCTTTTAAAAATGATTTCTTTTATTTTTTCTACTTCACATCATTAAAATTATATTAAGTTTTTAGTGATTAAACATATATTTTACATGTTTTATATCACATTCATGTATTCCATTTCTTGGTGCATTAATTATCATTTTATTATCAATAAATTGTAAAGATGAACTACCGTTAACTTGCTATTGTAACTAGTGTAAACAAATTAATCGGTTCCCCCTCTGACGTAGCACGGTCAGTAGCATTAGTGACGCGAAAGCGGAAGTTATAAAGGTGAGATTTTAAGAAATTAGCACTAAATTGCCAATATCTTTGTTATTTGTCATCGGAATCAAGTCGGGTTTTTTGCTTTGATCTTAGAAAATTAAGATCTATGAAATTAAATAAAGTTGTTATAGACGTTTTAGTTGCACTTTAAAAATGTTAATCTTTCGTATGACAACACACCAATAAAAACGGTGCAAGAGTACAAATACCTTGGTCTCTTAATGAGAGCATCGGGCTCCTTTACTTACGCTGTAGATAATTTGAAGAAAAAAGCACTAAAAGTAATTTTTCTGATAAAGCCGAAGTTCCAGAGTCATCACAATTACTCCCAACTAATGTTTAAATTATTTGACTAGTGTGTGTGAAGCCAGTTTTAACGTATGGAAGCGAGCTGTGGGGACCATATATTTTGAATTTAGACAAAAAACTCACTTCCGATAAAAATAACGCCTTAGAAGATTCATTCCTCAGTTTTATCCCGGAAAAAGTACATATCGGGTTTTGTAAATTCGTGTTAGGGGTAAACAAGTATGCTTCTAATATAGCCTCAATGGCCGAATTAGGCCGTTATCCAATATCCATCTCTGTTATGTTACAGTCTATAAAATACTGGCTATATCTATACATAACGGTAAATTAGCATCTAGAACAGCGGAATGTATTGACAAAACTTTCCCCGAGTTCATTTAACAAACATATTCTTGAACTGCTCAAAACAATGTGATTTATTCATGTGTGGTAAAACAATGGTACTATGTCTAAAGGCAAGCTCGTATTTGCATTCAGAAAGAAAGAAGTTTGATGAAAGATACAACAAATTCCTGTTTTCAACCCTTTCTTCTGATGATCATAACAAACTTCGCACATATAATACACCGAAAAAAAAAGAATACAAACCTAAAACCTATACACAACTGAATGTACCAAGGCAACATATTAAACTTTTATCTAAACTACGAATTTCAAATCATAATCTTGAAATTGAAAGGGGGCGATACAACAAAACTCCGTCAAATGAACGTCTCTGTAAAGTCATGTAATGCTAATAAGATAGAAGATGAATTCCATTTCATCTGCGAGTGCGATTTGTTCGAAAATTCAAGAAATTTATTTTTCGCAGATATATCTGAAATTGTATTAGAATTCCGAAACCTAGATATCCTTGAAAAATTAAATATTTAATGAATGCGTCTGAAACTGATGTTCTAATCAGATTTTTTTCATTCTTGGAAGACTGTATGAAGACTCGAAATTCGTCAGAGGGATTGGTTAGGATATGAATATTATGTGTTCCGTGTGTTTTGTTATTGTATGATATTGTGTCTATTGTAGAATGTTGTTTCCTTTTCAGAGATGATCTTCTGTAATGGATTTTAGTCTGAATAAATTAGTTACTTACTTACTACATGTATGACTCCAACATCAAAGAGTTAAAGGGAATTCCTAACGTCTAAAAATAGAACGACAAACAGCGAGTGAGCGTTTGGAAATAAACGTTTCCTTAGCGAATGTTTTATGAAACGCACGTATTGTCAGTCGTAAGGTGATCGTAGAGCGCACGTTAAATTTAACGATAATCGCTAATAACGATCGTTTTATGAAAAGGCACCCTGGCGTTATACACGTTATTAACGTCAGATTTCGACATTTTCTTTTTTTTTTATCTGCCTTTATTACGATAGACCGGTAGTGCCATTAGTTCTTTCACATTTCTCGATTGGAACTACAAACATCATAGTTCCGTTGACATTTCTTAGTTCCAAGTTGACATTTCTTAGTTCCAAGTTGACATTTCTTAGATCCAAGTGGGATTTTACCTTGAGCCGGGAATTTTTTTTTTCGCCCGCATATTAAGCAAGGAAATTTTGTTGGTAAGATTTTCTTTTTTAATTGCCAAGATAGAAACTAGATTATTTTTTTTTCAACATAGGTGCTGGCCAGATTTTTTTTTTACAAAAATCAGGGCCGGGAATATATTTTTAAAAAAATCCCGCCCCCCCCCCCCAAGAAAATCAAATGGTCGATCCGTGCCTTAGTTCCAAGTTGACATTTCTCACTTTTAAGTTGACATATCTCACTTTTAAGTTGACATTTCTTACTTTTAAGTTGACATTTCTTAGTTCCAAGTTGATATTTCTCACTTCTGAGTTGACATTTCTTGATTCCAAATTGACATTTCTCACTTTAAAGTTGACATTTCTTAGTTCCAAATTGAAATTTCTCACTTCTGAGTTGACATTTCTTGATTCCAAATTGACATTTCTCACTTTAAAGTTTACATTTCTTAGTTCCAAATTGAAATTTCTCACTTCCAAGTTGACATTTCTTAGTTCGAAGTTGACATTTTTCACTTCCAGGTTTATATTTCTATGTTCAAAGTTGACATTTCTCACTTCCGAATTGGAATTTCTTACTTACAAGTTCACATTTCTCACTTCCAACTTGACATTTCTAAGTTCCAAGTTGACATTTCTAAGTTCCAACTTAACATTTCTCAGTACCAACTTGACATTTCTCAGTTCCAAGTTTGCAGTAACAACTTTGAAGTAAGACCTGTCAAGTTGGAAGTGAGAAATGTCAATTTGGATGTAAGAAATGCCAACTTGGAAGTTAGAAATGCCAACTTGGAACTAAGCAATGTTAACTTGGAACTCAGAAATATCAGCGTTGAAGTGAGAAATGTCAACTTGAAAGTTCGAAATGTCAACTTGTAACTATGGTATTAGTAGTTTTAATCGAGAAATGTGAAAGAACTAATGGCACTACCGGTCTTTCGTAGCCATAAGTTCTTTCCCAAATTTTTAGATTTGAACTACAAATATCAAAGATCCAAGTTGACATTTCTCACTTTCCAAGTTGACATTTCTCAGTTCCAAGTTGATATTTCTTAATTCCAGGTTGACATTTCTCGGATCCAAGTTGATATTTCTCAATCCAATTTGACATTTTTCAATTCCAAGTTAAATGGATATTACGTAACAAAATTGATTCGTTATATCAGAGCTAACACGAGGTTATGTTGTCCTCTGTTGTTGTTAGCATTTAAAAAAATCATGGACGACATCGTATGATCATTGACAAATATGGGTTTCTATCTCAGAAGAGTACAGATTTTGGTTTGTCATAGGGTTTTTTGTCTTCTTTTATCGGATTTGACACTCTGAATTGCCATTGGCGGCTCGACAGGTGTTCTGTAGCTTCAGCAGAAACTGCTTACTCTTCCGCAGTACCCGAGTTAACTCACTTAAGTCTCGAGTTCGAATTGTTGATTCCTATTCAGTTTTTGTGTGTGTGTGTGTTTTTATGTTTGGTTTTTCTTTGTGCTGTCTCATTTGTGTTTACTGATTTTGTCTTGGCCTTCAGACTTTTAAGATTTTACCCTTACATTCCGTCCGCTGTGGCTTATTGAGTTGATTCGTTATTCCAGAGTTTGCAGGACTCGATCACATCAATGTTTCCTTGGCAGAGCGTCCGTTCTGACACAAAAATTGATAACCCAAGGTTATGTCGCACCTCTGTTGCTGTCTTTACTCAAAATATTTATGGATGACATCGTGTCATCATAGACAAAATGGGATTTCTGTCCCTCAGATGAGTCCAGATGTGCGTTTGTCATAGGGTTTTGATTGACCTGACACACTGAATTGACCATTGTCGGCTCGACGGATGCTTTTAGCAAGCAAGAACTGCTGACTTTTCCGAAGCACCTGAGTTAACATTTGTTTTACCTTGAGTTTGCAGTTTTGATTGCTTTTCAGTTGTTTTTTTTGTGTTTTTATTAGTTTTGCGTTTCTTCCTGCTGGTTTTCTTTTTATTGATTTTATCTTTGCCCTTTCGGACTTTTACATTCGAATGCCCAATTGGTACCTCTTTGCCTTTTTTAGATTTTTAATTAAGTATTCCTTGGTTTGTCTTATTTCATTCCTCCTTTTGTGAGTCGTACATGTTTCCTATATATCCCTTCCCATTTAGATAGAAATAATGAGATGTGGAATAAGTGTACACAGCCCACAGTCAAGCGGCTATTCAGTACAAGTGTGGCCACTAAAAGTATGTCTCGCCTGCCGGCACCATCACTAAAAGCAACTTACTAAGATTTTATTTCTTGATATAATCACAAAAAGTGTCTGTTTACCCAATATCAGATGCCTAGCTATTATACTATTCAAGCAACCCATTGTCCACACAAGAATTACAAAAAGTTTTTTGCCTGAAAAAAAAAAGACCTAAGTTCACAGAGTCACATGAGCGTAAAAATTGGGTCATGGTCACATGGCATGGTGACAGTTGCGTTTAACCATAACCGCAACTGTCTGTATACCCAATATCAGATGCCTAGCTATTATAATTTTCCAGCAATTCATCGTCCACAAAAGTCTTACAAAAATGTTTACTGCCTGAAAAAAGATCTAAGTTCACAGAGTCACTGGAGCGTAAAAAGGGGTCAGGGTCACATGGCATGGTGACAGTTGCGTAGACCATGACCTTAACTGTCTGTATACCTAATATCAGATGCCTAGCTAATATACTTTTCCAGCAATTTATCATCCACAAAAGTCTTACAAAAAAGTTTACGGCCTAAAAAAAGATCTATGTTCACAGAGTCACTGGAGCGTGAAAATGGGGCAAGGGTCACATGGCATAGTAACAGTTGCATATACCATAACCTAAACTGTCTGTATACTTAATATCAGATGCCTAGCTAATATTCTTTTCCAGCAATTCATCATCCACAAAAGTCTTACAAAAAAGTTTACGGCCTAAAAAAAGATATAAGTTCACAGAGTCACTGGAGCGTGAAAATGGGTTCAGGGTCACATGGCATGGTGACAGTTGCGTAGAAGACCATAACCTGAACTGTCTGTATTCCAAATATCAGATGTCTAGCTAATATACTTTTCCAGCAATTCATCGTCCACAAAAGTCTTACAAAAAAGTTTACAGCCTGAAAAAAGACCTACGATTAAAGAGTCACTGGAACGTGAAAATGGGGTCAGGGTCACACGCCATGGTGACAGTTGCGTAGACCATAACCTGAACTGTCTGTATTCCAAATATCAGATGCCTAGCTATTATACTTTTCAAGCAATTCATTGTCCACAAAAGTCTTACAAAAAAGTTTACGCCGCCGCCGCCGGAGAGTAATAACTATGTCTCGCCTTCCGCGACTATTCGTCGCAGGCGAGACAAAAACCACAATTGACAACCGCCAGCAGCCCAGGCATGGTGACAGTTGCGTAGACCATGACCTTAACTGTCTGTATACCTAATATCAGATGCCTAGCTAATATACTTTTCCAGCAATTCATCATCCACAAAAGTCTTACAAAAAAGTTTACGGCCTAAAAAAAGATCTATGTTCACAGAGTCACTGGAGCGTGAAAATGGGGCAAGGGTCACATGGCATAGTAACAGTTGCATATACCATAACCTAAACTGTCTGTATACCTAATACCAGATGCCTAGCTAATATTCTTTTCCAGCAATTCATCATCCACAAAAGTCTTACAAAAAAGTTTACGGCCTAAAAAAAGATATAAGTTCACAGAGTCACTGGAGCGTGAAAATGGGTTCAGGGTCACATGGCATGGTGACAGTTGCGTAGAAGACCATAACCTGAACTGTCTGTATTCCAAATATCAGATGTCTAGCTAATATACTTTTCCAGCAATTCATCGTCCACAAAAGTCTTACAAAAAAGTTTACAGCCTGAAAAAAGACCTACGATTAAAGAGTCACTGGAACGTGAAAATGGGGTCAGGGTCACACGCCATGGTGACAGTTGCGTAGACCATAACCTGAACGGTCTGTATTCCAAATATCAGATGCCTAGCTATTATACTTTTCAAGCAATTCATTGTCCACAAAAGTCTTTCAAAAAAGTTTACGCCGCCGCCGCCGGAGAGTAATAACTATGTCTCGCCTTCCGCGACTATTCGTCGCAGGCGAGACAAAAACCACAATTGACAACCGCCAGCAGCCTTCAACGAGGCCAGTAGGCGCTACTCGTGGTTCTGCAATTGGCCCATGGTCTAAATAAAATGCATATAATTTAAAACCAGTCCTGAAATAGTCACAGATAAAACCCCTTCATAAACAAAGAACAGAAAACATCAAAAAGACAAGTACAAACGAAAGCTTTGTCAAGGATTCCTGACATAGGACAGGCACATATAATATGTGGCGGGGTTAAACCAGTTTTTTGCCCCACCCAAAAAAAAGAAGAATATTCCTAGACAAAGCACAGAAACTAAACACACAATAAAATCAAATCGATCAAAGTCCAATTCCACTAAGAGAGTTGAGTGTAGATAAGAAAATCAATTTTCAATAAAATTAAAAATAGAAACATCCATTATTATAAAGTTATTTATCAACATTTTATTAAATGCATTCAATGATATTATATTTAATTACAAAAAATGTACAAAAACTTAACAGTTGTCTCTTTCAATGATTTGATTTTTACAAAATGATTTCGAGGTGAGTGAATCAACAGTGGGCACTTAAATAACAAATAACTATTAAAAAAAATAACATAGATGGAATAGATGTCACACAATCATTGCAAACATTGGGAACATGTACACAATGGCGGACCTGTGGGGATGTTCAGACCCCGGTGCCACAAAACTTAAAAAAATATTTTAGTCTGAGAATATTCTCAATTCTTTTATTCTGAGAATATTCTCAATTGATTTGAATTTACTATGGGAGTTGTGAATAATATCAATTCATTTAAGTCTACTATGGGAGTTGAGAATATTCTCAATTCATTTGAGTTTACTACGGAAGTTGAGAATATTATCAGACTTAAGTATCTTTTTTTAAGTTTTGTGGCGTCGCACCTGGTAATTTGAAAACTATTTCTCTCGGAAAAATTGTCTATTTTTTAATGTAGATTTTCGACCAAACTGGTTTGGACCCCCTTTTTGTGGACTGTATTTGGAACCTAACCCTTTTTAAAAATGTCTGGGTTCGCCCCTGATTAACATCAAGACGCCTAATAGATATCATTTTACCATACAGGAACATGAACTTAAAATACATCAACAAATTTTTAATACAAGGGTGTTTTCAGAATTTATCAAACAAATCTATTTTCACATGACTTTACCCTTGTGACTGTACAGCAAAATGTATCAATTTCTTTTATACATTCAAATTCTAAATCTAAATAAATAGTCACGATATTCAAGCCCACATGTTTGTATAACTTTCGTGCATACACATTAAATCAAACAAAACGTTTAAAACGATTCCAGCTAACTGATTTCAGTATTTCCTTAATTTTTTGCTGTGAATTTCAAAATATTTGGACATTTAACCTTGTCAATGCGAAAAATAAGAATTATGGTATTTTGATGTTTTAATGGTTTTCCTCTTAAATAGTATATAGGTAAAAGACCTTGTCAACGTAAAGATTTAATAATGAGATGGATTTTGGGTGTAATAGGACTGAAGTCAAATTTAAAAGCTGAAAATGTTTTGAAAAATTTGAGGAATCATAGTAAACAAGAAAAAGAAAGCTCTACCCAGAATTCCTATATATTAAACAGTGACATATTCAGGTTTTTTAATTTAATGAATTATTCTGTAAAGGCATTGAAAATACTTTACCCTGTTCCAACGAAGAAAACTTGTACAGAAATACACAAATAGCAGTTCCAAAAATAATATTACAGAGGGATTTAAACTGTGTATACGTTTCAGTGATTTAAAATAATTGTAAACAAAAATGTTTGTAACTGAAAATAAATGTAACTAGTGTTAGTTTTTCATAACAGAAACAATCTAATTACTCAAGGGAAGTAACCCAAAGATGATTCGAAATTAGTCCCGGCTGTGTTCAGCTGTGTGTTTGTATCGTCCGATATATTAACCTTTGAAAACATATTTGCGTAGTCGTGCTCGATTTTTGCACCATGCTTATCAACCACCATTTTCCCTCCAGTTTGAACTTCCTTTGGTTCATATTCAAAGCTAGAGTTATGAGATCCATTTTTCTCTTTAAATTTCTCCAACTGTTCTCCGTACGTCCAAGGCTTTCCGTAGTTAACAGGCGGTGCACTATTTCGTTTCGATTGTTCATTATGATACCTTGGACTTTCTGCTCGTTCTTCATAGCCTCGTTCCCGAAAGTTACGTTGTTTTTCAGATTTTGGAAGGACATCTGGTGGTGGGTTATTTCCAAAGTGCATTTCCGGTTCTCTGTGATATCTGTCGTCACGAAGATCGTAATTTTCTGAATGTACTTTACGTCTGTTATCGTGATAGTCTTTTCTAGACACAGCATTGTCATACGGGTCTTCGTCATTTGTGTAATAGTTTTCAAGGTTACCGACAAAATCACGTCTTGGACTTTTCGGTGACTCGACTTTAGGCACAAAGCCAGTTGGTAGTACTTTTATGCCTGCAACAAGATGAGGTGGAACTTTAGCCACGGGTTTTTGTTGCGGTTCATTTCTACTTTCCAAGTTGGACACAGAAGATACAGGCCCCGAAGGAGGACGGTCTCGCGTTATTCCACGAGGACTGTCTGGAGAACGCAATTGTCCCGACGTCGGTCGATCTCTAGTTAATCCCCTTGGACTATCGGGCGAGCGTAAATCTTGTTTGGGAAATCGCGGCTCAGGCGACAAGGCTCGATGAGGTTTCGGGGCGGTCGCAGGTGGTTCTCTTCCTTGATTTCGAAGAGGTGACATCGGTCGTGGAATTCTATAATCCTCCCTGGTTTGCATACGACCGCGTTCTTGTGCGAAAGGCGATCGATCCTCGTACATCGGAGACGCTCCACCATCGATCTCATTAGAGCGCTGCCGAATGTGTATGTTACCTGGTCTAACGTTTGCGGTCGTCAGTTCGCCGGGCCGTTGATGTTCGTGGTTTATCTCCCCTGAATTTCTATTGATCTTAGAATAAACATATGAACCATCGTTATATTCCTCTCTCCTTGCATTTCTGTCTTCGAAACTGTATCGAGAATTAGTAGGGCGTTCTTCCGGTCGATCTAAATTTCCTAAATACCGATCAACTTCACGTTCTTCTTCAAGACTTCTTCGATTGCCACGAAAATGTTCATCGGACAAATTAATTTGTTGACCACCTTTATAAATACCAAACTCCCCAAACTCGGTTTGTATAAGGTCGGGTTTTTGGCCAGTTGGTTGACGACGAAATCGAGGCTCATAATCTTCACGTACCTCCTGTCCTAGCCGTCTCATTTCCGGTGGCATCGAGGAAAACGCAGACATGATTCGGTACGCGTCATTGTCATTTTCAGTAACAAATCCGTGACAGTCTAATGCCCTAACACCACTGGGTCTTCGCATTACACAAGCAATAATCGATGGATGTTCCATTTTAACAAGGTTCTGATGCTTTTTATCCATGTGAGAAAAGAGCTTTTCAAATCCTTGATTCAACGAATGGGATTCGTCAATTGGCAAAAATGCGTAGTTTAACTTTTTATCATTTCCTTTTGATGCCCGAAACCTTACAGCATCAAAGAAGTTTATAGAGTTTCGCTCATAAAAATAGTTCTGAGTATGTCCTGGTTCGTCTGTCGGAAATATTACCGTGATCCCATCCGGATTTACTTTAAGCCATGCGCGTTGAGATTTCTTCCCCTTGCCAGAAGACTTCCGGTATTGAATGTATTTTTCAAATAATGGTTTTTGTATGGAGCCTAAACCGGAAGTAGTTGCTTTTGATAAGATAGTGCTTCCAAGACACTCTACGCTTATTTGGTTTTCTGCCATGTTGGAATAAAAATATGGTATGATTCTAGGCAGAGGTGTCAATGTCACATCCGGACCTAAAAAAGAAACAAAATGAAAATTGAGACACATTTAACATCTTCCAACATAAAAATCCCCATTAAAAATGCAGTGCTACTTTTGCCTTCATTAGTAAACCGGCTGAGTATACTCTGTATATAAAGGCCACAGATGTTTTTAGAGTTCCATATATCTGCAATATTTTTCTTTAATTATAGAAAAAATGAACGACCTTCAAATATCTCCTCGCATACTCAAACAAATCTGAATACTACTCTCAAAAGTTAAATCAAGGTCAAACAAACCAGTGTTACAAGTCAAATACAATGAAAATAGCAAAGAAACTTAAGGAGAAGGTTTAACCATGGCGTCTAGCCTCCCTGCTTTATAGGATAATACACGTATTATGTTGTTAATTGTTACATGAAACTCGAATATATTTATTAAGCATGCAAAACATTAGCTTTAGTAAGGAAATATTTTTTACTTATCAGTTTGAAATATAAAATGGGTAACATTCACGCAGACAGACAGATGTGACTAAAATTGGTGTTTGCATCTGATACGATTTTCAAAGCAGGGGGATACAAATTTCTGGTATCAAAGTTAAAAGCATGTATAACTTATTGATTAAAATTACAACCTCTCTCCAATTTGATCTTTTTACAAAGTTTCAAGTTTGAATTATAATGTTGTGATACCGGGTATAAGTTATAAGTATGTGTTTCAAAAGACTTTCTTAAGAAGTTAAAAGATTTAATTTTTATGTCATTAAAAAGTCACCTTCGTGGAGACGAAACGAAATACACAGTCGCTGATTTCACACAAAATTTTAAAAGAAAGCCAATGCTTCCGAGATGCCCAATCTTCATATAGAGCTTTTGTAATTTAATTACTTGTTTTTAAAACTACTTTTTGACAGTAAATATATTTAAAGTATACATTAAGGGGTACCCAACACTTTGGCTAAAATAAAATAGTGTCGTCTAATTTTCCTTAAAATTTGCAAAAATATGTAATTTCGTCAAATAAATTCAATTGCAAAATCTTAAGAAAATTGAACCATAGGTTTCTTGGACATTGAACATAATGGAGTTTCAACATTTCATATTTTGATCTTTGAGAAGCTTGGTTTCTTTGAATAAATTTGCCTGACTAAAACGTTCAAGTGATATTTAAGAGTTATTTCCCTTAGGTGTTCTGTACCCCCTTAAAGCAAGTTTCTTCTCATCTTGCAAAACAAGAAAGGGGTTTGTCACCATGACATCTTGTTTAACTGAAATTTCTGTGTCAAGTCAGGTCCATTGCGAACTTAAATTTCTGCAGTTTTTATTTCCTTACTTTATTTTGTATTTTCCTCTTGCAAGATTGAGATTGGTCCTTCCTTTTTGGATGATTTTGTTCTTACATTTATAAGTAAAAAATCTGTATAAATATAATTTATAAGTTTTTCCTATTCTTTATTTGGTAGTATATTCAAAGTACATTTACTGCATAAATCATGATAATTTACTGGTTCTAATTGTGGGCTCATTAGCATGTTTTCCATCAAGTGTTTAAATTGTGTTTACTTTTATCCAAATATGCATAAATTAACGAGATATTCTTACATAAAATACAGCTCAATGTTTAAATTAGTCACGCACTTAGGTGAAGTAAAGGTGAAACTTTAATGTATGATTTGCACATTCGCATGTGCAAATATTTGTTTTAAGTCTCAATTACCTGTATTAGAACATTTTAAAGTTTAAAAACTTGTAAAATTTATTGGTAAATTTTTGATTGTTGATCGTTTTAAAAATCATTATATGTACTTCAACATACATCTAACTTTATGTTAAAATTATACACTAAAACAAGACAATTGAAAGATAAATGCATGTAAGGGAGCAACTATTTGATTTTTAGGGGGGGGGGGCTACGTTGAAATTTGAAATAAAAAGGCAGGATGCTCAAAATCAGGAAAGAAAAAGGTAGGACTGAGCTTTGAAATAAAAAAGGCAGGATGAAAAATGTATTGTATGTTTAAACTTAAAAAAAATCTGGCTTTTTTTCGAACATAAAAAGGCAGGATGAAGAAAGTATCCATAGTATCCCCCTAAAAATCAAATGATGGTTCCCTAACTAAAAGGACTTAAGTATGTTTTTACATATGTTATCGAAACAATTGATGGTGCCTATCTCTGCAAACAACATGCAGGGTCATATCCAGATATTTCAGAAAAGGAGATTCCGTCAATAAGTGTAATTGAGCTGAAAAGGCTGTTGAAGAAAAAATGCTGTAAATCTGCAGGAACATTACATAAATGCCTAATAAAGGGGGGTCCAAGACTTGGACCCCAATTTGGATCTGTCACTGACATCTATTTGTACATGTGCGCTGTCAAAACCCCTTTAAACACTTGACAAAGAAGACAAAATTAATTTCTATCGTTTTTCAAGGTAAGAGTGAATTTAAGTTCTTTGTGCAATTTTCGCCTATAGAAATTTACAACGCACTTCTGAAAAACTTATTTTGAAACACAATAACAGAAAAATGTGTAAAGTCAAAGGCCGAATTCCTGGTAGTATCTTTAAAAATCCCTTTTTTAGATATTAAGATTTATGTTGGGTTTTAAACAAGTATTTTATATGATACCAAGTATTTGGTAGATTAAGTTCTTCCGCTTTATACAAAAACAGTGATAGTTGGGATGTATGCTCTATAGACTGTTTACCTTTTGAGATGAATACAAGAGATACTGTAATTATGGCAACTGGACAAAAAACAGGAGCCTCATACCTTCTTTTAATTGACAATAAGCGATAAAAAAAAGATTTTTCATTGCCAAATTGTTGATCAGCCTTGCAATGCAAAACTCCAAGGAATTTTTAATGCAAAAAGGGTAATCAATAGTTTCAAAATTGTAGTAATAACAAAACGTGAGATTGAGTACGCGTTCGATTGTACTGTCTAAGGGTTTGATTCTAACTTCGAAAACAAGATACCTTATTCTCTATCTAGTTTATAGTAATGTGCAAATAAGGTCTTCGTACTTCAAAACAAAAACAAAAAATGCTTGCATACAAGAATTTTTACAACACTATTTCTATTTGATAGCCTATAGTTAACGCCTGGTATACTTCTAGCTAGGCAAGAACTAGAGTTCTCTTTAATTTGGTTTTGGTAAGCCACTAAAACGAGCTTCGTTTGATCCTGTTAAAAAAAACACAAAGGAGATTGGTGATCTCTTTTTTGGTTTCAAGTTTCGTTCTATAGCAAGTCAAGCAAATCAAGATTGTTTAAAAACTATACCAAAGCTATTTTGGCATAAACCCTAATATTAAAGAATGTTTAGTGTTAACCTAATGTTAAGTTTTTAAGATAAAATTTATTTGAAAATGCACCCTACCTTTTTAATCCTAAGAATTTCCGTGGTAAGTTTGGTTTACGGCAAGTCAGACAGGTTTTCGTTATCAGGGGGTGTTTTGGTGGGAACGTAAATTTTCGGTAATAGGGTGTTTCTTTTATAAAGATAAAACGTAAATTTCTATGCTAATTTTGTACCCATATCCAGCTTACAAATTAAAAAGCGATAAAAGTCGCGACCAGTAAGTTTATATCGGGCTACATGTATGTAATTACATGCTAGATATAAAAGGGGGTTAATGATTCAAGATATATGCGTAAGATAACTTTTAGCTTTGTCGTATAAATTACATTTTTATGAACAAGCAGAGATTAAAATGCATCTATGTATCCCTAAGGGACCGACCATTTAACTTGAAGAGGGGGGCCTTGTTTTTTTCCTAAAAAAATATTCTCAAAATTATTGTTGATGAAAAAAATATTTTGGCAGCTGAGGATAAGAAAAAAAATATTCTGAAGAAGGATTTCTGCTATAAAAAATAATGCTGATAATGGAAAAAATATTCTGTCGCAACGCCTTCGAAAAATAAATATTTTGTCCGCGCTCTGCGGAAAAAATTTTTCTGATCAAAACAAAAAACCAAGCCCCCCCCTTTCAAGTTAAATGGTCCGTCCCTAAGTGTCAGTCTCCTAGTTATACCCCCACTCGTAAGAGAGGGGGCTATATTGCAATCACCTTGTCCGTCCGTCTGTCCGTCCGTCTGTCCGTCTGTCCGTCCGGTTCAATTTCTCTGCTTCTACTGGATGGATTGGTTTCAAATTTGGTACACAGCTTCAGCATGATGAGTTATACTATGCCTACCCTTTCCAGGTCAGTCCATCATCTACTTCCTGTTTTTCAAGCCGACTTAGACTTTTTTAGGGGAAATAAAATTGAAATGTGAAATTTTTCGTAACAGATTTCTCAGCGTCTACTGGATGGATTGGTTTCAAATTTGGTACACAGCTTCAGCATGATGAGTTATACCGTACCTCTCCTTTCCAGGTCAGTCCATCATCTACTTCCTGTTTTTCGAGCCGACTTAGACTTTTATGGGTAAAAAATTTGAAAAGTGAAATTTTTTCGTAACAGATTTCTCGGCTTCTACTGGATGGATTGGTTTCAAATCTGGTACACAGCTTCAGTATGATTAGTTATACCGTGCCTCCCCTTTCCAGGTCAGTCCATCATCTACTTCCTTTTTTCCGAGCTGACTTAGACTTTTTATGGGTCAAAAATAGACAATTTTTCGTAACAGATTTCTCGGCTTCTAGAGAAGGGATTGATTTCAAATTTGGTATACAGCTTTAGCATGATGAGTTGTACCGTGCCTCCCCTTTCCAGGTCAGTCGGTCATCTACTTCCTGTTTTCTGAATGGCGGAGTGGGGGTATGCTTAGCACGACTTAGTGCAACCCCTTGTTAAATCTGTTTTAAGATTTCGGTAGGTGCGATTAGGTGTTTTTTTTTAAGTAAAACACTAAAAAGCAAATGCTTTTGTTGGGATTTGAAATAAGTAAATCAAAGTAACATCAAAACTTCAGAAATGGGATGATCAATCTTATATATCAAGGAAAAAAGGACAAAACAAGGCAAAAACATACAAGAGAAATTGAAGATCGCAATGGTCCTGACTTGGTACAGGCATTTCAAAAGAAATGGTTGAGTTAAACCAGGTTTTATTGCACCAAATTAGATATGTGTTTTCATGAATTGTTAAATTGCAGAGACTCGCCTTTTACCCCTTTTTCCTAAAGTTTCTTTTGATAAGATTAAAAGTACAATGCTTCGTTGTGACATATTAATATTTGAAAAAATGATGTGGGAAAATTGTCATCATACCGAAAACATCCCCATGTGTTGCATATATTGACATAAAATATTTCAGATAATTTTACAAATACTACTATCTAATATTGACAATTAAACTGATCTCATTCTGATCAAATGGTACTTTGTTATGATAAAAATCCATTGTATGACATACAAGAGGGTTCACCATACCTTTTCATGTTGGAAATAGAAATATGTATGTTGGAAGAAAGAAAGGTATATAAGAAGAAAGGTGAAGAAAATTTAATTCGCACAAAGTTTGTGACTTATGCACAACTTGTTTCTTCTAAAATCATGTATTCAACACCCAAGGTTAATTTCACAATTGTTCAACCTCTAAAGTTCCTCCTTCCAAAGACAAAAGCTGATCTTAGTCATAATTTGAGTTCCATTTCGGCCTTTTACTACTATTGTTCTATGCTCTTCGTATTCCTATAGTGTTTGGCACTTTCAGTCTTTCAAGTAGAGTGCCACTGATGAGTCTAGAATGGACGAAACCCTCGTCAGGTTTAGCATAATTATTTAATATAATTTTGTTACAACTTTGATTTGAAAAAAAAGGATATAAATGTAACAAGAACAGATTCAAGGTCTCCCGCCCGTTGAGTGTGAAAAATCTAACAGGAGGTAGAGGAAGGACAGATCTGAAAACGCATCCCACTACATCGGACCCTTACTTTAAGCTGTATATCAAATATCAAAAGCTTATATAGTGTTGCTGAGAAAACTGTTACTAAATAAAGTGTGATGGACGGACGGACTGACACCGTCATTTCTATGTGTTCGCTCTAGGGGGACAAACAGTGATTTGAAAAAGAGACAAGCCAGAGGCATTACACGTCAAAGCAGAAACATACTTGTCAAAATAACACTTACATGTATATGGTTCTGTTAATGCTTTCAAATAAAATAACTTTGATGTACTTGTAGTTCATTTTAGCGCATTATTTACATATATGCGTAATCACAATTTTTATTAAGATATAAAACTGCAGTATGATTCGATAGTATACTCCCCCTTTTCTTTGTGTTTTTCAACAAAACATTTTTTTTGCACAAACTCGGAGCTGTTTTTCTGACATTCATGGGTGCATTGACAAATATGTTTTTGAAATACCCTAAGTCTAACCAAGTTTTTTTTTAATATTATCAAACATCATCAATGGCCAAATTCTATGTGTGTCCCGTGCGGGGCCCGGGTGGCGAATAGGCCCGCAGCAGAGCCTAGCTTGTCGTAAGAGGCGACTAAGGGTCTTGGGATTCTGACGTCGGGTCAGTGCTCAGCCCACAGAGCGACCAAGTGTGTACCCTAAGTGGCTGAATAGGGTAGCCCTCGTCCGCGGGGGTTGTCAGGTCTATAATACGGAAACCCTGACCGCCGACCATAATGGGCCAACGTGTGTGAAGAGTGCCACGCTTCATGCACGTAAAAGACCCCTTTGTGGACCGCCAAGTAGTGCACCACATAGGCTAAATTTTCCGCCCCTACCCACCTCTCCCCTTTTCCTGTGGTTCTTCAAAATTTACCGGTCCTTTGTGTCCCACCCCATCCCCATATTTCATTTATCATCATCATTTCATGTTCATTTATCATCCTTTTCATGTTCATCGCCTGTAAATAACCTACATAGTGTTGCACGGGCGTAAAACACCAACTCACTCACTCACTCACTCACAAATTCTATGTTACCAAGCTACAATAAAATTCATTTCATTTCAACTGTGGGAATATAGTTATAAGTTTATTCTTTTTTTAAAATATCGCTATATGTTTGAGTAAATATTAAGGGTGGGTCCCAAAGTCGACTAATTTACAAGTCAGACAAGTCAAATTGACATTAACGCAGGAAAACCAAGATTTCCTTCTAATTCTAAAAGGGTACCGTGTACTAAACTATTAATGTTCTTTACATGTAAATAGCCACATATAGCTAGAATTCTTAATTCAAATAGTAAGATATGTTACCAGTTAAAAGTGATTTTTCTAAAATCTTTTAAAAAAGTTATTTTCCCCACTTTTGAATTTATACCTATAGGATCGAATTTGATTTGAATTCACAACAATAAAACTGTTTTCCCTTGTTCTTATTAAAGAAAACAAAACTCTAATAATGTTGAATTGTCGTTGTTTTAAGTCCAACATGTTAAGCAGTAACCGCATACTTCAGAGTACATGTAATCCTTTGTCGGTGGGGCAATTACACATTTGTAAATATTTACACCTTGGTACAGTTATGACCTTTTAACAATCAATTTCAGGTTGACATGCATTTAAACCATTTGTATTGAAACATTTATAAACCGATAAAATCTAGAATAAGATATCATGGCCTTAGGCAAACCCAATAATCGGTTCAATCCCTTTTGTAAACTTCCGTTAACGCGTGATTAATCACGTTCCCGTTAGTGCCAATTTAGACCCATTCATGATATGGACCCGTTTGTACATATTTACTAAACAAAGCTAGATTTGGCAAAATTCTATAGTTTTTATCATTGAATAGAAGCTTAAGTTTATTTTGGTTTAAGAATAGGTTTAATTACATTTTTATGAGTGATATTAGCGACTTTATTGTCCCATCATTGGAATTTTTAAAATTCCAATACAAGTTATGCACTTTAATGACTTTCATAATTTTATTGAATTTGCGTAGTAGAAAACTGGTTAAGGTAGTCGAGAACTGGTTTGGATTAGAAAAAGAAATGCACAGATGATACATGTTATCGAATTTAAGAGAAATTTTAAAACTTAAGGTGTCAAACCACCAAATCTACAATTCTGTTTTAAAAATGGAATAACAGGACGTAATTTATTATAAATGTATGTAAATCTTGAACACTTTCATATCTTCAAGGATGTTCGCTTCTATTATTGAAAATAAATAGGTTTTAAATTAGATGCCCTGAATGAAAAGATAATAGTTAAAGGTACATGTACAAAATAAGCGAAAAAAAATTGATAGGTTTTAAAGATAAATGATGTTAAAGTATTTTGCGGTAAAAGGTTTTCTCTGACTTTTTCATAAGTTTAGCATTAGCACTATTTGGCTGTTAAACCCCATGACAGAATAAATAGGATTTGATAAAACTTTGTTTATTACTTCTTTCAGATGTATTAAAGATATTGATAAAAAGAAAATATGGGGTTCGTGGGCAAAAAATTAAACCCTATGTAGATGGTAAAAACCAGAGGATCCCGAACATTATTACAGAAATCTAAAAATAAGACTAGCGAGCATCCTTAAGACGCGATTGTTTGAATCTCTTAATAACAAGTTTTGTAGTTTTCTTACTTTCATGATATTTTATTGGTCAAACAAGAACCGATTTAGGACTTTAAAAAAATGTAAACAAGATGCATGTAACTAACCGAATCTAGATATAATCTGTACATGTATATGCTTAAGATATCTTGGGCATACCACTTACTGTGCGAGGCAGTGATGGAATACCAAACCGGTCCTGCTAAAGTTGATACCGGTATGCCTTAGTTTTAAGACGTGGCAATTTTAAACCTAATTTAATCCACAAAATGTATACAATCTTTTTTTTGTTAATGATTTAATTTTTGTGTGCCTCCGGAGTAAACACCAGTTAGTAGTAAGCTGTGTTTCTTATATGAAAGTTTTGTTTTCCTAGATTGAACTGCGTATCTGAAACAGGTTAGATGAAGTTTCTGGTGTACAAAATCATGTTGAGGTGAAAAGAGCATCCAATTCTCATCGAAAAGGCTATATATACCATGTATGTTCATGTATGTATCAAAACTGTGCTGTAACGAGTGCAATTTGAAATTGTTTATTAAAATATAACTGCTATTCTTCAATACCTTTTATGTATTCCTTAAGTAAATAAATGCATGGAGTAATATATTGAATTAGTATAATGCTTAATTATGCTGTAATCTATCCCAATAGGTTACAATAGTTCATTAACAAACGACCCAAGATTATTTTTAAGATTTAAAAAACATGTCTGACTAGAGTTATCCACCCGTGAAACCCAAACTATCCGCCATTAATTTAAGGAAATTCTTTATAATCTTCCGCATTCCTTCATTGGCAGACGACAAAATACCCAAAATATGCTTAAGGAGTCAAAAACACATACCTTTCCTACCAGCAATCAAGTGGAGAATTATTCCCTAATGGTTTTGTCAATAAACGCCATAACAAATGAAGTCAGTGTCCTTTTTCAGGTCGATTAAATTATCCCTGTTTTTTGCATTGATCTTACAAGATCTAGTAGCAAATTACATCTTCAATAACGAAGATATGAACACGAATTGGTAGTAAATTGGTTCATCGTGTAAATCTTGTTGCTATAATACCTCCATGGATCAGAGTAAAGGGTTGTGGTAAGATTACGGTAGAAAATTACAGGTGGAAGGAGAGGTTACAGGTAGAAAACTGTAATATACAAAGATTAGAGAGATCTTACCTGGTCAAAAATATATCAACGGATTTCAAAATACTGACTTCTGACACGAAAGCACATGATGTTTATAAGGCACACATCCTTGTCGATTTGCAATTCATAAAAATGTATTTTAAATATCTCCTTTCAAACTTACACTATGAACCATGGGTGTTGTTTAGTTTCGATCTACATGAGAGACTTCGTGTATTTAAATGGATTCGAAAAGCATGTCCATTCTTAGCGAATATTGAAACACCTGCCTTGAGAACAGAATTCCTCAATAGAGGTCTCTTCTCTGGTTTGAATGTTTACTGCTTGGTAAATCAATATAGCGAGCCTTATCGCCAAGTGTGGCTATAAATGAATTTATCGATATTTAATTCACTGTTTAAGACCTGGGTGCTGATGGCCATATAAATGTATGGAATTTTTTTCGGTATTAAAATATTCATTCATATTAAGTCAATTTAATCCATATATTATGAGAAATCATCCATGTTCATATCTAATTTAATAAATACACAAAATTCATCAATTTACGATCCTACGTAAAACATGGTATTTTGGTCTTCAATGATGTTTGAATCCTAAAATTGATACGAGATTCAAAGTTGCTTAATTAACGGAAAAAAATCTGCATAAAACTTATTTTTGGAATGTTCAAAGGAAATAAAATCTCAGAATGTCACAAAATGAATGAAATAAGTTCGTTTTACGTGAAGGTATCATATCCTGTACAGCTACTACATTTTTAGAAAAATTTTCGCATTTATTTCATGCATTTTTAAAGTCAAGTTTAAATACAATTTTGAACTATGAACACAGTATCAATATGTTAAACACCACTTATTTTTCTGTCAGATTTGAACCCTGTATATACTTTTAACTATGTTTTACTTATTACATGTGCGTGGTAAAGGTGAAACAAAATTGAATTTAATGAATAAAATTAAATCAAAGTCGACATAGATGTCAAAATCGTCGTGTATTGTTATCACGAATTAGCATACGTGTACAGAAGTATTAAAAGAAGCAAAGGTGTACCAAAGGGACGGTGAAACATCATTATTCCGAAAAGAAAAAGACAAAATCGTAATACAAAAAATCATCACAACGAAACAAATCATACAAAAAAACCCACACATATAGCAACTAAACCGCAATCAGCAACGTGAACTCGAAAGTCGAAACGAGAGTGAACTCGGGTGCTCCGGAAGAGTAAGCAGTTCCTGCCTGCTTTAGCGCACCGTCACGTTGCCAAAGACCAAATAGAAGTATCATTCTGTTGTTTAGGATACAACCGTTAGATAGTTGTGTACCTTTTCATAAAAAGAATATTTGTACATGCATGCATACATATACATGTGTAATGGTTGATTTCCATCAGTACACTACACCGGTTATAGTTTGCCGCTGCCAGTCTAAAAACTGAAAGTTGTATGATTTTTGACGATGAAAAGGACAATTGGAGAAAAGGGTAGACAACAGACTAGAAATAGACTGCTGTCTACCATTTCAACATGTCTTCTTTTTTCTTTGTTTAAAGGCATACACAGGTATTTTTTTTGGACTGTCTTCAGTTTGCCGGTTATACCACGTGCCACAGGACCAAACATATTTTGTGTGTAAGATGTATGGAAATCATTTTATACGCTTTACAAGATAAAAGTATCACAGCAGACAACATCACATTCGCCTGAAGATTGCCAGGAGGCATGAAATTAATAGCGACATTTGTGTGATATAAATTGTGATTTTCTGTGCATTATGGATCTAATATAGTTTATTGCAAATCTTCATTTTTTCTTACATATATTTCTGTGCACGAAAAAAACTATAAATTATTCTATATATATATATATATATATATACATGCCATGTAGGTTACCATTACTGATTGCGGGACACCAAACAATATACCAATACATGTCAAAATAAATAATTTAGTAATTAATACAAACCTGAGAAACTTAAAACATTTTTTTTGTTTGTTTAATAATCACAGAAACGTGATTTTATACCAATGATTCCTTGTATATAAATATATGAGATTTGATCGACGCTTATTTAAGACAAAATAGAACAATTACTATACCTGCTCCATAAAGAAGATCTTCCCGGATATCAGAAGCTATGCTGTTGTATCTTGAGGAGGCTATAGACGACCCCATCATCCGACGTCTGTTTCGGGGGACAGGCTGCTGTTTGCTGACATTCTGCCCCATGATCTATACAGCAGAAAGTCAGTTTTTTGTTGAAGTATTCCACCGATGAGTCATTAATTGAGTCTCCGAGTTTTCATTTTTGTCCTAAATTGATAAAGCTTAATGACTTTTTGTTGCACTATGAATTTCTTCTTTAAAAATCTCACGTGTAAGGATTAATGCCACTGATGTATGTGAAATATGCGTCAACCAGAATTCTTTCAAACAATGATATCTAGGAGAGAAAACGTAATGTTAATAACTGTTTCACTATTCTTGCCTATTTGGTAGAAAATTGTCATCATCAATTCCAAAGATTAGTAGATACTAACAATACTGCCAGTCGTGGTTCTAAGTATTATATAATAAAGTCCGTATAATCAATGTTGCACTGTATCAATGTCTCATCAGTTAGTTTTTGGCAACAGCTTCCAAGCTATAAACTTGTCTACTTCCTAGGATTCAACCCAAATCTCCCACAAGAATGTTAATAATAAATAAACCTTATTGCATATCTTTTGCACGATTATACATCTACATGTAGTGTGTCACTTTTTTGTTTTTCTGCTTTAACAATAGCAGATTGGAACCCACTCGGTATTATCCTATACCAAACTCTTATGTATTATATCTAACATTTAATTTCCCGGCAAATATTTTCACAAAAAAAGTCAGTAGAAGTTCTTACAGTATTCCTATTGCACGAATATACATGTACATATAGTACATGTACGTCGACTTTCGCTGTGTAGACTTCCAAACTCCTATGCATCAATATTTCTCAATAAATCTTCTGGTTGCTGGTTCTGCCAGATTATCAACACCTTCTTTCTGTATTACTGCAATAACGAGGCAAGAAATTCTTCAAATATTCATAAGCTTCTATGATGTATTATATTACCAAATGCCCAAACAAATTGTTTTTATTTAATTAGGGACCAATAATTTCTCTTTCGATCAATAGATAGCTACTGTTATTTTTCTCTTATTATATAAGTATTATGGCATCTATTATACGCCCGGTGACAAAGAGGGAATTGAGCGATAAATATCTGAAAATGTTAGGACGAAGGCGTAATTTTGATAACATATAATTTTTTTATCAATGATATACCTTATGAAATTTGCACATGTACATGTATGTGACTTTTTTTTATATTTGATAAGTAAACTCTTAATTTCTATTAAAATAATTAACATCGTTAGTATGGTCTTTGGTTAAAAGAAATAAAACCCAGCCAAACCTTTCTCAATAATGGTTTATAAGTAAAAAACATAAGATTATGCACCAGACATAAAACGAACTTCAATACACTTTTTAATTTTCTTTTCACAAAAGAACAAAACCGTTCGTTTTTGTTTTCAAATTTATTTTTTACGTGTACTTACTTTGTCAAATCAGTCTCCATTCATCAACATGAACACACAAGAACAAAGAATGTTTCTAATTTTATGCATAAATCCATTTTTAGGCCCAAAACATCAAAGGTATGATATGGTGTGTTTTTACATTTCATCAAAACCTAAATATTTGAATATATCATAATAAAAAGGGAAATTATCAAAACTTTCTATCTAATACAGATCATATACAAGGGGCCTGAGGGATTTTTTTTTGTAAAACGGTAATAAATACATGTAAACCCCCAGGTCGAAGTGAGGTCATAGAAACTTTTTAAAGTTGCATTAAATATAAGTTGAGTTAGAGTTACTTCCCTTACACCATGAATGCTGTTATTGTGTTTGTCCGTTCGGGTAATAAGGCCATACTGTGTGCCCGGACTGTGTGTGTGTGTGTTGGTGTTTAACGCCCTTTATCGACACACTTATGCCATGTAGGGCGGTCAGTTTTATTGGTGGAGGAAACCGGAGTACCCGGACAAAGCTGGAAAGGGATTTACATAAGCATATAAGCTTATTTCCCAATCCAGGATGGATAAATATTTTTCAATCCATATTAAATATTCTTTAATAAAAACGCAAAAATTAAGTCATGTAAGTTAGGTAGCATAAAACATAAAAGGCGGGAAATATGACAATAGAGCGCGGATTTTTTTCTAGATACATAGCAATATTTTTTGTACATGTACATGTAGTTAGTAATGCATGTACACTAATACAAATCACACTTTTGCTCATAGTGAAAAGCGAATATATCATGAAAAAGATTACAGCTGTATTCATTTCTGAAAAATCGCTTGTTTCTTAAGAATATATGATTTAGAATCCTTAATTTTGAGTTTCATTCAATATATTGACCCTATAAGTCGATATGTGTTTTGTTTGTTTAATTGTAATTTGAACTGTGGTCTATTGTTATTTACTTTGGTAATAGAGATAAAGATATTAGTGAAAACAAAATATACCAATATTTCAAAGGAAACAGCTGTTGTTGTTCTGATAAAAAGGGGCTGATAAACCTTAATGTACATTAAAGAACATACCAATTAAATGAAAATACGAACAGTTAATTTCGATCACATAGACTTTTCCACGCCGTTTTGCCAGAACAAAAGTTTTTTCGCTATATAAAGTCGAAATTGCAGCGGAAGTATCGTGAGTCAAGTGTTGCCTGAGTTCGTCTTTAAAACCAATAATGGGTTGGGCTGGGTAAAATGCAAGAAATTATCAAAATGTCGAAATGCATTAAAAAAATGTCATCTCATTCGATCGCTTTTAAAATCTAAATAAAGGTTGGACTTGAAAGAAAATGGAAAAAAGTTACCAAAATGCATTAATAACACGTCATCTCAACAAATATTTAAAAATTAAATCTCATGATGAGACTAAATACCGCAACACAAGTCAAGCAGTCTATATCACATTCTTAGTGAACGCTTGCTTAATAATCGTAAAAGATCGGTTTACAAATAATTACAGATAATAATCTCATTACAGATTTTTGTTTCATCCACCAAATTGAATGAGGTTTTTTAAAGTCCCATCTCAGAAAGAAGGGGAAATATTGTGTTCGGGTCTGTTTGTTCGTCCGTCCGTCCGTCCCAAATGTTGCGAGATACGGCATTATGACTTTAGGACAAATTCTTGGGTTTTGGGTTTTTTGTGTGGGTTTTCTGTGTGTGTATTTTTTTTTTTGCAAAGCTACTACACCGATCTCCTTAGAACACACAATAACTGTGACACATTCAAAGTGATATACATTGTATAACCAATAGTCACAAATCTCTTTTGGAACAATGTTCTCGTTTATGTTTACTGGTTTTGTCTTTCTCCGTAATCGACTATTAGTGTGTGTGTGTGTGTGTTGGTGTTTAACGCCCTTTATCGACGCACCTGGGCCATGCAAGGCGGTCAGTTTTATTGGTGGAGGAAACCGGAGTACCCGGAGGAAACCACCGACCTTGGGCAGGTAACTGACAAACCTAATCACATACAGTTGGGAAAGTCCCTTTTTTGTTAAATACAAACGGGACTCGAACACCAGCTGAGAGGTGATCGGCTAGTGATCAATAGTGTGGTATTTAAACCAGCGCCTTAGACCACTCGGCCACCCAGGCCCCTCGACTATTAGACCAAGGTGATATGATAATACGTCTCATACGATCTCTAAAAAAATCTTCCTTCGTTATCAGCTACTGGTAGAAAAATTCAATAACATGTTAGACGAAATGGTCAGTTGTTGCTTTAATTAGCTTTGATTAGCTGTTTGGCTGGTTGATGTACTGAGATGATCACCTTAGCACCCCTATATAATATGTCTTCACAAACCTGGTGTGTTTTGTGTAACTACTGGACCTAAAGATCGCAATGGAAGCGCCTAAAAACCTGTTTTATCCCACCATTTCTTTTGAAATACCTGTTCTGAGTCAGGACCATTGCGATCTTCAATTTTTGCAGTGTGTCTTCCTTGTTTTGTCTCGTCTTATGGACATTTGAGATTGATTCTCCAAGTTCGGTAATTATGTTATTACCTTTATCTTCAAATCTCTGCCTTGTCTCATGTTTTTATATTTCTGCTAGATCAATTTTACTACGCCAACCCCCCCCCCCCCCCCCCCGACAAAAAAAGAGAAAAGAGAAAGTCGAAAAGTCGAAATGGCAATACCTTACCATCCCCATTATGTCTTCACATTTTTGTATATCTAACGGACCCAAAGACTGTAATGGAAGGGGGAGATTTTGCACGTTTTTAACCCACCTTTCTCTTGAAATGCCTGCACCAAGTCAGGTCGGTATGTTTTCCCTGTTAGGGAGTAACCATTTATTCTTCGTCCTACCTTTTTATTTTCAGAAAAAAGTCATGCCTGAATTTTTTTACGCGCTTCCGCGTGCATTTTTTTTTAAACCAACTATAATTTTTTTAGCCAAAAATACCATCCTGTCTTTTTTTTTTACTCAAAGCACTGTCCTGCCTTTTTTATATCTGGATTTTTGCCACCCTGCCTTTTTATTTCAAATTTCACAATAGCCCCCCACCCCTATAAAATTCAAATGGTCGATCCCTTTTGTCTTTTCTTATGGACATTTGAGATTGATCCTCCAAGTTCGGTTATTTTGTTATGACCTTTAGACTATAACTTTGGCAGATAAATCTCCATTCTCAAATACATTCCAGGATTTGATTGCTAATCGATTTTAGGTCATACAACAAGTCTGTAATATCTCACTCGAGCCTTTGTGTCCATCTGTAAAGGCTGATTGATATTTTTTTCTTTGAAGATTTTTTACATTTTCTTGTTTTACATGATGTGTCATGTACATGTATCTCATTTATTTTTAAACTGGGATAAAAACAAGACCATCACACGGAGATGTTCAATCACAAATGTCAGACAACAAACATTAAAGGTAGTTGTATACCAAAGAATCAAAACAAGAAAGGAATCTGGTTTGCACAGATAGTTCAAAAGAAAAGGCAAGTTTTGAGTCCGTTTTCATATTGAACAAGACACGTTGCCCTTCCTTTATATTTATCAAACAGCTATGTTATCCCATCAATAACAAAGCCCACCTCTTTACCCATTGTTGTCACTTAAGCAGGAATTGACTTGAACTTTTCAAAATTTTAAGTGCTCATTCCTGCAGAAAGAGAAGGTCACTGCTAGCATCTGAACCATATACCTTGCTAATCATCCCTAGATGCATCACCATATATGTAGGTTGAAGTGGTACTTGTCGGCAGGAAAGAACTTTAATCATTTTTCTGTAAGTAGTCATTCATGTGGAAAATATAGGTCACAACCGGTATCTGAAGCATGCATTGTGCACCGAACATATCAATATGGTTCATGTTGCACTTGTCAGTAAGGAGGCATGGACGTTAACCATTCTTCTGTAAAAAGTCATTCATGCAGAAAATATAGGTCACATCTAGCATCTGAAGCATGCATTGTGCTTAGCATCACTAGGTGCACCTACCATACCAATATGGTTCGTGTGGCATTTATCAGTAAGCGGGAATGGACGTTATCCGTTTTTCTGTAAGTGGTCCTCCATGCGGACAATATAAGTCACATCCAGCATCCGAAGCATGCATCGTGCCTAGCATCACTAGGTGCACCTACCATACCAATATGATTGATGTGGCGCTTGTAAGTAAGAAGGAATTTGGAAATATGAGCATTTTGAACATACGGACGAACGGACCCAAACACTACATGTATATGCCCGCTTACTTTCGTAGGCGGGGCAAAAATACAACAGAAACGCCATGAACGAACAAGCGTTTCATAAGAACCCGAATCGCTACGGATCATCAATTAGCCTTAAGAGCCTGTTCATGAGAAAACCATGCAAAATCGTCCAGTAGCAATGTTTTCATTTTTGTAAAAGGTATATTGCAACTGAAAGACAATCCTATAAGACGTATTCAGGCAAATTTTTTCCTTCGAAAAATCAAAGATGGCCGCCCTACAGGCCTAAATAGCTATATATAGCATTCATCTGATTTTTCAGTGATTTCAATATTTTTTTTATGAAAATAAGACATTTTCATTGTGCTTTTTTTAGTTTACGTATATTGAATGACAATTGTAACAATATTTGTTGAAATAGTGATGTTTTGTCTTTTAAATACAGTGCAATTTTCGTAATTCATAATTGTGGTTCCTCTGGTACCTTTAGGTAGGACTTGGGCAGTATTCCAGACTGTTCAAAAATGTTAAAATTTGTTATTTTTAAGGGCATTTATTGTCTAAGGTAACGCTTTTTTATCCTAATCTTTTAGAAATTCAAAAACAATAACATAATTATCAAGACAAACTTATCAAAAAGCCGAGCTGGGATTTTACATTTTGACTTAGCCACAGCCCCGGAAAACAATGACATGTTTTGATAATTCTTCATAAAATCTACTTTTTGGAGGATTCAGTTTAAAACTCTGAATGTGTTTGCTATGAAACAAAATACATTTAGAACATTTGATACAACAGATGATCACGATACAAGTACCATTTAAGGGTCGAGAAAGACATATACTTTTGCTCTTTTGTTTGATTTCTACAATATTATTTGTTTATATAGAACAAGTTATATACATTTGGCCTATAAAGTCTCCTGTTCTGTACATTTTTTAATTATTTCAAAAAGATGCCACTATTAGGCCCCTGAAGCCCATTTTAGCCATGTGGTAAAATGGCCAAATCTCAATTTTTGTAATGTTGTAACATGTAAGGGATGACCGAAAGCAAAGTTACAAATATGTTTTTGTACAGACCATATAACAGTTTTTTGGAAAGATATTCCATATTAATAGTCCAACCCTTCATTCATGAAAAATAGTCCCCTAAAGTTGGCCATTTCTGTACATTTCATCAAAATACACAAGATATTCCCATCTTTCACCCTTAATCCCCAAGTATATGTCTTTCTCGACCCTTAAATGGTACTTGTATTGTGATCATCTGTTGTATCAAATGTTCTAAATGTATTTTGTTTCATAGCAAACACATTCAGAGTTTTAAACTGAATCCTCCAAAAAGTAGATTTTATGAAGAATTATCAAAACATGTCATTGTTTTCCGGGGCTGTGGCTAAGTCAAAATGTAAAATCCCAGCTCGGCTTTTTGATAAGTTTGTCTTGATATGTTATTGTTTTGGAATTACTAAAAGATTAGGATAAAAAAAGCGTTACCTTGGACAATAAGTGCCCTTTAAAATAACAAATTTCAGCATTTTTGAACAGTCTGGAATACTGCCCAAGTCCTACCTAAAGGTACCAGAGAAACCAAAATTATGAATTACGAATATTGCACTGTATTTGAAAGACCAAACATCACTTTTTCAAAAAAACATTGATACAATTTTAATTCCTTCTACGTAGACTGAAAAAATCACAATAAAAATGTCAAATTTTCAAATAAAATTTGATTGAAATAAGCGATAAATCAGATGAAAGCTATATATATCTATTGAGGCCTGTAGGGCGGCCATCTTGAATTTTTCGAAAAAATAAATTTGTCTGAATAAGTCTTATAGGATGGTCTTTCAGTTGCAATATACCTTCTACATAATTAAAAACCTTGCTACTGGACAAAATTTCCATTTTTGCATGGTTTTCTCATGAACAGACTCTTTAAAAAATGGTCACAATTAGCAAGAAACTAGAGTCTCTTCTATGGGTAATAAACCTCAAATGTGGGTCACCTGACAACTACAACCCAATATAGACTTTTGTGCGGCTCAATGAGCGGAAGGTTTTGGCAGGCAAAAACTTTTCTCTAATTGCAATAGTTTTCCATTTGAAAGAGCAGAAACTTGAAAGAAGCAGACTGAGGTACCAATGGGGTATTCGAATGTCAAAAGTCCGAAAGGGCAGAGACAAAACCAGTAAACACCAACAAGAACGGGACAAAAACAGACAACATGTAAAACATGGAAGCAAAAAATAATTGAATATCAATCAACAACGCGAACTCCAGTCGAAACAAGAGTGAACTAAGGTACTCCGGAAAAGTAAGCAGTTCCTGCTTGCTATAGCACGCCCATCGAATTGCCAATAGTTCATTCAGCGTGTCAAATCCGGTAAAGGAAGACAAACCAAAACCTTATGACAAACCAACATTTGCACTCATCTGAGAGATCGAAATCCCATACTTGTCTATAAGTGCATGATGTCTTCCGTACAATTTCTTTGAGTGAAGACAGCAACCGAGGAGCAACATAACCTTGTGTAAGCAATTTTTGCGTCAGACGTGTCGCTCTGCTAAGGAAATCGATGTTAGTCCCGCATACTCTGGAGTAACGAATCAATTGAGATACGTAAACTCCATAAGCTAGCTGGAGCGGACGGAATGTTGCTACACAAGAAGGGAAAGTTGACGATTGGAATGTTGAAGTCATCACGTTTGTGATAGAGCCTTGTTGAAAGTCTTCTTTGAGAGTCAATTTCGAGATGTAGATCTAAATATGAAGCAGACTTCCTAGAATCCGTTGTGTCCTTTATCTTAAGCTCCTGGGGATATATGAGATTGAGAAAGTCACCATTTTTTAAAGGGATTCACTTGACAACTTTGACCCAATGGAGACTTTTGTAACTTGAACCTTTTAATTATGAAGAGCCTAAGATCTACCAGTCATACTTTTTCAAAGGAATTATTCTAAATAGGAACTTCATTCGTGATCAAAAAGCCAAGGTCATTAATTCGTACTCGACCTTGAAACACACACAGCAAGGGCATTTACTCTGTCAAAAATGAGAAACGACAGTAACTTTGTATAAATATATATGTATTATTAATAATTTTAACATATTTAGATAATGAAAATAAACATAACAATATAATTTTAACATATATACAGTTGCGTCTTTACAGTGTACAATTATACAAAATTGAAATGACAAAAATAAAATGGTATATGTACCGTGTCATGTACATATATGTACGTTTCAAAGTTGATAGCTTATACAAAATAATAATAATAAGCAAAATTTTGATATCTGTAATAATTCTAACAAATAATTTGTTAGTACCGATTATTATAATAATAGCACATAAATTTACTAAAAATCATGCATTTCCACAAATGCACACAAGTGCATAACTCTCATAAAATACATTTTAAATGAGAAGGGGTAAGCGGGGTACATTCATACATATCTACCATTATATTTAACAATCTTTTGATTACTTTCCAAATTTGAATATAATTTTGGGACTTAAACACATCTCAGTATTTACATTGCATATACAATGCATAAAATTTAAAGTTTCTGTAGAGAAGACATTTGAACTAGATATTTGTGAGATATTTGATAGAGCAATACAAATATTTCTATAATACAAATAATATGCAATTTTTAACAGAGTAGGTGTATTCTACAAAACCTTCCAGTAACTTGATATGAAAACCTATAGTTAATACTTTTCAAGAGATATATATGTATATTTCAAAGCTGGGAAGGATCAATTCAAATTAATGTAAATGAGTATTTGAAATGAATGATACATATTTACAATTAAATCATGTATGTCTTAATAAAATGTCTTTATACAACTTAATTATAATACACAATACATCTGATTAATAATTTCAAAGTTTAACAAAAGCTTGACCAGGTAATGAGGGGTACCGCTTGAAAAAGGGCAAAAAATAATCGAAAAAAAAACATATATTTTAATTCTGATATGTTTGCAATAATAATATAATCTTGCAAGGTTATACACGTGTATAAAGAACAAATTATTCTAGAAAAGCAGAGAAATTTGGTGCACTTATCTAGCGAATCTGTGCACACGAAAGAACAGACGGGCGGACGTTAAAACAATTATACAATATATATGATTTCCGCCTAAATCATTTAATTTATAAAATAAACAGTAATGACAGTGTGCATATAGATGGGACATGTACATGTATGTTTACAAATTGTATGAAATACACCCCGCCTATAAAAATGTCGTTTCAGCTTTATATTTAACTTAAAATTTTACATAGTTGAAAGGTAATCCATCTCGGTGACAAGATTTTAACAACGTAAACAATTTTATTCAAATTTCAAATATAGAATTTCACACTGGTACGATCTGGCCATTCTTCGAAATATATGTAGTGTAAGATTTGGCCTTGTATAAAATTGCACAATTGTCAAACTTAAGCACAGGGGCTTGTGTACAGTAAAAAAAATAAAAATCCCCCTATATACCCTTGTGAAAGAGTATATAGGTTTTTTTTAATATTTTTTTACTGTACACAAGCCCCTGTGACTTAAGAGTCTGGCCTAGTTTAGATAATATGGATGCCATTACAATTTTAGATCTACAAAAGATAGTAAAATTCACGTGTTTTTCATTTGTTATTTAAATTTCAGAACCCCAAAACATCTACATGCACATAACAATTATCCAATAGTTTCTGGAAGATTTAAGCCTTGCAATCTCACTTAACAACAAATTTACACCTGCTTTTTCAATTAACTCCGAGAATAAAAAAAGGAATTCTCCTAATTCTTATTGTCTAGAAATTATCTTGTCAAAAGAGACGACATACAAATCAATTGACTTACTGTCTGAAAGTGGATAGAGACCTCCAAATCAATAAACAAACTGTTGAAAAATTGATACCAAAAACTTGACATGACATTGATCTGAAAGTTGGGTAGAAAATGAAATGACATGCACGGGATAAATATTCATGTTTTTGGAATAAAGACTAGTATCCTGAAACTGTCCCGCCCTCGAACTAAAAATTTGAGATCAGGAAAAACATATTTAGTTTTAAACGTAAATAACCATCCAACGTAAGACATGGCGTATTTTATCAATACTGAACAAATTTTATTTGTCCCCCAAAAACTAAAAGGGGGATATTTTTTGTAACAAATATTTTGACTAAGCCCTCTCTTCCAATACAGTCATTCCACTATTGCATGTTAATTAAACATAAAACGAACAAAAATATACAATGTACATAGGAGAAAACTTCAAACATATTATATTTGGTCTACTGCCAGGGACAATCAATCAACATTTTAAATCATAAGAAAGTTTTTAAACCTTTTCAGTTGTGTGTAGCCACGGGATAAATAGACACGTATTAAGGTGGTAAATAATATACAGACATATAACCTTGGGAATATAATATGTAGACAAAATATGCATTTGTTAATTAGAATTGAAGCATGCCTCTTACATAATATCTTAAGTGTACATATTTTTTTTACAATATCATTGGATTTTTAAAATAGTAACATAAATTGTAAGGATGAGATGACTTGTTTGTCGTTGTACATGTAACACCACCTCCCTTCCCCACCCTCACCCCTAAACAGAATTGTCTGTGTATATAAAAAAAAAACATTATAGAAAAAATAATAATATTAACCATTGTAAGGTCAAAAATGTGATTTCATTGATATAACAAAAAAATGTGTGAAAGACTGATTTGGAGAACAATCCAAATGAAGGATAAATTATGAACAACGAAGAAATATTTAGGTGGATATTTGATAAAGTGCCGGGTACGATAGTATGCAAAATGGTGTGGCGTAATATGAAAAGCTTTATATTTGATCACGCCTTTTTCTTACAATTAGACAACCTTAAACAACTATTTACATAAGATACCTCATATTTTAAGTTAGTATCTTTAGTATAATTTAACTATACAAACACAAACAAATCGATTTTGAAGGAACCCCAAATCAATCCTATAATTCATAAAATTAAAAGTGAAAAAAATACATAAAACCACATGTCTTTTGATGATTATATTTCTAACACCCTATTTCTGGGTGTATATTTATTACTTATTTAAACAAATCAAAGAAATTGAATTTAAAGAAACTAGGCGTTTTTCTATTGAATTTGAACATTAAATTACAAATGTAGGGTGGAGTCAGCAGATATGGTCAGAAATTGAAACGGAACAGTTCGATGATCTCATTCCTCTTTTGAGGTTTCTTACTGCTAGAAATTAAAATAAAAGTTTACTTCCTCTGTAAGCGAGTTGGCGTTAAACAAGAGGCTCCCAGGAGCCTGAATCGCTCACCTGAACTACACAGACACATATATTTTGTAGATATTGTTGTGCATAACCATATGGGATTTAAATTTCTGAAATATCTTGGTTAGTTTTCAAGATATTGGGCTTAATAAATGCAAAATTTGGCAAAAATTAGGAAAAAGGGCAATAACTCCCACATCAGACGTCAGATCTTTTCCAAAATGTCAGCACAGGTAGATCTTAATATGCTGATCTTTTTTGATTCTTGCACAATTTTGATATCTGAAACCATTTTTGAGTTATTAGCAAAAAAAATGCAATTTACCCCTATGTTCTATTTTTAGCCATGGGGGCCATGTTTTTTGACGAATCAAAATCTGAACAATAGAGTTGTAGCATATAAGCTATTAAACAAGTGTGCCAAGTTAAGATGCGGTTGGTCTTACGGTGTAAGACAAGTTAATCTTTGAAATTCAGGGAAAAAGTAATGAAAAATGGTAAATTTTGTTGTTTTAAGGACAATAACTCCTAAAAGAAATGGTCCTATAGCTTTGATCTATATACATGAAATGTAGATCTTAATGTGCTTGATCATATGCAATTTAAATTTTTTAAATATCTTATATAGTTTTCAAGATATATGGCTAAACAAGTGAAAAATTTAGAAAAAATTCAGAAAAAGGGGCATAACTCTTACATCCGTTGTTAGATCTTCTTGAAACTTTCTAAGGAGGTAGATCTTGAGAAGCTGATCACTTTTGTCTCCCATCAGAATTTTAATATCTGTAACCATTTTTGAGTTATTAGCAAAAAACTGCAATTTACACCTATATTCTATTTTTAGCCATGGCGGCCATATTTTTTGACAAATCAAAAATCTGAACAATAGAATTGTAGCATATATGCCATTAAACAACAGTGCCAAGTTTGGTTATAGTTGGATATATGGTGTCAGACAAGTTTATCTTTGAAATTCAGGGGAAAAGTAATGAAAAACAGTAAATTTTGACGCTTTAAGGGCCATAACTCCTAGAAAAAATGGTTCTACAGCTTTGACCTAAATACATGAAATGTAGATCTTGATGTGCTCAATCATATGCAATTTGAATTTTTAAAATATCTTGTATAGTTTTCAAGATATAGGGTTTAATAAGTGCAAAATTTTGAAAAAATCCAGAAAAAGGGCAATAACTCCTACATCAGTTGTTGGATCTTCTTGAAAATTTCTGGGCAGGTAGATCTTGAGGTGCTGATCACTTTTACCCTTTGCCAGAATTTTGATATCTGTTACCGTTTTTGAGTTATTTGCAAAAAACTGTAAATTGACCCCCCTGTTCTATTTTTAGCCATGGCGGCCATGTTTTTTTACGAATCAAAAATCCGAACGATAGTTTTGTACACATAATGCCACTTAACAACTATACCAAGTTTGGTTGCAATTGGACTTATGGTGTCGGACAAGTTAAAGTTTGAAAAATTGTTTACAGACGACGACAGACGACGACAGACGACAGACGACGACGACGACGACGACGGACGCCAAGTGATGGTAAAAGCTCACATGGACCTTCGGTCCAGGTGAACTAAAAAAATGTGAAAAAATGATCGAAATTTTGTGAGCTTGGACAAATTTAGAAAAATGAAATATTGCAAGTAGACCAACAAAATACAATGCAGTAACACGCATAGAAATATGCACAGCTGCAACGCAATGAAAAGAGAGAAATATTAAATTCCGATCGATACTTTTGTTTTTAAACCAGAATGCCGATTAAGTGTCCTGCTTATCCATGAACTAATGCTACAAATAGCTCGGGAAAGGGATATATGGGAAACGAAAATATTTATTACACGTAATTTAAATATCAAAAAAGATATTAACATACGCGTATTTGTCCTATATGTATTTCGAATAATAAGTTACATAATTACAAAAAGATAGCACTTCAGATTAGCACTATTTTTATGTACAAGAAGAATAAACCCTGTTTAACAACATTTAAATCATCTCATATTTCCAACTTAATACACTACAACTTTTATCTGATTTAAGGATTTCCATTAACAATGGAGTTTTATCGTTAAAATTTAATCCAATACCTTCCTTTTAAAGTTGAAAATTCGTCACATTTTCGTATCAGATTGTCTTCTTCTTGTCACGAACGTCACACTCGGGTTACTGCCTCGGGTTTCTTCTAATAAATAGTTTTTTGGATCAGGAAGTAAAAAAAGAAAAAAAACCACTTTTAATACATTGTAAAATCCGGTTCATTCAGACGCTCTTCCGCTTGCGCGTCGTTCAGTTCGTATGCGGTTGGATAATAGTCCTCTTTTCGCCCCTTTGATTTACGCTGTTCCTCTTGCATACGCCGCGAAAATGATTTTTCGTTTAAGAACTGATTTTTCTCTCGTCTGAAATCTCGAGGTGGCCGTTGATAAAAGGAGTATCCATCCATCGGGTATACACCTTGGGGAATTTCTGATGCATATCCGCCCATCATGCTGTTGCTATCCATCGATATATTTTCCTGACCATATGGCGGGAAATAATTACTTTGACCATATCCGCCTAATCCTCTCTGTTGTTTATTTTTTCCCTTATCTTTCTTCTTGTTTTTCTTTTTATCTGTCTTTCTATCTTTTTGTGAATACCGGAGATGTGGCGGAACGGAACTTGATCGCTGAAATCGCCCGTCCTCATTCGGCATATACGGATTAAACGCCTGTGGTTGGTACATGTAGTAAGGGCGATAACCACTGTACATCATTCGAGGAGGAGATTTATCGGATCGGTCTCGTTTCCCTCTCTTTTTTCGTCTATCATAGTCCTCTTTTCGACTAACTCGTTCCTTTCGGTACGGACCAGCCTCACCGTTCATACGATCGTAATCTCTCGGGGGTGTTCGAGGTCGTACTGAGATGTCATCACTATCAGTGTCAATATCTGCATTCGGCACTCTCTTTCTCGCGGTTTCATCAGAGTCACGTGGTGATCTCGGACTCGAACGTCTGCTTCCCGATGATTTTGATCCAGCTGGAGATTCAGATTCGCGCCTCTTTGATCGACGTCGCCTAACGAAAGGTGGAGGAGGGCCGTATGGATACGGATAGGGATATGGAGCACCTCGCATATACGGCGGTGGCGAGAAAAATCTTGGTCTTGCCATCGGGGGAGGCGGCGGATAATAATACGGTCTCGCATAAGGAGGTGGCGGGTAATACATTCCTCCTGGTCCCCTCGGCATATAGAATCTTTGGAACGGCGGCGGTACACCATTTTCTTGAGGAGGAGGCGGTGGTCTACGATCCTGTGTGCCGTTAATTTCAGGTTCTGTCTGAGTCGGTTGTGATACTGGTTCAGGCGTCGTCGGTTTTGGAGGCTGGGGTACTGGTGCCGGTTCCGCTGGGACGGGCTGTGGTGGTGGTGGCGGCGGTGCTGGAGGTTCCGCTGGCTGAACATACCCAGATCTAGCTGACAGAGGCGGACCTTGTTTCTGAATGGTGAAGTTTTTAGCCTGTACGTTATTTGGACGATAAAAATAACCCTGTGGAGGTGGCGAATCATAAAACTCCTGCGGGACATCGTCGACATGGGATTGGAACTGTTCGCCGGCAGATAATCTGACGTTTTCCCTAGCAGAGAGGGGTCGGCCGTTTACAACAGACGGGACTGTACCATTTACCCGATACGATCCTGGTCGACTTCTATTTGGCACGCCGTTATTGACTCTATACGAACCCGGTCCCGTGCGAACAGTTCCGTTTCTACGTTTGTTTTGGTCTGACACTGAAGTGGCCTTTACAATTTCAAGGGCGTCTTGGTCTGTTGCACAAACAAATCCATGACATTCCAAAACCCGTCGGCCCTTTTCTCTACGTGTTATCGCCGTAAAAATGGCTGGATTTTTCGCATTTTGTGCAGCTAAATCGGAATTCAATGAAACAAATTTCGGCATTACTTCACCTGTCGGTGCATTTATGGCGTTAACGGGACGAACGGCAGCACATAATGTCAAGTTCGTTATCGAAAAGAACACGATAGTATCCGGATCTTCAACATATTGAATTTGTAGTCCAGTATTTAGAACAGAAAGCCATGAGTCAATTCCTTGTATTTTACCACCTTCACCCGCGGGGTACCTGTCCCGTAGAGGCTGCTGTACAGCCTCGAGTCCCTCGGACGATTCTAGAGGCACCGCACTGCCAATATACAGCACCCTTCTTTTGGCCAGAACTTGGATCGGTTCTTCCCTTTGAATCACCATTTTCCCTGCAAAACACGAAGAACCTGGTTGTATGTTTAATTATTGTAAATGGCGGCGGGGTAAGGAAGATTTAAGGTGAGTTAAACTGACTGTAATTTGACCTGATGGAATACATTACAACATCATACTATTCTATTTACCTTTGAAAGTTAAATTCCTCACAGCAACATGGCAGAATTTTCCTAAAATTCTCACTCGAAATCAAGATTAATCCAATATAAACAAAGTTCGTAGGTTTTAACACTGTTTAAAAGTTCAGATTTACTAAATCCCTTCGAAATTTTATGTCCATAAATACAGTCATTAAACAAAATGGTAGAAATTTTTGTCGAAATCGTTGAACCTAGAAGTCTGTACAAACCCAATTCATATGCAAAGTTCCATGTCAAATTTTTACGGTCGACGAGTTGAAATTACCAATTCAAAACCGGTTTTGGTGTTCCATTTAAAACGAGGCTAAAAATAATTCATCAAATTTTACATTAGAATGAAATGTAAACATCCCACATCGAATTTCATTGTGTTTTTAAAAATGAATGAGAATATGTATTTTGTACCTATTTAAAACTATTTGCATAAATTATTAAAATATATCAACGGGAATACACAAATTTATTGTTAGGCTGACAACAGCGGTTTATTTATTTATTGAACATCGGAAATTGCTACGGATCAATAGTTCACACGGCACTATTATCTTCGCTATTGTCGATTGATTAATGAAACAATTGTCTACCTGGCCCCAGGTAAAATTGAAAAGTAATTTTATATACACCTGCGGATGCTATTTCAGATAATGTACCATGTACCGTTATGTAGGAGAGACAAAATGATACCATTCATGATATCCATAACATTTTATTTTGTCCGAGCATTGTGATTTTATTATGACAAAAAGAAAAGTTAATTGGGACTTTACATGTTATCCTCTTGTTTTCCAGGAAAAAAAAATGAAGCTTGTGATCTTAAAAATTCAATACTGTATTTAACGGAGACCAGAAAAGACCAGGGTTTGTCATAAAGCACCGACCTTTGGTACCTTCTGCAGACAGATCACATGATGAATATCTAGTCTGTCTGTATATTACAAATAGACTAACTACGAATTCTTAAATAGCAATTAAGCATGCATCCTCTCGCCTTGGCTTTATCTCATTCTGAGCCCCATACCTTAATAAAATTTACTATAGGTAACTGTATATATGCTTATATATGTAGTCTTTATAGTCTTTTGATTTTGTGCAAAGTTAATCTTAAAATTGTTATTCATTGTTTCTTTATGTCTTTATCTGCCTCTCGTGCATGTACCCCGGGCATGGACCCATTCTGTTGGACATTAATATTCTAAACCTTATAAAGGCATGATACATGTCACTTATGAAATGTTCTATAGACTCTTTATATGGTTTATATTTTTTGTCATTTGTTGAAAAAGTAACTATCTGAAATTACGTACAAAGGGACACAACTACGTTTTCTTTGCGTATATTAAGCGAAAATACAGCATTTACGGTATGCTGTTAACAATATCAGATTTTTATTATACCCCCACTCTTAAGAGAGGGGGCTATATTGCAATCACCTTGTCCGTCCGTCTGTCCGTCCGTCTGTCCGTCTGTCCGTCCGGTTCAATTTCTCTGCTTCTACCGGATGGATTGGTTTCAAATTTGGTACACAGCTTTAGCATGATGAGTTATACTATTCCTACCCTTTCCAGGTCAGTCCATCATCTACTTCCTGTTTTCCAAGCCGACTTAGACTTTTTTAGGGGAAAAAAAAATTGAAATGCGAAATTTTTCGTAACAGATTTTTCGGCTTGTACTGGATGGATTGGTTTCAAATTTGGTACACAGCTTCAGCATGATGAGTTATACCGTGCCTCCCCTTTCCAGGTCAGTCCATCATCTACTTCCTGTTTTTCGAGCCGACTTAGACTTTTAAGGGTAAAAAATTTGAAAAGTGAAATTTTTCGTAACAGATTTCTCGGCTTCTACTGGATGGATTGGTTTCAAATTTGGTACACAGCTTCAGCATGATTAGTTATACTGTGCCTCCCCTTTCCAGGTCAGTCAATCATCTACTTCCTGTTTTCCGAGCTGACTTAGACTTTTTATGGGTCAAAAATAGACAATTTTTCGTAACAGATTTTTCGGCTTCTAGAGAAGGGATTGATTTCAAATTTGGTATACAGCTTTAGCATGATGAGTTGTAATGTGCCTCCCCTTTCCAGGTCAGTCGGTCATCTACTTCCTGTTTTCTGAATGGCCGAGTGGGGGTATGCTTAGCACGACTTAGTGCAACCCCTTGTTATTAATTTTTTCCCCCTTATTATCCTAAAAGCAAGCTCTCTATAACAATGAAATGACTAATGGATTGCTGCTTTGACGTGTGACATTTAATATTCGATTTTCCAAACGACATCCAACACGACTTTTGACGTCGGGATTTAGCTTATCTTAGCTTTCATGCAATGCATGTATTAGTAAATTGATGATAACAAAACATGTCAAGCTAAGCGTACATCAACTTGTACACCAGGTCCATGCTTTTTTGTATGCTTTGCTTATATAAAGCAATTAAATTTTTTCCAGACTCAAAACAACCCATAGCATATACTCGTAGTATATATGCAAGGATACAACATGTCAGTAGTGCTGACCTGTATTTTTTTACTTGTGTGCTTTACATGTATTTTGCTATTGTGGGGGTGTTTGTTTTTCTCATTTTTACATCCACCGTAGAGATATATAAGAAAGTCCAAAATCAAAACCAACTCAAAACAAAAGAACCAACCAAACAAAATTGTATTTGTGTACCTTTTAAGATATTGCAATACATATGATTTTTACCTAAAAGATTTAAAAAACGAATTTTAAGACAGGTGATTAGTTTCGTTTTTTTTTACATTCATCCGCTTCTTAAACTGACATCTCTAAATATCCATTTTCAGCGAAATGACTTATTTTTAAACCGATTTCATACATTGAATCTTGTCTTTCAGTCTTATTATCCTAGCTAAATGGTGTACTTTGGAGTTTACAACAGCGCAATTTATTTAAAGTATGTTCGTCTTAATGGTTTTTTAGTTAGAAAATAATAAATCTTTTTGCCGGAACTATCATTTTGATATTTTGACCAACTCTTAAAACTGAGACCAATTTAGGAAAGTTTCCTAAAAACAAGTTCGAGTTATCTTTCTTGTATCATAATTCATAGCTATAATTTAAGGTGATGTCATCAGTCCGAAAGGGCAAAGATAAGATCAGTAAACATTAACTAGAAGGGACAAAGAAAAATAAAAAATAAAAAAGACAACATGCAAACACAAAAAAAAAAACACACAAAAACTATTCAACAATTAACAACGTGAACTCTAGTCGTAACGAAAGTGAACTCAGGTGCTCCGGAAGAGTGAGCAGTTACTGTCTGCTATAAGACACCCGTCGCGCTGCCAACAGTCAATTTTGTGTGTCAAATCTGCTAAAAAAAGACAAAACAAAGACCTATGACAAATATTCATTTTACTCTAAAGAATGTGCATTCAAACTCCTACATAATTTATTCAAAAACTTTCGTGACGACTTCTGCCTTTAAACACCTTTATTTTTAACTGTATCGTATGAACGGGAGAAAATGAAACGACATTTAGAAAAAAAAGTATTTAAGTATGCAACCACATACCTTTAAATTTTAATGATATCTATTTTCGTAACCATTTAATTACGTTTACACACTATGCATCTGTTGGTCTAATGCCTACAACTAAAACGGAGAAGAAAATAACTTTATGATATTTTGAAATCAATTTTACGGGTGGGTGATGCAAAATGTATACGAATTCCATTTTTAAGATTTAAAATCATTCACATTACCCATGTTCAAATGCATAACTAAAATAGATGACCTTACCTCCAGATTTCTCCACTCAAGAAGTGTTAACTAAAAAATCTTCACAGCCAAATATTCCATAAAAGTGTTATGCGACTATTCTATTTTATTTATCAAAACATCGAGCCATGCATAAACATAACATGATGTAATTTACGTAATGTAATGCATGTGAATATTTTTAATGCCATGAATTTTTGCACAAAGCAATGAAGTATGAATTCACACGTTAATAATTATATTATTCAATTTCATGGTATAATTTTTGAATAAAGATGTCATTAACAAATTTCATACAATTAAGATTTTTTGTGAAATAATTGTAAGTGTATTTTAAGAGATACATATATATTGAGATAAGACTAACCATAAAACTGATAATCAGCAACACGAGGCTTGTTTGTTAAACAGAAAGCAATTGCATCCCATTCGAGATCACTTACGAAGCAACTGAATTCACTACTGCTACATGTATGAAAACATGTAAATATTGTATTTCTCTCGATTAAGAGCACCTGTGTTTTATAGCACTTGAATTTACTCTCGTTACTAAGAATGAGTTTATTACCATTAGGTAACATTTGTTGCCTCTCGTTACAGAGCACCGAAATGTACTCTCGTTACGGAACGCCATGGTTTCTGTACATGTCTTTGCATAGCATACATGCATGTATTATTTTATCCTCGGTATGAAAAAAAAAGAAAAGATACAGTATCACGGATCGAGTACCTGAGATTAATCTCGATGATGAACATTAGGCCCGGAGCACATGAGTTTACTATGGTTTCATTTTCGTTTTTGAGCGCTGAGTTTACATAATACCTGGATTCCTCTTGTCGTGAAGAATACGACGCTACTACTCTTATGGAACGTCCGTGCTTACTATCGTTACCGAGCACATGGATTAATTTCTATCTACTATTGTGTCGATGCTTTGGAATTTAATTTCGCTACAAAACACTGCCGGAGTTACTGGATAAATTCATGTTCATTGCTGCTGTTCGCCTACTTTGTTATCACGACGAAGCGCACACTAGTTCACTCATGTTTTGTAGTAGCATTAATATGATTATTCTTGTTGTGAAGAACAGGAAAGAAGCAAAGGTGTACCAAAGGGGTCATCAGTATCATAAAACCGTAAAGACGAAGACAAAACCGGACAAAAAAAATCATCATAACAAAACAAACCACATAACAACATAAGACACACACACACACATAACAACACAACCGCATTCAGCAACGTGAACTCAAGTCGAAACGAAAGTGAACTCAGGTGCTACGAAAGAGAAAGCAGTTCCTGCTTGCTATAGCACACCCGTCACGTTGCCAAAGATCGATCAAGTGTTGGTCAAATCCGGAAAGGATGACATTGCAAAACTCTATGTCAAGAGATTATGTCAGGAGTTTGTTCTCTTTATTTAAAACCTAAGCTCACTAAGTCAGGGAGAATCCTAGTTTACTTCTTTAGTGGTACACTTTCGTTACGGAATAAGTTAAAGTTCGTTACAAAGTACAGGAGTTCAATCTTTTTTAGATCAACTGATTTGATTCCATATTTTAATGTTGGCATTTAACATTTAATGCACTATCAACTTTGATTTTAACACTCAAAAGCTCCCTAAAAACAAATTATCTGCGACTTAAGAGCGAGCAGTGAGCTCTGACACACTGAAGCTGTTTGCCGTTTTCCATCGAAGACTTTTAAATTGAACTATTGCTTACAAAAGGTTGTGTCCTATGCACGTATTCAGAGTCATCGAATCGTAGCTGTTTTCTTTATCGTGGCTTTTGGTTTGTCTTGCCTTAGATGTCTGTCAAATGTGTCTTTTCAGTGGAATTTCATCTTTCAAAAGCCTCTTTGTATAATAATTGATATAATATAGAATGGATATGGTGAGCTGCAAAGTTAGAAAGGGGTGTCCGTGTGCCAACAGTGATGAAAATCATCTTTTTAAAGCCGTTGACACCGGAAAATCCAGCATGGGGTTGAGCTGGAATCGAACCCATACTCTGTCATCTATGGCGACTTCGCCTGCACTGTGTCCAGTGCCCTAGACCACTTGACCACCTAGGCTAGATAAAAATCTAGCTTTCGGTTGCCTAGTTAAGCCTCCTCGTAGACAATCTAAGGTTGTAACACAGTACACGATGAACATTAGGTGGGTAGGGAGAGAAAGAAAGAAAGAGAATTGGTCGCAACTGGTATAGTAATATAAGTATATATGTGATAAATGGTGTTGCGCACAGCTCTGTAAAGTAATTGATATAATATAGAATGGATATGGTGAGCTGCAAAGTTAGAAAGGGGTGTCCGTGTGCCAACAGTGATGAAAATCATCTTTTTAAAGCCGTTGACACCGGAAAATCCAGCATGGGGTTGAGCTGGAATCGAACCCATACTCTGTCATCTATGGCGACTTCGCCTGCACTGTGTCCAGCGCCCTAGACCACTAGACCACCTAGGCTAGATAAAAATCTAGCTTTCGGTTGCCTAGTTAAGCCTCCTCGTAGACAATCTAAGGTTGTAACACAGTACACGATGAACATTAGGTGGGTAGGGAGAGAAAGAAAGAGAATTGGTCGCAACTGGTATAGTAATATAAGTATATATGTGATAAATGGTGTTGCATAATATATTGTTTAAGTTAACTGATTGGATTTGTTTAGAAATTGCATTTTACATTGGAAGAAGCAGAGGTACCAATGGGGTATCCGAATGTCAAAAGTCCGAAAGGGCATAGACAAAACCAGTAAACACCAACAAGAACGGGACAAAAACAGACAACACGTAAAACATGGAAACATAAAATACTGAATATCAATCAACAACACGAACTCCAGTCGAAAATGTGAACCAATTCAAAGTTGTGCCCAAAGAGCTACTATAAGACTCTGTTTTTTTGTTTTATATCCAGAAATGGGTCTTCGTTGATCTAGGGATTTGTTTGAATCTTATGTGGATTTGTTTGAATCTTATGTGGATTTGTTTGAATCTTATGTGGATTTGTTTGAATCTTATGTGGATTTGTTTGAATCTTATGTATTGTATTTGTAGTCTTGGGCCAATGCAAGACAGCCAGCAGTGACCTCTGGTAATGTTGAAGACTGCTGGCTGTTTTCCATTGTGATTTTTTAAATTGCCGTTTCTTTAATGTTGGTTGTGTCACGTACATTTATTCCACATCTCTTTATCGTCTATCATATGAAACAAATCTAAATGTCTTTCAGACAGGTTCATGCAAACAGACTGTTTGATGCTTTCTGGATACAGTTGCATGGTTAAAGCAATTTCATGATGTCAAATTGTTTTTTTTTGTTGGTCATATTCAAGTTTATGATATGAGGATTTCTCAAATGAAAACTGCTCTAGCATATATGATTGTGGTTTTTACTGCTTGCGGTTTTAGCAACTTGACAATCTGACTATTCCATCGTCCAAATTACATAAATTTTATATTTGGGATTTGAATGAATGCCAAAAAAAGATTATAAGTACATATCATAAACCAAACAAAAACAAAAGGACCAGTTTATTTTTTCCAAATAACATCAATGTTGAAGGTCTTGTTTTAAAAAAAGCTCTGTGTATATGTGTGGGACTGACGGCTGTTGGTTGTCCCTGTCAACTATCTGTTTTTTGGGGGGGTTTTATGTCCAGAAATGGGCCAAAACAAGACAGCGAACAGTGACCGCTGGTCATGTTGAAGACTGCTGGCCGTTTTCCATTGTGATTTTTTAAATTGCCGTTTCTTTAATGTTGGTTGTGTCGCGTACACTTTTTCCACATCTCTTTATCGTCTATTATTATCTCTTTTAATGTGTTTTTTGGCAAATTAAAGGAAGTGAAAGATGAAAATAACCCTTCTACAAGTACCTAGTAAACACAAGTAATCTGTGAGCCACTGATTACTCAGTAAACCCCTACTATCCCACCAATGGACTAAGTTGGTAAACAGGGTGTACATGTAAATATCCCACAAACCTTATTTCAGTGCTCACGAAAGAGGACCTAAAACTGAAGTCATAAATACAAATGACAACAAAGTTCCAGACAATTAATTTTGCTACGCCTGACGCGCGTTTCGTCTATTCAAGACTCCTCAGAGGCGCTCTACCAAAAATATTGAAAATGCCAAACACTATATGAATATGAAGAGCATAGAACAATAAAACCAAAAATACCAAACTGGGGAACCAAATTATTTCTAAGATAATCAACCTATGTCTGGGGTAGGAAGAACCTTAGGGCTTATACAATTTCGAAATGTAGACGGATAATTTAAAGCTTTGATGTTTTCTCCAACTCAAAAGTGTTGGTGCCGGAGCGGGCTAATCTCGGGGAATTGAAACTCCACCAGCAGTGCTAACCTTCACGTGTGTTCGAAATACAAATGACAACAAAGTTCCAGACAATTAATTTTGCTAATTTCGCTACAAAGTCACTATGATGAGTAGTTGCTACATTTGTAAGACAACTGTAACTAAAATTCCAACAATGGACCAATAATGTTGAAATTTGACTGAGTCATAAAACAGGAAGTAGATATCCAACAGAACTATTTTTGCGATCTAAAAGACCCCAAACTGAAGTCATACACATAAATTCAAATTGTTTTGATTTGTAGTTGCTGAAAACACTGTTACGAAAGTTATGTTGAGGACGGACGAAAGGCAGACGGACAGAGGTAAACCAGTATACTCCCCTCCTCTTGGGAGCGGGGTATAATTATTGTTTTTGATGTTTTGCCGCGTACAATTATTTTACATTTGGCGCTAAAGTGTTTCCCTGCTTATCATCAAAAGTATTCAGTTGTACACTTTATTTCTTTACTTTTTTCTATAACCATATATTCAATATAATAATAATATATAATATTGTAAACAATAATAACAATAGATGTACATGTATACTTGTATAACACTGAATATATTGAACAGTACGGATTACTGAGGATTAATGAACGACACAGAGCACGCGTTAATCCGTTAATCTGGAGCCCTAGAAAGGATAAACGTGAACAGTTTTACTAATCTCAAAACATATAGCCTCTTAAAATAAAGATTAATGATTTAAAAGTCATTGTCTAAATCTTTAAAATGATTTCAGCAAACATTCTTATAAAATTTTATTTTAAAATTCAAAGTACCCTAAGAAAAAATATGTTAAGCTTATTTTTTTATGAATTTCCCCTCAACCCACTCCAAAACGCAAGGCAAAAATGCAAAGAAAAAAGCAATAGCACATTTACCCATATTTTCCCAATTGCCTTAGTCGCCGGTCTAAGTTTTACACTTTGCCAAAATTTTCAGAACTTTCGGTCAAGTACTGTTTATCGCGAATTATTTCAACAATATACACTGTCAATATTATATTTCATATAACAACAAAAGCCTATTTAATTTGCTGTATAACACCCAAAGTACGGCTTGTTTAGGTCGTCAATTATGTCTGTAAAATGGGAACAAAACATACTTTGGGAACATTCCAAATTATCACAATTTTATCTAAAATTTGTGACATAAGAAAATCTATTTACAATGCTCTATATTCTTGCATTAATGCAGTTCAGAAGTTCCATAATTCCAAAAATTCTTTACATTAAAAACCGTTGATTCCCAAGATGGCAACGTTTGGTGACCTCAATTCAAGTCCGTGTCCGTTATATCTTATGAGGTATGCCAACTAAATATTATGAAAAAGTCGAATCCATATATTGCAGGTTTTTGTTTTCCTTTTCAGTGTATCAAATCTGAAAGCGACAAAGCTATTATGTTTTGATAATAACCGCATCGTCTCTTCTTGGTGTCTGGAGTCGAGTTATCTCCCCTTTGTTTTGATATTTGCCATCGACATACACTTTCTTCGACGTCGTTGGAACTGCATACAGTGCAGTCCTGTATCCAGATGATGATGGTCGATAAACGATAGATCCATGTGTGCTTTTTGGGCGTGGGTAAACCTTTTCTATTGGCCTTTCGATCGTCGAAGAACGATTCACCGATCGTCTCATCGGGACGCGTAACGAATGATGCGGGAGTGTGTTGTGTGCTCGATTTGTCGTCATATATACAACATGAGGATTGCGTTCTCGGAAACTGCCATGCACTGAGGAATCGTAGCTTGATGTACTCACGTATGCGGATCTTGACCTGGCGCTTCTCGGCGTCACAGATTTTCTTAATACTACATCGTCTTTCCAAGTGTCATACGAAGTCGTTGAATATCGCGGAGAATTCAAATCTTCACGCGGAGAATTAAGATCCCCGTTTGTTACAGTGGCCGAACTTTCTTTCGTCACATATCTGCGTTCGTACTTGACCCCTGTTTGTTGACCGGAAGTTCTGTAATCAGGAACTGATACTTTTATCTCGCCTTCGGATGAAGTCGTTGATTGAGTATTTTTAGAAAGATTAAGAGTATCTACTTTTCCGTTTTCTTTATTATCTACTTCATCATCATCGCTAGAATCGTTATTTTTATCCTCGATAACAACCGCAGTTATTGGTGCTTCTGGTTCAGTGTCGATTACCTCAGCGTCAATTTTAGCATCACCATTCGTCACAACGTTATTTCCGTTTTTGGTGTGTGAAAATTCAGGGCCAACTCCAGCTGACGTTTCAAGTAAAAATTTGATTTCTCTTAGTTCGTGTGAAAGCTGGTCAAGCTCGTCTCGTAACCCGGATTCCGACATTGAGTTCATATTTACGTCTTCACCGTTCACGTGCTCTGACGTAACAATTGTTGTTTCAACCCTAATATCATCTGAGTCTTTTCTCACTACTCTGGCAGTATTATTATTGTTCAAGCTGTCGTCGGGTTTTCGCTCGGAAACTGGAGGTTCCATTGTGATATTTACATTTCCGTTTGCTTTTATTTCCGTCCGTTTTTGTTTGTAAATCCCGTTTTGTTTGACGTCACCGTTTTGTTTCGGATTTTTTATGTTCATAATATTGTTCAACTGTCGTTTGTCGGTGACGGTATGTTTAGCACGAAGAGTCCAATTTCCTCCAGTATTTTGTTTTAATTCTACTTGGTTTCCTTTCCCATTGCGTGCTGTTCTCAAGTCTTTGAAACACGAAACAAAAAATGCAACATCGGTGTCGCTTTTGCACCGGAAGGCAAGAATTCGGTACCGACGCCTTTCATCTTTCGTTATAAACAAGAGACAGTTTGGGTTATACTGGTTCACGCACGTGAAAAATATGTCACTGAAAGGGACGACGTCTTTAAGATGAGACCCAGTCATAAGGGACGAGGTCGTGATTCTAATTCCATCGTTAGACAGATGAAGCTTGCACTTCGTCCCGCTACCGTTTCGTACCTTCTGTGCAACCTGGCGAATAATTGTGTCCGCAACTGTATCATCTTTCCAGTGTCCAATGTAATAGCACTTTCTTTCTAAATAAACTCCTTCCATTTTCACAGAATCGTCGGTTTACTATGCATCTGTTTCAAAAGTTTTGTGTCAAAATTCTTAAATCCTTTTTATCCTTCAAATGTTTTATCTACTATCCATAAAACGGCAATTTGTTGAATTTTCTATTTAAAATCCACTAAATTAAATCCAGCTTGTTGTAGATGCCTATAAATGAAAATAACAAACTTCAGTAAGATTTTTGATTACATATACTTGAATAAATTCACATTTAAATAATATGGTTGACCGAACATATAGATTTTGGGTAGTTAGACATTTTTAAAAAGGTTCGAAAATGAGGCTACCTCGGAAGGGTGCAAGAATATCGTCTGCTTGTAAACAAAAATCGATACAAATATTTTAAATTTCGAAAAATTATATCAAGAAATGTAATAGGGATATAAATCAAGTTTAAATACATAAAAATCATTGTGAAGAGAAATAATTAAAAATTAAAAGTTTTTTTCTCATTGATTTTATTTGCTGCGGATCATTGATTCCTAATTTGAAACAATATCGTTAACGATTGACGTAAAATGTCGATCTGATAGACATGGTTGAAAAGTTTAATTATTATTTATGTAATTGGGAAGGTTTTAATCAGCTTTTACTATCTTCTTTGGCATTTTCTTTCCATGGCAAAATGCCTAATCATGGGCAGTAGTTTAGACCATTCTTACGTTCAGTGAATTTATCTACTGTAACAGTACTTTATACAGTGACTTTACATGTATATGCAATGCAATACATATTTTCATGGACATCTGACATGTCTGACATGTATAATTATATTAGTCTTATATTCATACCTATGAACTTTTTTAGTTTTTTCCAATGACTTCTGTCATTGAAAAAAAAAAGAAAGGACATGCAGTTTTCTATGAACATATTTTAATTTATTTATTTGTTACTTGCTTTTAGTTTATTTATATATATAAAAGTAAGACAATATTATATATACATATATCGCATGAAATTATTTCAAACTTAGCATTAGTAAACCTTAGATAACTAACTAAAAAAATCTGTAAAATAGTTTTAAAACGGCATGTTTGCATAAAAAAGGAGAATCTAAAAAGATGCCTAAAGTTACCGGTACATGTAACATGTGTTTTGTCTGTAAAATATTTTTGTTTTGCTTGTATTTTGCCATGTAACGTAAGTGGTATCTTGTCAATCCGTTTTACCCAGGGGAATCAAAAAACCAATTACGTTACATAAACTTAGTTTTGGTTTTCTGTTTTAAATAAATCGGTTACACACATGTCCTCTAAAAATCTTGTTTTCATATCAAATTCAATACCAAGGTGCAAACAAAACATGACCTTGTCCCGTACCCGTTGACCGTTCGACCCCGACGACAATCCGTACTTTTTTTTATGTTGACACACCGGATTTAACAATAATTAAAGACCCCTAGGGTAAATTGGTCGGATGAAAACTTTTTTATTGGTGAATAATAATTTGAGCTAATTTCTATAGATCTATTTGTAAAGATCTTTCTCTACCTGCTTAATGCTTTACATATTTAGTTTACTGTCTATTGTTAATACCGACCATGTTACTTAAACGAAAATTTTCTTTTTCTTTTATTATAGAAAAACACGTTTTCCCACTTGTTTCAGAAAGAGGTCATTATAAGTTTCAACATTTCATATACCGAAAATGACACTTGAGCAATTATTGATAAAACAAGTAGATCGATCACTTAACATCATCTTATTTAGTGGCATTTTACCAAAATAAAAATGCATTGAAGTTGGAAGTTAATAATGCTTTACATTAAAACAGAAATGACAATCTACACTGCAAAAAATGACACACATGTGAAAGACATGTAAAATGCCAAATGCATGTCCCATGTGAGTAACATGCGTTCCACATGCGTGTCACATGTATTTGTAGATTCACATGTGACACATGCGTGTATTACATGTGTGTCACATGTGTGACGCACATGCGTTTCACATATGTGAAACACATGTTGAATTTTCACATGTGCGCAATGCATGCAAAAAATCATATGAATATATTGAATATTATTTTGAAATCTACATATGTGATACATGTGTGGCAGGAAACGTCTCAAACACATGCATGACATTTTTACCGGTGTACAAAACCGTTGCAAATAAGGACTGGTTTTGGCAGTTTAAACAAAACTAACTGAATTTTAATAACACTATATGAGACACTTGTTTAAGTAGACTATGCTATCTTCAGGTGTAATGTGAACTACGAGAAAGTAACCCTTGTCTGATAGGTCTCTATTATAAGATTCCTTCCCTTTTCACAAGTAACTTTAAGTTATTTTGCTTACTTCGCCTTTCGTCAACATCACGAAACAGAGAAGTTGGCATGATTAGAGGAATTGCAGTAAAAAAAATACCTCTGTAATCCAATACTTTAGAAAACAGTGAAGAGTACCGTTTACTTCATTAGTAGCGAGCAAGATAAACAACAATTTATATACCATAACTTTGAATCAGTCAAACATAAAAATGAAGAAGAAGAAAAAAGAAATTCATCGCAATATGGTTTATTTATGATTTGAAAACTTCAATAAAAAATCCAGGTTATTTATCAGCTTTATATTTCCATATATCAAAAAAAAGTTTTGATAATTTATCATATTTCATTATAGTTTGAATGACAGTGCATTAGTAGTGAGAATAAATTTACATATATTTACGAAACTAAGGAAAGGAAAATTACACTTTACCCACCCAAGTTTCGTATTTCCATATAGCATGTTGCGCCTACATGTGCATATTTTCATGACATTGGATATATAGTGCAGACATATTGTTAATTTGAAACATTTTAAAATTCAAATTTTATTTTTACATGTGCATTCTGTCATTAAAGTAATCAAAACTAGTGTGCAAATTGACAAAAGCATTGATGAGATCATTTCAAGGTGATAGAAAATATGGCATTTTTATATTATAATACCGTGGAAATAAAATATATTTTAGACACATGCAATTGACATTTTCAGTCAAAACAGCTGAATATTTATTTTTGCATGTAATGTTAAGTTCGTTATTGAATTTCAATGATTAGCATTCAATATTTGGTTGAACATGAATGCACTTTTTTTCTGCAATTTGCATGCATGTTATGGTGTGTTTATTGGAGAAGTAGTCAAACTCCAACAACATCACCCTGATTTGGTGTTTATAAAAGTCCGTTAATGTACAAGTACATGTACAGTGGAGGACCCAGAAAATTCGGATAAACTGACTTGCTTAAAAAGGGGCGCACTTTGGTCATGCTTCAATGATTTCCTATATATATCCAATATACCCAACCATTTTTTCCACCAAGAAGGGGGGGGGGGGGCATTGTAAATAAATGTTGTTGAAAAAAGTCAGTATGTAAAACATATTCTTTTTTATCAAATATCAAATATAGGGTAATAGCTGGTTCCAATCTATAAAATAAGGGTGTCAAATATCTTATAATTTTGCACGAAATACTTTTTTCAAGATCTGATTTGCTCAAATGAGATTATTATAAATAAAGTATAGTAAAATATCTGTTGTAAAATTCACTTTAAAACTGGATAATTTCTGGTTCAGATTTTATTACAGATGAATTAATTTGTCTTTTCCATAATTAACATACATTAACTGTCCCTAATGTGAGAAAATAGACTGCTAACAAGCTTCAGAGGTCATTAAAAACTCGTAAATTTTCATAATGAATTGTTTTTATCTGCAATAGTGTTATGTTGTTAAAATGATAACATCTTTTCTTTTAAAGTTCAGTAATTACGGACAAAGGTCCCTTTTACAGAAATTCAATCATTGTTTTGTTATCGCCTTTTGGAATTTGTAGGGCAAAGGTTTATGTCCCTTATGTCAAAGATAAAAAAAATGATATTTTTTTAAAGAAAGGAGACCATTTCAATACGAAAGTTCTTCACGAATATTAAGTTAGTTTTAACTTTTATATATGACTGCTTAGCGTGAAAATACTATTTAAATTGTTTTAGAATTAATGCTGAATGAGATTTGTTTTTGAATTAGTTGCAGTTTACAGATAAAGCAGACCCACTATAAAGCCGAATACTATTATACGACTCTTAAAAGAAGCAGAAAGCTTAAAGTATCATTTACACTTGGTATGACTAGTCGAAAGGGTCCGAACAGTGCATGAGCTGAGCTCCCTTCTTATTTCTTCTGAAATACAAGAACGTCGACACGATCCTTAACAGGAAGTTCCAGGCGTAACCAAATTAATGATGGATAATGGCTTCCTGTTATTGGTTTGGGTACCTTTCAATACTTTCAGTTTTCGAAGTTTTATTTATTAAAATGCTTCTGATGACAGGTTACGCATTGAAAAATGCATAGAAAACAAAGGTTAGGCGTTTTTGACATTTTTTTTTATATTGAGACACATCAGTTCAATGAAAAAGGGATCCAAATCCTAATGTCGTTGTTTTCCCATGTTAATTAAGGACAACTACATTTGTTTGTTGCCTCAGTTGATCATTCTTGGCAAAGGACCCTATTTAAAAAAAAAATCTAATTTATTTCTCCCTGTTATAGGCGTAAAAATAACCGATTTTGAACCCCTTTAAATTTGAACTTTTGCCATACAGAATTACATTGACAGCCAATTTAAATGAATTTGAATTTTTGGCTTACAACTTTAATCATTTGATCGATTGAAACACAATGTGTGGTCTTTGATCTTTTAACCCGTTGACAGGTTCCCGGTGTTAACAGCAGACGATATCTGATGCAACTGGTACCTAGATTTTTATCCGGGTATCTTTTACGTAAAAGATGATGCTAAAATAATTGTTTCACAATACGATTCAGGGACAAAAAAGACAAAACATTACTTGATGGGGCTTTTGAAACCAAAAAAGCTTACCTTGCAGGGTTTTTGTAACAATTTATCGTGAGAATCTAAGATAACTTGAGATTTGAAGTTTTTGACAATTTCAATTAAAATTCTAACAAAAACGTCACGGCATGCCAAAAACTACCAAATATATTGTAAGGAAATGTGTAAAAGAAACATTTGTTTAATTGAAAAAAAATGTATAAATGTAGCTTTGCTTGTAATAGACCTTGGCAACTTATAAAATGTATATTTCACACACACACATAAAATACTATGATTCTTTGATGATAACCCGTTATAGGAGACGATAAGACATAGAAGTCACAATTTTATTTTTCGTTTCAATCATTACTTAATCTTCACCTCTACCACTACAATTTCTGTAACTTTTAGTCTGGGTTTCAAATGAAAACAACAACAACAACAACAACAACAACAACAACAACAACAACAACAACAACAAAAACAACAACAACAACAACAACAACAAGAGAAAAGCTGCAACCAATCGTTCAAGCTTTCAACTATAAAAAACTAGATATGTTATAATGGTGTGTCTTGCACATTTATTCCATCTAACATGGTCAAAAAGTAATGTCCATAAGTATTTTTGATTCCTCAGCGTTGCACATACAAGCATTTATATGTATTATTGTAACCTTTGTTTCGTTCTTCCACTTGCACGTATGCATGCGCTTACCCGGATAACATGCATTTTAATAACACATGCACTTCATATATCCAAAATTTAGCTGTTGTACGTTGACTCTTTGTAATGAGAAAACATGTGGTTGTACAAGTTCAATTTCAGGAACTGACGGACTGCAGATGCCAGAAGCAATGAGCAATTTTGATAAACGATACTTTCATCGCCTTTTTTTGCTTTGTAAAATAACTTTTTCTATGTCTTTTTGAACCAATGAGTAAGCTTAAGATCATCAGTTTTTGTCACACACACTCTGTATATAAGAAGCTTATCCAATTTGATAACAGATTTCAAAATTATGATAGATCTTTAAAAATGTACTGTCGGGTGCACTTATCATGAACTAGACTTTTAACATAATTTACATTTTAATTTACTTCTTTTGAAAACTAACAAATTGATGCACAAAGCTACTTACCTACTCTATAACGACGTACCAATCACCACCGATCCGAACAATCCGGTTCTCCATTAACAAATACAGCCCCAATACACTTTAAGCCCCTGGATAGCCCGATACACAATGTCACCTTCTTCTAACATTCAATTAGAACTTTACAAGAAAATGTTTAAAGTGTCAAGCCGACATGTCGATCTAACCGTACTTGATTAAGACTTTTCTACCCTTCCCGGATGACTGGGTCCCGATGTATTATTAAAATAGCAAATAAATATCTCCATCAAAGGGTTTATGATCGGGAAAGCCGACTAAAGCTTTGATACGAGGCGGAGAATGGAATGCTGATGGAATTTCTACTTTTCCTAAATCGATAGATAATTCCATACTGAGAGTTTTAACAGGTATACAGTATTTCAACTTCTCCTTTGGTCTACAAGTCTATAAATTATGTATGATTCATACAATTTGTTTGCAAAATATGTAAATTTTAATATTTTAAAATGTTAAGTTGAGAAAAAAATAATTGCTGGAAGCCATACAAGTAGATTTCGTAGGCTGAGAATGTAATATTATATATTGTTGTCATTGGGCGTACCAGACGACAAAAAGGTCAAGGTTAAGAAGACTTGTAGAGAAATGCGCGTAAAATGTAAAGCATGGAAACACACTCGAGAAATCTGACAAGAACAAACGCGTGATGGAACTTAGAGTTCGACAATGTACATGGTGGTAGACAAAAAAATCCGAGTAAGGCGGATGCTAAAGCCAAGTGGTAGGAGTCAGATTTGGACAATGCTGAAGCCACGTGGTTGGAGTCAGATTTGGACAATGCTGAAGCCACGTGGTTGGAGACAGATTTGGACAATGCTGAAGCCACGTGGTAGGAGTCAGATTTGGACAATGCTGAAGCCACGTGGTGGGAGTCAGATTTGGACAATGCTGAAGCCACGTGGTTGGAGTCAGATTTGAACAATGCTGAAGCTACGTGGTGGGAGTCAGTGTGGGACAATGCTGAAGCCACGTGGTTGGAGTCAGATTTGGACAATGCTGAAGCCACGTGGTAGGAGTCAGATTTGGACAATGCTGAAGCCACGTGGTTGGAGTCAGATTTGGACAATGCTGGAGTCAGTGTGGGACAATGCTGAAGCCACGTGGTTGGAGTCAGATTTGGACAATGCTGAAGCCACGTGGTAGGAGTCAGATTTGGACAATGCTAAAGCCACGTGGTAGGAGTCAGATTTGGACAATGCTGCAGCCACGTGGTTGGAGTCAGATTTGGACAATGCTGAAGCCACGTGGTAGGAGTCAGATTTGGACAATGCTGAAGCCACGTGGTAGGAGTCAGATTTGGACAATGCTGAAGCCACGTGGTTGGAGTCAGTGTGGGACAATGCTATAGCCACATGCATTGTGGGAGTCAGAGTGGGAAAGTGGTTGGAGTCAAAAGTGATACATTGTTAAAGCCACGTGGTGGGAATCCAAAGTGGACCGATGCTTAATTGCCACGTGGTGGGAGTCAAGAGTGGGGAAATGATAAAGCCACTTGGTGGAAGTCTGAGTGGAACAATTATATAGCCACACTGTAGGAGTGTGAGTGGAACAGCACTTTAGCCACGTGGCTGGAGTCAGATTGGGACAATGCTGAAGCCACGTGGTTGGAGTAAGAGTGGGACAATGCTAAAACAAAGGCATATGAATATTTTATGCACCTATACGAAAAGGAATCACGAAAAATGATCATCTGCTGCTTCAACGACCAGTGACAGCTTATTATTTTGGAACACCTTCGTTCACCCTCGTTAAATTTAATTTAAAATAATAATATTGAACAAAACAGAGTGTAAAGTTACAAACGTATTCTAAACAAACAAACACTTCCTTGCATCTTAAATATTCTTAACGGCTTGACACATTGGAATAGTATTCCTGTGTTAGTTCATATACATACCGTATTGTCCCTATCTCCTGAATATGATTACATATTATATAATATTAAAACTTTTTATGATCTAACGAATTCCAATTAAAACCACAAACTTACAAATTATGCAGGCAGAACTTCTATTAAAATTCTAATTTACACCTTTCATATTTCGATGGCTTTTGTTAGGAACCCAATGTTTTTATAGACATTTCTATAAAACATATTTTAAAAAAGAGGTCTATTGATACAGTATCGAATAGATACAATGTACAGTCCGGATTTGTCTTCACAGTCATCTTTATCGGTTTAAAAGCAGATTTTACTGCAGTACGACTTAGTCGAAACCACGTATTTGCTGTCATACGAATGTGTACTACTTGGCCTTACCGTTTTCTGAACAGTCTAGGAGGATATTCGGTTTGTATAAGTTCTTTAACAGCCTCTGAATCTTCAAAACCAATTACATTTTTTTCTGCAATGTTGACACAAGTGAATATAGAAGATATTATGATTTGTAATAAAGGAATAAATATAAACCTTTGAAATAAGAAAGTCCATTGGTACACAAAAGCATATTTTTTTTTATAATAAAATTAAAGTAACTTCAAAAGGTCCACACTTTTAAAACTTGTACTATCCAAACAAATCTTAGAAAGTAAATTAGATGTTTGTTAAGTTTGCTTTTCAATCTAATTCGGTAGGGTTTGAGCATATTCATCTATGGTTTGAGCAAACCGTGGCTAAAAAAGATAGATTAAGCGTACGTTACCCTTGGTTTCGTTTAATCTTGACTGTTGAAAATTTGATTTGCCTTTTGGAGGATTTTAGGGAACAAGAGTTTTGATCAAACCAGACCGTTTTTGTTTTGTCAGAGTTTATTTTGGCCGAAAGCCGCCCTAACTTGCGGCCTGTTTTGGTTTGGTCAAAGGCAAACCATACAAGCGGTGTAATTCGGTGTGCTTCCAGAAAAGTGAACTATGGTTTGCCTAAAGCTTTAAGTCTAATGTTTGCAAATTAGATTTGGACTCATGTATACAAAATCACCAAATTGCAAATAAATACAAACCGCTACTGTCCTGACTTGGTACATGTATTGACCCCAAAACGTGTTGACTGATTCAGGATGGTTTTAAGTCAACGGCATGTGCATGTGTAAGTGCTAGAAAAAAAACGAGATCTTCATCATTGTGTCAAGAATCGAAAAGCTCAACATGGTTGTCATTTGTCTACAAAAGAAATGTTTATCGCACTTATTCTACTTCTTTGAAAGACCTGTAAATGTGTAAACTTATTTAAGCTTATTATACATGATAATTTTCAAAAGTTTAATTTTGTCACCATCCCATTTTATTTTGTGCACATCATCCAACTTTAAGATTTGTTATACACAGAACAATTAAGGTTTCTGGTTTTGTTTAGGACACCCATCTTTTTGTATTCATCTGGTTATTGTCGAATGCACTTTATGGGATTAGAGAATCGGATACAGGGATATTCAAGTACAATGATCTATTAAATCCATTTTCTATACCGCACGAAATCTTTGTAAGCAGTAAAGAGGCGGCCATTAGGGTAGACGGATGATTCGGACAATGGCTTCCTGTGATGTCCAACTCAATCAAATGGCCGTAAAGTTTCATTAATGGGTTAAAGAAACGTACATTTTAAAGAAGGTGTATTTGACCTTGGACAGTGTCTATTCATATACACAGGGCAATAAAACAGATTTATGAACCGTAGGTTATGTGTTTGCCTATCTTGTCTGTCCTTGAGTTTTTTAAATGCTTTAAAATTCATGGGTTTAAATATGCTTAAAATTTATATTCGAGTGTATATATTCAAATGAATGAAAAGCGACGGAACGTGTAAAAAATTGATATGACACGAAAAAAAAAAACAAATTCTTGCTTAAGAGGTCTTAAGCATATTCTTCGTATTTTCATTAAAATATTCCGTTCTGATATTGCTGGTCCAGTTTCTTTGCGTAAAAAAAGGCTTTGACCCTTTCGAGATCGAGATCCAGAAAAGTGAAAAAATACGTGCATCCCTTTTCCCCAATTTAGGGGGGTCGCTTCTCTTTCTCTTAGAAAAAAAAGATGAAGTTGCATTTACATGTATTTGATAGAATATGGATAGATCATTAAAAGTAAAAATGATCGTTGCTCACTCCTTAAAGGTTTATGATTTTGGCGGGAAACAGGTTTTCTGAAATATAAGTACATGTATGGGAAAACCTTCTGAAATAAACAAACTGTACAACGAACTTTTGAAGGTTAGGCTAGCTGTGTCCCCATTTCAGTCCAGCAAAATAATTACCATATCATATGAATGGATTTACCTAGGACATTAACCTTTTCCTCTTTTCGTATTAAAATCATATACATTCAGTTGATCCATCTTTTTTATTCAAAACATCTTTCGTTCTATAACCTTTAAAGATATGAATCTTGTTCATTAAATTTTAATGCTATAGTAAACATAGTTAAGAAGCAGGGTGCTTTTGAAGGAAGGATGCTTATTTGAATAAATGAGACATTTGTAATTTGCTATTAAACAAAGTGATAAAAGGATGCTTTATTATAATGGTAGAAAAAATGCCTGTAATCACAAGATATTAAGCTATTTTTAATAATTTTTTGGTGTTGAACTATTATATTTAAACCATTTATTGATAAATTCAGTGACCATTTTGAATATTTTATTATCTTATTTTGTAATAAAAGTTAAGGAGAAGACGCATTTGAGGATAATTGGCGACTGCAATTTGAACTTTGTAGAATTGATATAAACAAGACACGAAGATGTCCCAATTTACAACGAGCGTATTGTTCTTTCTGACTGATATATTATAAAAAAAAAATGAAAACAAATATACAATGAACTGTAAAATAAAAAAAAATTCTCTTACAGGTTCCCCGGCTCTTTTGTTTTATTTCGTTACATAAAGAACATGCGAACATCCCCATTTCGCAGAAGTTGCAAAGAAAAATCAAAGTACCGTTGGTACTGACAACTCGGAAGTCAGAATGTTTTCTTTTATAATGGAACTTTATATCCAATGGATTAAGAATGTTTGTCACCATGTCACCATATAACATGGTTTAACCCACCATTTTTTTCTTTAAATGACTCAACTACATGTAGGCAGCGTACCATATTTCTTATTTTGAAAATATTTTAAGGATTTCTTGTAGCATGTCTTTGAGTTGCATAAATTTGTTTATTTCTGCTGGGTATTCTGTTGCAAATAAATGCGACACATTTTAGTTTCTATTGAATGCTGATTTCAAGGATGGAGATTTCGTTAATCTGGTGTTTGATAAAACAGTTCCTGTTTTGTGGGGCTTTGTCTTATGTTGCACATTTAATCTATATCTTTTTTATACTTAATTTTGGAAAGCATTTCCTGTTTTGTGTATTTGGACAAGGCTGTATATTTATGATATAACCCTTGTGTGCAGTTCATATTATGGTATTGGAGTAAAAAATTAGCTTTATAATTATGTACTCTGGTAAATCAATGATTTGTTGCAACAGATACAACTATAAGTGTTATACTTCTTCAATTCCAAGTTCTATGGAATTCTGTTTTGTTGTTCTTGGTATTTTGGTAAATTTAATTGTGTCCCAAATTTGTGGCTAATGAATACATGGTAATTTATGCACGATTTCATATGATGAACTTCTTGCATACCAAGTTTCGTTAAATTTTGTTCAGATGTTTAAGGGTTGTGTTGACTAACGTGACTAACAGATGGGGACAGCCTTATCACCATTTGTACATGTATATCAGGATTTCAGTTTAATGGGTGATTATTCACACTATAATTTGCAGATGGTATCCTGGTAGAAAGCACAACATATGATGTACTTTTTAGAAATATCCGTTTACTTGTTCATGAACTATTATCAGGGTTTTCAACATAAAAATTGGGTCAACAGTCCGACAAAACTTTGCTTTTCTAGATTTTTTGGTAACATGCATATCTATATATGGTGTAGTTCTTGCAAACCATGTTTTGTTTGTGTTCAGTAGTATAAGTGGAGTTTCATTTATAGCTTTAAATTATATGTTTAATTTTCAATATTGTCTAAACCCCTAGATTCTTCTTACCCCAGACATTGTTAGATAAATTAAGTAATAATTTTCTTCCCCTGTTTGGTATTTTTGGTTTTATTGTTTTATGCTCATCATAATTATATTATGTTTGGCATTTTCAATTTTTTTGGAAGAGCGCCTCTGATGAGTCTTGGTGCGTCAGGCGGAGCAATATTTATCGTCTGGAACTTTGTCATTTTTATTATAACAAGATTGCTACGCGTAGCCATGTGTCCCCCGCCGCCGCATAAAAGTTGTGTGGTATGTCAATTCAAGCAATATATTCTCTGAGAAACGATAGAAATAGGTTGTCAAAATATGGGATGATCACCTATAAACAGTACCCTATCAGTGTGTAAAGTTTCACCAACATCCATTCAGTAGTATTCGAGGAGTTGCACCCACAAAAATGTTTGATAAGACAAAGTCACTTTTTTGGACCGGAAAATCACAGATTCGTAAATAACTCAAAAACTGTAAATATTGTTTCAAATTTTTTTTCGTATTATTATAGAGTACCTTTTGCTCTATCAGCCTACAAAATTTCAGAACCCTGTGCACCTAGGTAACCGAGATATTGGATGTCCTATATTTGGACCTTTCTTCCCTGTTTCCATGGAAACGGCGGCCATTTTGAAAATTTCAAATATAGGATGATCATCTACTAACAGTACCCTATCAGTGTGTAAAATTTCAGCAACATCGGTTCAGTAGTGTCCGAGGTGTTGCACCCACAAAAACGTTTGACAAAGTCCCATTTTTCGGACTGAAAAATCACAAATTCGTAAATAACTCGAAAACCGTAAATATCGCTTCAAATTTTTTTTTCGTATTATTATAGAGTACCTTTTGCTCTATCAGCCTACAAAATTTCAGAACCCTGTGCACCTAGGTAATCGCGATATTGAATGTCCTATATTTTGACCTTTCTTCTGTTTCCATGGAAACGGCGGCCATATTGAAAATTTCAAATATGGGATGATCATCTACTAATTGTACCCTATCAGTGTGTAAAGTTTCAGCAACATCCTTTCAGTAGTTTCGGAGGAGTTGTACCCACAAAAAACGTGACGGACGGACGGACAGACGGACAGACAGCGTTGCGGCGGGGGACAACAAAGTGATGTGTAGGACTGATTGATGGACCAGAGACATAAAGCTCTGCAACTTTTTTGTGTGGGAAATAGATTGATACAACAAAACAAGTTATCTTTTATTATTACTTTTGTAGAATAACTAACATTTTTACAGACATAATATTCTTATAGCAGCAATTATGTTTGAAAATATGCATTTTCTATTGAACACATACTTGGTATTTTGGACAATATTTTTAGACATTAATACCATTTCAATGGTAGCATGTTTATTATTGTTCAATAATTAGTTAAAGTAATCTTTATAACATTACATAGCAATCATCATATCAATATTACATATTGATTCACTAAAATGCATCAAAAATGTCACCAACATGTTATATGTACAAAGAAAATGGGCACAATGATAAAAATATTCCTATTGGACTTATATGTAAATATTATTTAACCCAATGTTTTGTTTTTAATAAACAATTACTAGTGATTTTTTTAAATGATAGGGGGCATAACCTGCCTCTAAATAATCTTAATTGGTCAAATGTCATTTCATTGACAAGGTTACATTCATAATTGAAACTTATAATTAATTATATAACATATATTGAAATACATGTAGACAATCTTTAACATGTCAAATAGTATAATCATTGCTTATGATATTTGTCAGTCAATCTATTTACATTGGATAACTTGTAATATATATCTATTGTAAACAGCTGAGGAATAAGATGCTTGTACTATGATGAATTGAAAGGATAATTTATAGAATACTTTGTTACAGTGAATTGAGTAAATATGCATGCCACAAAATCTTATTAAATACATGAAATAAAAAAAAACTTATGGAGCATTTACAGCTTTCAACTTTTGTTAGTCTTTTGTCATTTTTTATAGACTTCATTTGGCAAATAAATTGGAACTATGTGATTTTATTCTTTCTTGCACTTGAGCTGTTACACATGGTATGTTGCATTGACACTTGCATGTGTTTTCTTTTTCTTTGTGTGTCTAGTCAACTATTATACTTGTATGTCCAATATGGGTCCAGACAAAGCTTTCTTCATTAATGTATTGTTCTGCTCTGTATTTGCCTTGATGTTTATGAAGATATGATGTTGTGTGGATCCATCATCAATAGAAAATATATAGAGTAACAAACAAAAAAAGTTCTTATACATATCACATTTATTTTTTAAATATTTCACTTGATATTAAATTCACCACTGAACTCATTCTTTTACACAACATATTAATTCATGATTTTTACTCAATCTTTTTCACATCATCCTAGGATGTTTATATATTTTGTAGCTGCTCAAAACAAATTTTCATAATTTCTATAGACTTTTGGACTCCTTAGTTAGAAGAATAAAGCTCTCTGTAAAGGTAAACACTATTTTGATGCTAGATATATCCAGTTTCAGTGAGAATTATATATGCACAGTCAGCATTTATCCGTATCTTGAAATTGCAGATGCTGATGACTTTTATCAACTTTTAGCTTTATATGGCTCTTTGTCTGAAAGAAAAAAAACATTTATACTTAACTTGCTAATACACACACATATTAAACATACAATGTAGGACACAATTCACATATAAATCCACATTTAAATTGATATTTTGCAAATAAATAATGTTATAAAAATAAACATCAGCTTACAATAATGTATTTTTTATCAACAATAATGATCAATAATAGTCTTGCAATTTCATATGTCCTAAAGTTGCAGCAATAGACCATTTGACAATTAATATCGGATTTTTATTCCGTGATCGATTTAATTTTACCGTTTACAATACCGTTATGAAAAATCCCGTTGGTTTCCAAATGGATAGAAGTAGGACAAGCCTCGGATTTTATCGTGCACGTCTTGGATAATTCACGTGAAAAATTTAAACAACTTACTGAGATTTAAATGTTTTTGACACCATATTCAAATAATATATACCACATTATTTCATACTACCAAATCAAAATCATTCAAATATGCTTTAATTAGTGTATTCCAAATATCGGAATTGCATTGAGAGCAAGCGATGTTCTATTTCTTGTCCGGTGGATGGTTACCGACGGTAACAGTAACATCCGGTAAAATATGACTTAGTACCCAAAATAATCAAAGCGAACAACAATTGGCAAATGCACTATTCCACTATAATATTATCAATCAATCAATCAGTTTATTGGATAAAGCTCATGAATTAACAATGCAATGTAATCCCCAAAAGACATATATATATATATATTTATGTAAGACATAAGTATAAAATGTAAATAAGATGAAATAAAACATTTTTGTCCCAATATTTCAAGTTATAATATTGCAACATTTAAGGGCTGCAAATTTAGAATACAAGGAAAACTGAAGTTTCTTTGCTTTTTTTGTAAGATCAAAGATATTTGATGATAGATTTTCATTGCTTCCAAGTTATTACAATTTCTAAACACAGTTTCCTATCAACCAGAAGGTTCATACCCAGAAAATGTAAAATCAAAACAAATATAAGGTGACATGTGACCAAATTAGCCATGCTGTTCTTTGAAGATATATCACATTAATCATTGTTAATATTTGTTTAATTGTTTTAAGTAATGAATAACTAACTATTTAGTAGGTCAGAAAATATTGTCAGATATTGCTTTAATTTCTTTAAGTCATAGACACATGTACATTGTCATTAAAAATCTAAAAGGTCTTCAGGAGGGGGGTAGCTTTCCATAAAATGGTGAACAGGGATGTGCCAAAGAGTAGGCCATGCCCATAAAAATAACTTTTTTATAATTGGTCCGATTTCAAAATATTTTTTCATTGGATACCTTATGAAAATCCCTGCCCTTTTTTGCAATCTGATTAACAATATTTCTTACAGTTTTTTTTTAAATTAGGGGTGAAAGGGCAAAAAATGTAAATTGATATACATGTATGTATATAAATAAGGCTTTTTGTATGAGATGTTGATGTCAATATACATGTATATGTGTCAAAATGCTTTTGAAAGTCCACCACAGGATGTATGCAGTCTGTGCCAAAAACTTTTTCAGCCACTAGACATTTGGGCTAGCAAATTTCTAATTCCACCAGACTGAATCAGATTCAAGCAGACCAATTTTTTTTTTAGACTAAAAAAAGTACCATACCAAGCACTGCACCAGTAAACAATACAATGACATGACAAAAGAAATGAGCTTGGTCTAACTAATATTTTTCCAGATTTTTAATGGGTAAATCTCAGAGTGCCTTCTTTTATTTTGAGAAACATGATAGAAGACAAGTAAAGATATATTCTGTTTTATTTTTCAATACATATTGATATTTTAAAATATATTGCATTTTTCATGCAATTGCATAATACATTGGCCATGTCAGTCATTCATCTTTATTTATTTTCTTGGTTGATGAACAATAACAAAAAAACACCATTGAGGATGTTCAAAATTGCAGATTTTCATTCATTTTTTATTTGGCATCTTTCCATTGTATGTGTCTCCCAAAGAAAAAAATCATTTGAAAGTTGAGAATCTCTTTTCCGATGACAAAAATTATCCATTATTTCAAGAAAATTCTGAAGAGCGAGTAACAAATTAATATAATCAAGTATCTTGTAATGTTACCCTCGTACACGTTAAAAATCATCCATATAAACGTACCGTGTTTAAAATGCCTAAAAACTGCGATTTATTTATCTGAATTTCTCCATTTTTTTGTAAATAATTAAAGAATACCTTGACCTTTATTTACTGACCAATGCGCATATGCAAGAGGAAACCATTCCATTCGGAAGGTTTTGCGCATGTTGGTAGTGTAGAGCGTTAACTCTCTACATCCGAATGCGGGATTTCCCCCTGACGTCACAGAATCCGTTTTAACATGTTTAAGATTATATATTTATTGAAAATGGCCGATTTCAAGGAGACGCTGATATAAAAACGGAGAAAAACAGATCTTTATTGGATAATAAATGAAAGATAAATGCAAGAATACTGAATAATATATATTTATTACTTTCAATTCACTAGACCGATCGGACCAGTAACTACCGAGATTAACTAGACCGATCAGATTTCTAATAGACACGGGCATCAGGCTATCCGTTAACGTCACACACTGTTGTCAAAAAGCTTTGTAAGTCCACCATGGGCTTCATGTGACCAAAGCAATAGACTATCCATATTGGGCCTCCAGCGTACAGGGTTCAACTTGTATTGGTCGTATCATGCTGCGCTCAGCGTAGCTTTTTATTCTATGAGGGCAAACATATCGAAATATTGTACATGATTACAGCTGTACAGAACCTCAGGACCTGTCCTGCAAAAATCTGTTCAGTCCTGCAAGATTTGGTGTGTCTGACAGAATTACTGGCTGATCAGACCGTAATTTTGTATGAACTATCCTGGTATCTCGTTATATCATGGTATGTAGCTACGTAGAAACAGTGACGTCACAGTTGAATATTTGGTTTTGAAATGAAAGAAAAATACCACAATAACACAGAACCCATGATATAATGAGAACGGAGTATATTAGTAAATTGCAGACAAAAAAATGCTTGGGTCAGACACAATTTTCAGATTCACCGGACCGAATGTCCGCTTTTAAAATTTTTCGATATGTCTGCACTCTTGAGTGAAGACAACAACCGAGCAGCAACATAACCTTGTGTAAGCAATTTTTGATTTAAAATAAATTAGATTCATATTAGACTCTAATATATTTTTACTAAACAGGTGGCAGTGTTTTACATTCTATAATAAATACATGTACACAGAGTTCAGCATTGACCTGTAGTAACATATCTATTATTTGTTGTACATGTAGAGGAAAAGAACATAATTGATTGAAGAAAAGAACATAATTGATCATGTTGATAGATTACACATAAAATACAATAGACAACATGGTGATACAATCAATATACATGTACAATGTACAAGATGTTAATGTATGTAATCGTAAATTAAACAAAACTCTTTAAAATAACATAAATGCAAGACTTACTTGTCACGTCAACTTTTACTTCCGCAAGCCTTGATACATCACAGAACCATACGAGATCATTGGGTCCAATGGGAGCGAGTTTTTCAATAACAAAATCACTATTTCCCTCTGTCGAGACTCCTGGGCATGCATACAAACCGAGATTGTCTGGTTTGAATTCAGTTTCTATGGTTGTTATGTCGATATTTTTTGGTATCAGTCTCAGATAGATTGTTAAAATCAGGCTGCCGTCGCCATGTTTGCCGCTTACGACCTTACAAAGCAATCGCTTTTTCTCGTCTGGTCCTATATTTTATTTCTACGAGAGTTAGCGACGTGACAACGAGTTGTAACAGTTTGCCGCGCTTCTTCCATTTCATCTTTTCTCCGACAAGACTCGGAAGCCGAAGACTTCCGAGTAAAAATCGGTTTTGCGGAAAAGACGGTAGAAGGGGAACAACTCTATTTGAAATGTTGTAACACTTAACAACGTAATGACAATGTTTGAAGAATTAAAGGGGCTTTAACTAAATATTTGCCTAAACATTAACCAAATTGTACATTAAATGGTTTAAACAACCACAATTATTGCAAACAGCTTGTTCTTTTTTCTCGTGTAATCTGGATTAATATTGAAATTTAGACCGAAGTATAATCTGTGGTTAGGAGTCAATCTCGCCCAGTTAGCAGTACACGGAATGTTATTAGTAGGTTAAATATTGAAAATGTCTTTACTTTTTTCTCTTAAAGTACGTCTTAAAATGTTGTGAATGGAATTTCGGTCTAGGTATTTTACCATGGTATCTACATACATGTATGTTTTAATAAAAATATTTATCTATGACCCCAAATATACATTTTTTTAAAACGGAAACTGTACTTTTACACATAAAGGTTAAGTTTAATTCTAATTCATTAATAAAAGTCAGCGGCAGATCCAGATGAGATTTCTGGGGTAAGGGACCCCCTTGGCATTTGAAAAGCATCCTTTCTATATGCAGTTTGTCCCCGGGAGTTTTTCTCTGTACCTATCCAATATTACCTCCGCGGTGCCCAACTCTTAAACCTTTGAATAAAGGTAAACCAATATTCCTGATCCTAGTTTAAAGATGAGAAGAATTTTGTGTGCTGCCCCCTTAATACTTTTGAACGTACATGTTTTCAAAGCAACAATGCGCAATCAGTTTTTTTTAGACAATGTATGGAGAAGACGCAATTAAGTGAATGTCTTTCGTATGCTTTAGATACTTGAATGTTTATATAAACGCAGTTCACTCGATAAACATAAACAAGGTCTCAATTCAACTCTATGATAAAAAAATACAATGGCTTTTCAATCTGTTTATTGTGAACACTGGTGTTGCATACATTTGTACGTACTAAAAAATATATGTTTTAATTAACTTTTTCTGTTAAATTCAAATCATGTTTCAAGGCCATACCATGTCTCAATTTTATGTTTATCCTGAGCAATGCATAAGTATAGAATTTTGAGCCAAAAAATGTAGACTTTAACCAAATAAAAAAAAATAAATGTTTGTATAGCCAAATACTGGACCAGTTACTTTAATTGCTTCGAATTTTCAATATCAGAGATTAAATCATCTTTGTAAGCAGAGTTAAGGACACTTATTACAAAAACTATACAATGTACTTAAGTTATTGAAAGGGGGAATTATTTGAAGTGTAGTGCCTTAGGTAAACAATCACAACAGGAGAGGATAAAATGGCGATTATCATCACAGATGGATCGTAAGATTGACATAATACAGGTTTTATGTCAGGAATTATATTGTAAGACCAGATAATTCTTTGTTTAGGGTGCAACTTTCGGTTGTCAGGAATTTAATCTATTAAATGGCATTGAGTCTTTATAAAAAAGCGAAATGCTCAACATGTGGTTTTTTGTTAAGATGTCGGCCATTTTTTTATATCTTTAGTTGATGGTTGGTTTACAATGTAGAACAATTATTATGAGATTTAAATATTGACACATATATTTTGTGTAAATGAGGTTTTGAATATTCTCAAATGTTTGTTGTGCATCAGTGATGTACAAAAATGTACGAGTAAAATATCTTTGGTTATTTTCAAAAGAAATTCCACTATGCATTATTTTGTCATTAAAGATGCACTGATCTAAATGTAGGGAATCGAAATGCTCTGATTTTGATTTTTTAAAGTCTAAAAAGTCCAGAGGAGTGCAATTATTCGAACTGCACCCTCAACACAAATTTTGTTATTTTCTTGTAGACTCTTTTTTAAAATTGAGCTGGAAACCCCTACCTCTTTCTCGACCTGGATGGGTGAAACCTCGTCTTTCGAAAATTTATTTATCCGTCCGTCGGACAGTTGACAAACATATAAATACAAAAGAAAACAACAGTATAATGACATATAAATTTCTGGTGTACATGTAAAGAAAATTTTACGTTTATCTATATACCTTTTTTAAAATTTATTATTATTATTATTTTAATATACTGGAATTGGACTGTCCCATTGGTACACCTTTGCTTCATGGGAGCAGTTAAGGATGTTCGCTGGTCAGTTTGAAAATAACAAGGTATCTAAATTTATATGTTTGATGAAAAGACAATATGTCAAGGAACAAAATAAAGCTTAAAAAATTATAGGTTGCCGAACTCGTTTTTGAGATAATAAGCGTTCAAAATTTGGCGGGAAAAAGCTTTTTCATAGGTTAGCATTAGAGTTGTTTAAATGTCAAAACCTATGAAAAAATAACAAAAAAATTATAAAACTTTGTGAAGTAGCTCTTAATGACCCAATAAACCATACAATAAAAAGAAAATAGGGGTTTACTTGGCAAAAAAGTTATCCCTATTTTAAAGGTAAAATCCAGAGGATTCCGAAAATCTTCACAGAAATCTCAAAAATTGACCAGCGAACATCCTTAACCCTCTACGGTCTTTGGGGATCAAGTGTGGATACTGTAACAATTAATATTACATGTGAACTATTATTTTCTAATAAAAATCAGCATTTGATGATTTACCGTGGCGCAGTTTTAAGTACTCTGAATAATATGTTTCTACTTTATTTTGAACACGTGAAACTTCTAAATTTTGTACTTTTTGAGGAAGATCACCCCACATAATGACCAGGTCAAGTTTAATTTAGGAAGGTATTTCACCTGAAATTAAGAACTTTTTCAAATATAAATAGATAAATTTCAAATATTTAAAGACAGCTACCTATTCATTTCTCTTCAATTGACGTACTCGATATTTTAATTATTTAAAATTGTCAAATTGTCAATGAAAATATCTAATCTGTTCCGACTATGACGTCCTATTGAAATTAATTGAAAGGATTTTGATAAAATTGTATAGGAAGATTTTACGAGATCAAACGTTGTTTTGATTTGTTTTTCGGTTGTGTAAACTTTGACCCTTCTTGATTGGCAAAATATCACTTAAATGAAAAGATTCGTTTGCTTACACCGAACCCTTGTGTACCTTCTACAAGAAAATGTGTCCATTTTATATCAAAGGATTTTAAAATCATATCTGTCGGTTTTAAAGAGTTCGAGGTTAAATCTAAGTTCCTTATTTCATAGAACTATAAGATTATATGATTTAAAAAAAAACGTCAAAAATAAGCATACAAACGACGAAAAAATATTATTGCTTAATATGGTAACAGTCAAATTATGTCTTTAAAAACATAAAAATAACATATGTCATTACTTTGCTTTGTAGAAAGAAAAGTTTTAAAAAAGTGGTGTACCATGTTTTGGAGAACCACAATTCTGTCATTACTTACAAAAGAAAAGTGAAGCCATATTTTTTCTTAGTTTTAATTTGTAGACGTATTTATTTTTTACATGTTTAATGTCACAGCTTATTTTGTAGAAATTAAACACAACCACTGCACTTTAAAACTTGCCATTCTGTGAATAAAAGCAAGTCAACTTTGTGTCAACGACAGTCTTCCTATTCTGTGGTTATTCATTAGACAAATTTGTTTGCTCAAAATAGAGACAAATTGCTATGTTTATATGACAAATATGGCACTAACACGTGAACTAGACCAAAAAATAATTAATGTAAAGCAAAGAGCACCAAAGGTCTTATCGTTTTAAGGACAAGGAGCACGCGATCAATTCATTCATAATTCTTCTCAAATACGAAATTAAATTTTACTAAAAAATGGAGTTTTAAGGTTATGTTTCATTGTATAATCCTCCTTTATAGGAGAACCGTCTAATTGATGGTTAAAGTACGAGCACTTGTAAGATTATGAATGAAATTCTAAAAGAGAAATTAGGTCTAATTACTTATAAAAACTACTTATCTCAGCTTGTCATCGGTTAAATCGCTGGGATTGTCTTTAGGTTTGAATGAGATTGTCGGCCTGAAATAATTTGAACCAGACAAATCTTTTAATTTCATCTAGAGCTGATATTGTCCCTGTTTAAAGCATTTTAGGTCTAATTATATATGTGGTAGGTAAACTAATGTCTTCTCTGTTATTCTTTTTAAAGTGTTTGAAATGAGATATACTATCTTGGATACTAATTGGTTAAGAGTTAATCTACAACGAAAAGAAACTATCAATTATTAAGAGGTCTTTTGATTCATGAAGAAGGACTTAAGCAAAGGCAAATCCAGTGGTAAATGATACATGCTCAGTGGCGGATCCAGAAATTCGGAAAAAAGGGGGACTCACTTCCTTGCTCAGTAGAGCCCGATCTGGTAATGCTTTAATGATTTCCTGTTCACCCAACCGTTTTTTACCCCATGTCCCTCTCCCAGGGTCGCCCTCCGACATGTGATGGTTCCAAAGACACTCACAGACTCTGCTAGCTAAAGGTACCAGTCTTACATTACAAGTTCAAAACATTTAGGCTATTAAAATAATGTGCATATTCCCTGAGTCGTTTACAGCATTACTTTTCGAGCATTTTTCTAACTTCTGGCTTAAATTGCAGATAAGACCCCAAACTTTGACATTACTAACTTTTTGAAATGAGAAAATTGCATTATGAAATAAAAAAGTTCCCATGAAAAGGTGGGTATTTTTGAAATGGAAGTTAAAGTGAGAGTAGGAAAAAATCAATTTTTAGTTCAACCACCTGTGGTTTTCTTATCTTCATGCGACTTATTTTCGGCCCATCCTTTAAAATGTTTTCTGACACTTCCTTTATTGAACAATATAGCAAAAGTTGTATCGAATTATTCTATTTTTTTTTATTCCAAAAATCTCAGGTTTACTATAGAAGTCTATGGGAAAAACAATACAAGACTGAGGCCAATAGGTGTAGACTTGTTACTGGCAGTTAATACATGAGGTACTGTTTCTAAATCAAGTGTCTGACTGTGACTCTTTTCTATAAACACGGATCTGCACACCGAAAAAGAACAGTGTTTAAGGATACCATTCGGCTTTTTCTAATTTTAGCATGCAAAGACAAAGAATGCTAAGCGAACGCTATTTTGTCAATGTTGAGTTGCATGCATGTTCCCATCTTTTTGGTATTTGTTGTTCTTCCTTCGTTTTCAGCCACTGGAGGAAAACTCAAAATTAAGTTGAATCTATTGGTTAGCATTTGTTTTGATTAGTGTTTTGCTGATTGTTGTACTGAGTTGATCATCTTATTATCCCTATTATGTCTTCACAACCGTGTTGCGTTGTGTGTTACTACCGGTCCAAAAGATCGCAATGGAAGAGGAAGGTTTGGCACGCCACAAAACATGTTTTTACGAACCATTTCATTAGAAATGCCTGTACAAGGTCAGGTCTATTGCGATCTATAACTATTCCGGTGTGTCTTTCATGATTTGTCTTTTCTCTTTGACATTGAGATTGGTCCTCCAAGTTCGGTAATTTTGTTATTACCTTTATTTAGATATTATTTATATTTCAGTTTCAGTTTTACCTCTTGTGATACAAAAAAAAACATCACAGCGACCAAAAGAATTGTATTGGGTTTTGTTTTAAAGAGGGAATATCGTACAACTGTGCATTTTAAATGATCATAAGCAACAATGTACAATATATTAATTAGCACGATCATTATTCAATTGTATGGTGACAATTTAAAGTACTGAAAACAATGAAAAAGACAAAAGCCTTCACCTTGACCTGGTTAAATTCAACGTTGAGGTCGAGGTCAACATAACTAAGATTCATATAGATCGTATCTCAGTCTCTTCAACAGGTCATTTGAGTCTTCATAGCTATAATAGTAAAATAAGACCTAGTGCAATGGAACGGATTGATTTCAAATTTGTTTGTTTGTAATTATTTATTTGACTGATATTAAGTTTTTGTTTTTGAAATACCTAGCATAATTATAGCGAATCAAAGCTAGAAATGGAAGCATATAAATTATGTTGCAAAATTTTTATTGACTCAAAGAAACGCCGAATTATTCCAGTCTAAATTTTAAATGAAAGTTATAGTTCAGTATTGTACAAACTAAAAAAACAAGGACACGAGCAAAAGCAAATGCCCTGAAAAAATCATACTAACCTCGCCTTGTCGCGTTGCTTGAATGAACTTTTTTCAGAGAATATCCAAGAAACTGAGTATTAAAACATTGCAATAACCAACCAGAACCATTTTTATAGTTGATACAAAGTTTTACTCTATGCCCAGTTTTAACACCTGCTGAACGGTCGGTTTGTCAAGGATGTCAACTGTCTACCTTATCAAAACATCTATATGAGCAGTAAATGGACAATAAGGGTGTCAATTTGTTAGGTATCCCTTGATTGAGGAGATAGGACCAACAAAGATACCACACTGTAAGGCCTCATTTACGAGGCTACAGAATAAGACGGGTTTAAAGTGCTTGTTATCTGATAGAAGAACTTGTTTTGTTTCGCATGCTATTGCACTGTGTGGTGTTACTTAATATCAAGGAGATGAGCTTGACCTTGTGTTGTTTCCTTGTTTTCCACGATCAACATTGTGTTGCATCATGGTTTGACATTGTCAATAGGGAAAACCAAAGATGAAACCGAATCTCATAAGACCATGACAATAGAAAGCCTTGAAACACTTAAGACAACGACATTACTAAAAATCAATGTCACCAGCAGAACAAGCTCAAGTACTCGTAGCCGCGGAATGGCAGCGGTTCCTTTTTACTGCATCATTTCAGTCGCGTTGTCGATTTATTTAGGAAAAAATAAATTTATCATTCATACAAAATGTCAGTGAATAAAATGATCATTTCGAGCACTTTACCAAGCTATATATAGTACATGTAGTAAATAAGCAAAACTTGGCAAAAGTAACCAATGAGATTGGCAGCACTTGCTTTTCGGAACCACTATATATTAAAATTAGTACTAAATGTGCATGTTTGTGTATTGTAGTGACAGTAAAACATCTAAAATGCAAATTTGAATCAATTCCTTCAAAATATAATACAGTTCAGTGTATCATTTTCGAATCAATAATGTTGTACAAATTATCAGCATTCTTGTTAACTAGGTCGGATCAACAATTGTCAAATTAAAACCCAATAAACTAAGATCAATTCTGTTTATACTGGGGTCAAATAAAACTACAGTCGGACGTGTATATTGATTATTCATAATGTTTTGCTTTTTAGTTTAGTTTCACGTATTAAAAAGTGACGGGTCATATTAGATGAAACATGAACTGTAATGCAAAAATGTATTGTCTTCCTTTACTGGATTTGACAGGTGTGCTATGCATGAAGCAAGCAGGAACTGCTTTCTCTACCAGATCACCTGAGTTCACTCAATTTGCGATCAGTAGTTTTTGTGTTTCCGTGTTTTACATGTTGTCCGTTTTTTTTGTCCCTACCCGTTGGTGATTACTGGTGTTGTCTCTGTCCTGTCGGAATTTTGGCATTCGGATGCCGAATTGTTACATGCATCTCTGCTTCTTGCAGCGTACATAAATGGTACATGTATCTTTGGATGCAGTAAATACACTCAGGACGACAGCTCGAGCTATAAACATTAGCAAATTAAGAGTAAGATTCACAAAAGTGTCTGAGTAAGTTTATGGCTGTGCATTAACACACTTGGTAACGATCGAATTTCTTAATCAGCATACTAGTTAAAAGAAGCAAAGATGCACAAAGGTCGAGTGTCAAAATTCTAAAGGACAATGACAAAACCAGTAAACATGAGGAAGAAGAAAAGGGAGAAACGCAAAAAATGAGAAACACCGAACAAAATCTTACAGTGCAATCTCAGGTCGTAACAAAAGTAAACTGAGGAAAACAAAGTCAAAACATATTTTAAACCACAAAAATGTCAAGCATAGCAATGTTTTGCATTTGAATGTCAAAAGTACCAAAGGGCAACACAAAACCAATATGCTTGAACAAGAACAGCACGATGAAACAAAAACATAGGAAACATCGAACAGAAATCAACAGCGCGATGTCAAGTCGTAACGAGAGTGAACTCTGGTGCTCCACTCAAGCCCAAGCAGATACGTTTTAAAAGGAAATAAAAAAAATTATTATACTTCAGTAGATTTTTTCTATATAAAATACAGGTAAACATTTTAACTATTACATCTTGAATTTGGTAAAAGTACTATTTCCCTAGGGATATAGTAAAAACTATAGTACCATAATGATTGGCAGTAGGCGTGGCTAAAGCATACTGTATACAAGGTAAAGAGTGAGCAGTAGGCGTGGCTTTAGTTAAGTTGTTTACCGATTCAGTATAATAAAACAATTGTTTACTGGTCATTCGGAAAACAGTACATTTGTTTCCCCTCGGTACTTACCATTTCCCTCGGCGCTACGCGCCTCGTGAAATAGTAAGTACCTCGTGGAAACAAATGTACTGTTTCCCTCATGACCAGTAAACAATTGTATACTATCAAACTATAGGTGACATATTTCATATTTCATAAGAAGAAAAACAAAACAAAAAACAAGGAAATGACATACCAGAGAAATTGAATATTGCATTATCTCAAATTAGAACATATATTTAAAAAAATGGAGGGTTAAATCAGGTTTATGGACTAAACCTATCTTTTACAAAACGGAACTTCCCCTATTGTGTCAGTTACATGCCCAAGGTTGGTGGTTTTCTCCGGGTACTCCGGTTTGCTCCACCATTAAAACTTGTCGCCTTACATGACCCAGGGCGCTAAACACTAACATTCACTCGCTAGCTCCCTTTTTCATTGTATGTTTGTTTGTTCATTCGTAAGGGTTTTACGCCCTTTTTCGACGCATCATATAAGGGTCATATAAGGCGGTCATTTTGAAAATTACGAACGGGACTCGAACACCACCTCAGAGGTGATCGGCTAGTTATCAATAGCGTGGTATTTAGACTACTCGGTGACCAAGCCCCCCCCCTTTCACTACGATCTACGGGTCCGGTAATGACACACAAGACAACGCCATTGTAAAACATAATAAGTATTTCGACAAATTCATGATCCAACAAGAGTCATTCGAAGACTTATTTAAGTCTTCAACCAACAGTCGTGACAGTTAAAAAACAATACCGGTAAATATAAACAGAGCAGAGCAATCAAAATCAAACATACCCAACATGTCATGTCGCTAAGTCCAAAATGTATGACAAAGTAATATTTTGGAGATTCTGAAGAGCTTTTTGAATTTAAATTTCAGAAGGGGTGATTATTATTTATAATTTTCACGCAAATTTATATTATCAATGTTTGAATTTTCCCATATCTGGATAATTTGAAAAGAAGATGTTAAAAACAGGAAGTCAGACCAAAACATATTTCTGAACCACAAAAATGTCAGTCATGGCAATGTTTTTGATAAAAGATTTGTTAAAGATCTCATCAGAGATTCGATGTCAAAAAGCGAATGTTTTTTTTTTTATTTTGCTTGTGAATTTTGGGGCAAATTTAATTTGTCTTAGGTTTATATTTATCTTTTTTTAGCTATCTATTATGATAACTGTGAAAGCGATATAAAAGTGGTTTTGTTAAAAAAGTGGAATTGGACTTTGATGGATTTGATTTTTATTGTGTGTTTAGTTTTTGTGCTTTGTCTAGGAAAATTGATAGGGGGAACGTTGGGCCAAAAAAATTAGTTTAACCCCGCAAGATACTATATATGTGCCTGTCCTAAGCCAGGAATCTTTGACAAAGCTTTCGTTCGTACTTGCCTTTTTGATGTTTTCTGTTCCTTGTTTTAGAAGGGGGTCTAACTGTTACTATTTCAGGACTTGATTTGAATTATATGCATTTTATTTAGACCATGGGCCAATTGCATAACCGCGAGCAGCGCCTACTGGCCTCGTTGAATGCTGCTGGCGGTTGTCCATTGTGGTTTTTCTGAATTGCCGCTTGATTGTGGGCTGTGTCGCGTACGCTTATTCCACATATTATTACACTGTAAAAATTGTGTTTAGAATATAAACACTTTTAAAAAATGTTTAGCCCTAAACACGTTTAGGTTTGTGTTTAAAATCTAAACACTTTTCAAATTAAGGTTTTAAACATGTTTCACTTTTTAATAATATCAATCTTAGAAATTTTCCTATACTATTTTCATTAATCTAAACACAATCTTAAACATGTTTTGCCAAAACACATGTTTAGACCCTAAACACATTTTTTACATTTTCTATTTTCTAATTTTTGGTAATACTATATACATTGATTTCAAGGAGAAAACTCTCATAATCAGTACTTTGAAAGATCAAAAACTGAATGGACTGGACGAAATGTATCCAAACCCACAACAATTGACAGGTCTTGTCCCAGATAAAGTTATGTAACGGGTATGCACGTGTTCCACTTTACAGTCTTATAACTCGAGAAAAAAGTATTCTAGCATATATTTTATATTTACATAACCCAATATTTAATAAAAATAGTTTAAAATATGTCTCTGTATATTCAACGCATTTTTAATAAAGTCTAAATAATACATTCAATATTTAAAAAGAACATGTTTTAATATTCTAAGTAGTTAAACTCATCATGTGAAAGGCTTATCAAATTGCCCAATTCAAAGGACTGTTTTCAAAATAATTACCCATTAAACGAGATATTTTAAAGGTCTATTTAACCACAAGAATTCAGCTCTTCAGCTCATTGAAAACTTTCCTAATAAAAATTGACGTAAACGAAGCCATTCAAATCTGTAAAGAATATATAATGATTAAATCGGTCATGAAAATCTATCACAATTAAGAGAAATTTTTCGCAGTACATGTCATACAAGTTGAATATATAGCATTTACGTATTGTGAATCGACATTGAAATCCCCAACAAGTGTGCATTATAAATATAGAGTTGATGGTGTATTGGTTAACGCGTCGGGCTATTCGTGGTTTGATCCTCGTCAGGTGTGAACATTTCATGAACCAATTTTCAGACTCTCTCTTGACACCATTTGCGATGATGATCTCAAGAAAGGATACTAGTACTTAGGAAGGGATGATAACAGGTTGTCCCGTGTATGTGGAGAGCAAAACCCTGTGCACATTAAAGACCCCTTTGTAGAGTTCGAAAAGGGTAGGCTCACTGGGTGCAATTTACAAAAGCAACACTCGAAAACTTCTAGCCGGAGAAGGATTTATAGACGCATTTAGCTTGTTTCCCAATCCAGGATAAATAAATGTATATGTTTTAAAATTAAAAAGTGCTTATATCATATTGGTATGATGTGAGCCAAAAGTGGAATAATCCATGCAGTCATTTTCTATTATTCACGTTTGCATGTAGATGCACCAAGTTTTGATGTAAATTCGCGTTGCTGATCTCTGTTTTATTGTGCTTTATTATCGTCACCTGTTTATACGAATGTTCTGAAAAGGCCTTTTTTCATCGTTATGTGAGTTTTTTTATTTGGCAATTTTAGAAAATGCGTTATTATACCATTTGTAACCTGGTCACATCAAAGGCTGCTGGCTGTTTTCCAAGCAACTTTTCTTGCTTAACGTCAAGCGGACAGTAACCCTTGGCAAGCCAAGAGGATTTCCTTGTGGCTTAATAAATCACCACTACATGTTATATACATGTATATGTAGGTTGTGTCGTGTTCACTGATTCCACATCTCATTCTCAATTACTAGTGTTTTGGCTCTTTGTTGTGTTTTTGAGTTAGTACTTATATTTTTGGGTTTCGAGCTGTGAATGTCTACTTGTTTACTTGTTTTGACCATTATTTATGCATTTACAGTTGTCAAAAACAACAAAGGAATGTGCCATTCTAATAAAAGCATATATGAAAACAAGGATTATCTAACAATTTTATGACAAAACGGCACATAAAGCATGCCAATACGTAAAGATCGATTGTTTAAGATGCACGAACATGCTCAAGCAACTACCTAACACAATAAATCAAGCTCCAAGTATATATAAATGACAAAAGTTAGGTAACAACCAGATTTTATCACGACTTTACTTAGGTCATAATTTGGAGGCCATAAATTACTTACATTCATAAAATTTTGAGGATAAGAAGACTTTCAACACTTCAAAGTCAACTTCGATGTAACAAAGAAGGATTTAACGTTTTCAAGATTTAAAACTGCATTGTGAAAGATAATCGTCTTAAAGATGTTATGTCAGAAATCTTGAGAAGAGTCCAAAACTTGGCCTTAACATGTTTTTTGGTCTACATCTTGGTAAACCGTTATAGGCCAAAAGAATTGAAAATAGCTTGGTGGGTGTTCTGGTTTTTAAAACAACAAAATGACATACCAAAGTAGTCCTGAGCAAGCAAAATAAGTCTTAGACATGTTTCGTGTAGAACTCAAAACATCGATGCAAAAAAGGCGACTGTGACACATATGTGACGAGCATACATGTAAAGACTAAAACGTTTAATGGATCAATAACTAACACACTGATACATATAGTTATTGCATACCAATGGCTTTTTGAACAGCTTATTTTTTATTGGTTTATAATTCAGTATTTGAAATCAGAATGGTGCTTTAGTATGCTACTGGTTTTGCGTGTACTAAGTCGCTTTTTTCAAACACACTGACATAAAATGTTCAATTTCGTCCTCGCTAAAAATCATACTTTTATACATTTATTAAGCACAACTATAAAGTCATTTGGCCTATTCTCAAATCAGCAAATCCCTGACCTTTTCCCAATTCTAGTAGAGGTCATCCACTTTATAGTATACGATCAATTTTTATGAATGAGAGAATTTTAGGATTGGGTTTTGTGGTTGTTATATTTTATTCATACTTACTCTTTCAATAACCACTGAATAGGAATTCTATGCCTGTCTTCGTTTTAAAATATAGTGACTCCTAGTATAATGATGTTTTATCCAGTAAAAGAAAGAGTATGAATGGCCTGGTGTAATGGATTGAACTAAATATTATGTTGTATGTCTTGTATTTTGTAAGATAAATGTTTTCTCACTATACAAGTCAAAACTAGATGTATTACTTATTCATAAGCTAAGTAATGAAATTTCATTCATGACTTTTAAGTGTTGGCAACTGTTCGTTCTCAATTGAATATTTTAAACCATAAAAATATGTCACGTTTTTATATATATATATATATATATACACTGGTTAACCTTGTCCAATCATTTAAGCAAAGAGGGGTCGAGTTGAAATATAAAACCATCATGCATAAAAAAAAAATAGCGCAGCTTACTCAAATTCGCGGTGGGCGGCAAATAATTTTCGGAACAGTTTCTCGTCAACTACTAATCACAGCCTTTTGATATTTGGTAAGCAGCATCAGCATGGGGTCTCAATTGAATATTGAGACACGGGTGTGCTATAGCAAGCAGGAACTGCTTACTCTTCCGGAGCACCCGAGTTCACTCTTGTTTCGACTGGAGTTTGCGTTGTTGATTGATATTCAGTTATTTTGTGTTTCCATGTTTTACATGTTGTCTGTTTTTGTCCCGTTCTTGTTGGTGTTTACTGGTTTTGTCTCTGCCCTTTCGGACTTTTGATATTCGGATACCCCATTGGTACCTCTGCTTCTCCCATGCCGTTTGATTCGATTTCAGGTCTGTTGCTCACCTACTTCCTGTTTATAGAAATCCGGCCATTTTTTTACTTTGACAGGTTTTCACTGAAAATAGAAGATAATGAGATGTGGAATAAGTGTACACGACACAACATACAATACAAACGACAATTTTTAAAAAAAATATCCACAATGAAAAACAGCCAGCAGCCTTCGATGTGACCAGTGGTCGCTGTTTGCTGTCTTTCAATTGGCCCCTGGATTGAAAATAAACTACATATGATTCAAGTCCAGTCCTTGTCTCCTTATGCTGAAAAAGTTTACACGCTGGATAAAAAAACATTAGGGATGGACCATTTAACTTAAAGAGGGCCCTTGATTATTTATTCAGCTAAGAAAAAATAGTTCCGCGCGGACGCGGCTAAAATATTTATTTTTCAAAGGCATTTCATGCCGAATATTGTTTGCACTATTATCATTAGTTTTATGTGTCAAAAATCCTTTTTCATATTTTTTTTCTTAACCTCTCCTGCCAGAATATTTTTTTCACCAAAAATCAATTTTTTTTTAGGAAAAAAAATATCAAGCCTCCCCCTCCGTTCTATCCCTAAGTGCAACAGTTCTTATAATCTCTTTATCAGCTGTTTATCGCACAGATTTTTTCTGGTTTATATTTTTATTTGGTTCTTTTGTACACACCGGTGCTGAGCCCAAATCTTTTAATCCGTAAAAAATTACGACTTACACGACACCAGTTTACGGTAGACACCACATTTTGTTGTTGTTTATCCCGATAACGATTTCTAATAAAAGATTCAATTTACAATTTTAAATAGAAAATTAATTATTTAACAAAATATTTACGCATCCTTAAATAGTTAAACGTAGTATATACGTCAACGTACTTTTCAACAAAATTCGATATTTTATGATTATGAATGACATTCTTTAAGAAAATCCGTTCCCATTTATTAAGGTTTTGTGGTTAGGATTAAGATCTATCACAAAGTTCATTTCATAAACAAGGAGGCTTTAATTTGAAAGTTCAGAGGATTTATACCTACGTGAGGGTTTGGTCCGTGATACGAAATTATGTTATAATATTTCTTTCGTAGGTGGAAAGGGAAATTTTGTAAACAATGTTAAATCGAATGATTAAAGGTTAAGAAGTCAATATGAAATTCAAGCTTCGTCGTAAAAAGAAGGAAAAGTTGCATGTTTTATTATACTATTATGCTCAATGCGAGAGGCGTTCGAATCTTAAATGTCCATTGAGCACATTTTTTACAAAATGAGTAGAATCGGAGGACAATTACATTGTGACCCCTCAACCACATTACAGCATATCCTCAAAGAGCAACGATAACCCCCCTAACACAACATTAAATTCATGCGCTCCGGAAGGGTATACAGTTCAAATTTTGCTCCAGAATATCTTTCGTGCTGTCAATAAGACGTATATAAATTAAAGAGTACAATAAAATCAAGCATTCAAAAGTATTTCAATTGTTGTTACTCTAGAAATGGCGTCAATCAAATGTGGATTCTAAAAAATTCTAAAGAACTGATGGAAAATCTCCATTCTAAGTTAATTTCATCATGTAATAGCATTAAAACATTTGATTTCTCTACATTATATACTTCAATTCCACATTCACAACTAAAATCTCGTTTGGCACAGCTGATTAAACGTAGCTTTATAAAAAAGAACGGAAAACGCAGGTACAAGTATTTGGTAGTCGGTTATAAAAAGACTTACTTTGTCATCCAAGAGTCTAGTAAGAAAAACAAATTTACAGAAGATCAAATAATAGAAATGCTCAACTTTCTAATCGACAACATATTTGTACAGTTTGGTGGAGGTGTTTTTCAGCAAACAATAGGTATCCCAATGGGCACAAATTGTGCACCATTGCTTGCCGATTTGTTTCTTCATTCATATGAAGCGGACTTCTTACAATCACTTCTAGACAAAAAGGACCGCAAACTTGCTTTATCCTTCAATCTCACATTTCGTTATATTGATGATGTCCTTTCACTAAATAATCCTCGATTTGGTGACTATTTACATCTCATATATCCGAAGGAACTTGAGATAAAGGACACTACAGATTCTAGGAGGTCCGCTTCATATCTGGATCTATTTATCGAAATTGACACACAAGGAAGGCTTTGTACAAAGCTCTATGACAAACGTGATGACTTCAACTTTCCAATAGTTAACTTCCCCTTTCTGTGTAGCAACATTCCGTCCGCTCCAGCATATGGAGTTTACGTATCACAATTGATTCGCTATTCCAGAGCATGTGGGGAGTACAACGACTTCCTTGATAGAGCCACACGGCTGACAAGCAAATTGTTAACACAGGGGTACGTTGCTCCCAGGTTGTTGTCATCACTCAAGAAATGTTACGGACAACATCATGTGCTTGTATACAAATACGGGATTTCTATCTCTCAGATGAGCACAGATGTTGGTTTGACATAGAGTTTTGTAATGTCATCCTTTCCGGATTTGACCTACACTTAATCGATCTTTAGCAACGTGACGGGTGTGCTATAGAAAGCAGGAACTGCTTACTCTTCCGGAGCACCTGAGTTCACTCTCGTTTCGACTTGAGTTCGCGTTGCTGAATGCGGTTTTGTTGTTATTTGTGTGTGTGTTTTATGTTGTTGTGTGGTTTGTTTTGTTGTGATGATTTTTTTTGTCTGCCGGTTTTGTCTTTGTCTTTACGGTTTTATGATACTGATTAGCCCTTTGGTACACCTTTGCTTCTTACAAGTTAAGGTACAGAACTAAACCCATGGATGCAGTAAACTAAAATAAAAACAAGAACAGATTCTGGGTCCTAGAAAAATCTAAGTCGGCTCGTTTAACAGGAAGTAGATGAGCGACAGATCTGAAAACACATCTCACCATATGGGACCCCTACTTAAAGCTGCATACCAAATATCGAAAGCCTACAATTAATGGTTGCTGAGAAAACTGTTGCGAAAAATAGTGTGACGTACGGACGCCCGGCATTTCTATGTCCCTGCTACGCGTTGCGGCGGGGACAATGATAATGCATAAACAAACTGTAAATAAACCAGACATGAAAACAAACAGACACAGGGCCCTGTCTTTGTATCCATTGTATTAAATGAACATAAGCCTGATCTATGACTAACATAGACATACATTCCTTCGTGAAACTGCAATCAAAGTTGATCGTTAGATGTGGAATAATTGTACATGACACAACATCCATTTAAATATCAGCAATATAACAATCTACAGTAGAAAAAAATCAGCATTTTTCAAACGTTGTCAAAATTATCATGGTTTTCTTTACAATATAAATTAGCAGACGTGTCACGGACACTTATTTCACATTTCTATATATACAATGTATATATATCTAGATGATGGACTATTTTTTTTTCGTCATTGTTAACTGGCACTGGCCAACATTTGAACTAAAATCCTTAAGTGTATACGATATTGTGTCAACTCATTGAAAATATTTGGTCAATCCCGTCGATATTCCAATAAATTCCACTGAACAAATTCGCTTATCATGGTTCATGTTCTCAAAGCTGATTCTAAAAACAAACCAAACAAATTAGAGCAGACTTTGTTTACATCTTGAATCAACGGACAATCACGGCGGACTGATAACCAGCACATTTTCTAAACAGAATTTCTGTTTTATTGCTTTGATAATCGTGTTAAACAATTTTGAAGATTTTCTTACATAAACTGTGTTTGCTCAAGAAACAAACTAATCGATTCGGATATTTACACCAGTAACATAAATCATTGGTTCCCAAATAAAGCAGTCTGGTCGAAACCCTTGATCGGTGTCGGGTCTGGTGCAAATTTCACTTAACTGGACTTCTTCACGATCTTTTTTTTTTATATTTAGAACGCTTTAAGACGCATTTTGATTGCAAGTCGAACATGTTTGATTTTATGGAGATAGCTCATAAACCTTTCTTTGATACATATCGTAGGTCTCGTTTTGATTCGAGATAAAGCGATGTGCCTGTCTGTTTTTACATAGCGTTCCTAAGCATTCTGATTTTTGAGTATTTTTCATTCAAACCATCTTGGTATTCGACCTTCCAATGTGTCAAATGCTGCTGATGAGAGGTTACTATATGAAATATGAATATACAGCATAACCAAATAAACCGGGTTTGTAAGTATGTCCGTTCGTCCCAAATGTTGCAAGATGGGGCATTATATCTTTCGGATATTTTCTTCTTTTATGCTGATTCTCGTTGTTTATTTCCTGTTTAGTTTGTTTATTTTTTACGATCCTTCCTTCATGTATTTACAGATTTAACATTATGTAAGTTTACACGAAGCAAAGAGGTAACAATGGGACATTCGAGTGACAAAAGTCCGAATGGACATCGACAAAACCGGTAAACACGAACAACAAGAGTTAACACTAAAGTATGTCTCGCCTGCCGGCACCATCAGAAACAATTATTCTTTCTTACTTCCATTATATTTTGAATTTACATGGATTTTCAGTTTCTGAGATCAAAAGATGTTTATAGAACTTAAACATTACAAATATATGCAATAAAAATAATCAAAATCACTCAACCGGAAAATCAAGGTCAAGGTCAAAAGATGGGGATGCAACTGTGCTAAGCTACTACTGGGGCATATGCATACCAAGTTTCATCAACCTAGGACCTATAGTTCTTGAGATATGGAGGTGCTCGCAAAACTTTTCCATTGCTATTATATGTATTGAAAATTGTCAAAGTCACTCAACCGGAAAATCAAGGTCAAGGTCAAAAGATGGGGATGCAACTGAGCTAAGCTACTACTGGGGCATATGCATACCAAGTTTCATCAACCCAGGACCTATAGTTCTTGAGATATGGAGGTGCTCATAAAACTTTTCCAAAAAGTTAACGCCGCCGCCGGTAAAGTAACACCTATGTCCCGCTCTGCTTCGCAGGCGAGACAAAAACAGCACGAAGAGACACAAATCACAAAATCAACCTTACCTATAACCTCAACTGTCTGTATACCCAATATCAGATGCCTATCTATTATACTTTTCCAGAATTCATTGTCCACAAAAGTCTTACAAAAAAGTTTTCTACCTGAAAAAGACCTAAGTTCACAGAGTCACTGGAGCGTGAAAATGGGGTCAGGGTCACACGGCATGGTGACAGCTGCGTAGACCATAACCTGAACTGTCTGTATACCAAATATCAGATGCCTAGCTATTATACTTTTCCAGCAATTCATCGTCCACAAAAGTCTTACAAAAAAGTTTACAGCCTGAAAAAAGACCCAAGTTCACAGAGTCACTGGAGCGTTAAAATGGGCTCAGGGTCACACGGCATGGTGACAGCTGTGTAGACCATAACCTGAACTGTCTGTATACCAAATATCAGATGCCTAACTATTATACTTTTCCAGCAATTCATCGTCCACAAAAGTCTTACAAAAAAGTTTACGGCCTTAAAAAAAGACCTAAGTTCACAGAGTCACTGGAGCGTCAAAAATGGAGTCAGGGTCAGACGGCATGGTGACAGTTGCGTAGACCATAACCTGAACTGTCTGTATATCAAATACCAGATGCCTAGCTATTATACTTTTCAAGCAATTCATTGTCCACAAAAGTCTTACAAAAAAGTTTACGACGCCGCCGCCGCCGCCGCCGCCGCCGCCGCCGAAAAGTAATACCTATGTCTCGCCTTCCGCGACTTTTCGTCGCAGGCGAGACAAAAACGGGCATTAGATAAAAGAAAGAAAATGTCCGCGGATTCCAAATAGAAAAATAGCGTCCTACACAGAGGTCTGACAGTCGAATAGGACACACAGATTATGATACTGACCCCACCTTGGCTAATTGTAAATCAATACAATATATGGTTTCTTGACGGAAATTATCTTACGAACAGAGATGTGCGGAATATTTTATGCCAAAGCATGACGTTGAAGGGACATAAATATACATATGTATAAAACGCTATAAACAACAGGCAGTAACTCCATATTTATGAGGCTTGTTTAGGGTATATTGGGATATGGGATATCCACACATTTTCTTAGTGGGATACGGGATAATTGAGGCAAAACTTATTGGGATATGGGATATTTTTGTCAATTTTATTTACAGGGATATGGGATACTAGACAAACATTTTTTGGGATACAGGATATTTGATGAAAAATTTATGGGGATATGGGATATTGGTACCCCCCCCCCCCCTAAACAAGCCCCATTTATCATGAATGAAGTTAGAAGCTTTCCATCTGTACATGTATAACTGGTAAAGAGGGTCAAGTTCATATACAGATTTCAAGGAGGACATCGATGTTTTAACTCATCACGAATGCGGCTAATTAGCCCAATTACATGAATTAAGGATGGACGAGAATATCTACCGCACGACAACCTTGAAAGCGATACAGTTTGTTCAAGGAATAAGCACACCTTTATAAGTTGCAAAAAATTGGAACCACTTCAAATTGAACAGCATGCAACTATATACCTATTGTTCAAAATACAACAGTATTGAGATTAAATCAGTTTAATACCCTTTATCCATAAATGACCCAAATATTCTAAATAATAGAAATCTTAATCCGGATTTACACGCCCTGGTTCCGGCTTTTATACAATCTAGACCAAAACGTTAAACATACATTTTCTTTTCACGAAACCGAAATTTGAGAATTGTCAGAAAGTTGGATTGCGTAACTCATAAATTTAAGCAATCTGCGTATAATATTATTTTTTATACCCAATTTGGTTTATTTATGATTTATTTACGAACGGACCCGAACACTATATGTCCCTCGGCTTTCGTAGATTGGGCATAAAAATGTTTGAAAATTGTCGTATATAACTTAGCCGAGCCTACCAGAAAGTATAGTTTTAGACATGGCTTCAAATCTATTCGTTTTGTATTATTCTATGACGTCTTTTGACTAATTAGCTTGAACGACTCTGTTGAGTCCTTTAGACCGAAACAGAATATTTTTGACACAAGCATACTGGTTTTCAGATAAGCTGTTATGAAAATATAAGGTGTACTTCCATGAAAGAAGCAAAAAGGCACCAATGGGGCATTTGAGTGTCAAAAGTCCAAAAGGGCAACAACAAAACCGGTAAACACGAACAAGAACAGCACGAAGAAACACAAAACACAAAATCAACCGAACGGAAATCAACAACGCGAACTCAATTTGTGAAATGCAGAATTTGCATTGAAAATTAAGGCTACCTTGCAAAAACCGGACAAGATTATGCAAAAAAAGTTCATAGATTTTAAAAGGTTTTCAAGAGTCGTTTACAAAAAGATGATATTGACTATGAAAATAACAAATTTCTTTTCAATGATAGCTATAAGATGTTTAAATAGTCTATGCATTGGATTAGGAATCCGAACTATAGCTACATTTTACCGGTGCTTCAATCTGCATTTCAAGTATTTCAGCAGTAAATCTTCTTATTTAACAATACATTTCAGGTACATGTAACATATCTTTTATTATTAACAAATAAGATTAATAAATAAAATAAATAAATAAAAAACGTAGATATGTCATTATAACATTGTGGAAATTGACTCCCACAAAGATTTGGAAAGTATGTCTTCTATGTATTTGTCATCAGATGTCATCTATGTGTACACAGTGGTGTCAAACTTATATAATTTATCATTTAGACAAGGGGCCTTGACACTTATTTTTAAAATTTAAAAAAAAATCAAAAATACACCTTGCAATATATGTGATATGAATCGGTAATGTTTTCCGCTTCAAAAATTATTCATATTTTCAAAATATGACATTTTTATACTTAATTATGTGATTTTACATGTTTAACGAAAAACATGTTACTTTTCAACATTTTCTTCAATAAAAATATACACTTACATGTTTTATTGAATCAACCATGCAACCATGAAAAGAAAAAAAAAGAAAAAGAAAATGAATAAATACAAATGTGTACGAACATGAAAACTGTACTTCTATTTTTTTTTCTTTTTCTATTCTAAATATAGTCAAACCTCGTTATGTCGATATTGAACCAAAGGAAAAACTATTCGCGTCAACCGAGGTATCCTCGGAAATCCACTGCAGGTTTTTTTTCTGTTGCTTACTCATTCATCCCTGGAACATTACACTTGAAATACCTCGTTTTTGATAGTTTTGTATCGAGCCTTCTGGTTGGTCGCAATACATTTTTATATAATGCGATTTATACAAGTTTCTATATGTCAATTTAATGAAGTTCAAGATCAGATCCTGAACGTTAAACGAACAAAATTATACCGGCAAATGTCCAAGGGGTGATGAGTGAATAAGCGAGAGAGGAACCCCTGGGTTTCCGAGGATGCATCCGAGGTAGAAGCAGACCGAAAGATTATACTAGGAATATCAGAAGCAAGTATAAAAAGGCCTCTTACAGATTACAACATACAGTCTTGAAAATTCTGCCCAGTACCCCCCTCCCGTGTTGCAAGACGGGCACTGTTCTAGGACAAAAAAGGATACTCTGGAGCAGCTAACACTGGCGGTGATGTGTCATGGGCTGGACGACCCATGGCACATAGCGAGTCTAAAACAGTCGCTGCAGAGGCTGCATAGCCTATAGTCACGACTATAAAAACCCATCAGTCATTACAATATATAGAAAAGACACATACCACAGGCAATGACCGGCTATTGTTTACCACTGACAAACTGAAGACCGTCCAAAAAGTGGAAAATACATTATTTTTTTAAACATACAGAATGAACAGCAATAACATGGCTTCGGTGTGAGATGTTTGTCAATGAAGATGACAGTTGAAAAAAAAATTTGACAACGGACTATGCTAGAAGTTAACCTTTCTCCTATTTTCCTTTTCTTTCTTAAAAGTCATGCGCAGGTAAATATTTATTTTTGGACTGTCCCCAGTTTGCCAGTGTTACATGCAACCGTAGCCAAAAATACTCGTCATACGGGGTGTGAAGCAAAATAAAAATTGAATTTGCTAGTAATTTGACGTATACATTGTGTATATGCGCAACAAAAATATTTTAAGCTCATTAAGCTTTTATTTCGTTATTTTAGGAATTCGTTATCTTTAAAATGCATCAAATACTGAAATATCCGTGTGCTTACAAATAAACAGAAGTTATCATCCGAATGCACATGAATGAACATTTCATAACATTCTAAATGCATGCATCCTTGATGTAATTTCATGCAAAATTTTGAAACGGATTTACCGTGAAATTAAATTTGTCCCGCCGAGCAGTGAAGTGAGCTTTTCCATTATTCATTATGTGCTGAAGTTATTTTAATCAACTGACATACAAAGGGTGGTCGAATTTGTGGTTTTTGCATGGTTTTTCCTGAAATTGAATTTATTAAGGTTAAATAGACCGTAGGATCTTAAATTATCAGTTACAATTTGAAGCATATTCATTATAATTGATCCGAAAAACATTCTCTCTTAGATAACAGCGAATTGCCGAATAAATGTACACGAAACTTCACCCTATCAAAATTGAAAGTTGAGACAGTAACCTAAAAGCAATCCATTAGTTATGTTTGTCTGTGTTTGCTAACCCTTTTGGGGTTTTAATATAACAATACAAGTTCAATTCTTTATTCTATGAATCGCAAGGTACCCTTTTCATGACTTTGTGCACAAGTACATGTATTTTCATTTTTTTGGTTTGCTTTTGGTTGGGTACAAGGATTTTTTTTTCTTTATTCACGTTTTGACTAGCATATGACACATAATGCCCAAAGTTCTCGTTTTTATTTTTCGTTTTCTTTTAAGGATGGTATTATGTTCGAATATGGTTGTTATTCAGAGTAAATTTGGTAAGAGACTAGCTTGAAATACTTATAAGCTGTGTAGATCTGTGGTTGTTGTGTTGATATTATGTGTATTATGCTGACTGTCTTTTTTTAACGAACTTTTGTCATGAAATACTCTTGGTTCTCCATTGTTGTTTTTCTGAATTGCCGCTTGATAGCAGACTGTATCACGAACACTTATTCCACATCTCATTATTTTCTATCTTTCGATGCTTTGCGTTCTGTGCTTTTTCTCTTTTTTATGAAGCAGTTTTCCTGTAAGACAGAACGGTCTCTATGTTTTTTCTTAAACATTGAGATTCAAGTGCTTCATGTGTATTTTTTTCTTATATAATTTTTTTTATTGAGGTAATGAATTCTATAAGTCCTATAGAAATAAAATGATCCAGAATAAATTATTTAACATTTTAATACAAAACAATAACAAATTCATAACAGCCATTTATAATCATTATAATTGTTAAAGGTAATTTATCAACAAGTTTCTGAGAAAAAAAAACATTGGAAAAACTTTATCCTTTCCCTCTCTAATGAAATTATGCCTCAGTTCTTTGCATTTTTGAAAATTTTTTAATTTTATTCAAAAACGTTCTATTTTCAATTCTACTTGCAATCATAGTAAAACTTTCATGACTTTTAAGCAACAAAATTTCAAGTTATTTTTTAAAAAAAAGGTCATTAAGAAATCGAAATGAAAATTCAGACAAAACATGCATAACATGTACACTTGCTCATTCAAAATACTTAATATTTTTGTCTCTATATGTAAATATATACCATAACATTGATACATGATAGTAATAATTATATTTTGGGACTAAAACAAAAACAGGTTACAACTTTTATGGGGGACAAAAATAAACAAAAACAAACATGGAATATATTGTACATGCTAATGTACAAAGTTTCATTGGAATCCAACTTGTACAATTTACTTTTTCTAAGAATATGCAATAAACATGTACAAAGTCTTTTTATGTGTTAATAAAGGGGGAGGGGTATAAAAAAGATACATGCTTTAGAAACGAAACAAATGAGGTAGAGACTTAGTTTGATTTTCAGAAAATAAAAAAAATACAAGAATGCCAAGTACATATGTACTATGGTGATTTATCTATAGATTTTAGACTAAAAATATGCGCAAGTTTTTGTTGAATTTTAGATGTAAAACGAAAAGTAGTAAAAATTAATCTTATTTGGGAATAAAAGTTCAAATTTGATGCAAAACTAGGTTGTTACAAAACAAAAAAAGGAAACACGTAAGTCTATCCTAATAAAGGAATTTGTCAACATAAATTGTGATATGATACATTTTTGCGCATTGACCTCTTTTACCGATGGATCCTGATTTTTCAAAGGGGCAAGAAACTGCACTTTAACAAATACTAAATTAAGCTTAAATTTTAACGCCGTAACTACTAAAAAATAGCTAAATCATTTAAACAAACAATAAATTATGTTTCTTTTCAAAAGTTTTCTAAAAAGACATTCGGATGATTTAAAACACAAATTCTTATTAATTATGCCTTGTTAAACTAAAACAATTAAGTTCTAATTGACAACGACCTATTTTGTTCCGCGTATTGACACAAATTCAATAAGTAAGCAACTAAGCAAGGTGTGACCAAAAATTTGGCTAGATTCCAACGCTTATCATATTCGGGGACAATTTATGTTTAACATTTAAACAAAGTAATTGTACAATCTTCGATTTTATAAACACGTCCATATCTTTTTTATCGAACAAAAGGTGTTATGCGATCCTCTTTATCTGATTTTTGTTATAATATCAAATTTTTAGTCTATTTAAGTTTCAAAATGCATTTTTCTTTTCGAATATGTTATGGTTACGTGCGTTTGAATAGGGTGCGAAAAACACCTGTTTTCAAAAATCAAAATTTCCTATCTCCCTGTTAGAGGAATTTCCAAAATTTCTTATCTACCTAAAACAATGTTAAAAAATGTAACGTTTTCATCCCTAAAAATGTAGGCTTTTTTGAAATATGCATCAAAAATGTCAATTTTCATACATGTGGTTTTGCATGGTCCATAAAATATGGGACTTTGCTTCAAGTTTCGGCATCCATGCATAGATCAAAATTAAAGGGAAAAAACATTACCCATCCTGAATCCGGGTTAATGAATTCTATGCAATACGCGGAGTAGAACACTCTAAGCTAAATAAAACTTAACAATATTAGTTAGTAGTTTGCTTGCTTCAAATCTTTAAGTTTGCGAATAAAAAAAAACAATTAAGGTCTTTAGGAAGAAAACAAAAATATAAAGGTACTTATGCACAAAGTCGTGAAAATACAAATATATAATATAGAAAAAAAACATAAAAAAACAATAAAATATATACATAATTGCACCATTTTATAGTTTCCTTCTAATAGGAAGGACAGCACTTATAAATATCTTGTTAAGTCATAAAAATTGTTTATAAATATATAAATATCACTGATGTCAACTTTGATAGGCCCTGGCTATGTCAAATATACATTTATTTACATCGGTCCTTCGCTTCTAGTCCTTAGTTTTGATTTTCGCTCTTTCCCGTTTATTCCAATACGTTCCAGGGATACACAGGACCCGCGGCACAGGTTCTAGTGTTTCTTTCGCACGGAAGCGATATTGTTATAATTAATTACAATATTCTGAGTTTATCGATCACTTATAATTGTACATCGAGTGAACTCGACGGACTTGTCCGTTTGTAATTTGTGAACGAGGTGAATACACATTCGATTGGTTTTTCGTTGAGCTGGGACGCTGTCGGTTGACTACGGCGTATATTTGTTCGTTCTGGAAAACATGTGCTGGCATGGATTTATTTAAATTGTCACTAAAAGCATTCCTCTGGACACGTTGGTCTGGCATTGAAGCATTCAAATTCGAGTTTCTCCAGTTCAAACCCCCTTTTCGCATTTGTACTGGTTCCTCCTCGTCGTAGTCGGGAGGCAGTTCATCAAGAATAGGTTCAACGCGCTCTCCTTTATACATGAAAGCACCACTTCCGTCATTTGATGAAGCAGATCCCATACTTCGGAGGCTGTGGTTGCTGTAATTCGAATGGAAAGAAAGATTTCGTGTTAAGATTCGTGCTTCATGTGCGCTTCTTGGCGTTCCTGGCAACCTTCCTTGTTGAACAGGGTAAATATCACGTGCACTAACTGGAGGTGATGAAATTGGGCTCTCATTTTCGTTGTTAAATTTAACGCGCTCTTCTGACATTTTGTCTTCCGAGTCTTCAGACGGTGTCGATACATCAATGCCACTCTCGTCTGAACGGTTTCTAGATCTTGGCCTTGCGCCATTCGGTCCTACAATGGTTTCGTTCAGGCACTTTCTCTTTTCGATTAGTTCTAAATTTCCACGAGCTCGGCTTATTGTGTCATAGTCTTTTGGTGGAAGGAGGATTGGAGTACCCTCCTTCTTTGTGAAATTGAGTTTGTGTTTAAGTTCATCAGTGACGCTGTCGTAAGCTAAGGTTTCTTTTAGACTTTGTAGATCGGGTTCAATATCATCCATATCCGGAAAAGAATTTTCACTGAATGTGCTAGCTCCGGAATCGGCGGCCGAATCCGTTCTGGAATTACTATAACCATCTGAATCCATAAGACGAGGGTCGTTGATGAATCCTTTCGATGCAAGAGAAAGTTCTATTTCTTTAGTTCTGTCGGAATGAGCAGCGATGATGTTATTCAAAAGTTTGACGTACTGTGTTGCTGTTTCTGCTGTGTCAAATCTATACACGTGAACATGCACGTACTTCTTTGTGCGAGGCACATAACCGAGGTAAATACAGGCGACGACATCGTCGGGACGTCCGGTTGTAGGATTAGAGGCTTGGGAAACGTACGTAACGTCCCGTGTCGGAATGATGGGATAATTTACAGTTTTGATCTTACGTTTTTTCTTCTCTTCGACGTCTTGTGAAATTTTGATCTCTTGGTTGCTCACCTGAAGGGTAAACTTCGGCGGTGTTTGCCAATTCTTCTGCTTTCGACGTAAATTTTCTACCACTGGATCCGTGTACTTTCTTCCACGAAGTCCTTTTGTTTCGATCCATCCGAGGAATTCTACGTAGAATTTCTGAGAATCTTTGCTTTTCTCCTTCTTTCCGAAGAATTTCGACATCTTGGAAGTTTTATATGCACAATTACTATCCTACAATGATAAAAAAGCGTCAATTGAAAACAGTTTTTTCTCTAAGCACCTTGAGTCAATATTGTATGTACAGTATCCAATACAAATTCCAGATAATTTAACTCTTCATTCACCTGACAATACCGACTGTCTAATTCATATGTGAAATATTTGACAAGTTTAAAGTTTTAACACATTATTCCCATTAAGAATAGGAGGCGTGTCGCTGTATTTAAACAAACCTGTCAATCACAGATCTATATACTTAGTATGGTATGCTTCGATAGCTTCGATTTTTTATAAGCTTCTGTTTGGAAAGGAAACAAATTTTCTATTCAATTTTACCAACATACCAGAGGATTATAAAATGAATAGTGTGAAGTGTCGGGTTGGCTGTTCGGAGTTGTATACTGAATGGGAATGGTTCAGCAACACTAAAAAATCACATAGGCGGAATCTTGTTTTTTGAACTCTTCTGTTTTGTCATTATAAAATTTTCGTCAAAGGCCGACCCCATTGAACTTGAAAGGGGGCTTGTTTTTTTTCTAAATAATATTTTGAAATGATTTGGGTGCAAAGAATTATCTTGGTAGCAATGAATAAGAACAAAATATTCTGAAGAAGGGTTTTGTACATAAAATAATGTTAATAATCAAAAACATATTCTGTCGTGCCACGTTCAAAATTCATTTTTTTTTGCAAAAAAAGGCCCAATGGCCAGTCCCTTAAAAATCATTTGCGATTCTCTCCATTAAACATTATTGTGTTAAATGAAGGTTTTGATTAAAAAGATAATATAGAAATGTCCATGGTAAGAAGGTTTTAAACACATCATACAATTCAGCTACGACTTTCTTTCTACGGGACACATTTGCAAAGTTACATTGTACGTGTTTAGTGGCAATACATAGGAATCGGGAAGGCAAGGGGGCAGAGAACTTTATCACATTAAAATTGAAAATGACCCCTTTTAATCCCCCAAAATTATATAGAATAATTAGATAAGGTCCCAGGAAATATCGAATTTCCATTTTGGAATTTCAAACTTTGATTCCAGCATCTCTGATGAATCTTTTGAAGAGGGAAAGCTACTCGTACGTAGTTTAGATGTGTATGCAAGAATTTTGATTCAGGAAAGGTGGTAAAATCATGTACGCTTACCTTGTTTTTTTGCAACATTTAATATAATAAATACATGTACTTGTAACGTATCAAAAATTGTAAAAAACATACATGTAGAACTGATTGAGAAAGCTGATGACTATTATAACATGTATAACACAAATAAAGTTGTTTAAAAAAAAAATTGCGGAAAATCGAATCACTGTATTTAGTAATTATAGCAAACTCCCTTTTCTTTTCTGTATGTTACATAAATTTCTGCTGCTTCTTTAAGCTCATTCAATATAAATTCCCCCATTATGATCGGTATTTAGAAATGAAAGAACTTTAATTTCAAAAGGATACCAAGCATTAAATAACCTATCCCGTCATGCAACGTAAATATGGTTTGTTGTGATGGAGAGGGTGACAGGTGGACATAAAAGTGGTCCAAACTGCCCGATAACCCATCAACAGCACATATTCTGGTCATTTATGAGTTTTATATGGAATAAAAGTACCATATATGAGCTTTTGAAATCTATTAATAAGCATTTAAAACATCGTTTTGCTATCCAAGGCCAGGTAGCTATAAGGTCAACAGAAATAGATACTGTTCTGAATAAAATGTTTTTTTTTACATGTATAATATTTTCATTTTAAACGGCCGCAATATTTTTGTGAAAAGCACCTCCTACCCCACTTCCGACGTTTGATATTTTTTTTTGGTGCCAGCAATTGTTTGCCGCTGCATTGTAACGTTGTGCATCATCATTGGTTGCAGCCATAAAAGTATGCGTGACGGCAAATGTTAGGCACTTAAATATTTAATTTTGATGAATTTGAAATTGGTTTTTTTTCTAGCTTAAGAAATCACCGTATTTTTGACATGTACAATGTTCCATTTTTTTTAATACATGTTCAAATTTTCTTCTATTTTCCCTTGAGGTGTACAATTTAATAGTACTTGTTTTTTTTATAATTTTTGTGAAATATTAATAACAATAGAAGAGATGGTTAGTGGGCATGAAAAACAACCTATTAAATTCTAAATTCAATACGATTAGGGATTATTTTATTATATGTTTTATATATTTACAATTTCACACCTTACAATTCAGGAATGTCGCTTTTATTCAAACCCTTTTTTATAACCAGATGCTTATCTCCCTTCGTGTCCTGATATGTTATACATGTATGAGGTCACTCCTAAGTGCCACATTCCTCCCAAATTTATTTTCTTTCAATTTGATATAATCTTATTTTGTTTGTGTAATTCTGCTTTGTTGTGATTGTTGAAATTCATTTTAATCTTACACGAAACTCATAAATTGGAATTAACGGTCCTATTCATATATGTTTTCTCACCCCGGGGCATTGTCGTGGGGACAATCATTGTTTAGGACAGCTGAGAGCCAGTTGTGTCAAGTGTCGATATCGTCAACGTAATTATCTTCTCTTGTTTTCGGGGATTAATTTTTATAAATCTGAAATTAAACATTTTTACAACATACAAGCCATGTACACTGTTTGTGAACCGGTTTGATCCAGTGAGCTCTGAGTTTGAGAGAATAGAACTTTTCAAAGTGTCAAAATTTTTACAATTTGTAGAGAATATCTACCAAGAACTTCAAGCATATACATTAAGTTTGCGCTTCAAATTAGACAATACTGCATACCTTTGTTTCTACATCGGTTTTATCAGAATAAAAAGTATAGTATAGTACTAATAAGTTGATGAAATGATTGAACACGACTTTGCATGTCCAGATGGTCAAATTAAATTCTAATGTTTAAAAATTTAAGAACCCTTTTTATACATGTATGCATAAATGTACTTGAAGATAATTGTATACAGTAGCAATTACAATACTATATGCATATTAGTTTAATTCTTTATTTCAAAATTACACCCATAAGGGTCAAGCAATACTACAGCAAGTCAATTCTGGATTTCAATGAATGTACAGTAAATTGTTATTTTTTTTAAAGAATTTAACAAAATTATTGGCGAATCTTTCCTTCACCCCTTTCCCAGTTTAACCAGTCTCTTTTTATTCTGTAGTATATTTGTTAAACGAGATGCGGAATTAATATCCTTTGCAAAACAATGAGTGTACGCACTCTCAACGCTATATAGGTTATCTAATGGCGATGAATTTGAAGAAGATGACATGAACATGAAATGATGATGATGTGAAATAAGAGGATGGGATGGAACAATAAAACAAAAACGATCTGCAATAAAATCATAGTCAGCAACGTAATTAAGGTTCATCTGTACCTTTCTTTAAAACATGGCGTTATTTTTAATCTATTTTCAGTATATGCACAGCCAAAACTGCACATAAATTTGAAATATAAAGTGTAGCTGGACCTAGATATTAAAAATTCTTACCTTTTCTTTATGAATTCTTCCCGAAAAAATCCTTTATTTTAGAGATCTCTTTTTTCTCCGCTTTTAAAAACACCCGATTTAAGGCCAATATCACTTTCACCCTTTCTTGTGGCCTCAAATTTCATGCAACTTTCAATAAGGGATTTAACTAAAAGTGTTCACCTCGTTTCATGTAAGAGGCACAATGGGGATAGTTTGTCCTTTTTCAATTTAAAATCTGAACAGGAAAAAAAAGAGATCTTTATTTTTAAGGAACTTAAAATGAAAAATTGATAGAAATTGAATCAGAAATTACCATATCTAGGTCCAGCTATGCTTTATTTTATTATTTTATTTGTAGTTTTTGTTCTGCATATACTAAAAAATAGGTAGAAAATTTTGCTATTTTTAACGAAAGGTACAGATGAACCTTAAGTTAGACAAAAATATAGAGTACAATGAAATTCAAAACAAAACTGTACAGAAGCATGCATCACGTTTATACATAGGGGTGCGATTTCGCATTGTCGGGTAGGTAATAAGATCAATTTCCGCTTACCAACGAGAACGTTATTATTATTCCATCAACTTATACTACAGTTTGTAAAATGACATGTTTCGCACCTGTCCCACGTGTTAACTTTGAAGTTACCTGAAGATAGGTGTAACTTTTATAAAGCAGGGGTAATAAGTATAGGGGAGAGAAACGAATGAAAAGATGTCTATAAGATTTCTATTCGGAATTTTCTAGACTCTACATAAAAATAATATAAGTTGGGAGAACTTGATCTGGGTTGATTCGCTAAATTCATTGGTTCCTATGAGCCGCGTAAGGTCACATGCAAATATTGACATTGTATATGTGCACACACTTTCTCTGACGTAGTAGATGGTGCGTTTGATAGGTAAATCCTGGGAAAATTATTATCTCAGGTTAGAAAACTGAATCACTGAGAAAAAAAGAAATAAAAACTAAAAAATAAATCATCGGGTACGTTTAAATACAATTTCATCTTATTTAGGATTTTTAAAAATATCATTACAACTAACAACTATCAATGAACAAGGGGCTCATAGAAGGCCAATATTATATCCCCCCTTTTTATCGCGTCTTCTGATAACATGTCTCGCATTGCCTTACTATGCAATGTCGGCTGCTGCAGCATGCAATACCTAATAGAAACGATCCTGGTATGCGATTTATGAACAAATTTATACATATAGCCTGTCGTGACAATGCAAAGTTCAACTTGAAAAAAATAATACATGACTTTATTGGAATCATATGCAAGTAGACCTTGGACCTTTTACTAGCCTCGTTGAAGGCTTCTGGCGGTTTTTCATTGACTTTAACTGTGATGTGCTGTGCATGTGAGCTGTGTCGCATGCACCTATTCCACGGATATAGATCTCTTTTTTTTTCTATTTAATTAGTTAGTATACTGTTATAAACTTTGGCTTATTTGAGAATAAGAAGAATGAATGAGATATATAGTGGGTATCAAGATCTCAATTATCCATGAAACTCATGACTCATGCAACTGAGATTTTTTATATAATGTAAATACTCTGTGGTCTCTGTAACATCGTAACAGACCCCCAGTTACAAATAAGCGAAAGGGGGGTTCAAAAAGCGCCACTGGACCATACAGGTTTTTTTCAGAGATATATAATCATAACAGGACCGGAATTCTGTTAAAAAATGGGCAATTTCATTATAATAAGGATATAATATCTACACCTGCCTTTTTTCTAATCCGAGACCAACATGAAATTAAACGGACTACCTAAATTTCTTTTGTTTAACATGTTTGCTGTTTTAATATATTCGTATTATTAAGAGTTTACAAAATGCTGCTGAAATGCCCATAAGACATCATACGCCTGCAACATTTGGGATGGACGGACTAACGGACCCGAACACTATATGCCCCTTACTTTCGTAGATGTGGCATACAAAATAGCCACGGATATTATTTCAATAAAATATCTTCTGTTTAACGTTTCAAGGTTTTGATTTTATGAATTATGTATGCTTGTATCTAGATGAATACAACATGTATTAGGTTTCTTAGCCGAGGAGACTTCAAGGACCAATCATAAAGCATTCAGCTGAACCACACAAGTCTCTTTTATCAGGCAAATAACCAAAACAAGAGTCTCTAACCCAGAGTGCAACATATTTGGTAAGTAAAATTAAAGAAATTAGTTAAGATAGAATCAAAATTAAAACAATATAGAAAAAAAGAACACGGTTACAAAGCCCCCCCCCCCAAATCAAACAGGCTTAAACTGATGGAAAACATTCACGGGGGGAGAACCCTTTTGACCCTAAAATCTAAAATCACTTTGTAGCTAAACAATTTTGCAATGCTGACTTTCCCTCTAGCACTTAAAATTTAACAAGAGGCTCCCATGAGCCTGAATCGCTCACCTCGTCCTCAAGCCATAAGAGTCTTCTATAATGAGTCATCCGACATCAACCGAATGAAGTATTTTGTTGAGCCTAATGTGCTGAAGGTTTAAGAAAGCAACAGTTTTTTCGTCTGAAATACTATTCCGACATTTTTTGTAGCAAAAAACATGAAAAACGCCATTTTTTAACTTGAAAGGGCCTTAACCACTGTAAGGGGATATTTGACAACTTTGATCCAAAAGAGACTTCGGTTCAATTTAATGAAAGGAAGGTTTAAGTCAGCAACAGTTTTCTCTGTATGCAATAGTTGTCATACTTTAGGACAAACACATGAAAAAAGCTATTTTTATCCTTTAAAGTACCAGAACCCCTTTTGACCAAGTGTATAAAGTTTGAAAGCAATACCTTCAGTAGTTTCAGAGAAGATTTTTAAAAAGAAAATTTAACGGACGCCTAAAGACATGTGCCTAATGATGAAATTAGCTCATAATATGACCATTCTGATCAGGTGAGCTAAAAATAAATGATTCATAGAACTTAAGGTTGATATCATATTGATACAAACCTATATACGAACATGCATACTTTAAGTCTAGGACCAGCATAGTATGTATATGCAAATTATATGCAGTTTTACCCCATTCAGCAGTTGCACCATCACTGAGATGATACAACCTTTTTCCAACAAGTTTTGCTTCAAATATCTCATATCCCATGAATAAAACATGGCATGATTCCATGTTTCCAAATATGCCCTTAAGAAAATTTTTCGATATGTTCCTGTTCAACAGTTTGTACTATTTTCGTTTTGAGCACTTTTTATGTCCCCGCGACGACATGTCGGGGGGGGATTAAGTTTTACTCATGTCCGTCCGTACGAATTTCCGTCAAGGTTTTCTTAGGAACCGTATATGAGAATGATTTTAAACTTGGTAGGATGGTTCAGTATAACAAGCTATACGTCCTAATCGATTTTGAGACCTGTCGGACATCTACTTCCTGTTAAGGACTTAGGCCAATGTGAAAATATGTGAACATGACTTTGAATATTTCCGTCAAGCTTTTCTCAGGAACCGTACATGAGAATTATTTGAAACTTTGTAGGAATGTTCAGTATGACAAACTATACGTCTTAAGTGATTTCGAGACCTGTCGGACATCTACTTCCTGTTTGTGACTAGGGCGATATAAAATCAACTTGAAAATTTCCGTCAAACTTTTCTCAGAAAGTTTACATGGGTATGATTTGAAACTTGGTAGGATGGTTCAGTATGACAAACTGTACGTCCTTAGCAACTTTCAGGGGCATCTACTTTCTGTATGGAGCCTAGCGGGGGATTATGTGTCCCATCGACACATTCCTTCTTTATTGTTCAATATTGTTTTTTTTTACCTTCCAATGTTTTGATTTGAATGCTGCTGAAGAGATGTTACTCCTTGAAATATGCATATACTGGATAACCAACTTACCCATTTTGGTATTTATAATCTGCAATAATTTTCAGTATAGTATAGACTAGAGACTCCATGAAGACTAAATCACTTCCCTAATTTCTGGAACAATTTGGGTTACAACATGTAGCTTAAGGAACCAGTAGTTAACATTCCAAGACAAATACTAATTTTACAATTTTGAAGGGACTTATTGGGATTCATATAAAGAAGAAATGCATAACTTGATGTAAAATAGCATGGCCTATATATTTTTTTACCTTTGTGATAAATTTGTATATTTTCTTATACACATGGCTAAGAGGTATTGAAGTTTGGCTTTAAATTTTTGTTACCAGTACTTTGCTTTTGATTCTCATAACCTTGCAATTATTTTGATAAAATGGTTGCTAATGAGAGGTTATTCTTTGAAATATGAATAAACAGCATAACAGAATACTATTAAATCATTTTATTGACAGCTGTTTGATACTTTAGGTGTGTGTGTGCATGTTTAACACTCTTTATCAACGCACCTGGACCAGTTTGATACTTTGACTTAAACATACATGACATACATGTAGCAGTAACTGATTTAAAACTAAATACATAATATGAACATCCCTTTGAGTTTCAGTTTTTATCATAAACCTTTAAAAAGTGTCTTTTCCTTCTTTCTTTAAAAGTTTGCACACCTTGTGGTATATTTTTTTTTGTATCATTGGCATAAGAAAAATAGTTGTTTTTTTTTTTTGAAAAACCAGCATCAGTGACTATACTGATAATATATCTTTAAGTTGTGAAAGAAAAAAATCAAAGACTTCAAATATGTTTCTTCCAGTCTGAGATAATTAAACTTTAGTTTTAATTTTCTCAGTTCCAGTACTAGTCCATCTGATTGGGATGTAAACATTTTGCTAGACACTTCTTGATACCTGAAACATAAAAAAAATCAAAGCACTTCTTAAAAAAAATATTTAATAAATTAAAAACAAATCGCTACCAAACTAAATATTTTCACTATCACAATAAAACCTGGTTCAATAAAGAACATGTACATGTATGTTCATAAACAATGTACATTTATAATTACCACTTTATGGTGTTTATTCTTGTACATTTTTAATATAAATTAGATACTGTTTATTCATTTTCATGCTTCTGTACTTCAGATAAAGAAGGTAAATTCAGAATACAATTCATTCGCATGTACAATTTATACATGTAGATACATGTATTGTGTTCAATGTTTCTGCATATTGTTGTTCTTCTTCTTCTTCCATGTACGGGAGTAGACTCCTAAAGGAGTGTAGAACATCCCGAAACTTGTGCGCAAGTACTAAAAAAGTTGTACTTAAATAGCCAAACATTTTAAAATTTATGTTCAGAATATATATATATATAAAATAATGTTACTATTTTTTTATATTTTATAATATTTTGCTATATTTTTGGTTTAGAATACATATAAATAAAAACATATATACAGTAGTACAGTGGTATATTTATGGTCTGTATGTCACTGGAGATCCTTCAAATGTTAGAGTGGATAGACCACTTTTGAAGGATTCCAGGGATGATGACATACCTATGGATTCAGGAAGACTATTCCAATCTGATATTGTTCTTGGAAAAAATGAATATTTATATACATCCTTATTTGTTGATATTTGCCTGAATTTATGTTCCCCCCGAGTACGCCTGTCAGATCTATTTAACATATCTTTTGGAACTTCTACTAACCCCCAATTGATTTTATATAATAAAGTTAATCTTGATTTTTTGCGCCTACTTTCCAAACTTTCCCATTTTAGAATATTTAACATGTTTGTGACTGCACCTGGAGATCTGTCTTTGTAATTATTCAGAACATATCTTGCAGCCTTTCTTTGAATTTGCTCAACCTGAGATATCTGATTATTTTTGTAAGGATCCCAAACTGGGGAGGAGTATTCAATAACCGGGCGTACAAGTGAAGTATAAGTAAGGTTTTTAACTTTTTGAGTACAATTTTTCATGTTTCTTCTTAAAAAGCCTAATGTTTTGTTTGCCTTGCAAGTAATGTTATTTATATGAGGCCCCCAGTCTAGATCATTACTTATTGTTACGCCTAGATATTTACTTTCTTTTACAGATTCTAGGGTATGGTTATGCAGTTTATAATCAAAATTTGTTGGTTTAGTTTTTTTGGAAACATGAATTGTGTAACATTTTTCAGGATTAAAGTTCATTTGCCACTCTTTTTCCCATTTTTCTAGATTAGAAAGATCATTTTGTAATAGTTTGGCATCCCTATCATTGTTGACTTTTCTATAGAGTAAACAATCATCAGCAAAAAGCCTAACGTTACAATTAACATGTTCTGGCAGGTCATTTATAAAAAGAAGAAATAGGGTTGGGCCTAAAACAGTGCCCTGTGGCACACCAGAGTCAACAGACAATTTTGAAGAATTCGTACCATTTAAAAGAACCTGTTGTTGCCTATCTGCCAAAAAATCTGCAATCCAATTTAAGTTTTGATTTCTAATACCATAATAATCTAATTTATGAATTAATCTTTGATGCGGAACTTTATCAAAAGCTTTAGAAAAATCTAATAATATAATATCGATCTGATCACCATTTGCTAAGGATTTAGCTAAATCTTGAATACTTATGATTAATTGTGTTTCACATGAGCGTTTACTACGAAACCCGTGTTGGCTATCATGAAGGATGTTATGGTTATCTAAATGCTGTCTTATATTGCTAGTTAATATATGTTCCAAAATTTTACAACATATAGCTGTTAAGGAAACAGGCCTGTAGTTGCTAGCATTATGTTTGTCACCTTTTTTAAATATGGGCACAACATTAGCTTGCTTCCAGTCTAACGGGACACAGCCCTGATCGATTGACTTTTGGAAAAAATAAGTCAAAAAGGGGGCAACTTGTTCTGCTAAGGTTTTTAAAAAATAAGATGGTACATTGTCTGGGCCAGTGGCTTTGTGGGGATTAATGTTTTTTAGTAATTTAATGACACCATTTAAGTTTATCATTGTTGTCCTTGATACATGTAGATACATGTATTGTGTTCAGTGTTTCTGTATATTGTTGTTGTCCTTGATGTTCCTTGAATCATGTGAATTATGTATTAATTTGAATTTTATATTAATTATAGTACCAATTTGATTGCCTCTTTGAATGACTTAGCTACTGTTGCATGAACTTAAGGAATTCCAGTTCCAAATCTTTCCTCTTAAAATTGCCTTTCACTCTTCCATCTTGACATGTTCATCTACCATGTTCATGTGTAGACACACATAGATGGGTGGGCCATACTAAAAATAAATGGCGTTTGTAAACAAACGGCTATTTTGTAAACACAATTGTCATTTTCTTCTGATCTAAAAAATATGTGTTTTTCTTTGAAAACTACGCTAAATTACATTCCAATATATCTATTTTTTATAAATTGGTCGTTTAAAAGTGAAATATATAGAAACAATTGACCACTGAAAGTTGAATTTCATTCCGACAAAAAATTGTCGATATGGCAAGACGTTTACGCCATTATACAACGATTTTCAACATCTGATTTGGAAAAAAGGACTACAGAAATAACAAAGAAAAATAGATAACATCAAAGCTGAAAACAAAATCTAGCATCTGTCAAAAGACTAACCTGATATTTAAAGGCATGTCCGCGAAATCAGACTTTTTATGGTTTCTTATTGACATCAAGAAAATCATCCATTCCTTATTATTTCCCTTGCATTTACCTGTATAAAGGTAAACAAACCTCTTTGATGTTTGTAAACATACGAGGAACGCTGACATGGTAGGTATAAAGAGTATGACAGGGGGCTAAGTATAATGTTGTCACAGGAGGTATTCCGAGATATTGGGTTATATAATAAAGATATGGATGCTGGGGATATTGCTGTAACCTACGGTGATTTTACATTTTACTGTCTGAAACAGCTAACATGGATGTTATGAGAATGACATTATACTAATAGCAACCTATTGTTATACCGCAAAACATTTACACTTCGTTAATGACATAAAACTATATGGCAACCAAAAAGTGTACTAGTGCATGCAGATTCCGAAGGGAGCTTAAATACCTCCCAATGAAATCGCCACTAATTACAACGTGGCCAATCTAGGCGGCCACAACTTTCAATAGAACCAGAAAGGGTTACATGTACGAGATAAGGGGATTGTTGCCCAGACAAGACCACGGAAATATGCACTGCATCAGTGAGTGGTGCATGCAATACTTGCAAATCAAAATTTAAGATAAATCATATCAGGATATAGATATTATCAATTCCGACCTGAGCGTTATCAAGCGTGTAAATAATGCGACAAACCTTCTTTTTATTATCATGAATGGTGCATCTTTTTTGCGTGTTGTGTCGCGTACACTATTATACATTATCGTCTCAACTATAAAGTCTTGTAGAATTAAAAAAAAAATACATACCTTCTTTATTTATCTACTTCAAAAGTTACTTTTTCTGTCCACTTTCTACAGCTAAACACAATCCCTGCCTCCTTTCTCTTTCCCGTCTTTCACTTATCTGAGCGGAACGAGTCACGGGTCGTTGATTTCTACGGATATGAGCACGTGCTAATTGCAATTGATTTTTATTCAAAGCGAATAACAATTTTAGAGAGAATCTGATTAGATGACAATATGACAATTAGTTTTGATAGTGAAATTACTGAAAGGCAATCACACAATTATAGCCGCCGCTGTTTGTTAAAAAATAACAAATTAAATCAAGAAAGAAAAACTAAAAAAAAAAACAATATAAAACAATCAAAGAAATAAAACAAGAAATTTTAAGAGAAAAACTGCACCCCCCAAAAAAAACACAATAAAACCCCCAAAAACCCCTCTATTTTAAGATAAAACACATTAATCTATTACTTAACTTTTAATAAATTTAATAAATTCCAATTTAATTTCTTCAAGTATTGTTCAAACCGCATCTTTTTCATGGGTAAATATCTGGTCTCATTTTTATATTATGTTCTTTTTTGTTGTTGCGTTAATATTGTCAAGAACAATAAATTTCAAGTTCTATAATGCTATTGATATATAGTTACTTTTATAAGTCACAAAACGCATATAGCCCTTAAACAGTATAGATTGCTAGGGACCGTCCTCGACTTCTGCTTTACCACAAGGTTCCGTTGTAAGTTCAGCTGCAATACCAGGGTCCAGAATTTTATTTTTTATTATAAATAACGTGTATATACAAATTTTCATTTCGTCTATATAAACTTTTTCCACTCTGGTGTGAAAGTTGTACTTTAAAGTGAAAGTAACAACAATTCAACCCTTTAACTCAGATTTGCCTGGAACTATTTCGTGCATCCAAGAAAAAAAAATAATAAAAAGTGAAAATAACAAAGACATGGAAAAGTGGAAATAGTAATATAGCGAGGGTGAGTTTTTTTATGCACACAATGGATAAAAATAAGATCCTGGACCAAGACGCCTGTGCACCAGAGCCATCTTTTATTATATAACACTCATAACATCACGAGTGTGATTTTGGGTCATGCATGCATACTTAGGCACCGACCATTTGATTTTCCGGGGGGGGGGGGGGGGCTGGAATTTTCACCCGAGCCGGTTTTTTTTTTCGACCGCTGCGCGGGCCAGCTTATTTTTTCCCCATACACTCAACGCTAAAGAATTTTATTCCGAAAATTTCTTTTTTCTAATGCGCAAAATGAGGGCGAGATTATTTTTTTTCGCCCTATAAGCTGACCAGACTATATTTTTGGCCAAAAAATCAAAATATCTACCCCCCCCCCCCCAGGAAATCAAATGGTCGGTGCCTTATACTCGATCCATACCGTAAATTGGGATATTTTGGATGTAGTTTTAATTTGGTTTATTTGGCGCCTAACCAAAATGTGCCAAAATTAAACACGCCAAAATAAAGTTTAAAATGCATAAATAAAATGTGCTACAAACAATTGTTAGATATGGCATGTGGACAAAAACAGTAGATATTGACTTAGAAACTAGCAAAGTATTGATAAGCAATGTAAATTAAATAAAAATCTTTTTATTTCATATTTTTAATTTTTAAATGAAATTTATGTTTACTTAATTTAGGAATTAGCTTGGATATAATCACATGTTTGTCAAATCATCATTAGACATAAAATGAGTTGTTTTTAAAAGTTTAAACATATACTAATTAGCTTGGGTTTGAAACAAAAACATACACTAATTAATGCTGAAGAGTAAGTCTGTAGATTAAATTATAGATGATGCAAAGAATTATAGACAAATATTTTTTTGAAAGCGCCAAAATAATACACACCAAAATTAAACATGGCCATTTTAATCTCAAACCGCCAAAATATCCCTACACCAAAATATCCCAATTTACGGTATTCCTTTTTGTATTTTTTTGTGATCATAATTATGTCATATGCATACAAGATGCATGCACTAATTCCTAGATGTTTTACTGCTCCTACTCTTGAGTTTACTACAATTAAATCTATTGTGATATGCTCTCATACGAAGAAAACAGAATATACCCCTTCAATTTGACAAGTTTATAATCTAAGATCTAGATCGAACACATAAATGAACACTATATTAATAAGTAGGCCTAGATATTAAAATATGCAACCCCATCAAGCTATGTAAACACGGCCCACAGCGAAGACCGTGTGAATACACAATAAATGAATGGTCCCACATCCGTCAGTACTACGATGGAAGGTCTTTAAAGTTATCAATGGGTTTCTTTATTTGATTTAAAGATTTGAAATACATGAAGTATGGTCATTGATATAGAAGGTGTTTGGAATTTGTTAAACATCTTTTTTTAAAGTAACACGCGTGAATCTTACTTGATGGGGTTGCATATTTTAATATCTAGGCCTTCTTATTAATAAAGTGTTCTGTAGGTTACTGCATACATGTATATAGTGAAGAAAGAACAAAAAAAAAAGGGGGGGTAAGACTGACAAAATTGAAGAAAAAATATACGAAATGACTTGCTTCATGTATCATTCTTTAAATTGTGGGATAAGTCATTGACTTTGGCCATAGATTAAGTACTGCATATTTAAAGAAGAAATTACAAAAAATGGCAATTGTGGTTAGTCTAACTAAATCTTAAATTCAACAGGAGAAAAAAAAACATAATGACTTGCTTCAAGTACCACTCTTCAAAATTTAGGATTTTTAATGGGCATTGAATTTATATTGTTTATCGATAAAAAACGACTTCAAGTGCAACAGAATATAGTATTATGGGCACCTTCACAAACAGTACATGTATATGCTTAACATCTTTCAAACTTGGTATGTAGGTACATTATGTAGTAGTCATTGTTCTTGATTTAAAGGTACAGCTATCCGTTATAGGTACAGTTATCCGTTATATGTACAGTTATCCGTTATATGTACAGAAATCTGTTATAGGTACAGTTACAGTTATCTGTTTTAGGTACAGTTATCCGTTATATGTACAGTTATCCGTTATATGTACAGTTATCTGTTTTAGTGAGTGAGTGAGTTGGTGTTTTACGCCCGTGCAACGCTATATAGGTTATCTACAGGCGATGAACATGAAAAGGATGATAAAATGAACATGAAATGATGATGATAAATGAAATATGGAGATGGGGTGGGAAACAAAGGACCGGTAAATTTTGAAGAACCACAGGAAAAAGGGGAGAGGTGGGTAGGGGCGGAAAATTTAGCCTATGTGGTGCACTACTGGGCGGTCCACAAAGGGGTCTTTTACGTGCATGAAGCGTGGCACTCTCCACACACGTTGGCCCACTATGGTCGGCGGTCAGGGTTTCCGTATTATAGACCTGACAACCCCCGCGGACGAGGGCTACCCTATTCAGCCACCTAGGGTACACACTTGGTCGCTCTGTGGGCTGAGCACTGACCCGACGTCAGAATCCCAAGACCCTTAGTCGCCTCTTACGACAAGCTAGGCTCTGCTGCGGGCCTATTCGCCACCCGGGCCCCGCACGGGACGTTATCTGTTTTAGGTACAGTTATCCGTTATATGTACAGTTATCCGTTATATGTACAGTTATCTGTTATAGGTACAGTTACAGTTATCTGTTATAGGTACAGTTATCAGTTATATGTACAGATATCTGTTAGTTACAATTATCCATTATAGGTACAGCTATCTGGTACAGGTATAGTTAGATATCTGTTATAGGTAAAGTTATCCGTTATAGGTACAGTTATCTGTTATATGTACAGTTATCTGTTATAGGTACAGATATTCGTTACAGGTACAGTTATCCATTATAGGTACAGCTATCTGTTATATGTACAGTTATCTGTTATATGTACAGTTATTCGTTTTAGGTACAGTTATCTGTTATATGTACAGCTATTGGCATGAATATCAATTATACCAAGATTTGTTTTGTTATCAATAAGGCCAGAAAAATAATAAATATACAGAACAACAAATAATAAAAATGCCCAACCTTTTGTAGATTTCCTGTTTGTACAGTTTTGTGGAAACTTTTTTTCAGCAGAAAATAAGCATCCCAATGGGTACGAATTGTGCATCATAGCCTGCCAGTTTGTTCCTTTATTCATATAAAGCTGACTTGGAATCACTGCAAGACAAAAAATAAAGAAGGAATGTGTCCATGGGACACAGATGCCCCAGCTAGGCCCCAAACAGGAAGTTGATGTTTGACAGACCTGAAAGTCGCTTAGGACATACAGTTTGTGATAATGAACCATCCTACCAAGTTTCAAATCATTCTCATGTACGGTTCCTGAGAAAAGCTTGACAGAATTTTTAAAGTCATGTTCACACATTTTCACATCAGCCTAAGTCGCAAACAGATTAAAAAATTCTATCTTTTCCAAGAACTTATGTAAGAACCCATTATACTTAAAACTACATAGAAATACATGGTTCTTGTTATTTCTCATCTTTACAAATTAAACATTATGTTTCTATAAAAAGGATTTTGTGGTACAAAAATGTGGTTATAAAATAAAAGAATGTTCTCACAAAAATTATAATTCAATTAATGTTAAATATTGCTTTAACCTTTAACAATAAAAATATTATGATTCTAAATATTTTAAAATCGGCGTTAATCTATTATTGACCATTATTCTGTAACAGTTTTGTACATTCACATATTGTTTGAAAAAAGTATACGGACTATCATTTGCGACGCATTTGCTTGTGTTGTAGTTCGGGGTTGCTCTGACTTCCTCCAGCTTGTTTAGAAAAAGTTGTGGGACGTCAGAGCAAGCCCTACTACTGATACTGTACCAAAGGCAAGAAACATAACTTCCTCAATTTTATAGTGTTAAATCATTTTAATTAAACCCACCATTTCGTTTGAAATGCCTCTACCAAGTCAGGACCATTGCGATCCATCAATTCTCCGGTATGACTGATTCGTTTTTGTCATTTTCTCTGGACTATGAGATTGATCATTCAAGTTCGGTAGTTTTGTTTTTACCTTTATTTACAATATATATATATATATCTGATATTACTGATTATTCGAATTTTCGTCTGGTTAATGCATTTTAGAGCAAGCTGGGGTTGGGGTATACACACCTTTGATTTTGAGACAGCAGGTTGTTGGGGGTATGCAAACCTTTGATTTTGGGAGAGCAGGGTGGGTTTGAGGTACGCAAATCTTTGGTTTTTGGGGAGTAGGATAGGCAGGGTGGGTTGAGGGGGGTACACAATTGCAATTTTATCCCCGATGGACGCAAGTAAAAAGACATAACAACCTTTGTTTAAGAAAGGGGGAGAATTTTATGTTATCTATATCCATGATACATGAATCTGTGTGTTGTAATATTACTGGAGAGTATACAATTCGTACATAAACCATTGACCTGGTCCGGTTTTTAAAACCCGGTCAATAATTCCACCCTATTTAAGCCTGATCCTTCAATAGTGGATTATCCCACAGTGTGTCGTACACTTGAACGGACATAGAATTACTTTGGTTTCATAATTAGGTAAAACACAACATGAGATTATTTATCTTTTAAGTTTAAAAGGTTAATCTTTTTTCTTGGTGATGTATCTCGGTATATGAACCACATGTAGCATGTCTTCAGGATGGTTGGTCTAAAACAACGATTTCGCGACCCAGCAAGTAAATCTGTGAGATAATGCTCACTTAAGTGATACCTTCTTTTACGAAAAGTGCGACGAAACTACGGCCACATGAATCGGTGTAGAATACACTATATAATCTCACTTGCATTTGCGCTCACTAGTTTTAACAATTTAGAATTAAACAATCGGGAATTACAATAACAAAAATATTAGAAATTTAATGGTTAATTAGTGTCAGACAAGTCTGACGATCAGGCTTGTGATTACCCTCGGGGACCCTTGGTCCACCAGCAGCGGTTATCGACATAATGATCTAAAAAATACCAAAACGGGTATAAAACGGTTAATTTGGTTATGCTGTAAATCGATATATCAAAACAGCAGCATTTCAATCAAAAATCAAAGTATTCAAAGCCAAAATGTTCGAACAGGGAAGCCAAATCCAGCACCGAGGATATCGACCATGTGCAGTACAAGGAAAGAAACCTTGCGTTTTAAACAATTTAGAATTTAACAATCGGGAATTACAAAAACAAAAAAATATTAGAAATGTAATGGTAAATTCGTTTCAGACAAGTCTTGTGAAATAAGCGTTATAGGTTCTTACATAATGCATTGGAAAAAACCGGCTGATCTTTCACACGCGATAAAATGTTCTAGTCTTTTTTTATATTTAGCGCAGCGGAAACAAAAAATCTATATGAGTGTAAGCTCTTTCAATTGCCGTTTTCCCAAGAACGCATGTAAGTACCTAATCCTTCTGCAAAAATTATTTCTATAAACTGAAACCCTCGGTAACTTCATTTTTGAAACGGAAAGTTTTAAGTAAAACTATATTTCATTGGTCGACGTCATCAAGCAATATTATTACCGGTTTTTATGAGATCGCTGCACGTGCTTACGATCTCAACCTTTCCCTCTTTGATCACCAATCTTTGAATACACGTAAAGTTGTTCTGACTCAATCGTTTAACCAATCTATAAGATTTACCTACCTTTTTACAATTTGGCAAGATGGAATAGGAAAAGTGGGAAGGGGGGGGGTCATTAAGTTTGTCCATATTTTAAGGGGTCATTCTATTAGTTTAAACTAATGTCCACATGCTACTTGAGTTCGTAGATCCAGTTATCATTCAAAAAGTTTAACGTTAATTTATTAAAAAAATCAAATAAAGCACGCACTAACCATGTATAATAATTTGATTTATTGTAGCAATTTCAGATCTCTTCGCGATATTTCACCAAAAATAGAAATAAATTGTATGTACCTATATATTTGTAAACATCACATGATACACGTCTTAAATTACGTTTTTATATTGGCAATCTAAAATCTAAGATTACAAATGAATCATTTTGATGTCACACACAAAAGAATGGAATGTGCCACTTTTTTCACCATTATAATGTACACCCACATCTCCTAACATTTTTGTTATTTCGTAAAAATATGTATCTATTTCATCACTACGTACATGTATTCACCACATGGATATAAGGCTCGTCAACTTGACGTTTTATTCAAACTCTGTATAACATATAAACTAAGACTATCCAAGATTTCTCGCCGACTAAATTTGCCCCCCCCCATTTGTACAAACCTGTATATATAAATGTTTGCTTGTCGACCCTCTGCTGCCAAAATATTTTTTTTCATCAAAAACATAATATTTTTTGGAAAAAATCATTTTCAAAATATTAAAAAAAAAAAAAAAAAACAAAGCCCACCTTCAAGTTAAATGGTCGGCCCTTACATTGTAGGACAGTTTTAAACTCACCAGGAAAGTTTACTTTTCATACCGTGCTTAATTTTTACTGGTTTATTGCAAGAGTGGTAAGTTCAGTCTTAGGACAAGTGGTATACTGGGAAAAAAAACAGATTTTCAATATCTACATATTTGGTATCAACTCAGCACTTATGTTTTTTTAGACCTGTCTGATTCCAATTATCTGTATTTTTAGGTGTGGGTCATATGACATTCTTTAATTTTATGTAACTTTTCAACGCATATTTGTTCTGCGTTACACATGCTTATAAAAGATGATAAGCTTTCCACAATTGAACGTTGAATAACGTACATGCACATGAATATTTAAACTGGCATTAAATTTCTTTTACCTGGGCGGCCAGACGGACGAACACTGACATTTGTACCCTTCTCAGAATTGTGAGGGAGAAAAAATACAAAAGAACAAGAACTAAAGAAAGGAAGAAAGAAAGGAAAGAAAGAAAGAAAGAAAGAAGTAAAAGAAATAAAAAATCAAAATCAGAGCTTATTGAGGACGACAAATGAGCAGGAGTCACACAAGACAACGAGCTCAAACAACAGAAGGAATTATCATAATAATGCCATATGATTTTAATGCTTTCATATCCTGTCTATAGTCGACGTCAATTTAAGCATGTCTGTGGGTCGAGTCATTCCGTCTCTCAGCTTTGCAATAGACTGAAGTTGACCTGTGCTGTTTGATCTAAAGATTGTCCTCATATCAAAATTCCGTCAATGAAACGTTAAAAGAGAGACAACTCTAATAGATTTTAAAGTAACAAAGCCTTTAACTAATATATGACATAAAATCGTTTTATACATATTCTAAATTTTTGTTGTTGTTGTGTGAAATAGTTTAAATTTACTTTAATGCAACTGATGATATTTAAAATACAAATTTGAGAAATAAGTGCATCGAACTTATAGGTACTCTTTGGAATAATTAGTGTTGTGACGCAGACAATAAAATCACATTTTCTCTTAACTTAAATGCATTTTTTAAATCAATTTAAAAAGTTGTTCAAAATTACTTGCAGTTGCTGGAAAACAAATATAAAAGAGGATATACTTTCCTATATCTTCATCACATAAAAAAAGCAGATCGACCTTGAGTAAAGAGAGGATAATGAGATGTGGAAAACCCTAATCAGTGAACATTTTAAATGAGGGGGTCGATGGGTTTATTACGTTCTCCGTTATTGGCAATTTTTATTTTCCGTGAATTCTGATTTGTTGAAATATTTTTCCGTGCATCGTGATAGGATATTGCACGTAAACCGTTCTCAGCAAAGTATTTTGTCCGTGATTCGTTTTAGGCATGCTTTACAGTAATACACATTCAAACTTTAAATTTATCCGTGAAAAAAAATTAGCCATATTTCCGTGTTTCGTTATTTGCATTTTTTATTCTTCGTGATTCGTGATCAGGACCCCCAATCAGGACCCCCTTAAATAGAAAATAATGAGATGTGGAATTAGTGTTCGCGACACAGTCAACAATCAAGCGGCGGTTCACGAAATCCACAACGGACAACAGCCAGCAGCCTTCAATGAGGTCGGTTGGCGCTGCTCGCGATTCTGCAATTTGCCCATTATCTAAATAAAATGAATATACTTCAAAACCAGTCCTGAGATAGTCACAGATAAGCCCCCTTCTTAAACAAGGAACAGAAAACATAAAAAAGACCATTACAAACGAAGGTCTACGATTGAAAAAAGTCATCAGCCTTCAATGTGTTTAGTATTCGCTGCTTGCCGTGCTACACTTGGCCCCAACATTAATCAAACCATCCTAAAATTATTGAAATAAAAGACCTTGCTGCTGGACAAAGGGCAATCACGGCAGACGGCAGACATAAAACAAAGCCATTATGGACTTTCCCTTTCACTGTATGCCCAAGCTACGAATGAAATCTGGATGCCATTACCGGTTATTTGTACACGTACATTTAGCAGAAGATTGTACTGAAATAGCCATAACTACCTTTCTGCAACCTTGCATTCTTTCTGCAACCATTTTTCGTGAAAATATATTATATTTGAAATCACGGGTAAATATCGGGATATTGTTATCGCTGAAATCTGAAGTGGTGCATATTCTTCAAAAAGGAAAAGAACAAGGAGAAAATGGTAGACAACAGTCTAATCATAAACTGTACAATTTTCCCCCATAGTCTTTTTCCTATTTTGAAAAACATACACTGTAAGTAGTTCTTTTGGATTGGCATCAAATAACAATGATTGACCATAACGGCGGAAATAAGGTGATCAGGTGCATGAAGTGGATTCAAGGTCAAGATCTTACGGACAATGGGTTGACCAGATGCCTGGGAATGTAACATCTGTTTAGACAATATCATCCTTTGTTTATCTCCGTGTAGGAAGTATACATCCGTGTTTCCCATATATCTTCAATATGGATAATGTATAAAAGAGATAATTCCACCTTATATAATAATGCCGTGTTTTGATTGGTCAACAAACCTAGTATTTTTCCGCATATTCAATATATCCGGAATTAATTGTAGCTGTCGTTGGATTTTATTTCCCGCCAATTTATTGCCGTGGTATTTTTTTTCCCGCCATTTCAAGTGCCGTGGTATTTTATTGAAATACCACGGTAATCGCGGAAAGTCCCTATTCTAAAAATAGATTTCTATAAAGTTTATATTGTGACGTCACATATGTGGCCACATCATATAATCTAATATCGGCATTGATTTAAAAACATTTATTGTATTGTTTTTGATTTGATACAAAGGATATGCGGTGGAATTAAAGAACTATACGATACTTGTGAGTGGTATTTGTCCAAAAATACTACTTGAGAGGCTGATTCAAAATTTCACGAGCCGTAGCAGGCGCGTAGCAACCCGTACGCAAAAACGCAGCTGCGTACACATGGTCAAATCAGCAAAAATAAAAAAATGCTGTTTTTAAATCAAAAGCAAAACATCTTTACTGTTCATCCTTTCTCCACTGACCCCTATCACCTCGAACAGAATTGTTGATAAACAATATTACATTTTTTTACCCACCTATGTCATGTAAGTTATGATAACTGTCATTTGAAGGGCACACTTTTCGTTTCCAAAATAATAATAAAAAAGATTTAAACTAGAGCTAACCCTTCCATATGTTGTTAGGAGGCTTTTCAATTTTGTTATTTACAATCTGTTTATACATGTACCTCCGCTTGAAAGTGTATGTGTACATGTAACTACTTTTGATAGGGTGAATTATTGTACGCCCGCCCGTTAGCCTTGCACCCAACATCTCAGGGTACCGTTTCCTAATCCTCAACTCATACATCATGGATTTTGGTGAAACTCAGTTTACACAATCTTTGTAACTTAATGTAGATGTGCACCTCCCATGTTGAAAGTTCGTCTGCTTTATCTTAGTGCAAGTGGATCTTACATGTATTTGTGTGCAGTTTTCTATTTTTATTAAGTATTAAAGGGGCATAAAAATTTCAAAATCCATAACACCAAGACCATGCCATGGCCAGGGGATCGAAATCGCGTATTTTCAGTATACCATCACATGATGTTTCCTATATATGAATATTCCATGAACAAAGTGCCCATAAAAGATCACAAAATACTGTAAGGACAGCTAGGAGTAAGACCGAATAACATAAACTTTGTGATTTCAGTGACTCTCTACCCTCTCCACATCTTTTTTATTTGGGGTCTACATTAAAATTTTTTTGCATTGCTTTAACTTGAAAATATAAATTCAAAAATGATTTTGTTGACTTGTTTGATTATAAATAAATTCGTTGTGCTGCATTTACGTTTGGCATTTTAAATGAAACAGAAAAAATACCGTCTTGAGCACAAACATTCATAGGCCAAGAATCTCTACAGTATATAAGAAACAAGCCATGACTACACAGAGTTCTATTTTTTTATAAAATTAAACAACTATACAAAAAATTATCGATTTTATTTAAGTCTGACAGACTGTATTTAGGGACCGACCAACTTGTAGGAAGGAGGCACTGTTTTTTTTCTGATCAGATTTTTATTTCGTGCAAGGAAGAACTATTTATTTATTTTTTAATAGAAGATGAGCTTTAGAATACGTGTGTACGACACAACCTACATATATAATAAGCGGCAATTTAAAACAACCAGCAGCCTTCAATGTTGGCATGACAATTTCTGTTTTCATAATAAGCATTACATTGTATTTTATATATCAGGAAGAAACCTTTTGGAAAGTATTATTTCATATGAACTTCAGCTGCCATAATATTTTTTTTACTCAAAATATTTTTTGGAAAAACCAAGGCCCACCTTTCAAGTTAAATGGTCGGTTCCTTATCACGGAAAACAACGATTTTAGCCTTCGTTTTTGCTAAATCCAAGGAGCTTCCGGGGGGCTTCGCCCCCCTGGACCCCCTACCAGGGCTTCGCCCTGGACCCACTGGGGGCCTTAAGCGGCCCCCAGACCCCTCGCCGTAGTTTTGCGTATACTTCATTTCTGCCTAGCTACGCCCCTGCCGGTATGGCGAGTGAAATTATCAGCCTCACAAGTATCGTATAGTTCTTTAAAACATTATGGACAATTTTTACGTTTCATTTTATAAGGAATTTGTAAAGGAAAATGTTCCTAGCAACCAAAGCTCATGGAATATTGTTGTGCTTTTATTTCCTGAGTAACCAAGGGATACATGCTTCACCGATTCGTAAGTTCAAAAAATACCGATGAAATTTAAGATATTTATTATATTCTTTTGGCTAAACATTTTTATCCTTTAAAGTTAGTTAATTTTATATATATAAAATATACTAAAACTAACATGTGTATAACTATAGATAAGAATGACTATTTTCATATCTATACCATACATTTACAAGATGCGCTTCAATTCATATACACACATGCATAACTGGTGACCAGTCTTCGTTGCTTGTTGTTTTGCAAGTAACATAAAGACGACTAGTACAAACATGAGTTTTGAAAAAGAAATGTGACCAAGGACAGGCAAATATGAAATATGGATTTTTTTGGGTTGGGGGGGGGGTGCTGTTAATAAAAGTGTTTTCAAAATTTAATTTGGTTGTTGTTCGTTGCGGACCTTACCAGAAAAAAGTAAAAGCGTTATTGTATCGTTGAGTAAAGTAATTAACACGAAATGACCAGTCTGACTTTTTCAATTTTTTGTTTACATCATGTCCATATACTATATCTTTTGCGGCTGCAGTAACTTAATTATTGCGGTGAATGTATTTTATGTTTTGATTTTCATTCATTTTATTGATGGGAAGGGGGTGGTCAGAGGCCCCATTAATATAGCATACAAAGATCAGGGAGACATGACAAGGCCCTAACCTTTCTATTGCTAGAACCCTCCCCCAACTCCCCGGACCATGTTTTGCTAAAGAAAACCAACCGGTATCCTTTTTTTTCAGCAACTGGTGGCATACATGGTATATGTGTCGATAAACATCCAAAATGCTCCGACCTTGGCAAAGACATGTGCAAGAAGTATTTCCGTTGGGCACAAGATAATTGCATAGCTTTTTGTGACTTCTGTCCAACACGTATGTACATGTTTAAATATATCTAAAGAAACAAAGAGGTACCAGTCGGGCATTCGATGGTAAAAAGTCAAAAGGGCAAGGAGGAAACCAGTAAACACGAATGTGAAGAGCACCAAGACACACAAAACATAAAAAACCTAGGAAAACTACTGGGGTGAACAGAAATCAACAATGTGAACTCAAGTCGTATCAAGAATGAACTCAGGTGCTCCTGCAAGTGTTAGCAGTTCCTGCTTGCTATAGCACACCCGTCGCGGCGCCAAATGTTGATTCAGCGTGTCAAATTTGATTAAGGAAGGCATAACATACCCTATGGCAATTACTTAAAAGTAATTTAGTATTGTAGTCAGTGTAAAATGATTATTATTTATAACGATACATGTAGCACAAACAAAGTTTGCTTAAAGCAAAAATCGCTCAAATGCACGGTTATATCGCTCAAACTCAATAAATTACACGAATTATGGCTATTTGCTCAAATTGAGACTGTCGAACACGAAGATGGCCGCAATAAGAACGGTCAAGACCCATAACCTGTCTATATGTACGTTGAACCTGAATCAGTATTTAAACCCTTCACATCCACGACTTTTATCAATGGCATATAAAATAAAAAAGGAAATATTGAAAGAAACAAAGAAACTAAGAGGTACCAATGGGCATACAAATGTCAAAAGTTCGAAAAGACGAAGACAGAACGAGAACAGCACGATGAAACAGACAAACATGAGAACATATAAAACACAACGTGAACCCAAGTCGTAACGAAAGTGAACTCAGTTGCTTCAGTTCTTCCTTACTATATATGTAGAACACCTTTCAAAACCAACTTAGCGTGAAGGGGAGTTTACCACACAAAAGTTATGACATAGTTAAATCTGACTGGGGAGTACTAGTAAACACGTCGTGACTATAGCTAGAAATAAGTCTGCAGCAACTTAATAGCTTAAGCATTACATTCAATTTGTTTTCTTTTATGCAATTGATCAACTTCGACCGTGTGTTGCAAGCAGCAGGACATAGCATATTTTCCGAAGAAAATATTGGGCTCACATTCGGGTCGTATTATAAGTCTCGTCGCTGGATGTCATTAATTTTTCTTTCTTTTGTCACTTTTCCCAATCTTATTTTTTTCTGCTTGTGTTCTGCTTGAACCGTCACAAGTTTGTTGATTTCTTAGAGAAGTGGAATTATCCGAAGCTTTAATTTTATTTCAAATTTTTGTAGCAATTCCAGCTCGTCAAACTACCCAGACATCATGCCGTGATCTGCTACCAATGGAAAGCCTTAATTACAGATGTTCGGATATAGGCGGATATCAAGTTTGTGTCGACTTTGCTGATTGGTCCCGTGATTACTGTCCTGCGTACTGTGGATTTTGTCATGGTACTTTTTGATTTAAATAGCATCAGACCCATACACAGACTTTTTGGAAAAGGGATTATTTTGCATACAATTTTAAGAAAAAATTGGGTTGCAGAAATAATTTGCACAAAAAAAGAGAAGAAGAAAAGAAATCCGTAGAATTTTTTAAGAAATCCCTTGATTTTTGTTTTCAAACGAGGGTGGGTGCTAAGAGGGTGCTATAACTTACTACAATTACCAAACTTACTGGTCAAATAAAAAATTATTGTGGTTCAAATCGCAAAAATTAAAATCGTCCGTCTGTTAGCTTATTAAAGCGTTATATCTCCTCTGAAAAAATATTAGTCAAATTACAATCAAACTTTGTACAGTTGTTTGGCCGCTGTGGCTAAAAAATAACATATTTTTTTTGCAAATAACTAAAAAACGATGACCGATATTAAAATTCAGATAATAGAATGGCACGCAGCTTGATAAACATGTAAAATAGATGATGGATATTAAAATTCTGGCGCAGGGTAAAAGTGTCCACCATCTCAAAATTTACCTGCCCTGAAATTTTCAAGAAGATCCAACAACCCATGTAGGATTTATTGCCCTTTTTCTGCATTTTTACAAATTTTGCACTTGTTAAGCTCAATATCTTGAAAACTATAAAGGGTATTTGGAAAAAAAAATTAAATTACATATTGTTATACTAATAAAGATCTACAAAATCTGTAAACGGGGTCGAAGTTGTAAATTCATTTCTTTTAGGAGTTATTCCCCTTGGAACGTCAAAGTTGAACATTTTTCATATTTCCTTATTCGTTGTATTAAAATCGTTGGAAATCGTTAACTCCTCCAAAACCATAAGTTTACTTGCAACCAAACCTAGTAACGTTGTTTCCTAGCATGACTTCTACAAAACGATCGTTTAAATTTTTGATTTGATTTGATTTGTAAAAAAACGTTACCACCATGGCTAAAAATAAAACATTTATGGGTAAATTCCAGGTTTTTGCAAATAACTCAAAAATGGTGACCGATATTCAAATTTGACAGAAGGCAAATATGTTCAAATTTTCAAGATTTATCTGCCCTAAAAATCTGAAGAAGATCTACCACCCATATAGGATTATTGTCCTTTTTCTTGATGTTTTTTCTTTAAATTTTGTACTTATTAAAAGTTTAATATCTGAATATCATGAGAGCTATTAAAGATTTTTGAGAAATTTAAATTGCTTGTTGGTAAACACACAACGATCTACTAAATCTGTAGGATCAAAGTTGTATAACCTGTCCTTTCAGTAGTTATTCCCATTAAGGCGTCAGAATTGTCAATTTTCACAACCTTACCCAACTAAATTGTAAACGCCCAAAGCTAAAGAAAAACTAATTGAACTCTACACCTAAATGCATTGAGTTAATTAATCCATGTTGTCAGATGAACCCTCATTTAACTTTACATAATTTATATAGTCCTTTCAATGTCAAAAAAGCATTTAAGTCAGGTGAGCTATTCAGGCTACTGGGAGCCTCTTGTTCATAATAAAACTGAGATTGCTTTTTCTAAAAGATTAGATATATGTTTCTTAAATTTTACGTAAATTTACTTAAATTTCAGGTTCATTTCAATTGATATTAACATAAATTGTCCTATAAATATATTAGCATACATAAGTCATGTTAGTCGGCAATAAAGAATAAAAAAAATCTTTTGTGATAAAGCATTTAACTGCAAAAACATGCATTTGAAGAGTGGTTATTTCTTGACGTTGTACACAGGCTTTTTGGCTGTTTGCGGTGCAGATTGCCATTGTTCAGTTAGTATTGTGCCATATACATGTACTAAAATATAGTTTTTAAATAATTTTTAAGATATGGTATGTGCAACCTCGGCTGAGTTCGCGAAGGATGGTAATGGATTCGGTCGAGGAATGTCGATTGCTTTTAATAAGAAATTTTTAAAACTCTCGGCTTGAGCGTCTTTCGATTTTTTTCGCCTGTGGAAGTTTTATTCTCTTTTTTATTTTCAGGACCAGCGTTTAAAATGGTAACAGTCCCGACTCAGGTTATTGGGAAATAAACAAGTTAAATTTTCAGTTTTGTACCTTTGAATATGTGTAAACTATTTCCCCAGACAGACTCAAAACAATTGTTTGTTGGTCAGTATGCATTTACCTTACATTTAAAGAATTTCTTTTATTCGCTTTTACGCATCCAAACCACTGCGCAAAGTCAACACAAACTGTCAATTACTATATATATACTCCAAAAAAGTTAAGCACCACCATATTAATTTTTCAAAGTCTTGCTATGAAGCCCTTTTTATCAATATCAAATGAATTAGAGTCCAATTTTTAAGTTATATCTTTTAGAATGAGCACTTAATGTTAATTTCCACCAAAATGTTTGAACAAGATATGGTCAGCCGCTTTGAAATGCCAACTCGAAGCAAACCACAAAATATGACTAAAACCGTCCTGACGAAATCTTTCAAGGCGAAATGTGTTTTTGTACATTTAAAGTTATGCATTTAAACAGACGATCCTATATCCAATAGATAAACATACTGGGAAGAGATTTTGTTAAAAAAAAGTAAAAGAAAAAATCAATTGTAAGAGAAATTAAGGTAATAACAAAACTACCGAACTTGAATGATCAATCTCATAGTCCAGAGAAAATGATAAAAACGAATCAGTCATACCGGAGAATTGGTGGATCGCAATGGTCCTGACTTGGTACAGGCATTTCAAACGAAATGGTGGGTTAAACCAGGTTTTATGGCGCCAAACCTACCTCTTCCATTGCGATCTTAGGATCCGGTAATGACCATAGAACACAACATAGTTGTGAGACACAATAGGGATATTGAGGTAAGAAAACGGAGATTATTAGGTTTCAGCAAAAAACAGAAAAATGCAATGACATAAAAAAGCACATTGCTGCATGATAGTAATAAAGGAGATTTATCAATATTAAACATTAGGTTTTTATCTTACATGTGTTTTTGGAGAAAAAATATAGCATTTTAAAAATTCCAGGTCCAAAATACAGTGAAAAAAACAGGCTTTTTTGAAAACGGCGTAATTTTTTTATGAAACGTTTGAAACTCGTTTTCGAGACTCCTAGTAATTTGCAATGCTGTTAAGCAAATGATGGAGTTGTGTTAAAATCTTTGACACGAAAATTTACTGACTTTTTTACCATGTGAAAATGGCTCCCGAAACTTGTTTTTTTTGTCATTGCTTAGTCATAATTAATAATGGCACTGTTACAAAAGAAGGAAAAAAATAGCTTTGATTTGTTTTAGGGACAAACGATTGATTATACCTAAAGGTTTCCTCATGCAAAAAATCAGAGAGTTTACTGGCCAAATAAAAGTATGGCGTCAGATTAAAATCTGGTGGTGCTTAACTTTTTTGGAGTGTATATAATCATAATTCCTTCGACATGTTCAATCTATTAATCTTTAAATGAGAAATGGAGTTGAAGACTATTTGAATTGGATACCTTAACTAAACAAAAACGAAAAAGATATCAGTAGGACAACCAAATGTTGTTAGTTCTAAAAGGCCATAACAGAATCGATAAACAGAAAATCATCATAAATATACAAAAGCACGTGATACAACCAAACCGCAAAATGCAGGAAAGTGAACTCAAGTCCAAACAAACTCATGTGCCCTTGAGAATAAGCAGGTCCTGTTTCACGATGCCAATGATTGATTAAGGTCAAATCCTGCATGTTAAAAAACGAGCTGTTTGTGTCACGGACTTCGATAAGGTTGTGATGCACACTCCGGGTTTGTACCAGAGTCAATTCTCCGGATATTCCAAAGTACTGGTTGTAGTGGTAGCGTACTTAACTAAGTCTGACTTGGACAACACAATATTCTTTAAGAGAAAGCCTTGAAGTTTGCTCATTCCAGGGCCAAAGCTTCTCTCAAGAAAAGTACTCCTATTTCAGGAGCACTGGTCCAAGTCTTTACTGTTCTATATGAGCCTTGTTTCTACTTATTATCTTATAGTGACCACTGCTTGAGTCTTGTCTCTATTATATTTCAGGCGACGTTTTCAGTGCGAAAATTACATGTATATTTAGAGAGCACATGTTTTGACTGTGATATTGTTCGCCATTCTTATTCTTTACATTATACGACTGTCAATGCATACCTTAATAAGCCTTTTGTTTCTTTTGTATGGAACGCCGTAACTGCCTTATATGTGCTCGTGAGAATATATGCACATACTTTTCAATATATGCATATACTTTATCTATATATGCATATACTTCTTCAATGTATGCATATACTTCTTCAATATATGCATATACCTCTTCAATATATGCATATACTTTATCAATATATGCATATACTTCTTCAATATATGCATATACTTCTTCAATATATGCATATACTTTTCGATATATGCATATACTTTATCTATATATGCATATACTTTTTCTATATATGCACATACTTTTTCTATATATGCACACGCTTTTTGTATTTGAAACTACTTAATGAACAATGTGAACATGTATTGAATACAGAACTCAATCGAACCTGGGAGAATTTTTGTATTGATGACTTTTCGAAAGCTTTGGAGATATTAAGTGCAGTTCTCTGTAAGAATCAGGCAAAATTTAAAAACTTTGAATCATGATTTTAAAAACACACGGTTTTGACAATAGATTGTCATTCAAAAAAAGTCTTCTAATAAGAAACAAACATTAGTTGTTGTCTCGAGTGTCAGAGGATGGAGAAAAATTTCTGTTAAAATGATAGGAATTTAGTGCGACTTGACAGAGTTATCTCCCTTAGATTCAAATTTTATATGCATGTCAACCAAAATATATCTCAAATTACTGACTTTTTAAAAAAAGTGTCAATGCATTTTTTGTTACTTTTTAAGCATTTTGAACAGTATTTTGAAGTCAAACTCATGTGTTTTTTTAATCATGAATCACCCATTGCCTGATTCTTACAGAGAATGGCACTCAATTGCAAACAATCTCTTAGAAGTTAGAATAAAAGGTTATTAAAATGTACTTCAACCTCCAAGTTATGAAACTTACGTATCACATTCCCCTTTGCGGCATGTGTTATGTTGATTTGTAGTAGGGATACTTGCTTTTTCCCTTTATCGACCCCAAACATTCAGTTGACTTCAGCAAGGAGGAACTGCTTTCTCTTCCGTTTCACTCTTATGCTTTATCGGCTGACGTTTGGGACTGTTTTATGTTTCCAGTTTCCGTGTCTTGTGATTGTCTTTTTGTTTTTCGATTTTGTCTTCGTTTCTAAGAACGTATGACATTCGATTGCCCCTTTGGAGCCTTTTATTCCTTGGGTTTAATCATGAGAAGTTAACTTATAAAATTTCTTTGTTAAAGGATTGAAACAGCAACTCCCTGGATCCTGAATCACTCACCTTGCATACCGTGAATAATAGTCATAAATTTTGACTGAAATGTGGTAGCATTTTGAAAATGGCCTTTCTGAAAATCTCCATTCAGCTCCGCATACTATGTTTCCTTAACAAACGAAACTTTGCTGAAATGAGAGCAACTATAAAAGTTAGCAGGAAAGGGGAGGTCATCTTAACAAAAGGCTTCAAAGAGCCTGAATCCCTCGCCTGTTCTTCACTATCACTTTTCAGGAATTATGACCACAATAAAGGTTCATGTGATAACTTTGAGCCAATTGAGATTTATGTTGAGCCCAACGAGTTAAATGTTCAAGCAAGCAACAGCTTTCCTCTATTTGCTATACATTTCATTCTATTAACTGAAAATCCTATTTTTCACAATTAAGTGGTCGTAACAAATTTGTTTGTCTTTGTGTTCTTAATGTCATCACTTATTGTCCAGATCTAGGGGGTGTTCTTTGTTGATGCGTGGATCGGTCTGAGTCATATGTGATTTGTTTGGTTCCTGGAACCAACAGTTGGACAGCAAGCAGCGCCCTAGAGCTACATTGAGGACTGCTTTCTATCAGATGTTGATGATTTTTTTAAATTTCTGCTTGTTTATGATAAGTGTGTCACGTACACTTATTCCACATCTCTTTATCATCAATTTGAACATTTATGCAAGCAGCAGCTTTTTTCTATCAGTAATTCTATTCGCCCTAGATTTTGAAAACATTATTGAAGTATTTAAGGGGATTTACCCTTAAGAGGGGTCATGAGACAACTTCGATCCAATGAAGACTTGTAAAGCTTAATGCACTGAACATTTAAGCAAGCAACATCTTTTCTCTATCTGTCACACTTTTCAATTTATAGGCTGAAAACACTATTTTGCATTTCAAGAGCAATTTTTAAAAGGGGAATAATTCCTAAAAAAATAGTCCTTCAACTTTGACACAAGAGCATACTTGCAGATCTTAATGTATTTTATCATATATTCAATTTAAATCATTCAAATATTTCACATGGTTTAGAAGATATGGGGGTAAATAAGTGCAAAATCTGGCAAAAATCAAGAAAAAGGGCAATAACTCCTACATTAGCTTGACATTCATCAAAATTTCAGGGGAGGTAGATCTTATTGTACTGATGAATCCCCCACCCCTTTCTAATATTTTTATCTGTAACTGTTTTTGAGTTATTTGATATAAAAATGAAAGAACCTTAGTGAGCACGCTCATAACCCCACGCGTTCCTTTATTTGGCTATCAATGTTATCATTCGAGATACAGGAACCAGTAATATTGAGCAAATGTTCTAAGTCCAAAGGGCCATAACTCCCACAAAATTTGGTGGAACAAAAAATCCTGGTAGTATGCACATCTACATATGATGTACTACCCATATACCAAGTTTTATGGAATTCTGTCCAGTAGTTTCAGAGGAGTTGTGTTCATGAGCTGAGAAATGGTTATTTTCAGCAATTTTCCAAGTCCAAAGGGCCATAACTCCAACAAAATTTGACGGATCAAAATTTCCTGGTAGTATGCACATCTGCATATTGTGTACTACCTACATGCCAAGTTTCGCGGTATTCTGTCCAGTAGTTTCAGAGGAGTTTTATTCACGAGCTGAGAAATAGTGATTTTTAGCAATTTTTTAGGTCCAAATGGCCACAAAATCAGGCAGATAAAAAATTCCTGGTAGTATGCACATCTACATATGATGTCCTACCTACATACCAAGTTTCGTTAAATTCTGTTCAGTAGTTTCAGAGGAGTTGCGTTCACGAACTGTGATCACAGACGGACTGACTGACGGACGGACCAGTCAAAAACATTATACCCTTCACAACTTCGTTGCGTGGGGTATAAAAAAAAACAATCAATCACACATTGGCTAAGATATTTTGTTTTTATTTCAAAATAAAAAGTTTACCAGGAGCAATAGTAAAACAAGTAAATCTGTAAGCTAATGCTCACTAGTAATACAAGTTTAAATACTCGGTAAACAAAAAGTTATTGACTTAGGAACATAAAATCGGTATACACCATATGGGACTATAGGGTAAAGCTATATGCCAAATATCAGACCTCAACCTTTTGTAGTTGCTGAGAAAACTTCAACGAAAATTTTGCATCCAGGTACACTATGTGTAAAAATCAAAGTATGTGGTAAACAGGAAGAAGTTGACCTAGGAACATAAAATCGGTATACACCATATGGAACTATAGGGTAAAGCTATATGCAAAATATCAGACCTCTATCTATTGTAGTTGCTGAGAAAACTTTGACGAAAATTTTGCTTTCAGGTACACTATGTGTAAAAATTCGGTAAACAGGAAGTATTTAACCTAGGAACATAAAATCGCTATACACCATATGGGACTATATGATTAAGCTATATGCAAAATATAAGACCAGTAGTCTCTTGTAGTACCTGAGAAAACTGTGACGAAAGTTTTTGTTACTGACTAACAGACGGACGGACGGACAGACAAGGGTAAAACAGTATACCCCCCTCTTCTTAAAAAAAACAATGAAAACAAGTGACTCAATACAGCATATATAAATAAAGTATGTACATATATAGATGAAGTATAGGCATATATTGAAAAAGTATATGCATATATTGATAAAGTATATGCATATATTGAAGAAGTATATGCATATATTGAAGAAGTATATGCAAATATTGAAGAAGTATATGCATATATTGAAAAGTATATGCATATATTGAAAAGTATGTGCATATATTGAAGAAGTATATGCATATATAGATAAAGTATATGCAAATATTGAAGAAGTATATGCATATATTGAAGAAGTATATGCATATATTGAAGAAGTATATGCATATATTGAAGAAGTATATGCATATATTGAAACGTATGTGCATATATTGAAGAAGAATATGCATATATAGATAAAGTATATGCATATATTGAAGACGTATATGCATATATTGAAAAAGTATATGCATATATTGAAGAAGTATATGCATATATTTAAGAAGTATATGCATATATTGAAGAAGTATATGCATACATTGAAGAAGTATATGCATATATAGATAAAGTATATGCATATATTGTAAATTATGTGCATATATTCCCACGAGCACATATAAGGCAGTTACGGCGTTCCATACATTTGTATAAAATTTTTAAGGTTTAATGGTATAATTCCGAATCTAAACCTTCATCTTAAAGTGTTACTCATTTATATCTTCAAAATGATTTAAATATTCATTATGTTACAACCACTTACTAGACAATATCATCTATACATGGGAGTTTAAAATACAAATCTGTGATCAGGTATGTATTAGTAATTTAATAAAAGCTTCAATAAGTAATAACAAATAATATGATATTCTCGTTAAGTTCATTTTTACATTTTAGATTAAAAAAAACACTTTAACATACAACCATGAAAATTTTATGAAAAGAAGGAAATTTAGCCAGATAAAATTCGTGAGTGCCTCTGATGAGTAATCGATAGACGAAACGCAAACAGGCGCTGCAAAATTAGATTTAGGATTTGATTTGAAATGTCTGTAGCAATTAGATGGCATAAAAATAGTTAAACTGGATGTATGAAACGTCACAGTTAACTGATGCTTAATGCTTCTCTATAGCATTAATAACTTTTTATGTATCAATCAAAACTATGAAACACGGAACCTGAATAGGGGCATTCGTTTGGCATCTCCGAGTAAGAAAAGCTGGATTGTTGGACATAGTTTAATGCCTAATTCATTTGTTACACCTGTCTTTTTTCAATCGGCAAAAGCTATCAATATGGTAGAGAAGATAGAGTGCAGAAACATGGAACGGTTCTTATATATTTATACTTTTATTGTTCAAATAGTAAGTGTTTTAACAAACATATCTGGGTCACTCATCTCAAGTGGGTCTATATACATGTAATTAACTGATCATTTAACACGTTTTGATCATTGTCTTGTAGAGGAATCACAAATTATTTTATATTCGACGATGCGTTATAGAAATACAATAGCCTTTTAATATGTGTTTTAGTTAAAATGCAATACCATTTAAATATATATATAAATATGGAGACATGTCAATAATTACTTCATTTGTAAACTTTGGAATAGAATCTTCAAAATAAGGTATGATTGCGTATAGTGAGAGAGGTGATTGCGTATAGTGAGAGAGGTGATTGCGTATAGGTTTCGTGATACTGTTTTTACTATTGACAAAGGTAATAACAACATTACCGGACTCAAATGACCAAAATCTTCAACAAGCTATTTATAAGTTATTGATCTAGAGGAGCTACAACTCAGAAGATAAGTTCTACAAAGCAAGAAATATAGGAACCAATTGAATCAAATAAATATCATTTTTTGTCGTGTTTAATTGAGTTTACTTATGAACTAGGGTGCTATGTTTTATTCGTTGGAGATGGAATAAGATCATTTTAGGACCATTGCGATCTATAACTATTCCGGTGTGTCTTCCATATTATGTCTTTTCTCTTGCACATTAAGATTGATCCTCCACGTTCGGTAATTTTGTTAAATATTACCTTTATTCAGCAGTGGAGAAGTAATTTTAAATATAAAAGCAAAAATATACACGAATAAAACTTAATGGAACCTACTTGCTTAGAACCACTCTTTAAAAAAACAAAATATTTAAATTCAATGCAGATAAAAGTCAGCTAATCCATGCTCGAATGTTAAACCATATGACCTCGACAAGAAGTTAATGTGTTGCAAATGATCTCTAATCAAAGTATTGGTCCCTTTAGGTAGTAGGGCCGGGGTAAAAGTCATAACTCTTTCAAAAACATCAATGGTCATTTGAATGTTTTTTATTTACGTAATTTTTCAAACATTCAATTAATGCTAATCTAGTTTTTTTAAAAGTATTCTATTTGCTACATTTTCTTTATTTGTCATCAAAAAACAAAATAAAAATGTTTAAACAAGTCCTTGTCAATTTAAATTCATCTATTTATTGTGATATTTTAAAGTAAATAAAATGTCATGAATAAATTATAACAGTTCTTCCTGAATCCCAGCTCAAGTGGTTCATGTTAGTTTCTGCGATGTTTTTGAAACAAACTTTAAATGCCAATGGTAATAACTCTTCAATGATATGCAGAAAATCACAAAAACCTGAAAAATGAAATGTTAACATTTGTTGAAGAGGGCGGTTTGGCGCCATAAAACCTTGTTTAACCCACCATTTCGTTTGAAATGCCTGTACCAAGTCAGGACCATTGCGATCCACCAATTCTCCGGTATGACTGATTCGTTTTTGTCATTTTCTCTGGACTATGGGATTGATCATTCAAGTTCGGTAGTTTTGTTATTACCTTTATTTGTTGTCTGGTGAAGGGAAAAATCAGTATGGGGTAGGACATATAAGAGTTGAAAGTACTAGTAAATATTGTCAAGGAAGAGAGGTTATTTCGCCTAGAAGACATGATATCCCAATTATCGTTGAAGTACAAGAAATGTTACAAAATGTGTGTAAATTCCACAAATAACACACTATTCATCATGCTCATATTGTTGGACAAATGTTGGAAACCTAAAGGATGATTTAGAGAGACATGGCAATGAAGTTTGTCATTCTTTAATGTTTGTGTTTGTATTTAGTTGATAAAAAAATGTTTAGAATATAAAAATGCCAATTGCATGTCCGATCATGATTTGTAAAAAACCAAGAAAATGTACAATTTAAGTAGTATTTCATAGAAAAAGCTGGCTCTCATGTTTCTTGTATCTTAGTTTTATCATATTAAATGATTCAGTGTGTTTTCACTGTACCTAGCTGAATGTTTTTTTTCTCTTAATTTAATAACATTTCGTCTCTGTTATTTTAATTTTGGCAAGCTTTTGAAAGTTGAATAAAATACAATACCAAAACGGATATAAAAAACGGGGACCTTTGCTCCACCAGAATCGGTTATCGACCTATTGCTTTCAAAATACAATACCAAAACGAATATATAAACGGTTGTTTGGTTATGCTTTATTCGAAATTCCAAGTAGTGATCTGTTATCAGCAGCATTTGACTCAAAACAATGGAAGGTCAAAAACAAAAAGTATTGAATAAAAAGTACTGAAAGCCAAAGGGTTCGGACAGGGAAGCCAAATCCATCACCAATCTTTTAAAACAGACGGTATTTTTTGTATTTTCAGTTTAAGAAAATACTAGTTTTCACAAAAACATGACTAACATATCAAATAAAATAGTATTTATTTAGCTGAACTGGATGATATGGCTTGTCCCATTTTGCCCAAATTGAACATACTTTAATAGTTTAATGAAAGATAATAATGAAAAAAATACTCAACTGATCTATGATTTTGTATTGCCGGACCTAGTTAGCTTTCATGTTTGCCAAACGTTAATGATTCTATAGTCATGTTTAGAACAGTCACCTTTCATTGAACGGGGCTTCAAGGCTCTCAAGATCTTTGATGGTTAGAAACTTCAAAGGATCCTAGCAGAAAAACTAAATGATAAGATTTCCTGGAACTCAATTAATTAATGCATCTGTAGTTGTAAATGAAAGCATGAAATTTTCAGAAAATTTTACTGTTGGTTTAATTTTGGGGTAACAAGGTACTACCTTAAACGTTTCAAGACTTTTAAATGTTACATGTATATATAAATCAGAGAAAAATCATTGTGGGCTTAAATGTTACCTTCAATGGCATTAAAAGTAGATATAGAAAACGAAAGAAATATCCATTAGAAGTTTTTCAGCAATAACTATGAACATATTTATTTGTAGTAACCATGGCAACAGCTTCAAACAGACCTTCCGCAGATGAATACAGCTCTTTCAGACTAGCAGCCCTTTTGATCAAAATAGGACCACAGGCAGTCAGACAAGTGTTTGATCAAGAATTTCCTCCCAATGGTCTCAGGACAGTTTTAGCAGCAAATGTTAACAAAATAAAATATCTTAAAGATAATGCTCGAATTATATCTGTGGCGCAATGGAACATGCTGTACCCAACAGGTAAAACATAGTGTGTTGTTTCTTGTCATAAAAGGGAAGTCAAGTCACAATTAGCGATCGAAAAGGGGGTTCAGGTAATAAGAACCTTATCTTTATGCAAAAATTCATAAATTTTGTTTACCTTTTATTTAAAAAAAGGCAAGGAAGCACACTCTCTTTAACTATTGTCTGAACTCACCTCCTTTAAAGATTAGAGATCGACCCTTGCTTGTTCATTCTCATTGTGAGATGTTAAATATTCACACTAAATATATACATTGATATAATGCTAAGGGTCATTAGGACAGTTTGAAATTTGTTGAAGAAAATTTTAGTATATGCACACCACAAACATGTACGACTTAATGCGTGTGTGTTTTGGTGTTTAACGCCCTTTATCGACGCAACTGGGCCAAATAGGGCAACCAGTTTTAATGGCGAAGAAAACCGGATATACGACATATAATTGAGAAAAATTGACACATTTTTTAACTTGAAGAAAGTGCATTTTTCTAGTTATGAATGTTGAATAAGACTACAATAAAGGTCATAATGAAATAACCGAGCTTGGAGAATCAATCACAATGTTGAAGATAAATGACAAAACATGGAAAACAAACCAGAATAGTTATAGATCGCAATGGTTCTGACTTGGTACAGGCAATTCAAATGAAATGGTGGGTTAAACCTGGATTCATGGCGCGTTGAACCTCGGTCTTCCATTGCGATCTTCGTGACCGGTAGTTAAACACAACGCAACACGGTTATTAAGACAAAATAGCGATAATAAGATAATCGTTAGAGAATATTCTCATTTTTATTCACAACTGACAAGTTTGTAAACAAAAGGTAATTATACAAAGAGAACATAATGTAAGAAAATTAATAAATTCATGTCTCATTCGATATATTAAAAGGGTATTCTTTGATAACAATTCTCAATAGAATCAATGAGGTAATTACAACTGAGAATGATTATCGTTTATCAATGTTTATGTTTAAACGTGTTTTTTAATTGTTCTGTAGTAAGGCTATCAACTCTACTTCCAACTTGGATTTCACATGTTATGTTATGTGGTTCTATCGGACCCTGAAATATAACAAAAGAAAAAGAGAGTTTGTAGCATCGTAAAACGTCTTACAAATCACCATTTTCTGTTGTCTGATGAAATTAAAATGACAACAAAGTTGTCTGATGAAATGAATGCTTTGATATAGGATCATTGCTGATTTGTATTTTAGTTCGTTAATTTTTATTATGTTTAAATTATTGTGCTCTTTTTAGATGGTTAAAGTTTGTTGAGATGGTGGCAGGTAAATCAAAATGTGTAATCCATTTTGACAAACACTTTTACCTTAAACCCCCTCTCCCAAAAAGATGAAATTTAACTTTGTCCGATGTCATCGAAATAGTATGTTTAGGCATATTTTGATGTATTGGTTCATTTAAAAATAATCATCTAAACACAATGATACATATATTTATTTACATATTTGCTTCTGCCTTTATTTAAGCGCCACGCACAGTTGATTCAAAAGACTTCGACATCACATTAATGATATGTTTGCTGCAAAATTTATCTGGTTTTAAAATCTACAAACAAGATCCAAAATCGTACATTCATGACACATCCAAAGAAGCAAACATCTCTAGAATACATTTTTACTGGAACCTGATAATTCATTCTAAAGATTGGGAGTTGAAACAACGAGCATTTATTGACATTTGGAACTGCGTGTCAAGGGTATGTCAAATGTTTTCATATAGATCCCTGTTAAAACAAAAACCTCTGAACGAAAAAGACGGTAACAGCTGTTACCATAAATTTTTTATTAATTATTTTGATCATATATAAATAACTTTTATATTTCTTGTTTGCTTTTAAGGAAAATATTTAGAAAACTACTTTTTGAACATCATCAATACATGCCCATCACATTTTATCGCACGCCAATAGATTACCTCAAGGATGCTCGCTGGTCTCGTTTTGGAATTTCTGTCATTTTTAAAAAAAAACATGGTTATTTTTGTCTTCAAACCCCTTATTTTCTGTTGATCAATGGCTAAATATAATAAAAAGAAAGTTTTATCAAATCCTATTTATTGTCATATATTTTATAGCTAAATATATAAAATAATTATGCTAAACTTATGAAAAAGTCAGTTTTTTAAATGCCAATTATGTTGAAAACGAGGTCACGAACCTATCAAAAATTTTACTTCATTTCTACCATAACCTATCAATTTATTGTCTGGAACTTTGTTGTAATTTTTATTTTCATTTAAGGTATCAAATTTGTAACCTATTAAAAACGGAGCGAACATCATTTAATAATATTCACAGTTAATAATTTCTGATCGTAGGCTATCTTAAGCATGGCCTCTAGTCTTAAAAAACAAGTTGACGAGCTTGCCCGAAGCCCCATTGATGCAAATACATTGGCACTTCTTAAGAAACATGGCATAGAGCAAATGGTGACTAGAACGCAGCTGTTAGAGTTAAAAAACAAACCGGACATCCATTCAACTAAGGCAAACGTGGATGGTAAGTTTTTAGAAAATGATTACCCATTGATTCAGTACTTTATAATTATTTGATTTCACCCTACATGGTTACTTTTTGGCATATATACTCGTCATATATCACCGATGTAACACTTTTCAACCAAAACCGTAGGCTTTAAAATGCAAAACTGTTTTAACTAAATCACGGGTCGCTAAAATGCCGTGGAAAATCGATGCATGACGTAAATGGGGGTATTGCAAGAAAGTAAACGACAACATTATGTCTTCCCCCACTTTTGTGGGGAGACATATTGTTTTTGTCGTGTCTGTCTGTCCGTCGGTCCGTCTGTCTGTCATAAATTTGTCAGCTCAACTCCTCTGTAACTACTGAACTGAATTCAACGAAACTTGGTATATAGAAAGTACACCATATGCAGTTGTGCATGTTACAAGGAAATTTTGATCCTCAAATTTTTGTGGGATTTATGGCCATTCAAACTAAGGAATTTGCTGAAAATCCTCATTTATCATCTTGTCAGCGCAACTCATCTAAAACAACCAAACCGAATTCAATGAAACATTGTAAATGGAAAGAAAACTTTATGTAGTTGTGCACAATACCAGGCAATTTTGATCCCCAAATTTGTGTGGGAGTTATGGCCCTTCGAACTTAGAAATTTGCTTAAAATCCTCATTTATCATCTTGTCAGCCCAACTCCTCTGAATCTACAAAACCGAATTTAATGAAACTTTGCATATAAGAAGGACACTATATATTTTTGTGCTCATTACGAGGAAATTTTGATCCTCAAATCATTGTGGGAGTAATGGCCCTTTTTGGGGAAATTGGGGGCGATATCATTTTTGTAGGCAAAAACAAACTTTAATTTTTAATGTAATTGCTCAATGATTTCAAATAAAAATTTCACGGAACATTTGAATGATTTATTTAAGAATGTGTATATGTTAAAATACATTACCAGAACTTTCTTTTTACCCCGATGACCTAAAGCTTTTTCGAGCTTTTTATCGTTTTCGTGTATCTTTGAAAAATACATTATATGGTCATTCAGTACCTGGACAAGGCTTATGTCCAGAGGTGACAATTTACAGTTGTGTTTGACAAAGTCATTACAAAATTTTATTCATCAAAGATCACCATACACCGTAGATGCTGCGGGGAGTCGACTAGGTTATCGTTATCGTAGGGGAGAGTCGATTCGGATTGTCATGTACACCCGTACACAGTGGACAGTAGCTATATGTTGGCTTATATTGGATACTTTATTTCTGCAGTTCTAAAATGATAATTATAATCAATAAAGGTAATACATACAGTTGAATTACACATTAAATATGTTTTTTTTTCTACTTTCGTTATTTCAGGTAATAGATACAGTTAAATTACAAATTAAATGCGCTCTTTTACTTTCGTTATTTCCACTTATATATAACATACTATAGATAACTAGCAGCACCAATATCAAAATCAACAAATTATACAATTTTAATTTTGCAGCTTTCAAAAATGCATACGTGTATCCACGTGGTATTTACAACAATGTATTCAACATTGGTTAACTATCTCTTACTCGAGCTCTCAATTGTGTGGAGTTTACGTATCGAAACCAAAGCATTAACTAAAAGCCCGTTAGAATGCATTACTAAGATGTTCTAGATGAAGCTTCACGTCTGACACAAAACTTTCTAATATCCATATACACCTATTTTTCTTCTTTGTTGTTTTCTTTCAGGGATTTTCATAAACCACAAGTGCTCACTCTTGTTTCGGTTTTTACGCTATATGCATTCTAAATTTTCGAGGCTTTATTTCAATATCTAGCAGTTTCATAATAGTTTATCATATTCACTGGTATATCTGACAAATGATACCGATCTCACAAAGTCCTATCATAAAAAAAAAACACCAAAGAACGCAAAAAAATAATAATAAGGCTTTAGTATGTCATTTTCTTTAAAACGAACAAAACACCAAGTAAACACGAACCAAACAAACACTCACAAAACGTAAATAAAAATCTACTGAAATCAATATATAACACGAACACGCCCAATATTTATAATTCGAAAACCTGCTTCAGATGTGTTAGCAGTTCTTGTTGCTAATGATTGTCGAATTCAGTCGATCGCAACTGGTTAAGGGTGAAGAAAATAGAGAAAAGCCGAAACCTCCACTCATCCGAAAAAAAATCATCATAGATAATATGATAATCGTGAGAGTAAAGACATTCAAATAGATTACTTATCTCTTCTTACTTCTTCTTGCTTACAGTTTTTATTTTCTAAAAAAAAACTTTTTAAATTTTAGAAAGTAGGCGGAGGAAAGAAAAGGAGGATCTAGGTAACTAATAAAGAACTAAAGTAATGCTGCAGAACACACTTTTAATTTTTAAAATCTCAAAATATCAGTTGAATATCGTTATTAAATCAAAAAGGAAACTTCACTACATAATTACGGTTTATGGTAGCATAGACACATATGGGGTTTCTTTCTATCTGATAAGTTCAGATATAGGTTTTTAAAAGAGGTTTGTTTTGTCCACTACTAACGGATTCTTTACTTTCGCCCAGTATGCGTATATCGAATTTAAATCTCCCTACTTCGATTTAATTGCGTTTTGATAGAGACAATGAATGTACCCATTCATATAAGCAGCTCTTTTTCTATATCACGCTTGTCGTGTTGAAAGTGAATTAAAGAAAAAAGAACAAATCATCATGACAGGAAAACCCTGAATTCCAGAGAAATATAAAAATTCCATATTTGTCCTTAAACGGATGGTATTTTGCATAAAATTTCTTTGGTGAAGACAATAACTAAGGAGCAACATAACCGTATGTAGTCAATGTTTCAGTCTAGCAAGCTCTGGAATAACAATCCAATATTGATACATAGACTCAATCACCTGGAACAGAATGTGACTACCCAAGAAAGGAAAGTTGACAAATAGGATGTGGAGGTCATTGCGTTTGTCATATATTATTTCTGAAATACAAATGACAACAAAGTTCCAGACAATAAATTTTGCTACGCCTGACGCGCGTTTCGTCTATTCAAGACTCATCAGAGGCGCTCTATCAAAAATATGAAAATATCTCTTTCTTAAAAAAACTCTTTCTAAAGTGCTTATTTCTGGTTATTAATCCAAATATAAATCAGACTTTCTAGTATCACTAGTGTCCTTAATAGGATATAAAATATGGGAAGATAACCAAATATAGGTTAGATCAGTGAATAGACATAATGAATGATATTAAGATCATGGAAGTAGAGACTCAAGTTAATTTGAACTCTAGTTCTGAACTTTGGTGTTGAATATTTGCTTATAGAACTTTTAAAATTTCAGTAAGTAGACAGAGAAAAGAAAAAGAAGAACTGGGTATGTTAATAATTGTTTCAGGTGTGGAACATTACACACTTTGAATGCACAATGCAAACCTCTTATGAATTTAAAAATGGAAAATTATTAATGAAACATTACACGAAAGAACTTAAATTTTGTTTTCGGTTACAGCATAAGCTTAATGACACAGATCTTAAAAAACATAAAAGTTAAGATAAAAAAAATGATTAAAAATATATAATTCAATGTAATAACAGCAGTGATATATCGAAATTTTCGAGAGAACAAAAATCGTTATTTTATTGAGTGAAAAGAATAAAAACGTGGTAAATACATGAAATATGGAAACTGGCAACTGCTATTCGCGATACTTATAACATCGTTTATATTGTCGAAAGTAGAGTGCCTAGTATATGAAAATGATCCTACTGAAACTATCATTGTGTCGTATTTTTTGTTTTCTATGTAATAAAAAGTCAGACTATTTCAAGAGTTCGAATATAAGAAATATTCAACTTGTCACTTAACAACCTTAAAAATCCATTCGTGCACACGAAATCAATTACACAATAAATCTTTATTTTTGCTTAAGATTATATTTTTTTGACAACTACACGTAAATTGTATGATTTCAGAATGTCGGCGGATAGAAGGTATGTTTTATCTAAAGCCTATCTTAAAACTTCCGTCATACATGTCAATATAAATAATTTCCACCTTTTCTTCGATTCAATTTTAAATATATTTAGTAGAAGAATTGTATCAAAGGAAGTAAAAATGACCATTCGCCTTCGGCATTCATGTGAAATTTCAGTAGCTGTGCCTTGCAGTAAAAAAATACAAAACTATGAAGTAAACTAAAATGCACATGATGGAGAAAAAAATATTCAAAATATTTGCAAATCTAGGGCGCTGAATTCAGAAATAATCTAAAAAACTGTTGAAATTTCAGAGCGCAGGCGGAGAGAACTAATTGGTAAGTTTTAAATTGCTTTGCCTTTAAATCTGCATTCATTCGTTTTACTTTCTATGGTATATTTCAATATTTGACAGTTTCAAAATATTTTATTGTCGGATTAACAATAAGCTATAGATTATTTATTTGAATTTCGAAATTGTCAAAACCCTAAGATTCTTCCTTATCAAGACATAAGCTGATCTTAATCAAAATTTGGTTTCCTGTTTCGCATTTTTTGGCTGAATTTTCAACAGGTCGCATGATCTTCATATTCATATAGTGTTTGCTATTTTTAATATTGTGTAACTTGTATTTCTAACATTCATAAGGGTTAGCGCTGAGTTTTTGTTCACCGAGGTTAAGTGTGCTCAGGAACCAACACGTTTGTGTTAAAAACACACAAAAGCTATAAAGGATGGGTTGCGATAAGGCCCTATTTTGGCCCATCTGTAGGCGAAAAGTAAAAAGTATTTCATAGCCTGTTACTTTTTACCTTATTTTGTAGCAAAATGATTGTACTGTTTAGAAAGACTAGTTTTAAATACTTTTGCAACAACACAGCTTGGAAAATCGTGTTCAAAATTGACCCATTTTGAATAAAAATTTCATCTTGACTTAAAAGAAATTTCAGGGTAAGGCTTTAATTAAGTGAAATTTTGTGCTAATATAGTTGAAGCCAGTGTTTTCAATTAAATAAAAGGTTCATCATTTATATATACATCACTTTAAACAACAATTTTGAATTGGAAATGACCGCTAATCTTAAGAAAAACGAAGAAAACGGAGAGATTTCGCACATGTTTTAACTACTGACAACAAGTTCAAAAATTATAGCCTTTTAAATTTTTTAGTATTTCTTGCACGCGGAACCAGCTTGAAACTTTTACAAAAGATGTGTTTTAGTAAAACAAGTTTTTGAATAAATTATGGATCTGGTTCTGCGTGCAAGGCTATACTTTCGGAAAGGATATGTATCACTCATTTGCGCCACATACCCATAGGCACAATGTAAAAATAATTTGTGATGGTTCATTTAAAGTACCATTTACTAAAAAATGAAAAAGCTTTTAAACTACAGACGTTTATCTAAACAAATAGAAATATTTACCTTTCCAACAAGACATTTTGTGAAAGAATTTACTTAATTTTAGTTTTGACTTTCGCGGTGGGCTGAAAAAGGGTCTTATCGCAACCCATCCTTGTTCGTATTAAGAAGCAAAGAGGCACCAATTTGGCATTCGAGTGTCAAAAAAGTGCAATGACAAAATCGGAAAACACGAACATGAACATCACGAAGAAACACAGACACAAAATCAACCGAACGGAAATCAATAACTCGACCTGAAGTCGTAACAAGAGTGAACTTCAAAATTACCAAAATTCAAAGTTTCCCCATATTCCAGACATAGGTTGATCTTAGTCATAATTTGGTTTCCAGTTCGGGATTTTTTGGTTGTATTATTGTACACGTTCTATGATCTTTATATTCATATAGTGCTTTTCGTTTTCAATATTTGGATAAAGCGCCTCTGGTGAGTCTTAGATATACGAAACTTGTGCCAGCAACGTTTATTGTCTTGAACGTTGGTGTGATTTGTATTCCTAGGATCCATGATGGAAAGCGCTGAGAGTTTTAATTCTCCGAAGTGAATCCACTCCGGAATCAACTTTTGTGTCAAAGAACACATCAAAACTATAAATGAGCTGTTTTAATTTCGGAATTGTCAAGACCCTGCGTTTTCATGTATCCCCGGACATAGGTTGATCTTAGTCAAAATTTTGTTCCCAGGTCCGGATTTTTTGGTTGTATTGGTCTATGCTCTTCATATTCATATATTGTTTTTAATTTCGGGTATGTGATGTCTGATACACTAGACAAGATGGGTGACTAGAACTCTTTATTGTGAAGTAACAAAAGTAGATGTTGAGATTACAGATTTGAGATTTTACAAAACGAACTTATAATTTATGACATCTCCCCTTTTTATGAAAAAAATATAAGCGTCAACAACATATCAAAACTTTACATAGCCAAACAAAACACCCCCACAATTTAGAAAAAAAATATGTTTTTGAACAGTTCAAACATAGTATTCCTGCAAGTAAGACGGTTTCTTGGAGACACGTCCTGATTTAGTTACAGTTACGGATTCTGAAACATTGTCATTGTTGGTTAATTTATCGGGTAGAATTTCGGTTGCAGTGTTTGGATCAGAACTGGGAAGAATGGACGGCTTCTTCCATGCGATGGAACACGGTTTCTCCGGTTTTCAAGATATCTCTTAGGTTGCGACGGTAGACCTTGTCATTTTCAGTTTTAACAGTATAAGACCTATTGCCATGTTCAGTTTCGACGGTTGAGGGCTCCCACTTAGAATTTGAGTGCTTCTTGAAACGTACAATTTCACCTTTAGACACGGCAGTCATCGGTTTCGCGTTTCGGTCATAATACAATTTCTGAGTTTGTTGTCGGTCGCGTAGATCCTTCTGTTTCGAATTGACCGTTTCGGGCTTTAATACATTGGATGAAGTCGGAATCTTAGTGCGAAGTTGTCTACTCATTAACAACTGAGCTGGCGAAAGTCCAATTCCATCAATTTATGATGCACGGTACTCCATAAGCGAAACATACACGTCTCCATTTCTTTCTTCTGCTTTCTTGAACATGTTCTTAACTGTCTGGACATAACTTTCGGCTTCCCCATTAGAATGAGGGTATCGCGGACTAGATGTGGTATGTTTAAAGTCCCATTCCTTAGCAAAGTCCTGAAACTGACTACACGCAAATTGCGGACCATTGTCTGTAACAACTTCACACGGTATGCCATGACGGGCAAAGATTGACTTTAGTGCAGTTATCGTAGCACTACTAGACATGGACGCGAGATGGTGAATTTCAGGATACTTTGAATAATAGTCTACACAAAGTAGATAAGTTTTGTTCTTAAACTCCATAAGGTCTGCTCCTAGTTTTGCCCACGGACGAGACGGAATGTCATGCGGTTTAAGGGGTTCCTTCTGGTTGGCATTCCTATACTTGTTGCACACGTTACATTGCGAAATGAATTGCTCGATATCACTATTCATGTTAATCCAAAAGAGTACATCACGCACGTTGCTTGGTCTTCACTATACCGAAGTGTGCTTCGTGTAGTCGTTTGAGCATATCTTGTTGTAACGCACTCGGCACGATTATGCGGTGTCCTTTGAATAACAGTCCCTCAATGAACGTTATTTCGTCGCGAAAATTCCAATACCCGCGAACACTAACAGGAAGCAAATCCTTACGGTCGGGCCATCCGGAAATGATGACACTGATCAAAGTTTGAAGATTGTCATCCATAGTAGTTGCTTCGCGAAATTCGGCTAACTTCGATGGCGATATTGGTAGCTCTTGATCGATAAAACTAACGTCGAGTTCCTGATCCAGTAACTCACTCGAATCGGGTAAATATGCACGACTAAGCGCATCGGAAATGTACTTGTGCTTTCCTGGAACGTAGACAATTTCTAGATCGTAACGTTGAAGTTTCATGAGCATTTTCTGAAGTCTGGGTGTAGCTCGGTAAAGCGGTTTCTCGTAAATCGCAACTAACGGTTTATGATCGGTCTCGATAACAACGTGACGTCCGTAAATATAGTGATGAAACTTTTCACATCCATATAGTATTGCCAGCATTTCGCGTTCGATTTGGGCATATCGTTGCTGTGCTTCGGTCAAAGCTCGAGAGCCATATGCCACGGGTAGGCTCTTCTGTAACAGAACTACGCCTAGCCCCTTTGAACTTGCATCAACTGATACGGTAACCGGCTCGCGCACATCATAGAATCGCAACACTAGTGCGGTTGAAACTAGCTGTTTCAATTTAACAAAACTTTCTTGCTGTTTGCGATCCCAATGAATCTGTACATCACTTTTGGTGAGAATACGGAGCGGTTCTGCGATTTCGGACAAGTTAGGTATAAATTTCGACAAATACTGCACGATACCGAGAAAACGCTTCACGGCACTAACATCTGTAGGGACAGGCATATCGGTTATCGCTCGCACTTTTTCAGGACGAACTTTGAGACCATCTTTACTGATTATGTGTCCTACATACTGAACTTCCTCGACGCGGAGATTAAATTTCGACTTGTTCAATTTAAAGTTCATGTCTCGACATCGTCGTAAGAAATGTCGCACGCGAAAATCATGCTGCTCGTCGTTTTCGCCCCATACCAAAATGTCATCAACGATACATTCAACTCCAGGTAAATCGGCAAACATTTCTCTTACAACCTTAGAGAAAACTTCGGGGGGCGGAACTGATTCCAAACGGAAGACGGCGGTATCGGTAGCGACCGAAAGGTGTATTGAACGTTAGCAGTTTAGAGCTGTCATCATCAAGAATCCGTGTGTTGCGTCGAATCTAGAAAACACACTGGCCTTTGGAAGTCTTTCTGCAATTTCTTCGATAGTTTCTAAATGGTAATGTTCACGTTTTATCGCTCTATTCAAATCTTTCGGATCGATACACACGCGTATTTTCCGTGGTTTCCTCACGATAACCATGCTGTGTACCCAATCGGTAGGTTCATTTTGTTTTGCGATTACACCCAGTTTTTCCATTCGATCAAGTTCTGTGCTTACATCCTCGCGAAGTGCTGCAGGCACTTTTCTTAGAGCATGAACAACGGGTGTAACAGTGTGATCAATTTCAATGTGGTGCTGTTTCGGTAGTTTTCCTAATCCCTTGAACACTTCTCCATACGTTGTCACAACTTCCTCCTCGGAAAGCGGCACCTCAATTGATCGTACGCGACGAATGGCTCCGATAGCCTCACTAGTATCTCCACTAAGGATTGGTTGGGAATCAATGTTTACTATGTGAAATTTTACTTTGAACCTCTTGTTCCTGAATTTGCACACGATGTCGGTTGTTCCCAACGGATCAATTCGGTGTCCACCATAAGTCACAAGTTTCACTCTGGTGTTTGACAACGGTATCTTCTTAAACAGCTTACTGTACATTGTTTTAGACAATATGTTGGCTTGCGCACCGGTGTCCAGTTGAAATTCGATCGGTTTGTCATTTATCAATAGTGTTTCTTTCCAGTGTTCCTTGGAATTACCTGTAGATACACAATCCACTTCAATGCACCCAATATAAATTTCATCTTCGCTGTCAGGGCCTGATTCTACATTCAGAGCGTGTACCTTTTTACGTGATGATCTACAAAAGTCTTGAAAGTGGTTCTTCTTTTTGCAGGCATAACATGTCTTACCATAGGCTCGGCATTTTCTTCTCTGATGATCTAAACCACAGTTTCTACATTTGTTCTGAGAACTCTCAGCATTGATAGTATTTTGATTTTTAGGTTTATTGTTGTGATGTCGTGACTTACTGTTATTGACTCGTTTTACCACATGAACTGATTGTTCCTCTGTAGATTTCAATGATTTTAACTGTTGACCACTAATCTCGTGTGCACGGCACACATCTATAGTTTTCTGTAATGTCAGTTCCGATTCCCGAAGCAAACGGGCTCTGCAGGTTTCACTCTGAATACCACACACAATACGATCTCGAATTAAATTGTCAGCTAAATGTTCGAATTCACATGGTTTTGCTTTGGTTTTCAAGTCCGTTACATAACTATCGATCGTTTCGTGTTGACCTTGGTTTCTTGTAAAGAAAACCTGTCGAATATAAGTCAAGTTCTTACGTGGTTCACAATAGTCTTTGAATTTGGCTTTCAGAACGTCAAGCTTTTCATTGTCGTCGACAGCAATGTCAAATGTGTTGTACACACGCTGTGCTTCCGGTACGGCAACGTGAAGAAATGTGGCGACTTTCACTTTCCCATCTTTTTCTTCGATTCCAGTTGCAGTGAGGTATTTATCGGATCCATTCCTTATAATTTTCAGCCAAATTGCCTTCCAAATTAAGGGCTCCTGGAGGCTTTAGTTGCTCCATTTTCAGAGGTTTCACCTGACACCATGTGATGTCTGATACACTAGACAAGATGGGTGACTAGAACTCTTTATTGTGAAGTAACAAATGGAAATTAAGAATATTCTCAGACTTAAGTATTTTGTAAGTTTTGTGGCGCCCAGGCCTGATCAGTGGTAAAATGACTAAAGGCATTGCCTAGAACTTTGTTGTAATTTTTCTTTACAAGGTATATCTAAAAAATATAATACTAAATTACTAAAGACATTGGTATTGTAATAAAGATAAGAACCACTAAAGATACAAATATTACTACTAGGTGACAAAATTTCAAAAAGGAAAATACCAGGTTAGTTAACATATACGAAACAGGCAACCCCAAAAAATGAAATTAAATCTTCTGAAAAACAATTAATATCAAATGCAATCTGGCCTCGTAACAAGGGAGCAAACTGGTGTTTCTTAAGTGTTAACAGTTTTTTACAACACATCGATCTCTAATGGGTGTGCAATATTACCTATTTTATCCTGATAAGGACGAAAAATATAACCGGAGACAAGCTGACCTCTCCATTCATCAGAGAAAATAGAAATCCCATTTTGTCCTTCAAAACCATGACGTCCTCAAGAAATTAAAAATGAGGACAACCATTGAGGAATAACGTTACCGTATGTTAGTATGTTTTGTGATAGAAATGATTCCCTATCAAGGCTTTTCGAGATAAGTAAGTGCATTAATCTTGAATTGGAAAAAAAATAATCAGCTGATTTGGCTTTCCTGTTTAAACTTTTGGTTTTGACTACTTTTTGGGCTTTTTTTACCTTCAAATGTCTAATTATACTGATGAGATGTAACTTCAAAAGAAGAGACAATTGAATTCATTAGGTTGGTAGTAGAGCTCTGATGGAAGTCTGCCTTGATGGTATTCTTATAATGAAGCAGTCGTCATAGAATTCGTAGTGTCCTCAACCGTAAGATCCTTATGACATACAGAAGAATTTACCAAGTCAGGGATTGTTCAATGAGAGAAAAAAGCAAAGAGACATCGATTGGGAATTTCTTGTGTCAAAGTCCGAAAGGGCAACGACAAAACCGGTAGAAACGAATAAAACCAGCACGAAGAAAACCAAACACAAAATCAACCGAACGGAAATCAGCAACGCGCACTCAAGTCGTAAGAATTGTAACAGGATATAATCAATTATATAAGAGAACCATGAAAGTAGATAATATTCAAATTCTTTAAATTCTTTCTTATGATATTCATTAAAAAACAAAACTCTTGACATTTCAGTTAGTAGACGCAAAAAAGAACAGGACGAACAAGGTATGCTATAAAATGATTGACGTATTCTTTGACAACTACCTCGACCTAATGCCACAGATCTTTAAAATAACAAAAGCAAAATAAAAATAGCGCAAAAATATATTCATTGAATAAAAATACAATTTTTACACAGATAGCAATGAGAAACCCAGATTTCTTGGTGAACAGAAATCGTGTTTTTTCCTGTAAAATAAATGAAAACGCAACAATTTTAATAACGTAGCCTATTACATCGTTTTTACTTTAGGAAAAGCATTAATTGCGCCTTCATAAAAGTAATATAACTGAAAATTCACGCCTTTCATTCTTAAACTGGGTTGTAATTTTGGTTTTTCTTTATATAAAATAACAATATGACTAATTCAAGAAGCAGAGGTACCAATGGGGTATCCGAATGTCAAAAGTCCGAAAGGGCAGAGACAAAACCAGTAAACACCAACAAGAACGGAACATGTAAAACACGGAAACACAAAATAACTGAATATCAATCAACAACGCGAACTCCAGTCGATACAAGAGTGAACTCAGGTGCTCCGGAAGAGTAAGCAGATTTCGAATATTAAAAGTATTAAACTTGTGACAGAACGACCTTTATAATCCATTTGTACACTATGAATTCCATACAAGGGTACATTATATAAAGCTTCATCTATTATAAATTACATCCTTAATACATGTATATTGCAATAGTTGCTTTTTATGACCAATAAATCTTACAATTTCAGAACGTAAACGGATAGAAGGTATGCTTTACTTAGAAAGACTATAATTAGATGTGTAATAAGCGTTCCCTGTACAACGAACAAAAATAAGCTGCAGTAAAAAAAATCAACAGGAAAAGACAGCCAGCACTTTTTAAAGTGACCATTGGAAACTGCTCGGCGTCCTGAATTGGTTCAGGATTCAACACCAATCCCAAACTAATCAGCGAAAGACCTATATTTGGCCATACCATACACAGGCAAAAGTTAAAGATACGTCTGACTTATGTTTGTAAAACGTGCGTTTGACGTAGAGTATAAACGTACGTTGAACATATGTTTCTAACCGCCGTACGGTAAACTTACGTCAAATATATGTCAAAACATACATCAGACGTGCGTTTTGTAAACGTGCGTCAACAGATGAATAGTTTCCTAAAATGAAGTTAGCGAGTTATTTATTTAGCGTGTTTTGTTAGAAAAGCCGATTTAATATACGTCAGATGACATGCTTTTAACGTACGCCAGACGCACGTTAAACGCAGTCCACATTTTGCCTGTGTATAGCGGCCAATTATTGCGACTTATAAATTCATAGCATCTTATTAAAAAGTGGGCTGTGTTTAATGTCAGCGGTCTTATTTTTTCGCGTTCTCAGAATACTCCCAATGGGAAATATCTGTAAAATATTTGGACTACAATTAAGAGAATCTTTATTTTAAAGATTCCCTGGACCACATATATAAAGCAAAAATAAGAACTTTCCGAAATTTTCACGCTATACGGTAAAATAATAAAAGCGGACAGAGACAACAAAAAGCTTTGACAAAGTCAACACAACAATATCTGAGACTAATACAGATTGATCTAAACCTAATATAACCAGTCCTGTAAAAAAGGCGTACCAGAAGCGAACATTTAGTTTCGCTTTTCAGCATAAGAATGGTTTGCTTAACCAAACAAAATAGAAAACGGCAGGTTATTCAAAACGAACCGTTGTTCACTTTTATAATTTGGTTTGGTTTAAAAAGTAAAGAAAACCAGACCGCTGGTTCAGAGCAAACCAATCTAAGAAGCAGGGGTACCAACGGGTTATCCGAATGTCAAAAATCCGAAAGGGCAGTGACAAATCCAGTCAAAACCAACAAGAACAGGACAAAAAACAGACATGTCAAACATGGAAACACAAAAATAACTGAATATCAATCAACAGCGCAAACTCCAGTCGAAACAAGAGTTAGCGCAGGTGCCCAAGAAGGGTAAGCAGTTCTTGCTTGCTATAGCACACCCGCCGCGTTGTCAACAGTCAATTCAGTGTGCCCAATCCGGTAAAGGAAGCCAACACAAAACCATATGACAAACCTACATCTGCCCTCATCTGAGACTTTGTCTATGAGCGCATGGTGTCTTTCGTAAAATTTCTTGAGTGAAGACAACAACCGAGGAGCAACATAACCCTGTGTGAGCAATTTTTGTGTCAGACGTTACGCTCTATAAGGAAATCGATTTAAGTCCCGCACGCTCTGGAGGAAGGAATCAATTGAGATACGTAAACTCCATAAGCTTGAGCGGACGGAATGTTGCTACACAAAAAGGGAAAGTTGACGATGGGAAATTTGAAGTCGTCACGTTTGTCATAGAGTTTTGTTGAAAGTATTTCTTGAGAGTTAATTTCAAGATGCAGATCTACTTGTAAAAATGAAGCGGACTTCCTAGAATCCGTTGTGTCCTTAATCTCAAATTCCTGAGGATATATAAGATGGAGAAAGTCACCAAATTGAGAATTGTTCAGTGAAAGGACATCATCAATGTAACGGAATGATGAGGTGAAAGAGAGAGCTAGTCTACGATCTTTTTTTGTGTAGAAGTAATTGTAAAAGGCTGCTTCATATGAATGAAGACACAATTCAGCAAGCAAAGGTGCACAATAAGTGTCCATTGGAATCCCAATTGTTTTCTGACAAACACGTCCACTAAACTGAACAAATATGTTGTTAATAAGAAAGTTGAGCATGTTGATTATTTGTTTTCTGTCAATTTGTTCTTTTTCTTAGACTCATTGTTGAAAAAGTAATTCCTGGTATAATCGACTACTATATATTTGTACCTGCGTTCTCCATTCTTTTTTTAATATAAAGATAAACGTTGAAATAAGAATAAACATACGAATAAGACAATAAGCAAATACCGTATATATATTTGTATATTTTGAGCGAATATTATGAAATAGTCGTTCGTCCTTTTGTTTTGTTTGATAATTAATATGGGTCAGAAAATGATAATTAATTTTATGTGTCTAGACTGGTCAGTTTCACACGTGTAGATCTTTCTCATGACCATCTGGGAATTGTAAGGAACATCACAGAGGTTGAAACCAATTTATCTTTCCTCTAATTTTTATTGCTATTTTGATAACGGCTGACCAGAGTAACTGTAAAGTTCATTAAGGTTTCATGGTAAATATTGTTTGACATTAAAATATGTTTATAGTCTTAGTCTAAAGGTTTGTATAAGAGAGAAAGCTATTGGTCATTTTCAGAATTCTTAATTACTTTTAATGTTGAATTGGGAGGAGTTTTAAGTTTAATAAATATAGTATGTTTTGTATCAGATTGAAATTGAGAAGTTATAAGAAAGTAAACACATATCGAGAACATAATTTTTTTTGGGGGGGGGGGGGGTAATTCTAGTACCATGTAGTGTAAAATTTATTGTATTAGCTGATTATACATGATATCATCAAGGATTTAATTAACTTTTATTTCAACATGGACTTTATATCTGAAGTTGAACGCCCAGTTTGTTACGTAAAAATGAACAATTTGTTCCCCATTGTTCACACAGTTCAACACGTGTATATCTTTCTTACAACTATATGTCAATGGTATGTCAAATAAGTAACATCACATAGCTTGAAATCAATTGATCTCTTCTCTAATTTTTATTGCTATTTTGATAACGGCTGACCAGAGCAAATGTAAAGTTCATCAAGGTTTCCTGATAAACATTGTATGATAATTAATATGTTTATAGCCTAAGTCTTAAGGTTCTTATAAAAGAGATAATAATTGGTCACTTGAAAACTTTTTGATTACTTTAAATGATGAATTGGGAGGAGCTTTTAGTTTTATAGTAAATGTAGTAAGTTTAGTATGAGATGAGAGTAATTCAAAGAATATCAAGTATATATTGGGGGAATTCTTGTATCATCAAGTGTAAAATGTATGTAAAAGTAACTGAGTTTTTTCATAAAAACATAAAGGATTTAACAAATTCTTATTTCAACATGGACTATATATTAAAGTTGAATGCAAAGTTGTTATATAAAAATGAACAATTTGTTCCCCGTTTCACACTTTCGCTTCGACTCTATAAATCAAAGGCACATACTCGCGGCATGCCCAAACCAACCAAAGTAGGCCGATGGTTTAATTTAATCTAACATTACCAAACTAGGGTGCTGGTTAGGGTAACTCATAGGAAACCAATCAAATAAGATGGTAAATGTTTTAATTAGAATGAGCAATTCGATTTAATCATTAGTAAGTTAGTAAGTACTTTTTGTTTCATTGAATATGATCATTTTAAAGTGTTTCAGACGTTCTCTTACGTTTATTTTATTAATTGTCTGCGCATACTCGCGGTTTAGTCTAAGAAAACCAAAATCAAACTAAACTAGGGCGCTGGGTTTGTTTGATTGTTTTTTCTAGTTCACTATACTCTGACCAAATCAAACCAACCTACACCAGCCGTCTGATTTATTGTCAAGATAACATTTAAGTAAACTTTGGTTTTCTAAAAAAACCGAAACAAGGGATAAGTAAACTTTTATCAACTTTAGGGTGTGCTTTTTAAGCTTGGTTTTCCTTCAGGTTTACAAGTCAACAAGTAAAGATTTAGGGGTGAAAAGACTAAAGATAACACTCACAATTAATGAGAGCAAGTTAAGAAGTTTATGTAAAAACATTTCAAACGTATCTATTGTAAATCTGACACAACAAATCGAAAAACTAATGATGATTTTGCCAATGTTTGCTATATGATCACACTTAATCCACATATTTCTATGCTTTTATAATTGAAGATAACACACAGGTTAACAGATTAGATAACATTTTAGAATAACTATCAGATTATCAATATCTCGACTGACACAAACTAAATTTAAAGATTAAACATTTTTTAAAATTCTAATAACTTAGACAATAAGTTTTTAAGCCAGCTTACCATTTCTTTATGATAGTTATCGAATATGTTTGATTTATAAACAACATAAACACAACATTCATCTAGAGCCTGTTTGAATATTTTTAACTTTCGCCCGACGTGCATTAATCAAAAATATAATTCTACCTTAAATTAACTTTTTTTTACAAAGAGAATAAATGCAGCCATTGCAACTATGTATTAAGAATTACTAAAAAAAACAAACAAATAACAAATGATCATATCCCCAAAACTCATTAATATTACACAGAGAAAATTGCGACACATGTTAAACACGTGTTTGAAAGAAAACCAATTATGTTATCATTGTGTTAAACATATGAGATGACCTTATGTGAAGTGCCCATATTATAAACATATGTTTGAAAAACATAATGTTCATCATATTACAAGCATATGTTTCAGAAAAAAATGAAGAAAAACATTTTAAATTATTTGTCAATGAATTACTCACATTTTAAATTTTAAGATGCTTGTCACCATATGTAAAACATAAATTTGTCATATGTTTAACTTATGTTTGAAAACATATGCTTATCATATGGGCACCAAACTTAAAGTAAACATATGTTTATGAACATATATATGTTTAACATATGATGAAGATTTGTTTAACATCTGATGAACATATGTTTAACATATGTTGCAATATTTCCTATGTATACTCAATTTTAGAAAACCCTTCCAGATTTGACACACTGAATTGACTGTTGGCCACGCGACGGGTGTGCTATGGCAAGCAGGAACTGCTTACTGTTCCGGAGCACCTGAGTTCACTCTTGTTTCCACTGTAGTTCGCGTTGTGGATTGGTGTTCGGTTATTTTGTGTTTCCATGTTTAAAATGTTGTCTGTTTTTGTCCTGTTCTTGTTGGTGTTAACTGATTTTGTTTCTGTCCTTTCGGACTTTTGACATTCGGATACCCAATTGCTACCTCTACTTCTTTTGTCAATCATGCAGAAAAGATAAGAAAAAAATGAACAAACTACAAATGTATGATAACAATTGCAATACACATTTTAAATCTTTGCAAGTAATATTTTGATTTCAGATCTTAATCTTTAGAAATAACTTAAAATTTCAGTGAGAAGGCTGCGAGAAGAACTAGGTAGGTTATAAACAGATTTGTTTTCTTTGACACTGTATGCATTTCAACCTTCCTAAAGTATATTTCAATTTTTGACATCTTCCAAATTCACAAGGTATATCTAAGAAATAAAATAATAAACGCTCGTATGATATCAAACTAACAAAAAAACTATTATAAAAAGAAGGAAACAAGTGGTACAAATAAAGCATGATAATTTAAATAGTTAAAAAATAGACCGCGCCTGTCAACAGAAACACTATAGACCAAAAGCTCAAAATCCTCTCAATTCACCACAAGGTTGAAAACAGGAACTTTAGAAGAATAAGCAGTCCTTATTTGTCTCAAAACACCAGTCTCGTTGCAAATGGAAATGAATAAAGGAAATAACAAAACTACCGAACTTGTTTGGCATTTTCAATATTTTTGGTAGAGCGCCTCTGATAAGTCTTGAATAGACGAAACGCGCGTCAGGCGTAGCAAAATTTATTGTCTGGAACTTTGTTGTCATTTGTATTTTGAATGATCAATCTCATAGTCCAGAGCAAATGACAAAAACGAATCAGTCATACCGGAGAATCGATGGATTCCAATGGTCCTGACTTGGTACAGGCATTTCAAACGAAATAATGGGTTAAACCAGGTTTTATTGCGCCAAACCGCCCTCTTCCATTGCGATCTTAGGATCCGATAATGATCATAGAACTCAACATAGCTTTGAGACACAATAGGGATATTGAGGTGATCATCTCAGTACACATTAATTAAAACAATTTTGAACGTTTCTACTAGTGGCTGAAAACGAAAAAAAGATTTTTTTAGGGATCGTATGAGACGTATTTTCTTTTATCCTTGCTCCAAAAGTCGGTCACGAAGAAATTGGTGTCTGATAAAAAAAAATGTGAAATATGTGCAAGCTCTTGCATATCGAATAAGCTGTGAATTATAAACACCGTATGCAGGGAAAGTAGGTATATTGCTCTGTAGATTAGGAAAATTAATAATTTGAAAATTAAAATCGTCTTTTTTATCGTAAAGTTTTGTACTGAGATGACCACCTGGGTCAAATTCGGGGTGCAAGTCCAAGAAAGACGTGAAGCAATTTGATTCAGTGGTCTCTTTAATTTCCAATTCTGGAGGATATATTGAAAGAATCAATTTACCAAATGAAGTGTTATTGACATAAAGGACATCATCAATATATCTGAGTGTAAGATTAAATGAACTTGCCTCTTTCATCTTCTTGTTTTTACGAGTCCCTGAAGAAATTCAGTCTCATAAGAGTATCAAAACAAATCGGAAAGGAGAGGAGCACAGTTTGTGCCCATTGGAATGTCAATTTGTTGTTGAAAAATCTCTCCTCAAAAGGTGACAAATATGTTGTCAATGAGGAAATCAAGCATACCACAAACTTGTTCCAGTGTGTAACAATTTTTATCTTTAAAAGATGTTTTGGAAAAGAATGTAAAATTTTTAACTCAAAACGACAAAATCCCTCGAGTTTGAAAAGGCTTTTTCGAGAAGTTTTTTTTCAGGCGACATTTTAATTTTTTGTTTGGCAAAATAGTGTATAAAGTTGAAAAATCGAACGTTTTAAAAGAATGAACATCAGAAAATGATCTAGAAGAAGCAAAGGTGTACCAAAGGGGTAATCAGTATCATAAAACCGTGAAGACAAAGACAAAACCGGCAGACAAAAAATCATCACAACAAAACAAACCACATAAGAACATAAACACACACATAACAACAAAACCGCATTCAGCAACGCGAACTCAAGTCGAAACGAGTGTGAACTCAGGTGCTCCGGAAGAGTAAGCAGTTCCTGCTTGCTATAGCACACCCTTTACGTTGCCAAAGATCGATTAAGTGTTGGTCAAATCCGGAAAGGATGACATTACAAAACTCTATGTCAAACCAACATCTGTGCTCATCTGAGAGATAGAAATCCCGTATTTGCAAACAAGCACATGATGTCGTCCGTAAAATTTCTTGATTTATTAATTCAGCTTTTCATCCGGTAAAGGAGGAAAAACAAAACCCGAAATACAACGATATCTCTGCTTACATGAAATAAAGAGATTTCAAAATTTTCTAAGAATCGTGATACAAAATGTAAAATGAAAACAATAATTGAGGAGTAACATAGGTATGTTAACGTGTTAGACGTCACAATCTGTCAAGTCAATTATGATAAATCATGTAATTTGGTATTTATATTAAACTGTGAAACTCCATAAGAATTAACTGACGAAATGTAACTACCAAAGAAACAAAAGTTCTATCAAGTCCTTAATTTTGTCTTAGAGCACTGTTAGAAAATAGAAAAAACTGAGATGCGGAATAAGTGTATGCGACACAACCTACATTATAAACGTATATTTTAAATATCCACAATGGAAAATAGCCAGCAGCCTTGGATGTGACCAGCGGTCGCTGCTCGCTATTTTTCAATTGGCCTCTGGATTGAAAATAAAATACATATGATTCAAGCCCAATTCCAAAGTGCAATGAAAGACCCTCTTCTTGACAAAAACCATTAACATAAATTCGACTAAATACAAACATAAACTTTGATAAAGATTAGTGGCTTAGGACAGGCACATTAAGTGTCACTTCATTGAGTGTCTTTGTTTTAGATGTAAATCAAGTTATGAATCAGACTTTTTAGAATCTGCAGTGTCTTGAATAAAGAAAGCCTGAATTAATATTACATGTTGAAAGTAACCATTGAAGGATTATAAAATGAGAGGACAACATCGGTAATAAATGAGAATCAAAGATATCTTAAAATTCCTTGAAAATCTAGTTCTTGATTTTTGCCTATAATCTTCATCTGTAAAGAAACGCTTTCATTTTCAGACAGCAGGCAGAGAAACGAAAAGGAAGAACTTGGTATGTTATAAATTGTTTCATGTATTCTGCAGAACAGACTTTGAAATACCAAAGCTTCAAAATATCAAATGCACAATGCTTAGCATTATATTTTAGAAGGGGAAAGATGATATGCAAAACTTCACGGAATAATTCGTTTTAAGCGTCTATAACATCAGCTTTAGGACACAGATTAAAAAAAAATATTTTCATTATTCAAAAAAATTATTACATAGATAGCAGAAAGAGAAAAGGAAATATAAGCAAAATGTGGTCAATTTTTCATAACTGTTATTTGTCGATACCAATAACATTGCTTAAATCATCATAAAATGTTGCACCTGCATTAGAATAGTCCAACTGAAACCAATTGCCATTCAGTCATAAATTAAGTCGTAATTTGTACGTAATAAAAAGTATGACTAATTCAAGATTCAGTACATGGGAAATATTCAACTTGTGACCGAATGACCTATACAATCTACTCGGGTGCTATGACTTAAATACATGAATCCATTACAAATTCAATCTTTTTTTTGGATTAAAGTAGTTTTTGACAACTAAATCATCTATTATGAGAATGTTAACTAGAGTCTGTTTGATTTTTTAAAACATTCGCATGACATGCATAAATTGATACATGTACCACTTTCACTTAACTTTGTTCTTATTAGTGAAATTAAATGTATTCATTGCACTCAAGAATAAAATTTCATAATAAAAGCAAAGAAAAATTTCCATCTATAATGTACGATTAGCAATCATTTATAATGTTTAATTTCAAAAGCTGTAACTTTAACTGTCAATTATAAAGCAAAAACAAAAAACAAAAAGAACCCCGAACAATCTACAAACGTATAAAAACAAAAGACAAAACATACATTTAAGATCTTTGCTAATCTAGTGCTGAAATCATTTTTTTGTGTAATAAATTTCAGAACGAAGGCGGAGAGAAGAATTAGGTATGTTATGTTATTGACTGTTTCGGCTGTAATGCTTAATGCATTCACAAGATGTATTGCAGTATTTGGCAGCTTTAAAATATCATATTTATAGGGTATACGGTGGAAATTCATTAATGCACTACTCATATGATACCAATCTAACAAGATAACCTATTGTTATTACCAAAGATACAAATAATGTTATTGCCGCATTTTATGTAAAAAAATCAAAAAGAAAAGCTAGCTCACTACATAACAAGGGTGAAAAAAGTGTTTCAGTGTTGTGAGCAGTTCTTATTTTGTAACAACACATCAATATCGCTTTTGCGATTCAGTCTGAAAATAAAATATAAAATGAGACAATCAAACATCTTTACTTACATATCAAAACATTCACAGACAACGGTTGATGATTATGTTTAAATTAAGACGATACACATACAAAATGTGGACTGTATTTTACGTGCGTTTGACGTACGTTAATCGCTTGTCATCTGACGCATATTAAATTGGCATTTCTAACCGCGTACGTTTGACACACGTTAAAATATTATCTTCGCAATATTTTTATTTCATAATAAAACGCACTGAATAAATAACTCACTAATTTCATACATATAAGGATTTATACCTCTGATGTATGGTAAACGTATGTTTGACGCACGTTTAAAACACGTAGTCTGACGTATGTTTTGACAATTATTTGACGTACGTTTACCGTACGGCGGTTAGCAACATATATTTAACGTACGTTTAAACACTTCGTCAGAAGCACGTTTTTACAAACGTACGTCAGACGTATGTCTTAATTTTGCCTGTGTACGCCTTCATGTCAATCTTTACAAGCACAGTAATCCGAAATAAAACATAAGCTGTCATATACGAACTCCATAATCTGGTTTGAACAACAAAATGAAAATAGGAATATCAAAGTCCTAACGTTTTTGGTACAGCTCTGATGAAAGCCTTCCTCGAGATTTTTCTGGATGTGAATCAACTAAATTAATGAAGGAGACTCCCTAGAAAACTCTGATTCTAGGTATATATTGGATGGAAAAAGTAACCAAATGGAGGATTGTTCAGTGAGAGGACATGATCGATTAGTTATGAGAATCATGATAGTAAAGACATTTAGATTGAATACATATCTATTAGCGTCTTTTACCTTATAATAAACTTATATCTTTATTAACCATTGAAATTGCAGAAAAGAGGCGAAGAAAAGAAAAGGAAGAACGAGGTATGGTATAAAGTGTTTCAGGTATGAAACAGAACACACATTTAAATATCAAAGGTTCAAAATATTGGATTTGGCTTCCTTGTTTTAACGTTTTGGTTTTGAGTACTTTTCGTTTTCAACAGTTTGGATTTGACCTTCCAATGTTTTGATTTAAATGCTACTGATGAGAGGTTACTCCTTGAAATATCGATATATAGCATATCCAAATTAACCGTTTATACCCGTGTTTTGGTATTTGTAATTTTGAAACCACTGGGCGATAACCACTGCTGGTGGACTAGAAGTCCCGAGGTTAATCACAAGCCTAGTCGTCAGACTTGTCAGACATGATTTACCATAAAGTTTCTAATATTTTTGTTGCTGAAATTTCCGATTTTTAAATTCTAAATTGTTTAAGACACCAGGTTTCTTTCCTTGTAATGCACATGGTCGATATCCTTGGTGCTGGATTTGGCTGCCTTGTTTAAACGTTTGGTTTTGAGTACTTTTCGTTTTCAACAGTTTGGATTTGACCTTCCAATGTTTTGATTTAAATGCTACTGATGAGAGGTTACTCCTTGAAATATCGATATATAGCATATCCAAATTAACCGTTTATACCCGCGTTTTGGTATTTGTAATTTTTCAATGCCTTTAATATTTCATAAAGAGATAATAAACAAAGTTTGATCAAATCCTATTTATTCTGTCATGGGTTTTAACAGCTAGATAGTGCTAATGGTAAACCTAGAAAAGAGAAAGAGAAAACCTTTCCCCGCCAAAACTTTATCTTGAAAACGAGGTCATTAACCTATCAATTTTTTTTTATTATATACCTATTCCTACATGTCCTAATATATTTCTATTTTAGGCATCAAATTTGAAACCTATTTATTTTCAATAAGAGTAGCGAACATCCTTAAGGCATAAAATGAGACATTTTTTCATTTTTTTATGTAATACACAGTGTGAAAAATTAAATATTCCGAATATGGAAAAAATTAAATTTATGACCGAACAAACTTAACAATCAACTTTACATGCGATATCACTTAAATGCAAGGAATCAATCTTGAATCTTAAATTGTTGTTGTATTATCATTTTGACATCTTAATCTTATAATTTCAGAACGCAAGCGAATTGAAGGTAAATTTTATTTGGAACATGTTTGAAAGATTTTTTTTATTCTTTTGCCTGACATGCGATCCTGCCTCTTCAATTTAATTTTGTAATGGATACAGATAATAAATGTAACCATTGTACTCATTAATCCAGTTTTAAAAATGCAAAGAAAAAATGACCATATACCATCTCTGTTCATTTATAGTCAACATTTTAGTATCTGTACCTTGAACTGTCAAATATGCGACGAAAAAAAGAACAAACTAGAAGAAAGATCTCAGTGTTTGCTTTACGACAAAAACATGAGATACCATCTTTGAAACATAATTACAATAAGCAAATAAAAACCACCGAATTTAAAAAAAACGTAAAAAACAATATTTGCAAATCTATTGCTCAATTCAAAATTTATTTTTTTAGAAATAAAAGTTGAAAATTTAGAATTCAGGCGGATACAAGAACTAGGTATGTTGTGAACTGTTTCTATGAAGCTTTATGCATTCTAAACTTTCAACATTTGGTAGCTTTAATATATCTTACTCATAATGTATTCGGAGAAGTGCATTAGTGAAATGCATGTATTGTAGCAAACTAACAAAAACTTAATAAAAACAAAAAAAAAACCACATTAGATACAAATTGGATAAGAATGTCAAACCTTCAAAAATGTATAGCCCAAACTAATTACGAACGAACGAAATAGACACCCCCAAACGAACCAAATCTACCAAAATTCATTATATAACTATGGTGAAAACATGTTTTTTCTGTAGTTTGAGCAACTTATGTTTTTTTTTTGCAGCACATCCTGTATGCTGCTAATTGTCATGCGATTCTATCAAGGATGAATAAAGCATAGCTCGAAACAAAACATCAAATCTTCTCATCTCACTAGTCGCACTGCCATTGGTCAATGCATATTGTTGAATCCTATTAAGAAAGACAAAACTCCATGAAAAACTTACATTTTAACTAAAACGATAATGACATATTTATCAAACTTGATGTCTTTCATAATATTCCACAAGTGAAGTTAAAAATCGAAGAACAAATAAAGGTTATAACAAAATTATCGAACTTGAAAAATCAATTTCAAATGTACATGAAATAAGACCAAAATAAGGCATAACGGAGAAATTGAAGATTGCAACATTTCAGAATTGGTTTAGACCTTTCAAAAGAAAATGTGGGTTAAACTAGGCGCGCAAAACATCCTCCTTCCATTGCGATCTCAATCAAAAATAAAGTTGTAGAACACATCTTTAAAAGCTTTACATTATCCGTTTATATTTCAAAATTGTCAAAATCCTAAGGTTCTTCCTACTCCGGACATAGGTTGATCATCTTACTAATAATTTGGTTCCCCAGTTTGGTATTTTTGGTTTGGTCCATTGTGGTTTTTTCTGAATTGCCGTTTGAGTATGGGCTGTGTCGCGTACACTTATTCAACATCTCGTTATTTTCTGTTTACTGTTCTATGCTTTTCATAATTATATAGTGTTTGGTATTTTCAATATTTTTGGTAGAGCGCCTCTGATGAGTCTTGAATAGACAAAACACGCGTCAGGCGTAGCCAAATTTATTGTCTGGAACTTTGTTGTCATTTTTTATGTCATTTCCCAGGTTGTTGTCATCACTCAAGAAATTTTACCGACGACATCATGTGCTTGTATGCAAATACGGGATTTCTATCTCTCAGATGAGCACAGATGTTGGTTTGACATAGAGTTTTGTAATGTCATCCTTTCCGGATTTGACCAACACTTAATCGATATTTGGCAACGTGACGGGTGTGCTATAGCAAGCAGGAACTGCTTTCTCTTCCGGAGCATCTGAGTTCACTCTCGTTTCGACTTGAGTTCGCGTTGCTGAATGCGGTTTTGTTGTTATGTGTGTGTGTTTTATGTTGTTATGTGGTTTGTTTTGTTGTGATGATTTTTTGTCTGCCGGTTTTGTCTTTGTCTTCACGGTTTTATGATACTGATTACCCCTTTGGTACACCTTTGCTTCCTATATTTCGAAAACCCGTGAAGGTTAGCACTGCTGGTGGAGTTTTCATTCCCTGAGGTTAGCCCGCTCAGACACCAACACTTTTGTGTTGTAGAATACATCAACGCTTTAAATTATCCGTTTAAATTTCAAAATTGTCGAAACCCTTAGATTCTACCTACCCCAGACATACATGTAGGTTGATCATCTTAGTAATAGTTTGGTTCCCCAGTTTGGTATTTTTTGGTTTTACTGTTCTATGCTCTTCATAATAATATAGTGTTTGGCATTTTCAATATTGTTGGTTGAGCGCCTCTGATGATTCTTGGATTGACAAAACGCGCGTCAGTCGTAGCAAAATTTATTCTCTAAAACTTTTTTGTCAGTATTATTATGAACAAAACTACCGAACGTCGAGGATCAATCTCAAATACAAAATATGGGACACAACGGAAAATCTAAAGATCGCAATTGTCCTGACTTGGTACAGGCATTTCAAATATCATGGTTCGTTAAACCATGTGTTTTGATGCGCAAACCCTCCCTCTTACATTGCAATCTCAGGGTCCGGTAGTAACACAAAATGCAACATGGTTGTAAAGTCATAATATCTCAGTACAACAATCGTAAAAACACTTATATAATTAATCACGAACCAATACGTTTAACATGATTCGGTCACGGTGTCCTAGAAAAAACATCAGGAAAAGTTGGCCCTGGCATATCAAATAAGCTGTGAAATATAAACACCGCAAGCAGGTTAAGTAGATATGTTGCTTTAAAGTAATAATTTGAAAATTAGATTCGTCTCTTAGATGACCTCCCTGAGATGACCTCCCTGGTCATATAAGAGACACAAATCAAGAAATGATGTGAAGCAGTTGGATTCGGGGGTCTCTTTAATCTCCTACGTTGGAAGATATATCAAAGGAATCCATCTACCACGCGAAGCGTTATTGAAAGACATTGTAACTTATCTGACATTGAGATTAAAGGGCCTTGTGTCACGCATCTTCTTATAATTACAAGTTCTTGAAGAAATTCAGTCTCGTTAGAGTATAAATACAAATCGGCAAGGAAAGGAGTACAATTTGTGCCTAATGCAATGAAAATTTGTTATTGAAAAAATTCTCCTCCAAGTGTGACAAATATGCTGTCAATAAGGACATTAAGGTAGTTGGGGTGTCTATTACTGAACATCTTTTTCGCACATCTTTCATAACTTTAAATTTATTATGCTAGCTGTTCTTATTGATTTGTATTAGTCTAGGTATACATCAAAATTGAAAATTACCAATTACACCTTATTTGCAATGTTCAATATTTTTCCGTACTTGTTAAGGGGAGATAATTAGTATAGAAATAAAAGGGAAAAAACACATTTTCCACTTTTGAGCTTACCTGACCCGAAGGGTCATGTGAGCTATTGCAGTCACTTGGCGTCCGTCGTCCGTCGTCCGTCCGTCGGTCGTCCACTTTTACAATATCTTCTTCTCTGAAACCGCATGGCCAAATGTAAGTAAACTTTGTAGTGTTGTTCTAAAGTATGTCCTTTACAAAACCAATGTTCGGATTTTTGATTTGACGAACAACATGGCCGCTGTGACGAAAATAGAACATAGGGTTAAATGCAGTTATTTGCAAATAACTCAAAAACGGTAACAGATATCTAAATTCTTGCGAGGGTAAAAGGAATCAACACCTCAAGATCTACCTGCCCAGAAATTTTTAAAAAGATCCAACAACCGTTGTAGGAGTTTATTTAGCCCTATACCTTGAAAATTATAAAAGATATTTTAAAAATTCAAACTGCATATGATTTAACACATCAAGATCTACATTTCATGTAATTTGGTCAAAGCTGTAAAACCATTTCTTCGAGGAGTGATTGCCCTTAAAGCGTCAAAATTTACCATTTTTCATTACTTTTACCCTGAATTCCAAAGATTAACTTGTCTGACACCATATATCTTACACCATACATCCAACTTCAACCTAACTTGGCAGAGTTGTTTAATAGCAAAAATGATACAATTCCTTTGTTCGGCTTGTGGATTTGTCAAAAAATATGAACAAATATAGAACATTTTTGTAAATTGCAGTTTTTTGCTAATAACTCAAAAATGGTAACATATATCAAAATTCTGATTGGAGACAAAAGTGATCAACATCTCAAGATCTACCAGCTTTGAATGTTTCTAGAAGATATAACAATTGATATAGGAGTTAATGCCCTTTTTCTGGATTTTTTCAAAATTTTTCACTTGTTTAACCATATATCTTGAAAACTATACAAGATATTTCAAAAATTTAAATTGCATATGATTTAGCACATCAAGATCTACATTTCATGTAGTAAGTCAAAACCGTAGGACCATTTCTTTTAGGAGTTATCCTTAAAACAACAAAATTTACCATTTTTCATTATTTTTTCCCTGAATTTCAAAGATTAACTTGTATGCCACCGTAAGGGACATATCATTTTTTACCTGGGAGGGGGGCTGGTCATTTCGAATTGAAAGTTGCAAAAAATTTTGAACCCCCCCACTGAAATGTAAAGATATTTTTAGAACCCCCCTCTTCCAGTTGTAAAAAAAAATTGATCCCCCCTTTTTTACATATGAAATTCAAATAACGGTATGCATGTAATTTACTCTAAATTAAAACACTAGACATGTTTATCAATTGGCATATAAAATTTGGTAGAAATTGGAGCTAGTATATTTTGCTGAACCGAAAGAAATTAAGAATGTATGTAGGGCCCAAACAGGAGGTTATAGGCTGACAGACCTATTAAAACACCACTAAGGATTGAGATACATTTGATCATACTGAACAACCTGGGCGAATAACTTAACATCATTCTCATATGAGGTTTCTGAGAAACACTTGACAAAATTTTCATTTTGGCTCAGTCTCAAACAGGAAATCGAAGTAGTGCATGTCATAACAGGATCGAAAGTTGCAAAGGACATACATTTTATGACACTGAACTACCCTGTCGAGTCATTTTTTTTACGATTTCTAAGAAAAGCTTGACAAAAAGTTTCATAACAGTCCAGTCCGAAACAGGAGGTAGTAGCATGCCCGGTCTGAAAGTCATTTAAGACGCCACAATTTGTAAAACTGAACCACCTTGCCTTTAAAACAGTTTCTTGAAAAGCCTTGAATACCTTACTTTCTCCGGAAAGAAGCATCTGGGTCACACTTCAACTAGGGGGATAATTGTAATATAGAAAGGTATTAGAGCTTAATTTTATCAAGTGGTATTGGTTCAATTCGTCCATACAAGTGATGAACTTCATAATATAAAGGATAACAAAGATTTGCCAAAAATATGGGCATGATTGGATAGATTTTTTTGAAAAAATAATATATTGAAATGGGTATAGTTTTAAGAAAAGTTTATATAAAAATGGGTATCATTTTAAATATTCGATAAAAAGATTTAAGATTGTAAAATGGGATATGAATTCAAATCGAAAGCGGCACATATCCCCCCTAAAATTTTCTAAGATAGCCTTCCTCGGGAGACAAAAAATGTTAGCAATAGAAACTATCCTATAGTAACCTTTTTGAAAAAAAAACACATTGTCACTTTGATATAGAACACATCCCACAAAATGTTCATTCGAAGCAAAGAAAGCTGAACTTGTTAATAAGGCCAGAGGTAACAATATAACTTTCAATTGTACCATGTTAAATGGATTGGGAGGGTATACAGTGTAAACATGCAGTACTGAGATTTAAAAAAATTAACTCCCTTTTTATCTTAATTACAAAAATATTGCACAATTAAATTGACACCCCTCTTTAAAGTGATAAAAAAATCTGAACCCCCCTTTTCTATCATGAAAAATAAAACTGATCCAACCTTCTTTTTGACCAGCCCCCCTCCCAGATAAAAAATGATATGTCCCTAACACCAACTGCATTTTGACTTGGCACACTTGTTTAATAGCCTATATGCTAGAACTCTATTTAGATTTTTGATGCGTCAAAAAACATGGCCGCCATGGCTAAAATAGAACATAGGGGTATTTGTTTTTGCTAATAACTAAAAAATGATTTCAGATATCAAAATTGTGCAAGAATCAAAAGTGATCATTTTAAGATCTACCTGTCCTAAAATTTCGGAAAAAGATCTGCCTGCTGATGTGGGAGTAATTGACCTTTTTCGTAATGTTTGCCAAGTTTTGCACTTATTAAGCCCAATATCTTGAAAACTAAAGATTTTAAATTGCATATGGTTAAGCACAATAATATCTACAAAATATATGAATCTGTGTAGTTCAAGTGAGCAATTCAGGCTCCTGGGAGCCTCTTGTTTCAAAACAATTGACGGTGAACTTGATTTTTTATTTAATATTCTTAAAATTTCCAACAAAAAACAAAGATTTCCACAAATTTGAAGAAAAATCTATGGAGAAGACTTTTTTAGGTAAAAGAAATTTGAATTTTTCCTACTGATCCTATATTAAAAGTACCAAAATCAAGCAATTTTCAAAGTCGTATCTACGAAATTTCTGATAGTGAACTTTTTTTTTATTTTCGACTTTTAAAGTTCCATTCTAGGGCTAACTGTGGCAAAAAATCAAGAAAATTGTATGGATAAATTTCAAGACACCCCATCTACCTTAAACATACTTGAAACATGTCTAATGTGTAACATTTTTTAATAAGACGTTTTAGAAAAAATGCAGAATTATAACCTAATACAACAAAGTTCCTAGAATTTGAAGGAGCCTTTTTTAGAAAAGTTTTTTGGACGACCCTTAAGCTTTTCGTGTGGCGATGTGGTGTACAAAGTTAAAAAACCTCGTATTAACAATTTTTGTGTATGAAGTTGCGCTCAGCCAAGGACATTGATTAATGTCCTGTAACTCTGGTGTTGGCACCACAAAACTTTAAAAATACTTAGGTCTAATAATATTCTTATTTTCATGGCAACTCCAATCAAAACTTTCGAATTTGATGACGTATATTCTCAGACTTAATTTTTTTATATTTTGTGTCGCCCAGGCCTGGAATAAATAATCAATTTTGATACATAAAATTCATAAACTTGAGCGGACGGAATGTTGTTAAACAAGAATGGAAAGTTGACAATTGAAAAGTTGAAAATATCAATTTTGTCATGGAACTTTGTTGAAAGTCTTCCTTGAGAGTCTTGCCCGAGATGTAAATTTAAATATGAAGCAAACTTCTTACAGTCGGAAATGTCCTTAACTATAAGATTCTAAGGATACATGCGATAGAGAACATAACCAAATGGAGAAGTGATCAGCGAAAAGACATAATCATGGTCATGGCAGTCAAGACATTCAAGTTGATTAAAAATTTAGTTCCGATTTCTTGAAAAATCTTCATATTTCATAAATGATATAGAAATTCTATAAATTTCAGAAAACAGACAAAGAAAAGAAAACGAAGAACGAGGTATGTTATAAATTCTTTCAGGAATCAAGCAGAAAAAAAACAACCTTAAATTCCCATCTGCAAAATATTAAAGACATAAAAAATATCTTTAAAGGAAGGATAATTTTGAAAAAAAAACTAGAAAGAAAGATTCAAATTTTGATTTTGGATACATCATCTTCTGACTGACGGAGGAGCAATTGTCATAATGGATAAAGAATACTACAAAAAAGTTATTGAAAAAAAATCAGTGACACATAATACAACAAACAAGAGTCAAGACGCATTGATACATGTAACAATATTCAAGAATAAGTTAAAAGACGTGTCAACAAATATTCTGAGAACAGGCCTTCCTTTCCAACTATAAAATTAAAGAAAACAATTTCTACGTAAAACCAAGGGTTCATATATATATATATATATATAAGAGCGTGACATTTCAGAACGCGATCAGCACACAAATTAGTGAGGGTAAAACATATTTTAAAATCTTTGGTCAAGATGATATTGACTTTTTGAATATAATCCTAACAGATGTCCCAGATAATACTATACTGACAACTTTTGATGTTAAATCTCTGTATACAAATATTCCGTACGACGTAGGCTTTAATGCAATATGTCATTAGAGAGAAAATAAGCGAGAAATTATTGTCATTAGCTTTTCTACAGATTTTATCATAGACACAGCTATATTATTTTTATCTTAGAAGAAAACACTTTTGACCTCTATGGCGTTACACATTTAACACACAGAAAAATTAAAGCAACAGCGATTGGAACAAAGATGGCTCAACGTATGCCAATTTGGTGATGGCCTATATGTCAGTGAAAGAAATCATGTATTTTTAACTTGAACACACCTTTGATGGCGTATCTAAATATTTTGTTGACGACAAATACAGTCCCTGTAGAGAAAAGGTTTCCCAATCCATAGAATATGGGTGTATAGGGAATAGGGATGATGAATGGTACATGGCATATGGGGAATAATATCGTGTATGAGAATGGGGATAGTAAATATGAATGGTAAATGGGGAATGGAATTGGGATGATGAATGGTATCTCGAATTCGATTGGTCAATAGAATGGGGAATGGGGAATGGGCATGGTAAATGATATTCAGTCGAATTTTATTGTTCCATTTTTTTAAATTGTTAAGAATGTTATAAATTATAATTTAAACTTATAACATTTAAAAGATAAGATAAAACATTAATTTATTCACTAATTAAATCTATGTGATTAAGACGGTTTCCTTATATATTCATTTGAAAACATAAAAAAATGTAAAGATGACTTTAAGACAGTATTAATAAAAAAAAATTTCGACGAACAGCTTATATTGGATATAATAGTATGTTCATTATTTTGCAAACAAAATATTTTAATTCAATTATTATGTATTGAAGGAATGCATTAGTGTATACTTACTGATAAAAATACAAAAAGTGTGACATTTACCAAAAAGTTTAGGATCAAATCAAATGACGAATACATGTGCTCTGTTTTTATATATGGCAGATGATCCGTTAAAATAAAAGAATATTTATATTTTATTCTATTTTATATAAATAGTGCGTCATTAAATGACGCATGTTCAGGATCACATTAAATGACGTATACATGCCTTTTGATTTTAACCACGGCAGAAGATAGGTTTACCCGATTTTTGTATTATGTATTATTACACTTTCAGAAGTTATAATGTATCGAATACAACTCTTTAGATTGAATATCATTTATAATATGATGTGTTACTTTCCTTATGTAAACAAAAGTGTGCTCTAAATAGCACAAATATTTCTAGCACATGCGCACTGTTTTTCATCGCCCTATCGGTCTTTTCCAAACCATTTCATCTGTTTACACGGATAAAATCATTTTCCTACCCCAGACATAGGTTGATCATCTTAGTAATAATTTGGTATTTTTGGTTTTACTGTTCTATGCTCTATATATTCATACAGTGTTTGACATTTTCAATATTTTTGGTAGAGCGACTCTGATGAGTCTTGAATAGACGAAACGCGCGTCAGGCGTAGCAAAATTTATTGTCTGGAACTTTGTTGTCATTTGTATTTTATAAACTTACAAACTATGTAATAGAGTTATTTTATTAATTTAAACACCTTTCTATCAAAACTATCGAGCCGTATATCAATTTCAATCACAAATCAAGAAGTCGGTCGAATGACGTCATTAATGGCTGTTCTGTCAATATTGCAACCCCATTAAAAATATGAAAAAAAACACATGTAGCATGAGTCATCGTCTGCTGTAAAAAACATCGACAATGGCTACCACAACGGTTACGCCGCTCAAAATCGGACTAACAACTGAACACCAAGGATCAATGAACAAAATTGTGGACCATTTCTTTGAGCCAAATGCTGTTAGAAGGTATATGATACAGTCAATGACAACAGGTGAACTGAAAAGGGTCTTCAAACATGAATTTTGTGATGCAACAATAAGCTCTGCATTTTCAAAGCTGACAGAGGACATAAAGCTATGTCCAGACACCAGCCCTCCATTTAATCGTCAGATCAGTATCATTCATTATAGAGCATTTATGACATCAAATCATGTTATAACAGGAATAATTAAAAGCCCAAAAAGGACAGGAAATGATGTTGCAATACACAAAAAAAAACGGTTGCTGAAAGGGGACAAAGAAAAGCTATATAATAGTTGTATTTAATACCGACAACGCACTAACTCTTCAAAGCAAAGTATTCTTGGATGTAATGTTAATTTTTAGTAGACGTGGACAAGAGGGGTTACATGACCGAAAAAAAAATCATATGCTAAATCGAAAGATGATATGGGAAAGGAATACTACACCTCACCTACCATGAATGTGATAAGACACATCATGACGTCTACTCTAAGGAAAATTTCAGAGAGGTCAGAATGTATGCCAATCCAGGCAGTGATCATTGCCCGGTCTTGACAAATAACTCAGTAAACTAACCCCAAAATGCAATGCTTTGTTTCTAACACCATTACAGTACCCTAAACCTACAGTATGGTATGCTGCACAGACGGTAGGAAAAAACAAGCTCGCAATTATGATGGCAAGGATAACTATTGCATCAAGGCAACAGTTGCAATAGGTCTAAGAGGGCTGGTGTAGATGATCGCTCCATCATGCATGTCCTGCCACCGCAATGCTTATTCATTGGTATCATACATTGAAGATCCGAGTGATAAACAACGTCGAGAATTTTTGAAACCATTCAAAAAGTAACACCAGTTGGTCATACTTCCAGTGCTGACATCGTTGATCAGGAACTTGCTTTGTTGGAGGCTAGTTTGTTCAGCGAAATCACCGTCACCTCCTCTACGAACAGAAATCCATTGGAAGACTTGAACCTTTTCAATCAAGCCACAATAACTGGTTGCATTATCAAAATTAGCGTAGTAAATAAGGAATACATATTGGGTGCCTTGCCTTCCTGAGGCCGTGTTCCGCCATTTTCAATGTTTAACAGTCATGTGATCACCCGAGTGCCTTTAGAGGAATTTTTCCGGAATTTCTTTTTATTGTTGGCTGTTTTTGAAATTCAGGTTTTTCTGTAATACAATGTTATTTTGTTAAAATTTAAATTGTCTCTCATTTGTGTTCAAATATGAAAACCAAAGTACAGTCCACTCCAGGTGAGGGAAAAAGAACAGGCAATGAAGTTGTCGTCTCTAAGGACCCACTGACCTAGAAAATTACCGTATTTGATCTATTAGAATAGTAAAAGTTTTCCGTTGTTATGTTTTATGTGAATTAGAGCATTGGGAGGCCGTTTTATTTTTCTTTATTATATACCTCGCTAACACTCAGTATATAATTTTGACAAATATAATTCCTCCCCATGTTCTCATTCACAAAAAAAAACATGACAACGGAAAACTATTTCTTAAATAAATATATAAAAAGTAATTAATAATATAATATAATAATACACAATTGCATTGTGGGTGTGGGGATAATATATGATGTATGGGAAATGGAATGGTAAATGGGGATGGGAATGGGTATAGTAAAAGGTGTATGGTGATGGGGATAGTATATGGTGTATGGGGATGGTATATGGTTCAATTGTAAATGGGAAGAGAGGAAAGTTCATACCATACAATTACTGTATAAAAGATTTCTCGACGAATGTCTCTTCTTCTGGACGAAATCAATGGTTGCATTTCATCACATTTAAAACTCTTGAAACAAAATTTTCTTTTCTTAACATCTTGAAAACAACGAGGTTAGGACAAATATTTTCAACAAGAAGCCTGCTACACACTAATATCTTAATTTTGATTACTGTCACCCAGAACACACATTACAAAAAATATTAAGTTTTTTAATATGTATTTATCAATATGACTTAATCAAGATTCCGAATATCGCAGCTGAACAACCTTAAAATCAAATCTTCATACAAGAAGTCCATTACAAATTGAAATTGTCTTTTAATCTTATAATTTCAGAACGTAAGCGGATACACTGGACAGAAGGTATGTTTTGTTTTGAAGAGCCAACTGAAAAGTTTTTTTTTCATAGAATTTCCCCCAACATGTCTTTATTTAAAATATTGCCTAGCACTTCAATTAATTTTGATTTTGATAGAAAGAATAAATATATACATTGCAATCATGAATACAGAATTGTTATAAAACCAAAGCATAGTTACCTTATACCATAAACATGCATCTATTATGTCCAATATTAGTAGCTGTACCTTTAATTGTCAATTATTAAGCGATAAAAAAGACAATAACAAGCTATAAGACAAAGCGCATCGTTTGTTTTACGACAAAGAATCACATAGTATAAAACAAAACTTCAAAACCAACAAATAAACGTATAAAGATAATGATGTATGATAACAATATCAAAAAATGCAACTCAAATGCTGACTTTAGAATTTTTCTCTAAATAACTGATGAAATTTCAGAGCGTAGGCGAAGCAGAGAACTAGGTGCGTTATAAACTATTTCTGGTATTAGTATTAAGCTGCGCAATCTTTAATAACCTAAGATATATTTTACCATTTGGTAGCTTCAAAGTATCATATTCATAAGGTATATCTGAGAAACACATTACAAAAATGCTCGTATCAAACCAAATCAACAAAATAAATATCGTAATAAAACCAAAAAAAAAAAAGGAAGAGTGTCAAGTGTGGCATCAGAATATCAAAGCTTCAATGTGATAAATAAACTCATAAGCTGGAGCGGACGAAATGTTAATAAAGAGAAGGAAACATTTAAGTCATTAAGTTTGTCGTAGGGCTCTGTTGGAAGTCGTCCTTCATTGCCCATTTCGAGACATAAATCAAGCTATGTGACAGACTTCCTATTGTCCACATGTCTTTAATCGTAAGATCCTTGGGAAATTGAAGATAAATTGACCATACTAGAATGTGTTCAATGATAGAAAATTATTGATAATATATGCGCATCATGGAAGTACAGACTTTCAAATTCATTACAAATCTAGTTCTGAATTCTTTATAATAATCTTTAAATTTCCAAGAAACTCTTGAAATTTCAGAAAGTTGGCGAAAAACAAAAAAAGACGAACAAGGTATGTTTTGAAATGCTTAAGATATGCAAAAGAACAAACTTTGAAATTCCAACGGTTCAGAATATTAGATACACAATGTACATAATCTTCCAAAGAAAAAGAAAGGCTTTAAAAAGAAATACACAAAAGAAAACCACTTTTGATTTTCGAATAGAACCTCAGGTTAATAACACAGATCTTAACAAAAAAAAAACAAAAAAACAAAAAACAACAAAAAATTAAAAAGTATTCAATGTATAAAAAATATCACATAGATAGCAGTGAGCAATCTAGATTTCTGAGTTAATAAAATCGTTTTTACAAAGTAAAATAAATAAAACACGGCAATTTTTAATAACTGTTATTCGGACGCAAAAAGGCACCAAAAGGCATTCGAGTGTCAAAAGTTGAAAAAAACAGAAACAAAAATTCCAGTATTAAAACGTAAACTACAACAGCCAAATATCACAAATCAACTGAACAGAAACCAACAACGCGAACTCAAGTCGCAACTAGAGTGAATTAAGATGCTCAGGAAGATTGAGCAGTGCTTGATTGTCAAAATTGTCGAAAATATTACACCTACATGTTCATAGTCTTCAGTTATAAAATGAGTCGCATTTTGGTTTTTCTTTATAATACATAGTGTGACTAATTCAAGATTCCGATTATGGGAAATATTCAAATTCCGAACAATCTTTATAATAAACTCGTACGCTACTTTAATGCAAGAACAATTCTTACAAACTAATTCCAGAATATATTTCTTAAAATAATATCTTGCAAAATCTTCAAATTTCAGAACGTAAGCGGATAGAAGGTATGTTAAATCTAGAAAGACGATATTCAAACTCATCTAATATGAACAATGAATTAAAAAAAAAAAAATAAAAATCCAAAACAGAAGACGGACATAAGTCTCCGACATGACCAGCGATCAATGCTTATCTTTTGCATTGGCTCGAGATTCAATACCCTTTCCCAATTTCTCCAAGCAAGACTCATTCCTGGACATAGAACAACTTACAGGAAGTGGAGAGAGACAATAGAAAGTTTTGACATAAAAAATAACACACGTTAAAAATCGAATCAATAAAAGTTCAATTCGACAAGAGGGAACCTGAGACAAAAACTACAAGAAAAAAAAACGAGAAGCAGATGAACTCTATGGAGAACACTAACAGAAACTACCAGCTAGCTAATATACATCCATCAACTGATGAAAAACAATCAAACATATCGATATTAAATCCGACAAAGCAAACACTTCAAAAATTAATGATTTAGTGTTATATCAACACACTAAACAGACATATTTGGTCGCCGTTTTGGTGTTAAATAGTCAACAGTTTTATTAGTATTTTAAAGTATTTAAAGATTTACATGTATTAAAAATTCTCAATTCCAATTAATACGCTTTTAAGTCAGCCTACTATCCACATAGCATTGTCTTTGAATTTGTTTGCTTTATGAAAAAAAAAAAAATCACCAAACGATTTTTCTACATTGCCCGAATTGCATTGACACGTGTACATTTGTACGAATAAAATATTCTGTCACTTAAAATAAACCTTGTTTTTTTATAGAAATAATAAATGTGTACATTGCAATTATGAGTTTAGTATCACTGAAAAAAATAAAGAAAATAAAAATACACTCAGTATACCATTTATTTATAGTATATCCGATTCATATACTATCTTTTTTCATGCAAATCATACAACAGAAAACGAAAAAGAGCAAACTACACATATTTAAGAACAATGACTAACAATAAATTTATATTCTTTGCAAATAATGTGCTGACTTCAGAATTTTTTTTAGAACTGACTCTTGAAATATCAGAGCGTAGGCGGAGGGAAAAACTAGGTATGTTATTTACTATGTCGGCTATAATGTGCATTATGAAATTCCTATGGTGTATTTATCATTTGGCAGCTTTAAGATATTATTTTATAAGGTATTTCAAATGGCTGATGCCATCTAAATCCGTTCACTTTAGTGAACATTATACAATTATCACCTTAGTTGATGTGTGGCCCCGTGGTTTCTTTCCCCGAGAAAGTAAGGACACCCGAGGGCTTGCCCCGACGTGAGGGGAAAGAAATGTCGGGTCACATATCATCTAGCTAGGGTGATAACTGTTATATTATATCGAATATTTCAAGGAAACAATTAAATATTAAATTTTAAACATATTCCGGACATTTTAACCTTTTTCCATAAGAAAAAAATACGATCCATACAATGTTGAAGAAAACTCGTGGGGCGCACGTGCGAATTCTCACGAGAGGGTGGCCTTACCATGCGACCCAATAATTACCGGTTGACCCAGCAAATTATCACATATCACGTGACAACGTCTCAGCGAATCACAATAAAGATTTCTATATGCGTATATAATATTAGATTTTATCTGGATTTAATATGACTGATACAGACTTTATCTGTTCATGTCAGCCAACATTCAATTTCACCTTGATTTAAAATTACTGATATTTGCAGCGTCATTCCCTTTCAGTGATCTAATTTACAATGACCGAAATTGACTGCATCTGGTCATGTAATAGATCCAAATTGGGTCAAATGAGAGTGATGAAAGGGTTCTTTACTTAACGAACGTAACAAATGGAAATTTGTTTCTTTAATAGTATCGTCCAAAAATGTGTACGTGTAACCTTTGAAATTATTAACCATAAAACTGCAAATTAAATTCCTCTACACTGTAACTTCCAATGAAAAAATATACTCTTCAAAAAAGTTACGCATATGAAGAAAATTCCCTCTATGTTTATACAAACCTTAACCATTTCAAAACTATATTACAAATGCGTCCTTTATCCAATTTTCATGAATGAAAAGCAATTAAAAGATATTAAATGAAGCAAAGATTTTATTTAGCAAAATCGTAACCTCGCTCTGTTGAAAGATTTACTCATTAATTTCCAATTTTAATCAGTGCAAAATGTTCCATGAAAAAACATTGGTTGTGTTCCACTTGCAAATTCTTAAATAAAAAAAAATGAAGTAAGGATTTTGGTAAAAAAAATATACAATCCTTATTTCGTTTTCTTTTTACAAAAGTTTATTTCATGAAAATCAGTTACTGGACAACTCAGCAATATTATTTAAAAATTGGGTTTGTATATAAATTTGGAATTTTCTACCTATGCATAACTTTTTGTTAAAGAGAATAGTTTGAATCCATTTTTTGTTGAAAAAAAAAATTGACAGCAGAGATTAAGAAAAAAATGTTCTACAAATGATTTCTGATTTTTTTGCAAGTTAAAAGGTCCGTGCCTAAGTCAAATCTATAATCAAAGTAATCGTGTCTAGACCAATTGGAATGTCAATAAAAACTGCATTCTGTGAATAACATTATCGTTGAGTTACCAACGACCTAAACATGCTGTTTATTGTGAACTACATGTTTGTAGCCTATAGCTAATATCTGCACGTCAGTCTCGGTAACCAAACGTCGTATATGATGATACAGTTTGCACTCAAAGAGATTTAATAGTTTTTATTAAAAAAATACCAATTTAGACATTTAAAGCGAAAAAATGAACCAGTGATAAAAAAATAAAGACACTAAATCTAACCTATTTGTTCCTATTTGTAAAACAGTCATTTTTATAATATTAGACCCTCCCCCAGTTTGATATAATAGGAAAGATTTCGGAAAATTCTGTGTGTTCTAGATCTATAAGTTGTCATTTACTGTTATCACTTAAGTTGTAACGGACGGACGGATACCATCTCCATATTACTTAATGTCTATTGATTTGTTATTTTTCTTGGTAAAATATTTCATACACGTTGCAATAAAGTGCAATCTATCTGAGATATATGTACCATTTAGTGCTGGTATGCACTAATCTAATACATGTTGATCATTTACTTCCTGTTTTAGAAATATAAATATTGTTTCTCGAGGCATAAACGCGGGAAAATAGTTTATCGATTTATGTTAATAATTTTTCTATAGTCCGAAAATCTTATTTTTTAAGAGTACATCTGCATGAACATGATGTAAGCATGTTAGTTTAATATAAATTATCAAAAAAATATTTACCTTCCATACAAATCAGTCGCGGATCCAGGGAAAAGCGTATCAGGTATAACCCCCCCTCCGTACTGAAAAAAGTTTATTGTAAAGAATCTTCGAAACAACTTTGATAATATTCACTAAACAATTTATAATTGAAAAGCTGTGGAATAATTGTACGCGACACAGCTCACAATTAAACGGCAATTCAGAAAAACCACAATGGATAACCGCCAGCAGCCTTCAACGAGGCCATTTGGCACTGCTCGCGGTTCTGCAATTGGCCCATGGCCTAAATAAAATGCATATAATTTCAATCCAGCCCTGAAATAGTCACAGATAGACCCCCTTCTTACACAAGGAACAGGAAACATCAAAAAGACAAGTACAAACGAAAGTTTTGTCAAAGATTCCTGGCTTAGGACAGGCACATGTAATATGTGTATATATAAGCCATCCCTAGACTTAAATGCTAGATCTTCAAGAATCCAAGATGTTAACTGTAATACTTATATTGTTTACAGAAACACGCGGTAAGTGTTTCCGTCGAGTTTTCTCCTTGTAGGGGGTGGGGGCTTCCATTAAAAGAATCTCCGAGAGAAGAGGCAGACAAAGCTTCCACGGATAAAACATTTTCCATTTTTTTTATTCACGTACTAAAAATAATGAAGAATGTTGTGTTATTTTTTATTATACCCCCTTCACATATACGATATTCTCTTACAATTTGTTACGATTTTCAAAATTTATAGTTTTACGAGTTCTTGCGAGATTTTCTTCCAAATTTTTACGATCTATTTCCGAGTTGTCACGATTTCGTCAGTTGTGCGGAAATTTTTCGCACTCCCGTCCAGACACGATACAAATTTAATTTTCGGAGTGTTTACGAGCATGTTACGGTGCCTTAACGACGTCTTTACGAGTGAATTGCGATATTGGAAATGATATCGTAACTAACTCGCAAGCCACTCGTAAAAGAATTCCATTGAGAGGTCTTCCCGAATAAGTTACGAGTAAAGGCGAGTCATTTACGATCTCTACGAGTTCTTTACGAGTTATTTGCGATGTATTTACGTGTAAAATTATGACATTGTTGTTTTGTCAATTCGTAAAAGTTTTACGAGAATTTGACATGTCAAAAATCCTCGTAAAACTTTCATGAGTTCTTACGATTGCACACGAGCTAGAAAGACCTGTTTACGAGTAATAAAGAGTGATTTACTAGTCTTCGCGATCGATTAAGAGTTGAAAACTCGTAAGAACTCGTAAGGAAATCTCGTATATGTGAAGGGGGTATTAGGTTGAACAAAACGTAGCATTAGGTTTTGTAGTTTTTACAACAATGAGACAAATGCAACATATGGGACTTCGAGCATTGAATTAAGAGATATGAAATTATTGTTTTAAAGTTGTTTCATGGGGTTATGAGTTAAAATGCTTAAAATGGCCATGTTCTTCACATGATATTCTCCACAAAACGGGTAACTGTCTATGTTATATCGCTGAACTGAAGAAATTGAAAAATAAAATAACCGGTGTATGTTTTTGACAAGATACGAGAAATTGACATTCAACATGTTAGCAAAGAGGCACAAATGGGGCATTTGAATGTTGAAACATGTAAACACGAACAAGAACACCAAGAAAAAATAGATATCACAAAATTAACCGTACAGAAATGAACAACGCGAACTCAAATGGAAACAAGAGTGAACTCAGGTGCTCCGGAAGAGTAAGCGGTTCCTGACTGTTATAGCACACTCGTCGTTTCTTATTCAGTGTGTTAAATCCGGTAAAGGGGGACAAACCAAATTTCCACGACAAACCAACATATGTACTAATTTGAGAAATAGAAATCCCATATTTGTCTGCTGATTTTTTTCAACACATTTCTATATACAATTTTGTCACACATTTTCCTACCAATTATCTCCCCAGAAAAAAGCTTAATTTCTTTTTTAATAATTTATGTTATATTTATTTTATCAATAAATAAAGGTAATAACAAAACTACCGACTTTGTATGATCAATCTCATAGTCCAGAGAAAATGACAAAAACGAATCAATAAATACGGGAGAATTGGTGGATCGCAATGGTCCTGACTTGGTACAGGCATTTCAAAAGAAATGGTGGGTTAAACCAGGATTTATGGCGCAAAATCTTCCTCTTCCATTGCGCTCTTAGGATCCGGTAATGACCATAGAATACAAAATAGTTGTGAGACACAATAGGGATATTGAGGTGATCATCTCAGTTCAGCAGACCAGTCAAACACTAATTAAAACAATTAAACACCATATATTTTAACTCAATTTTGAATTTTTCTACTAGTGGCTGATAACGAAGAAAGATTTTTTTCTTGGGATCGTATAAGGCGTATTTTCCGATAGCCCTGCTCCAAAAGTCGGTCACGAAGAAATCGGTGTCTGATAAAAAAAAATCTTTGAAATGTGTGCTAGCTCTGGCATATCGAGTAAGTTGTGCAATATAAACACCGTATGCAGGGGAAGTAGGTATTTGCTCTGTAGATTAGGAAAATTAATAATTTGAAAATTCAAATCGTCTCTTTTATCGCAAATTTTTGTCCTGAGATGACCACCTTGGTCAAATTCGAGGTGAAAATCCAAGAAAGATGTGAAGCAATTTGATTTGATGGTCTTTTTAATCTCCAATTCAGGAGGATATATTGAAGGAATCCATCTACCAAATGAAGTGTTATTGACAGAAAGGACATCATCAATATATCTGAATGTAAGATTCGATGATCTTGCCTCTTTCATCTTCTTGTTCTTTACGAGCCCCTGAAGAAAGTCAGTCTCAAAAGAGTATAAAAACAAATCTGTGAGTAGAGGAGCACAGTTTGTGCCCATTGGAATACCGATTTGTTGTTGAAAAATCTCTCATCCGAAGGTGACAAATATGTTTTCGATGAGGAAATCAAGCATACTGCAAACTTGTTCGAGTGTGTAACAAAATGTATCTTTGAAAGATGTTTTGGAAAAGAATGTAGAGTTATAACCCAAAACAACATAATTCCATGAGTTTGAAAAGGCTTTTTCGAGATGCTTTTTCAGGCGTCGTTTTAGTATTTCGTGTGGCAAGGTAGTGTATAAAGTTGAAAAATCGAACGTTTTCAAAGAGTGAACCTCAGAAAATGATCTAGATTTAATGATTAAATAAAATAATTTATTAAATTTTGCATGTCTTGTGTTATTTAGAGTCATTTTAAATGAAATCCAGACTAAATATTTACAAGATGTCCGAAAAAAATGCTCAGTTTTATAGTCCGGAACCACCTCAAATGTTATTTAGTTACTGTCCAGTTATATTTTGATCTTTTATTGTTGAAATGCATACATCTATTGAATCGTGTATGGTGTAATGGTGTATTGTGTATCGCTCAATCGTGTATGGTGTATGATGTAATGGGGTAACGTGTATCGGTCAATCGTGTATCGTGTGACGAAAAGCCAATGGCGTATCGTGTATCGTGTATACACGATAGCCTTACATTTCGATTGGTTTACAACTCAGTTTTATTTCGTTTGTTTTGTGCAGAATCATTCGGGATCGAATTCAAACTATCGAAAAAAGTGATAAAACAAAATAAATGTTATCGACAGCAAAATCCATATTGATAAATCTAAATGCTGGTTTAAGAAAACAAATTGTGTCTTCTGAAATCCCCCACTCCCAAGAAATTTATCTGACTGAATCACAATTATAGAGAAAAAAGAGTGATGTCACCCTATATCATGGCCTGAAAAGGTTGGAAATAATAAATCTGCCCTCTGCCTCAATGAAAATTTGAATTAAAATAAATAATCTGTCCCTAGATTCTAAAGTATAGTTTGCAGAATGTATAATACATTTATACTCTTACGAGACTGAATTTCTTCAGGGACTCGTAAAGAACAAGAAGATGAAAGAGGCAGGGTCATTTAATCTTACATTCAGATATATTGATGATTTCCTTTCTGTCAATAACACTTCATTTGGTAGATGGATTCCTTCAATATATCCTCCAGAATTGGAGATTAAAGAGACCACCGAATCAAATTGCTTCACGTCTTTCTTGGATTTGCACCTCGAATTTGACCCAGGTGGTCATCTCAGTACAAAACTTAACGAAAAACGAGACGATTTTAATTTTCAAATTATTAATTTTCCTAATCTACAGAGCAATATACCTACTTCCCCTGTATACGGTGTTTATATTTCACAACTTATTCGATATGCAGGAGCTTGCACAAATTTCACAGATTTTTTGATCAGACACCGATTTTTTCGTGACCGACTTTTGGAGCAGGGCTATAAGAAAATACGCTAATACGATTCCTAAAAAAATTCTTTCTTCGTTATCAGCCACTAGTAGAAAAATTCAAAATTGACTTAAAAGATATGATAGTTAATTGTTTTAATTAGTGTTAGATTGGTCTGCTGTACTGAGATGATCACCTCAATATCCCTATTGTGTCTCTCAACTATGCTGTGTTTCTTTGGTCATTATCGGATCCTAAGATCGCAATGGAAGAGGGAGGTTTGGCGCCATTTAACCTGGTTTAACCCACCATTTCTTTTGAAATGCCTGTACCAAGTCAGGACCATTGCGATCCACCAATTCTCCGGTATGTCTGATTCGTTTTTGTCATTTTCTCTGGACTATGAGATTGATCATTCAAGTTCTGTAGTTTTGTTATTACCTTTATTTCTTTATTTTGAAAATAAATAATCTGACTAGATCTACTGCCAGCCCACTCTTTTTCTTATCTTGTGTCTTATGTCTATTCGTTCTGTTTATATGTCTGTACTGAAATGATCTGATACAGTGAATGAAAGACCAAGACAGTGTCGAAAAGTAACTGTATTCGACTGATATTTACAGATTAAGAAAAGCAGTAAAATGACAAATATTGCAATTTTCTGTAAAGAGCTTAATCAGTCCCGAACAGAAAATTATAGACCATAAATAGTTAATCTTCAGTCATTATCATACTCTAAAAATCAAATATGAATTTTATATGATAATGTCAGTCATGTTTTGTTCAAAGTGTATAAAGGAGACTCCAAAGAATTGCTGTATTTAAAATCCTTAGATTCTGGAAGTAAAAGAAAGAACTAGTAACCCTATTAAGGATTATTTAGTGAGAGAACACCATACGATTCAAAAATATATTAGAATCTTGGTAGTAGAGACATTAAAATTGATTTCTAATCTAAATCTGGTGTTTTGCGGATAATCTTCATATTTTAATTAGCTCTTGAAATTTCAGAAACTAGGCAAAGAAAGGAAAAACAAGGTATGTTATAAAGAATTCAAGGTATTTGGCAGAACAAACTTTGTAACATCACATCTTCAAAATATATTTGATCAGTTTGGTAAACGTGTTTTCAGGAAACAATAGGGATTCATAGGGCACTTATTGTGCATCTTTGCTTGCTGATTTGTTTCTTCATTCATATGAAGCTGACCTCTTACAATTCCTTCTAGACAAAAAATATCGTAGACAAAATCTCTCTTTTAGGAGAGGGAGGTTTGGTGCAACCATTTCTTTTGAAATGCATCTACCAAGTCTGGACCATTGCGTTCTTCAATTTGTCCGGTATGTCTTTTTTGTTGTGTCTTGTCCTATGGACATTTGAGATTAATTATCAAAGTTCGGTAATTTTGTTATTACCCTTATTAACCTCACTTTCCATAATTTTGATGATTTCCTTTTACTGAACAATTAACGATTTGGCGACTCTTTTTATGTCATATATCCTCAGGGGCTTGAGATAAAGGACACAACAGAGTATAGGAAGTCTGCTTCATATTTATATCTTCATCTTGAAGTAGACTCTCATGGAAAACTTCGAACAAAGCTCTATGCCAGACGTGATGACTTCCACTTTCTGATCGTCAACTATCTTTTCTTGTGTAGCTACATTCCGTCCGCTCCAGCTTAAAGAGTTTTCGTATTACCATTGATTCGTTACCCCCGGGCGTGCAGGGTTTACATCGATTTCCTTGGCGGCAGAGCGTCACATTTGACTCAGAAAGTGTTAACAAAAGGTTATGTCGCTCATCGGGTCAATGAATAAGGTAGACACCTTGCACTTGTAGACAAAATTGGGATATTCAGTTGTTTTATTTGTGTATCCGTGTTTTTAATGTTTTCTGATTTTTGTCCTGTCCATGCTTATGTTTAGTGGTTTTGTCCTTTTGGACTGTGACATTCTGATATCCAATTGGTACCTCTGCTTCATTCAAAAGCCTAAGAAGTTGTTATGAATCATTAGCCAAGAAAAACCGAGATCTCTGTTCAAATGAAAAGTAGACTTCCCATTTTAAACTTCGAAAACGTGAATTATTAAAAAAAGTAATGACAACAATTTTTTTTAAGATGAACCCATTATCAAGGCAATTCTGACAAATCAAGTAATCTTCAATAAAGCATCTGTTGTCATATATTAACTCAATAAGCTTGATATGACCAAATGACTACTATTAAGGGAAAATGAAGTCCATACGTTTGAGGTATAGCTTTGTTGATTATATGTTTATAGCCTTCCTTGAATGTCTAATTGTTAATTTTGAAAGAAACTCCATAGAATCACAGTGTTTAAATCCAAGGATTCTAGATGTATAAAAGATAAGACAAGTAACCAACTAGAGGATTATTCAGTGAGAGGACATGATCGATAATATATTAGATTTCTGGCATTAGAGACACTGAAATTGATTAATAACCTGTTTCTGTTGTTTTGCTTAACATCTTCATATTTTAATTAACTCTTAAAATTTCAGTCAATAGGCAGAGAAAGGATAAAGAAGACCAAGGTATTTTATAAAGTAATTCAGGTATGAAGCAGAACAAAGTGTGTAACACCAAATCTTCAAAATATCAAATGCATAATACATATTTTAATGATTTTTAAAAGGGAGATACATTAATGCATAACTTCAGAAAAGAACTTTCATTTTAGTTTGTATTATTTGACTACAACACCAGCTTAAAAACACAGATCTTTAAAAAAAAGATACAGAAAATATATACATTCGTTGCTTTAAAATTTTAAAACAATTACAATGTACATAGATTTAATTGAATCATCGAAATTCTGGAGTGACATGAATAGAACACCGTCAATAAAGGTAGCAATAAAACAAACAAACTTGAATGACCAGTCTCATATATCCAAGAAAAAAGGACAAAACCAGGCAAATACATACCAGAGAAATACAGATCGCAATGGATCTGACTTGGTATAGGCATTTCAAAGGAAATGGTTAGTTGAACAAGGTATTATTGATCCAAACCTCTCTCTTCCGTTGTGGTCATAGAGTATAGTCGCATGTATCACAAAACGGTTTTGAGACATTAAAAGGGACAAGAAGTGATAATCTCAGTACAACAAATTGTCACAAACTAATAGAAAAATAACGAAATAAAAATTTGACATAATTTTGAATTTTGCTTCCATTGGCTAATATTGAAAGAATTTTTTTTAAGAGACAGTATTTTTTTTCTTATAACCTTGGTCTAAAAGCCGATCGCGGAGACAACGGTATCGGGTAAACAATCTGAAAAAAAATAGTACAATCATTGGCATATCGACAAAATTTTAAACTAAACACCCAACATGCTAATAAGGTGGGTGTGTAACTTTCAAGATTGAGAATATTAATAATTTGAAAATAAAAATCGTACTGAGATAACACCATCAGTCAAATATCAAAGAAAGACCTTTAGCAAGTAGATTCGGTGGCTTCTTTAATCTCTTCACTTCTGGAGGATAAATTGAAGGAATACATGTACATCTACCAAACGAAGTGTTGTTGACATTAATATATCTGACAGGAAGATTTAAAGATCTAGCTTCTTTAATCTTCTGCTTTTCAATAATCTGCTGAAGAAATTCAGTCGCGTTAAAGTATCTAAACAAGTCGACAACGAAAGCGGCACAATTTGTGCCAATTGGAATATTCTTTATAAAATGATTTAGAAAAAAATACGAAGATCGTAGTCAATAAAAAACCAAATTTTTCTGGAATAAGGTAAAGGGGGTGTATAAAGTAAAAAAATAAAGAACGAACTTCAAAAAATAGACGAGATATGAAATTTTCCAACACATATTTAGATTTCTTAAAAATCCAATGATGATTTATACCACTAAGAGAATAAATAGGAGTTTAAATTCCCCGAGGTTAGCCCGCTCCGGCACCAACACTTTTGAGTTGGAGAATACATCAAAGCTTTAAATTATCCGTCTAAATTTCAAAATTGTCTAAACCTTAAGGTTCTTCCTACCCCAGACATAGGTTGAATATCTTAGTAATAATTTGGTTCCCCAGTTTGGTATTTTTGGTTATACTGTTCTATGCTCTTCATATTCATACAGTGTTTGGTATTTTCAATATTTTTGGTAGAGCGCCTCTGATGAGTCTTGAATAGACGAAACGCGCGTCAGGCATAGCAAAATTTATTGTCTGGAACTTTGTTGTCATTTGTATTTCGAACACACGTGAAGGTTAGCACTGCTGGTGGAGTTTAAATTCCCCGAGGTTAGCCCGCTCCGGCACCAACACTTTTGAGTTGGAGAATACTTCAAAGCTTTAAATAATCCGTCTAAATTACAAAATTGTCTAAACCCTAAGGTTCTCCCTACCCCATACATAGGTTGAATATCTTAGTAATAATTTGGTTCCCCAGTTTGGTATTTTTGGTTATACTGTTCTATGCTCTTCATATTCATACAGTATTTGGCATTTTCAACATTTTTGGTAGAGCGCCTCTGATGAGTCTTGAATAAACGAAACGCGCGTCAGGCGTAGCAAAATCTATTGTCTGGAACTGTGTTGTCATTTGTTTTTCGAACACAAATGAAGGTTAGCACTTCTGGTGGAGTTTAAATTCCCCGAGGTTAGCCCGCTCCGGCACCAACACTTTTGAGTTGGAGATTACATCAAAGCTTTAAATCATCCGTCTAAATTTCAAAATTGTCTAAACCCTAAGGTTCTTCCTACCCCAGACATAGGTTGAATATCTCAGTATTATTTGGTTCCCCAGTTTGGTATTTTTGGTTATACTGTTCTATGCTCTTCATTTTCATACAGTGTTTGGCATTTTCAATATTTTTGGTAGAGCGCCTCTGATGAGTCTTGAATAGACGAAACGCGCGTCAGGCGTAGCAAAATTTATTGTCTGGAACTTTGTTGTCATTTGTATTTCGAACACACGTGAAGGTTAGCACTGCTGGTGGAGTTTAAATTCCCCGAGGTTAGCCCGTTCCGGCACCAACACTTTTGAGTTGGTGAATACATCAAAGCTTTAAATTATCCGTGTAAATTTCAAAATTGTCTAAACTCTAAGGTTCTTCCTACCACAGACATAGGTTGAATATCTTAGTGATAATTTGGTTCCCCAATTTGGTATTTTTGGTTATACTGTTCTTTGCTCTTCATATTCATACAGTGTTTGGCATTTTTAATATTTTTGGTAGAGCGCCTCTGATGAGTCTTGAATAGACGAAACGTGCGTCAGGCGTACCAAAATTTATTGTCTGAAACTTTGTTGTCATTTGTATTTCGCAGTATGTTTTTTGTCCTTTTTTGACAGCAGACAAATTTTTTGTCGTTCAACGGATATTTCTGTGGTAGAACACGATTTAATCTGGCAAATCTTTGTGTGCCTTCTTCAAATGAAGATTTAAAGATGACATGAAGGAGCTTTTTATTCGGTGGTTATATAGCGCTGGTTTGTTCCGTTCAAGTTTTTTGTCTTTTTTTGTTTTTTCTTCAGAGATCACCTGATGTGTGCGGATTTAAATTAATATTCACCATTCAATCCTAAAGGTCGTTCCAGCAGTGTCTACTATATAACATTCTGTTTTAACTTGAAAAAAAAAATTACTTTTAATCAATGTACTGCAAGAAAAATCTACTGAATTCAAATTCACTTCTTATTATCTTAGAATACCGAAAACTGTGAGAGTTCAAGAAGTAATTAATTTTGAATTAGGAACACGAAAAGGCCCATGACTTTAGAAAGATACAGAATCGTTAATAAATGTCAATTCTGGCGCTTAGATTTTCAGCGTCTTCTCAGAGATTCCGAAATCATATAGATATTTTATTTTGGTTAAGTATAATCAAAACTTGAAAATTAACTATTGACTTTAACGCCAATTACTACAGCACAAAATTGTATGGCGTTTAACATTTGAACTCTAAAGTATACATATATATAAAGGTTAATTTTTTTAGGGCTGAATAGTTTGATAAAAGCATGGCTTTGCTGGTTTTTGTTCTAAGACGATCATCTTATCATTCCTATTATTAAAAACGAAAGAATATGGAATATGTGCCAAAAAGACACGATCCACATATTGAAATGATTTTAATAAATGCACAAAAGCAGAATTTCACTGCTTGTGAAGCGCTTTTCTGGAGTAACCTTCATCAGACACGCTAGGAGTAGAAAATTTGGAAAACCGGTAGAATATTAGATTTGATTAAAAAAATGCCAATAAATATTACAAAAATGACCAAACAGATAAATCTATCATTTTTTAAAAGAAACAGCCAAACGTTGTCAAATTTTGGAAATATGTAAATTGTGTCTTTCCAACACATATTCCAGTACTCGAAAATATATAAGAGCATACAACTGAAGCACGGGGAAGCTTTCTACGACCTCCACGCGGCACTTAAGCCAAACTCTGAAATAAATTAAAAACGAAAGAATATGGAATATGTACCAAAAAGACACGATCCACATATTTAAACGATTTTAATAAATGTACAAAAGCAAAATTTCACTGCGTGTGAAGCGCTTTTCTGGAGTAACCTTCATCAGACACGCTAGGAGTAAAAAACTTGGAAAACCGGTAGAATATTAGATTTGATTAAAAAAATGCCAAAAAAATATTACAACAATGACCAAACAGATAAGTCTATCATTTAAAAAAAAAACAGCCAAACGTTGTCAAATTTTGGAAATATGTAAATTGTGTCTTTCCAACACATATTCCAGTACTCGAAAATATATAAGAGCATACAACTGAAGCACGGGGAAACTTTCTACGACCTCCACACGACACTAAAGCCAAACTCTGAAATAAATAAATATGTCTTCACAGCCGTGTTGCGTTGTGTGTCACTACCGATCCCTAGGATCTCAATGGAATTTGTGCGCCATTACATCTGATGTAACCCACCATTTGATTTGAAATGCCTGTACCAAGTCAGGACAATTGGGATCTTTAACTGTTACGGTGTTACTTCCATGTTTTGTTTTTTTCTCTTTGACATTGAGATTGATCCTCCAAGTTCTGTTATTTTGTTATTGCCTTTACTTGACACACATAGTTTGAATACAATACAATTTTACTAATTCATTTTGACACATATAATTCAAAATTATATAACAATATTCTAAATGGGAAATAACCGAGGAAAATATTTTTCAATATTCTTATATTTTATTTGATGCAGCTTGTTTTTCACTTATTTTTTTTCTTTTAATTACTGAGTAGAATAACTGCCATAACAACGAAATAAAACTGAAAATTCAAGACAAGCGTGCAAGAGAATACCAGATCCGGATAATTTTCATATAGTTAGTCATAAAATAATAACATGTGTGTTATACTCATAAACCTTCAAACATACACGTAATCAGCTAAATATATCATGTGTCTTATCTTTTCACTGCTTACGATAGTATTCTTCAGATAAGGTTTATTATTCCTGTCGTGTTCCTCCGTGTATCCTTAATTTAACCAAAAGCATGTAACCTTTTTATGTGTTTTTTTTCTAATTTGAACAACTGATATCAACTTTTTTTGGTGATTATACTGGCAAGCAATGACCATTGGTCACATTGAGGGCCGCTTGCTGTTTTTTTTTTCCATTGTAGTTTTTTTTTCAAATTGTCGTTTATATTGTAGGATTTGTCGTGTACACTTATTCCACATTTCATCATCCTCTATATTTAAGAATTCAAAGTATTCAGATTAGTAGATTTTTATTCGCCGTCTTTATGGCCTTCGTCATTATCTTCACACAGTTTGACATATGGAGGTACATGTATGACATGTAAGAAGAAAAGGTAACAATGGGCACCCGAATGTTATAATTCGAAAGGGCAAAGACAAAACCAGAAACCAGAAACAAGGAGAGGATGAAAAAACAGACAAAATAATTTAATACACGGAAGCACAAAACCACTGAATGTCAATTTACAATGCGAACTCAAGTCGTAGCGAGAGCTAAATCAGATGCTAAGAAAGAGTAAGCGGTTTCTGCCTGCTATTTCACACCCGCAATGCTGCCAATTTCCAATTTAGTATGTCAAATCTGGCAAAAGAAGACAAAACAAAACTATGACGAACCAACATATACGCCCATATGAGAACTAAATATCCCATTTTTGTCTATGAGTGCACGATGTTTATTGTAAAATGTCTTGAGTGACAACAGCAACCGAGAAGAAACACAAACTTGTGTTAACAATTTTTGTGTAAAACATGAGGCCTTGCAGATCAGGTCCAAACCATTTTGCAATATCCTTAAACATAGATAGCATTCTTCAGATAAGGTGTTCTATTCATGTCATGTTCCTCCTTGTTGCCTTTGTTTGACCAAAAGATTAATCATATAAAAAATAAATTATACTTTGAATTCTTAAAGCCAGTAAGAGTTATCACAGTACAAACTCAGGGATGCAATATACCTCATACTTAGAAGGTTAGCACTGCTGGCGGAGTTTTAATTCCCCGATGTTAGCCCGCTCCGGCACCAACACTTTTGTGTTGGAGAACACATCAAAGCTTTAAATTATCCGTTTAAATTTCAAAATTGTCTAAACACTAAGGTTCTTCTTACCCCAGACATAGGTTGATCATCTTAGTAATAATTTGGTTCCCCGGTTTGGTATTTTTTGGTTTTATTGTTCTATGCTCTTCATAATCATAAAGTATTTGGCATTTTCAATATTTTTGGTAAGGGCCTCTGATGAGTCTTGAATAGACGAAACGCGCGTCAGGCGTAGCTAAATTTACTGTCTGGAACTTTGTTGTTATTTTTATTTAGAACCCACATGTCCACAGTCTTTCAGCTATGGGTTTAAAGACAGTCTCACATCATGCAAAAGGGTTAAAAGCAAAAGTTCATCAAGATATCGGAGAAAAAATGTTTAAACATGTTTAAAATGTTTAATGTATCTAGAAAAGTCAAAGAATTACAGATAGGTGCAAACATAACCTGTACGGAAGTAAACATAAAGTTAACTTTTTGACTGCTTTCCACGTTTGCTCATGTCTGCTATAGCCAACATTCAAGTTAACTTGCGTTAACTCATGCCTGGTCAAAGCAGACTTGTGACAGCTTTTTTTATGACTGGTCATAACCAGTCACAAAAATATGACTGCTTTTACCAGACCAGTCATTGCAACAAGTCTGCTCTTACCAGACATGTTTAATTATGCAAAGGTTTGATTTAATATAAAAAACAACACTGTCTTTAACATAAAATTGAGTTTCAAATACAGTTTAGGCAAAAAAACATAAAATTTGTCCTTTTACGTTCAATTTTTAAAGCAGACATTTCACAAAGTTAACTTTACCAGACCTGTCATAATTATGTGACTGCTTTTAAAAGCAGACATGGAGTCATGACTGCTTTTCATGTTAGCTTGGAACCAGTCGCACGTCTGCTCAAAGCAGTCACATGACCAGTCGCAAGTGAACTTGAAGTTAACTTGATGTCTGCTTCTCAAGTTAACTTACCGTACAGGTTATGTGTGCACCCATATGTAACAACAACAACAAAATACAGACAAACCACAAAACAACATAAAACATACACACATACATTACAAAAAACCGCACTCAGCAACATGAACTCGGGTCGAAACGAGAGTGAACTTAGGTGATCCGGAAAAGTAACCAGTTCCTGCTTGCTATAGCACACCCGTCACGTTGCCAAAGATCTATTTAATGTTCGTCAAATCCGGAATGGATAACCTTACCAAACTTTATGTCAAACCAACATCTGTGCTCATCTGAGAGATAGAAATCCCATATTTGTATGCAGGTATATAATGTCTTCCGTAAAATTTCTTGAGTGATGACAACCTGGGAGCAACGTACCCTATGTTAGCAATTGGCTTGTCAGTCGTGTAGCTCTATCAAGGAAGTCGTTGTTCTCCCTACATGCTCCGGAATAACGAACCAATTGTGATACGTAGACTCCATATGTTGGAGCGGACGGTGTGTTGCTACACAGAAAGGGAAATTTAGCTATTCGATAGTTGAAGTCATCACGTTTGTCATAGAGCTTTGTACAAAGCCTTCTTAGTGTGTCAATTTCGAGAAATAGATCCAAATATGAAGCGAACTTCCTAGCATCTGTAGTGTCCTATATCTTAAGTTCCTTCGGATATATGAGATGTAAATAGTCACCAAATTGAGGATTTTTTAGTGAAAGGACATCATCAATATAACGAAATGTGAGGTTGAAGGATAAAGCAAGTTTACGATCTTTAATGTCTAGAAGTGATTGTAAGAAGTCATCACAGTTGAAATATGATGATTAAATTGAAATGAACGTAATAACCACGGTACAATGTAATTTTGTTTATAGGATTTGATTCATCGTCGTCATGGTTTCCACCATTTCGACAGACAGAGGCATGAATTTGACGTTGTCGCACAAGTTCAGACAATTTTTCATTTATCCTTAAACGTCCATTATCATTGATTAAATGTTTACAATGATCGACAAATCGATGGATGTTATCGCGTGACTTCTGCAATGTTCAAGATAACCCCCTGCCAAATTGATCCTCCCGAATCAATCTGTTTTATATATATGGCCAATATATTTTCTAAAAAAATATTTCTCCTTCTGATTATCTCCTTTATCAGCTACTACATCTGCCGTACTAATATTAGACACTATTAACTTCTATTTTAGCAAAGTATTACACAGGTGCAAGTTATCGTAAAAAGAAATAATATTATTATAATAAGATAAAACCTGGTCAAACCCATAATTACATTTAAAATGCCTGGACTAAGACAGGACCATTGCGATCAATACCTATTCCGGTGTGTCTTCCATGTTTTGTCTTTTCTCTAAGATATTGAAATAGAGATTGATCCTCCTTAATTTTGTTATTACCTTTATTTAGCTGTTGTAACTAGCCTCCTCTGTATTTTGCCTTTATCCTGTTATGCTTGTGAAACAGGAAAAATATGCTATTGGGGTAAAATCAGAGAAAAATAGGCTTACAGTTTGATAACTAAAAATCAGGTTAAGTTTAATTTGTTACGACTTAATTCGTTTTTCTTTATTATTGAAGACCGACCTGTTTACAAAAACAAAACACGTTAGAGATATACGCTTCAAATTAAATATACATTTCAAATTAAAAAAAATATTTATATAACAAAAGCAAATCAAAGTCACAGATGTGTATTTTGAATTTTTATTCGCTTTAAATTGTCATTTTAGTTCATACCAAAGCTGTTATCAGGAAGGATAATGTAAGGAGGTTCTTACAACTACGAAAAAAAAATACTGATAAAGGTAAATCTTTAAAACAAAGAAGAAAAAATTTCGGTAAAAGAAGAAGACCACAATTATGATGTAACACTTTCGCAGCTTATACAGTTGGTCACAAAATGTATTAGTTGTCTCTTACAGCCTTTAATTATAATGTCTACATAGTCAGTGGACTTTTTTGTTTTCATTTATCCATGCTCATAAAAATTGATATTTTATTATTCCATATTTTTCATAGCAAATGCTCTTTTTAAACTTCATTTTATGGGCTATATTTGGGATTTAATGTTTTATGTTCATCTATATAACTGCAATCATTTTTTGTAGAAAAACTAATCAATTAATAAAAAATCTAACGAAATGTCTTTCTGGGGTATAAAACACAAAAGTTGATTGCAATGAAAATAAATGAATATCGAGAGTTTATAGTTTTTTGTCTATTATTGGATTTTAAAAAAAATTATTCCATCAAAATCAATCGCGTTTTTTTTTGTCTTGGCATTGGACAAAACATCTTTGCAGCCTTTTGCTCCGTGCGTATATGCTTCAGCTTATATACATGTATTCTGTTGTAAGAACAACTCAACAACAATGTCAAAACAACTATTGTGTCGAGTTGAATGGCTTTGGGTAAAAATTAATTTAAAAAAAAATAAATTATTGAAATCTTTATATAAACATATGTTTTTGGAGAGAGGAGAACCAATTGGGATTAAATTGGGAACTACATTTGATGAAATTAATTCATTTTACCCAACAGATCAATTGCATAAATACTATAAATTGTATTTTTAGATCCAAAAACCACTTACATTGAGATTGATAATCTTCATTCAGAAGTATTGTTTTATTGTTTTAACCTTTCTTGACTAAAAGATAACACTCTGTAAGTTATCGTTGTGCTTTATTTCAGCAGTCAAATACCATAGACGTATATTAGATAGAATTCATTCTTATGTTTATTATGCATGTCTATTTAAATATATAAGTTTTATCAAGAACCTTTTTTATTAAGACATCTTAAATTATCATTTTTATGTTGCAGCTTTTTCAATGGAAGTAAATTTGAGTTAGTCCAAGTTGCCTTACATTTTACTTTATGTTTATAATTTATCAGCCTCAGTGGCTTTTTCAATAATGCCCATCGTAGAAAAGTGAGTTTCTTATCTTTTGAATTAATTCTGGTTTATTTATAAAACATATACTGCAACGACTAGACATAACCAGTATGCCAAAAAAGTAAACTGTTTGACTTCATAAAGTGAATTGAGGTCTAGATTTTAGATTACATTCGATAGACTAAAGAAAAGAGTAAAGGCAAACTTGATCGACGGTTTGCTCTTCTTGACCCCTTGCTAGTTTACTTTGGCCCGGAACCAATCTAAGAGTATTAATGTCGTAAGAGCGTCGAAGCCAAGGGCTACATGGGTTCAAATTTTGTTTAGCATTCAATTTAATATATATCAAACTATATGTTCATGTATTCATTCGGATTGTTTTTCTTTCAAAACTTTTAACATTATTTATTGATTGACTTTTAAAAGATATATTTCGATTTTCACAAGATATATATTCATTTACAAGACTTTATTTTTAAAAATATTTCTTTAATTTGTATATCCATGCAAGTTGATTGATAAGCTACAGATACAATGATACATACACTGTATGCCAAGTTAGAATAGTAAACATTTTGACTGCCTAAAGTTAACTGAGGTCTACTTTTTTAGATTACATAAGGCAGACCGTGGACCGGTGCAACTTTAACTGTAATATCAGCCTTGTCCACGGTCTGCTCTTCTTGACCGCTCTGCTAGTAAATGTAAGTTTATAATCGAGCGATCTTAAGCTAAACGACATAAAGTTAACTGGGCTCCGATTTTATTTACCATTAATCTTAAATATAAAAAACATGTATTATAAATATTATATCTATGATTCTTTTTAAAATCATTGTCATTATTTATAATTTGTCATTTATTTTTTTTTAGATAATTGTTATTTGTTAAATAATCATAAAAGTTACTTCACAAATAATTTACCTTTACTTTTTGCCGAGGTTAGCCCGCTCCAGCATCAACAATTTTGTATTGAAGAACACATCAAAGCTATACAAAATGTACATGTACAGACTGTACCAAAGATGTTTTACTTCCTCCTTCAAATGTTAGAGATTTGTACGGCTCACTTCGGCCATCGTAACATTTAGATAGACATCGCATGTATTGCTTTTAAAATACAGTGAAACCTGTTCAAACCGAACCCTGACAAACCCGAATTTCACGTCAAACCACCATATCCCCAAGTCCCATACACTTTTTAATGAAATATATAGTAATTTAACCTGTTAAATCCGAATACTATCCAAACTGAACACCAAACCAATTTTTAATTCCTTTGTTACATTAATCATGTCAAAACAACTTGTCCATACCGACCTCATCAGAACTTATCAATGATTAATCTTTTCTACAAACAAATTTTACATGTCAGTGGTGTATGGCTTTGAGAATCTGTTATTGACCAAAAAATGTTGTTAACATAATTATAAAGTACCCAAGCTGTCAGCATTATTAGGATATTATAATCAAAGCAGTATATGTGTATGCAAGTGTTTTGATAACAATGAGGCTTAATTTGTTTACATTTTTTTATTGCAACCAAAGCTTAGCTTAATAATTTAGATAATAAGATAATATTTACATTTTGTTGAAAAATGAAAGTGACTCACAATTTCACAAAAATAATTAGAGGGAAAAATTAGTTAAATGTTTTTAAATTTGTTTCTACAATTTTTTTTATTTTTTTTTATTTTTACACTTTGCTTTTATAAAATTAATTTAAGACGACTTTAAAGCTAGCTATACTAATTTCCAAAATGTGTCTTGATGTTACTATTGTATCCTTCTGTTTTATTTGTTATCATAATGTATTTTTTGTAATTATCTATTGTCAAGTTGTGAATGAAGCCTGAGGAAACCGAACACCTGTTCAAACCGAACAAATCTCAAAGTTTCATTGCTGTTCGGTTTGGACAGGTTTTATTGTAATTCTATAGGTAGGCTTTGAAAAACACAATTTCGAGTTGATAGTCTCAATGTTAATATTAGATAAGTCCTGCTATGCTTAATTAAACAACATTAACATCTTATCACAATTTTACTAGAATCAGCTAAATATGAATAGATATGCAGAAAATTCTTGCACACTCCCCGCCTGATATCTTCACGCTGAAACATGATTCTATTTATACATCTTATTCAATTTGTTTAGTCAGATATCAAATGCCGATCATGCCTATTTGGGCCATAAATAACTTTAAATACAAATTATTTGATTTCGTAGAGGCATAAACTATTTTTGAAGCAGCCATGTTTAAAATGGAAGCCACTTTTTTATTTAAGAAAAACAATCTTCTTTAATATTGTTTAGATTTTTTGCACTGCTATTATACATAATTTGGTGCTTTTATCTTTAGAGAATAATTCTTAATGAATTTTATTTGATTTTATTCTATATTCCATCTGGCGGCCATCTTGAAAAGGCCGCCATTTTGACTTTTTGAATTGGGTCCATATAGCTAGTATCGTGTAGTATGTTTTTTTCTACCACTATACGAAATTTCATGCTTTTACCATATTTTGAACATTTTTCCACAAATCGACTGGACTTTGTGTGTTAAAGATTAGACTAAATATGGTTGAATTATGTGTTGTTGTTTTTTTAGTTTATTTAGCGGTTTGTTGTATTGTGCTGATTTTATGAATTTGCGTCATTTGATTGCTCTGTATGTACATATCTGCTTCTTCTATTTTGTCAAGATCACAGCAGCACTAACATTTGACATTAGTATTGTTCCTCCTCTTTGAGCTTTAAATCCATAGATGCTTGTCTTATCAGAGTCATTAAGTTTTCTTCGACATGTTCTTAACAAATGTAGTTGCACTAATATAAGAATTGTATATTCATTTAAGATAATCCGGGGCCTACAACAGAAGCACAAACTTATTCATTGTCTGATGATGTCCCGTATACGACAAAGGTGTTCTATGTTTTTTTCTTGTATTTTATAATTAATCATATTTTTGTCGACTAAATAATTTTTTTTTCGAAATTTTTAAAAAATGATTTGAATTTGAATAGAAATTTGCTAAAACTTGAAAGATAATTTCTATAGTTGCAGATCCTACACGCTACGACGAAAAAGATTCACATTCAGGTATGATACAAAAAAAGAGCAGATAAAAAGCAAATTATAAATTAATGTTAGATATGAGCTTTTATCACCTTAACCATGCGACATTTGAAAGGAATGTATTTGAGGCCACGTTCACACTAAAGTTGTTTTGAGTAAACATGTGTAGAAGTAGTTAAATGTTCTAAAAACTAGTTTCACACTAAATTTGTTCACATTGATAAACCTAAATTAAACGACTTAACATATAAATTGTTCACATTATTTAATGCAAGTGTACATGTAACTTCAATTTAGAGAAAAACAATGAACGGATAAATAATCATGATTGTTGATTTGGCGAATAGGCATTTAAATATAGAATAAGTATGGATTTTGATTAACTCTTTTTTTTTATGATTTTTATTTTTTTAATAACAATTCAATGAAGATGTGTGTACACATCTTTGTGGCGCTTAAGTCTGCTATCCGTCTGTATTATTGTTTAGATATATTGCTGTACAAAAATACCAGCACGGTCCCGCATCAGCGCTATGTTGTCGGTAAAAATCCAATTACCACTGCTCAGAAACGTGATATTGGGTTTGCCGCTCTCTCCACAAACCGATTGGAATGTGAATAGGGAAGTCCATCATAAAGCCGCGTCTGCTGGCTCCAAACCGTAGTGGTGCAATGTGTTAGAAAAAACTCATGTTCATCACACGTTAAATAATCCTGCTGCATGCCTCGTTAAGATAAGAGACCATAGAATTCCTATGTAAAAAGCTGCCCATCCCTCCTCTCCAAGGGACAGTCAAAACTCTTATCCCAGATTAGACTTGTGTCCCCATTTCCTCCACTTCATCATCATTTAATGTTCATTTAATCACCTTTTCATGTTCGTTTTCCTGATATAGGCTGCTTTCTCAACAAAATTAGAGTCGAGTGGCGACACCTTTAACGACGAATCCCATTCCGCTTTGCCGTAAAAATAGATTACCAGAGTAAATATTACAATATACGATATTATGTACTAAAAAGGGCTTTCAAATAAAAGCAATGCATATGCTTTCCATTTATTCAAAAGAAATATGCAAAATCCATTGTACATTAAACCGATACAAGCACATTAAGTTTCGAATACAAGTTAAGAATACAATATTTAAACTACATGTAAACATCTAGATTTTACAGTGTGTACGCATTGCTGTTTAATGTGAGTGCGGACGACATTTAAACTACTATGTTGTTTGTTTGTTTCGTATGTTCCTCCTCTAATTAGAAGCACCATCAAATAGCGTAATATATAGGCGTAGAGTGGAACATTAAACAAATTGCACCAGTGCAATTAATGTGAGCATTGCCTTCCCCAGTTCCCTGACCTATGAGTTTTGCTCAGTGTGAACGCGGCCTTATATTTGCTTTCATACTGTTATCCAGTATTCCTTTTAATTGATCAAGCATTAATACTTGTTAAAAGAATTTAAAATTTACAGTATTTGTAATTCAATATAATAAGTTTTATTCAAATACCAATAAGATTATAACATTTCTATGTATGTGGTGCTGAAAGCCTGGCAACGACGAAACCGGTAAACACGAATAACACAACAAGAAGAAACACAAAACACAAAATCAACCGAACAGAAATCAACAACGCGAACTAAAGTCGTAACAAGAGTATCACAGGTGCTCCGGAAGAGTAAGCAGTTCCTACCTGCTCTAGCACAGTAGTAGTGCTACTTATTTCCAATTCAATGTGTAAAATCCGTTAAAGGAAGACAAAACAAATTTCTACGACAAACCAAACCTACACTCAGTTGAGAGATTGAAATCCCATATTTGTCTACGAATGAACGGTGTCTACCGTAAAATTCCATGAATGAAGACATTAATCGTGGAGCAGCATAACCTTGTGTCAGCAATTTTGTGGCAAACGTGACGCTCTGTCACGGAAATCGATGTAATTCTTGCAAGCCCTGGAGTAACGAATCAACTGTGATACAAAGACTCCATAAGCAAGAGCGGACGGAATGTTGCTATACAAAAAGGGAAAGTTGATGTCATCATGTTTGTCATAGAGCTTTGTCGTAAGTCTGCCTTGAGAGTCAATCTCGATATGTAGATCTAAATATGGAGCAGATTTTCTAGAATCCGTTGTTCACTTTATCTCAGAGGAATCTGAGGATATGTGAGATGTTGAAAGTCACAAAATTGATAATTGTTCAGTATAAGGACATCATCAATACAAGAGAACGTGAGGTTAAAAGATAGAGCTATTCTACAGATCTTTTTGTCTAGAAGAGATTGTAAGAAACCTGCTTTATATGAATGTAGAAACAAATCAACACGCAAAGATGTTAGTGCCAAGTGGAATCCCTTTTGTTTGCTAAAAAACACGTCAACCAAACTAAATAAATATGTTGGCGATAAGAAAAATGAGCTCGTCGATTGTTTGGTCTTTTGTATACCCCGGTATTTGCTCTTTTTCTTAGACTCATTGATTACAAAGTAAGTCCAACTGTAATCGACTACTTTATATTTGTACATGTGTTTTCTAATCTGATTGAAAAAAGCTTCGTATAATCAGATGTGCAAATAACAACAATCGTAATATTTCTGGAGACCGAAATTTATTTCCATTAGTATCAAAACCATGAGAACTAAAACAGGTTTAGTGGAATATTTTGATCCTGTAATGAAACATTGTTTGTAAGGATTTTTATGAAATTTAGGATTCCAATACATGGATGGACTGTCAACATTGTCGGCTCTTTAGAGCCCGAAGAAGAAATGAATGACAGATTTATAAATTCATTCATACCATTGCATCTAGGGCTAGACAAATTGCCTTTACTTTCAATGTTGTCGATGCACCCATAAGGTAATGCAGTTCCAAGTCGTGTTATCCAGAACTCTTTTCTTTTTCTACGGATAGGTGTATTTAAAGTTGGTTTGTTCGTGGTATGGTTAATTATATTCAAATTAACCGTTTATACCCACGTTTTGGTATTTATAATTTTAAAACCTACGGGCGATAAGCGCTGCTGGTGGACCAGAGGTCCCCGAGGGTAATCACAAGCCTGGTCGTCAGACTTGTCTGACACGATTTACCATAAAATTTATAATATATTTGTCGCTGAAATTTCCACTTTTTAAATTCAAAATTGTTTAAAACACCAGGTTTCTTTCCTTGTAATGCACATGGTCGATATCCTCGATGCTGGATTTGGCTTCCTTGTTCGAACGAATTGGTTTTGAGTACTTTTCGTTTTCAACAGTTTAGGAATTAGACCTTCCAATGTTTTAATTCAAATGCTACTGATGAGAGGTTACTCCTTCAAATATCAATATATAGCATATCCAAATTAACCGTTTATACCCATGTTTTGGTATTTGTAATTTCTCTAAAAGTCGAACTCTCAAGGACAAAACGGAATGGGCTGGTTGATTGAAATGTTTGTAGACAAAAGGAAAATTGTCGTTGTTGACACCTGACCCCAATGTTAGAAATGTTTAGATCGTTAAGAATATGTTCAGACAATTTTAGACTTTCAGAATGTTAATAATATGTTAATTATATTAAGATCACTAAGAATCTATATAGACTAATTTCAAAAAGAAAAGAAATTGTTAAAAAAAAATAAGACTATATTCAGACTGGTTTTGAAATATTTATCGTTTTTGATATTATGAGCCCAGGTGTTAAGAAAACTACATTTAAATATTGATTTTAAATGAAAACTTACATAATTTTACACATTCTCAGTGATAAAATTATATTTTGTGTGCTACCTACCTTTTGTTCCATAAAAAGTTAACTCTGACCTGCTCTGATCTAAAGTAAATTGTTTTTGCTAGCGATCTAAAAGTCCTCCAAGTTAACTGCTCTAACCTAAAGTTTATTTAGGAATGCTTTAAGCTGTCCCTGTCGCGACCAGGAGCAGTCAATATTGGTTTGTGAAGGCTAAAGTTGCCTTTAGTTATACTGAATTTTGCACGGTGGATAACTCAAGCTAACTCAAGTTAACCAGAAAATCAACCTAAATAACTGCCTAGAATTAATTTTATAAGAATTATGTCTCGACCCATCTCTAATAATTTAATATTTCTATGTAGATCACCAAAGAAGGGTTGACTCATTTCTTGAGGATGGATATTCATTACCCAGAGGTAAGAATCTCGCAAAATGTGTTTTTTAACTCTTTGTATAACAGATCTATTTCAGTCAAGATTGGTTTAATTTATGAAGGCTAAAGTTGCCTTTAGTTTTACTGAATTATGTACGGTGGTTTACTCAAGTTAACTCAAGTAAACAAAAGAAACAAAGTGAATAACTGAATAATAAGGGCTGGATTTAAATTATATACATCTTATTATAAATGGTGTTGCGCACAGCTCCGTAAAGTAATAGATATAATATAGAATGGATATGATGAGCTGGAAAGTTAGAGAGGGTGTCCGTGTGCCAACAGTGATGAAAATCATCTTTTTTTAAAGCCTTTGACACCGGAAATTCCAGCATGGGGTTGAGCTGGAATCGAACCCATACTCTATCATCTATGGCGACTTCGCCTGCACTGTGTCCAGCGCCCTAGACCAATAAACCACCTAGGCTAGATTAAAATCTAGCTTTCGGTTGCCTAACTTTTCAGCTCACCATATCCATTCTATATTCTATGCATCTTATTTAGACCATGGGCCAATTGCAGAACCGCGAGCAGTGCCAAATGGCCTCGTTGAAGGCTGCTGGCGGTTGTCCATTGTGTTTTTTTCTAAATTGTCGTTTAATTGTGGGCTGTGTCGCGTACACTTATTCCACATCACTTTTTTTTCTAAATTTAACTCTTATACAAATTATGTCTCGACCCATCACTAATATTCTAATATTTCTATGTAGTTTACCAGAGAAGGGTTGAATCATTTCTTGAGGATGGATATTCATTACCCAGAGGTAAGAATCTCGCAACATGTGTTTTAAACTCTTTGTATAACAGATCTATTTCAGACAAAATGCTAAGTCCTTGCACAATGTGTATCTTTGAAAAATCGCTTTTACTTGTATATTGAACATGAACGAGAAAACCAATACCGTAATCCCCGTTGAGGTGATAGGTTCCTAAATCAGTGTTCCTTCCCGAAAAAAAATGATGTTTTTTGTAACCATGCAAAACAAAATGTATTGCTGCATAGTTGAGAATATGAACATAATCATGTCAAATAAAAGCTGAATTTGAAATAACAAATGGGAAGGCAGCTAATAAAGAAGACGATAGATATTTGTTACAGTCATGGAAACTTTGATTTTCGTTTTGTTTCTGTGTGATAAGAATTTACTTTAACATTTGAGCATTTTTGTCATTGGAATTTACGATTGTTCATTTCCAAATTGTTTAAACGCTAGGTTTCCCTCCTTATGCTGCAAATGGTCGATATCCCTGGTGCTGAATTTATACATCCGTTTGTGAAAGTTTTCGTTTTGAGTATTTTTCATTTAATTATGTTGGTCTATACCCTTCTCATATGCATGTTGCTGATAATATGTTACTCCGTGAAACATGCATATACAGAACAACCAAAATACATGTTTAATTTGTATTTTTCACTTCAATCTTCATATTTCAGTATTTCAGTAAGGGAACTCATCTAGACTTTAACTTAACATACTGAAGAAATGTTTTGCAAACTGACCCTGATTCTATAGACCTGATGAATCAATCGTAATGAATTTCTTAAAATTCTGGATACAACTTTGCAACGCCAAAAACGCAAAAAAAACTTCACAATGTTATGATTATGTAAAATCTTGATAATGTTTTTTTTTCCAAGGAAATGTCTTACTTATCTCAGTGGACCATTGTCTATCATTTCCTTGATAATTCATACAATTTTAGATATAAAAAATACAGGAATGTCCATGCTTAAGACTTTTCTCTGTTATACCCCAAATTTTCATAATTCTGTATTGATCTATTTAATCGATAACATTTGGTATGTTAATTGGTATTTTATTATGATGTTTTTACAATCAATGGTGACATTGCTGAAATGGCAAATATGCCTACTCTTTTATTTGGATTGTTAAAAGCAATACAAATCTGCACATATTGCACAAGAAAAAAATCCACCTTAATTTTAAGTGTTCTGAAAAGTAAACATAAACTGAAACACGGCGAAACCTTCAGGAACATTTATATCGAACCCGACCGATTCAGTACCCAGAGGTAAGAATCGTGGAAAATATGTTTAATCATTTGTGTTACGGATTTATTTAAGACAAAATGTTTAGTTCGTGTCTTTGGAAGTTTTGTTTATGTTAATTGCACAATGTGTAACAGCATAACAAAATTAACCGTTTATACCCGTCTTGGTATTGTATTTTGAAACTAGTGGGTCGATAACTACTGCTTGTGGACCAGAGATCCCCGGGGATAATCACAAGCCTGGTGGTCAGACTTGTCTGACACGATTTTACCAATAAATTTCTTATATTTTTTGTCATTGAAATTCCCGATTTTGAAATTCAAAATTGTGTAAAACGCCATGTTACGTTCCTTGTAATACACATGGTCGATATACTCAATTTTTGTTTGAGGACTTTTCGTTCAATATTTTTTGTTTTTGATCTTCCAATCTTTTGATTCAAATGCTACTGATGAGAGGTTACTCCCTAAAATATTGATATACAGCATAACCAAATTACCACTTTATACCCGTATGACGAACATGATAAACCAGTTAACACAAAATAGTGGTCCCATAGATATATATGTTCTATATTTTTATTTTCTGATTTTGAGAAAAAAAAACCAAATACAGGTATGCTGAATGATATAAAAATGAACACCTAAATTAAGTTTGAAATAAATTAGAATGCATATGGACTTCTTTGTTCATCATTAAACTTCAAAACAAACGAAATAAAAACTGGATTTGAATAACCAAAGCCTGATTTACTTACAGACCCTCTAAAATTCAAACTAACCACACGCACGATGAGCGAACGCACGATGAGCGCATGCAATATGAGCGCACGATGAATTCACGATAAGAGCACGATGAACGCGCGTTGAGCGCACGATGAGTGCACGATGAGCACACGATACACGTTCCACGCACGATGAGCGATTAAACACTCACACGCACGATTAAATCGCTTAAATAAACGATCGGGGATTTCACACGAATTGCCACTCAATTAACGTTAAACGATGAGCGATGAGCGATGAACGTTTAAACGCTCAAATGCACGATGAGCGATAAACGTTTCAACATAAATGTAACAAGCATACAAATTATAGTCAAATTCGAAGTTCAAATACTATTTCGTTATTATTTTCATTAATATTATATTATCATGGAATGATATCATAGACCTTCTGTTTTATTAATTAATTTATTTATTTATTTATTTTACTTACTTATTTATTTATTTATTTATTTATTTATTTATTTATTTATTTATTTTACTTACTTATTTATTTATTTATTTATTTATTTATTTATTTATTTATTTATTCATTTTTTTATTTATTGATTGATTGATTTATTTATTCATTTATTTTTACTGATTTTCAGTTCTTTGCTGTTATTATATATCTCCAGAGAACACTCGGGTATACGTACTCGCCTTTCATTTTAATACACGTGTATTTTGTATTTATACTTGAATATATTTTATACAGTAAAACTTTGCGACACATTCTAAAAAACTTAGGAACTTCTATTTTTCAATATTTTAATTTGAAAAGTAAGGGTTTGAAAACTTCACTATAGCTAATCGAGTTCCCATAGTTCCGATACTAATATTCATTAACAATATTTGAAATTGTTTGAATATTGTATTTTACAAGAAAAGTCTGATCTCAAATTTGTTTTTGTTAGACCAGAGCCATTGGCTGCACCAAAAGGCCCAGGACAAACATCAGCCCTTGGTCAATCAACATCCAGCCCTGTGTCATCCTTCAGAGTGCTGGCTTGTTGAACCGTCCACAAGCTAAAACTCACAACGATGCTCATCCAGCCCTCATAAACAAGTTTCTTAACATATGAACCGTTTTTATCAAGTTAGGTAATTTGTTATTTCCTTCATTTTAAGATGAAAATATGATTTTTACGAAAATAGTGCACAGCCTGACCAACAACTGCAATAATTGTTATCTTAATATTATTTCCTTGACATGTACTAATCACATTACATATTATGTAAATATGTTTTGTGTTTAGATTTGTTTTTTTTTCAATTTTATATGTTTTAAACCCTACAGGGTACAATTTGCGTTTGATTAAGAATTATTTAACAAGGCCTTCATTATCACCTGTGGTTTTCTACCCTCTAGATACCGGCTTTGATCTCTTCTGCTTCTGCGTCTGCCTCTTTATGACCACCATCAACGATTTTTTTTATATTTATACTTTGATACAGCTTATTCCATGAATTGAGCAATAAATTAAAACTGATTTTCATTTTTTTCATCTAATTAATATTAAGCCCCATTTGCATCGTTAAATTAGCATGATTTTTTCAATGCGTTATTGACTTTTTTTACGTTTTTGTTTTGTTTTTGTATTTTATCATTGTGTATTTTGGGTTTTTTTGATTATAAAGAAAAGAACAGTAACTCAAATAGATTACAACCCTCCCTTCCTCAGGGCACACATCTACACAAACTTTTGACCTTCAGCTGCTAATAGATTTCTCGCCAACCTTCTATAGACAAGCTTCACCTTTATTTCCAAAATGTACCTTAGAAACTTTTGCTAAAAGGTGAAAGTTATTTAGATTAAAATTTATTTACCGAATTTGATGTTTTTGAGAACAAAATTATTTATTTTTTTTTTTTTTTTTTTTTTTCAACATATAACATTTTATTGCACTATAGCTGTTCACAATTACATCAAATATTACAGCTTTTATAGATGATGTACCCAGTAATATTAGTGTCTATATAAGCTGGGTATTATATAGACAATAATTAACAATTCGTTAGTTCAAGTACATCAAGTGTTAAGAATACAATATCATCATAAATAAACATAGTATTTTCTTTTTCTATTTTTGTGATATAATAATCTTAATGAAATTAGAACATAAACAAAAGCTGTCAGTTTTTGGTATCGATTAGTTTCAAATGAATTTGTACTTTTAAATTCCGTTATTTACGCTTTACTGGTTTTCAATAAAAGTCACGTGGGTTTAAAATTATGAATGGGGAGTTTATTGATTCAAAGTTAGGTACAGGTGTGTCACATTCATATAGTTAAAAGTTTGATTGGATTTTAAATTAATATTGGGTAAGTAGGATTTAGTTAAATAGCATCATTCTAAAGAAGTTAACAATGCTATTTTGATTTACTTGATCTTTTATAGAAAGATATTGATAAAGTTCTTGTTTGAAGATTTTGAAAATGTCCTTTGTTTTTGTACGCTGTTCCGAAACATAATAGGTTTTGTAGATAGAAAAACCTAAAAGTGTGAAAAGAGTGTTGAAGTCCTTGTAACCTGGATCTAATATTTTATAGCCAATTACTAAATACTGGAGTTTAATCTCTTTACTAAATCCGTATTGTTCTAGAATGTTGTTAATAATCTTCCAAAACGGTTTTACCATTTCGCATTTAAGGAAGAAATGTTCATAGTTATCAATACATTTTCATAAAATACAATATGGATCTTTGGCTATATTCCATTTAAAAAGATTTTCTTGGTTAACAAGTATGCCACTTAAAAGTTTCCATCTAAAGCATTTAAGTTTATTCAATTGTAAGTTAAAATGAATAAAATGAAGAGCCTTTCGGAGATGGTATGGTTCGATTTTAAAATGTCTCTTCCATTTCTCAAATCCGATATTGTTTTCTATTTTTGTTTTTATTAAAATCTTGTAGATATCTTTACTTACTAGCTTCTCGCTATTTATCTCTTTGTTTCCAGCAATAATTATTTTGTTTGTTTTATTCGTATTTAATACAGTTTTTTTGGAGGCTTCACTTTCTAATGTTTTTATCCATTCTTTTGGAATTGACTTTTTTAATATTGATAATTCACTTATCCAGTTTTGCTTAGTTTTAAGTTTGGTCACTATTTCTGATAAATTTAAGGTTCCAGTCTCATCGAGGAGATCATTAACGTAAATGATGTCACTTTGAATCCAGTTATGAAATATTAAGGGTTTTTGGTTTAACTTGATATTTTTGTTTCCCCAAATTATCTCTTTTCGGATTTCTCTGAAATTAGTTGGGGGTGGTGGTTTTTTGACAAATTGTACCCAACTTTTTAATATTTCTTTATAAAACATTGGAATAAGGTCTATGTTTTCCAGGTGTTTTAAATCATTAATAGTTAAATTCATTCTAAATATTAGTAGATTTTTACCAAATTTCGATAGGTATAGTTTCGGTATTATAGACCAATTTTCACTATCTTTTGAGTTCATGAGTCTTATCGCCCATTTAATTTTTTGTGCATCTAATTGACTTTGTGTATCAATCATATTTAAACCACCTTCTTCATAGTCCGCTATAATTGTTTTTCTTTTAATTTTATCTTTTTTATTGTCCCATAAAAATTTGAATATTTCACTTTCTAATTGTTTTATTTTCGTTTTGTCTAGGCTTATCATATTAGACATGAAAGTGAATTGTGGGACCATAAAGGTTTTTATTATCAGTATTTTCCCCAATAAGGAAAGTTTTCTTTTTTCCCAAGTTTTCAAAAGTTTTAATGCTTTATCAAATTTTGTTTGCCAGTTTAGGTTTTCGCATTCTTTTTTATTTATACCGACATATAATCCTAGAACTTTTATAGGCTTCCCTGAAAAACTTATTTCATCTACTTTATCTCTACAGTGTTTCAATTTGCCTATCCATATGCCTTCTGTCTTATTTTTATTCAGTTTTAAACCCGAAAACGTACCAAAGATTTCAATAATGTTTAGTGCTTGTTTGATTTCATTTGAATTTTTTAGAAATAGGGTTGTGTCGTCTGCTAATTGCGATACTTTCATGCTATGTAGCTTGTTATCAAATTTTATTTCAATTCCTTTTATACCTTTTTCGTTTTTCAATCGATTTGCCATTATTTCTACCGCGATTACAAATATTAACGCGGAGCACGGGCATCCCTGTCTAATACCTCTTTGGATGTTCACTGGTGCGGAAACCCATCCATTGTTTGTAATATGGGTCGTTATATTTGTGTACAATGTTTTTATCCAATTGATGAAAGATTTATTAAATCCGAAATGTTTCAGAGTCTCGTACATGAATGTCCAGTTAAGAGTGTCAAACGCTTTAGAGAAATCAATAAATAGTATTGCCCCTTCGATGTTAAATCTATCGGCATAGTCTATTATATCTTGAATTTGTCTTAGATTGCACCCTATAAATCTATTTTGAATGTAACCTGATTGATCCGAACTTATGATCAGGTTTAAAACAAAATTATTTATTGAACATTATATTTTGTTACTACTTTTGTCAATTTCTTAATATGCAGTTATTTACAAATACCTCTACTTGAATCGCGTCCAAGGCCTGTAACTAGCCCAAGCCTGTGACAAGACAAGCAAAATAAGAATGAAATGAAACATTTTTTCCTGTTATCAAGTTGAGTAATAAAAAACCTTCAGATTAATGCCCATTTTTTCTCATTTTATTATTTTATATTTACTAATTCGTTTATGCAGGTACTTAACGCTACCAATACTTCCATGTAGTTTAAAATAAGATGTAGAACTAATGTAAAGTATGTACTACCGCTCACACGCTTCACCGCTCAAACGTTAAACCACTCACACACACGATGAGCGCCCGATGAGTGCCCGATGAATGCACGATGTACGCACGATGAATACACGATGAAAGCACGATGAGCGCACGATGAATGCACGATGAGCCCACGATGAGTGAAAACATGGTTAGTTTGAATTTTAGAGGGTGTGTATAAATAAAACGCTTGTGGTTATTATTGTCATTGAAATTTTGATTTTTGTTTTAACCACTAGCCTTGTCTGACAAGAATTAACATGTATATATTTGAATTTATTATTCATTGAAATTTCGTATTGTTCAATTCAACATTGTTTTAAACACCAGGTTTATTTCATATTACTGCACATGGTCGACATCTTAGATGCTGATTCTGCTTCCGCTTTTGAAAATATAAGATTTGAATTTTTTTATTCAATACTGTTGGTTTTCAACCTTCTTTTGTTGCTGATGAGATAATACTCCGTATTCTGTCTGGTACAAACAGATAGCGAACCATTTAAACACAACATAAAAAAGTCAACATTTATTGTTACAAAATGGCCAATGGTACATGGTAAAGTCAATGCATGGTACATGCGAAACAGATAACAAAGGTTGATGACTCCATAATTTGTGTAACTTGTTGTTGTGACTCAAAAACATGTGGTAAAAAGCTAAAAAAGATGAAACAAAAGGAAAAATATACTAACTGGAAAAATTGAACTTAAAAAAGTTACAAAAATAAAGTAAACTGAAAACTGAGCAAAAAATATCAAATGATGTACTTTAAACACAAAAATAACTAAATAAAAGTACACTTTACCTTAAAAAGTAAAAATAAGAATCTTATATTTACCGAAAATTGAACAAAAGTCAAAATGAAGATGGAAAATCCAAGTTTAACCTTTATCTCAAAAAGTATGAAAATATACCAAAAATATTTAATTTTATGGAAAAATAAATATACACATACAAAAATACAATCATAAATACAAAAAATCAACTTACATAGTGAGCTGTCACACAACGATGATAAAAATATAAATCGATGAAAATTGTGGTGCACAATTGCATTCAAGGTGACATTCGAAAGTAAACAGGAAACAGGAACAGGAAATCGATACAACTTGAAAGTGAAAGTTACAATCAAACACACCTTAAGTCAAAAATTAGAACATTCTATAAATATACAATGGTGTGTCACAAATTAGAACATGACTATAAATATGTAAATCTAAATATAGAAATCAAAAGTACAAAAATATAATAACAAGGTCAAAAATAAGAACAAAAATACTACTGAGATAGTCTAAATAGAAAATTTACAGAATAGAAATAAACTGCATAAGTTTCATGAAAATCATTATCTAAAGAGTATAATGGCCATATTTAAAATGAATTATGGACATGACACTCCCCGTCTGATATATGCATATATCAACCATGAAAATCATACAAAATTAAAATGGAAAAAATGAAATAACAACACAAAAAATACAATCTGTACATCAAAAGACAATCTATCAAACAAAATACAAAAATGTTACACATTCAAAGGAACCAATTGAGCATGAACTCCTATTTTTTCTTGGTGTTCTTGTTCGTGTTTACATGTTTCAACATTCAAATGCCCCATTTGTGCCTCTTTGCTAACATGTTGAATGTCAATTTCTCGTATCTTGTCAAAAACATACACCGGTTATTTTATTTTTCAATGTCTTCAGTTCAGCGATATAACATAGACAGTTACCCGTTTTGTGGAGAATATCATGTGAAGAACATGGTCATTTTAAGCATTTTAACTCATAACCCCATGAAACAACTTTAAAACAATAATTTCATATCTCTTAATTCAATGCTCGAAGTCCCATATGTTGCATTTGTCTCATTGTTGTAAAAACTTTTTACTTGGTGGTCTAATATAGCCCAAAGAGCCTTTTTACAAAAAAAAGTATCTAGCCACCTTAAAATGACAAAGTCAGACCTAAATGTGAAAAAAATATGAACCAGGAAAATATTTTTATTTGTAAAATTCGACCATTTTCTGCACAATAAAACATTTTGTATGGTGGATCCCGACCAAAGAAAATGTTAGTTTTTGCTTGAGGACAAGGGACTATTTCGCCAAATGGCCCTGGGGGCCATATTGGACCACCAAGTTGAAAATGCTCTTTTGTT